>OZ023064.1:46100493-46837357 GCA_963992785.1 Tenthredo livida | reverse complement strand
GGACGGTGCATTGTTTGATATCCGTTTTGTCGTTGAATTTGGGCTCATTGTTGTTGTTGATCTCACCAACATTAGTGGGTGTAATACCCCGAGTATTTTTATTATTAGGAAGTTTCTTGCGACGGTCAGCGTCCTGTCTCTCCCGTAATGGTGGACTTGAACTAGGATGAGCATTTGTCACTTGATTATAGTTTTTCAATTTAGATGACAGAATTGTGGCACTGCCTTTGTTGTCTTCAAATTCCAATTTTAGAAATTTATCCACTCGCAGTGGCCTGGGATAATTCCTCAACACCCTGTTTTTTAGGTCATTAAAGTGTCCTTCTGAAAATGTTGAGGTTCCACGTTGAACCTCGTGAGGAATTGCAATCCCAGTCCATAGTGGAAATTCATACGCAAGTGGTAGAAAACGTTGAATAAATTCGTCAAAGTAAAAAGGATTCGGCTGAGTACCTTGGCTCTCAGCAATTTCGCTTGTTGATCTTAATTCGATAATCCATTCTTTGATTCGACTGCGATTTGTGGCCTCATTGTCTTCATTCTCATCTTCGTAGCACATCTCGTCACCGTCAGCTTCATCATCCTCATTAGCAGAAGTAAGATTTCTGGTGGCAATATATGTTTCTAATTTCTTTCTAGCGTCGTTGACAGTGCCATCACGTATGACCTGAATTTTTGAATCTAGAAACGCGTGAAGCGCAACCGTACATGTTAATGAGAAGATGTCACGAAATTGTTCCAGTGTTTGGCAGTCACACATTAAAGCGACGCAGTAAAGGAAAAATTGTCTCACTACGACGTGTCTCATGTTCTTGACACATTTCCACCGGCGTACCATGGCCATCAAATGTGCCACGTCTAGTCGGATGTACGTGTTGACAGGTGGTCGGTAATAGTACTCTGTGCTTTTGATAGCATACAAAAAACATGTTTCGATGTATGTTTTGATTGTTTGGTGGTTGAAGGATAGAGACATTCCATTCAGCAGGGCTCTTGACGAGTCGCAGACAGCAAAAGCAGGCTTAGGAGCACCTAGTTTCAGCCAATGGTTCAGCCACCACCAGAAAACATCGGTTTCTTGACTTTCAGTCAATAGGTCGTAAACCGATAGTGTTGTATGATCAAAGTTCACAACTACTGAATAAAGGAATATGTGACCTGATTGGGACCCGTCGTATCTAATCAATGGCTTGACAATGCTCCCTGTACCATCTACGGATATTGTAGAGTTGGGCTGGACAGTCTTGCAGTACTGTTTATACGCATACAATTGTGCCGGAGTTCCAAAAGATACATAAAACTTCTCCCGCTTCACCTCGTGTATGAATCCATGATACGGTGCAATGTTCTTCATTTTTTCAATTGTATTGACAATATCTTTTCCATCAGATGGTTGGACTTGCAGCTGGTTATTGACATATTCCATTTTTGCTTGGCGTAAAACCTGTAGATTTGGGATATGCATCGGTACGCTATGTCCGAACCGTGTGTCTTTCAGAACCTCGCGTTTTTGCCAGTTACCACATCCTTCGTAGAATACTGCCTTACCAACTTCCTGTCGCTTAAGACCTCTGAGTGGACGTTTGACATCCTCATGATTTTCGTAGAGGGTGTCCCGAGTTTTCAAAGTAATGTCGAAATCAGCATCGCCCGGGTCTTTGTCAATGTAACAAAATAGCTGGTTTCCACATGTTTTGCTTCTGCAATATCCTTTAATCCGTACGTAATGCAGACTTCCAGGTGTAACATAAATTTTTGAATTTTTGAAGACGAATGCGCATGGAAGTTGCGTTTGGTGGAAGATGGCAAGTGATAATACATCTGTCCACGCACCTCTCTTTAATATGGGATACTTTCTATCCCCGTACTGGACAGGGGATTCCAACATGGATTTCCACTCTTCGTTCGTTATGCGGACTTTGAAACTGTCAAGACCTGCAGATTCTGCTTCAAAGTCGTACTCGTCCTCAGTAGTCTCAAAATTGGCAGGATTAGTCACCGTCGAATCGAGTGTGGTGTCATTATGATTGTGGTCGGCTGATTCATCCTCAAATGGTATGCCTTTGTTCGCACATGCAGTTGACACTATCAATCGTCTATTGTGTCGCACATTCACATATACATTGTGCGGAGTCCATCGTCCTTGTAAAAACTTACTCATATCTTTCCATACGTTGGATGAATATACGGGATATGGTTTTTTTGTGAAGTATTTGATGAATTCTTCTACCACCTGAATGGCATCAGCCACCGGGACAATTGAAGCACGTGGCATGTCGTGCGAACGGGTGATGAAACCTGAGAAAAATTATTAAAAGTTAAATGAGATTTGATGTGAAACCGAAAATTTTTATTATTTAACCAAAAAATGTGCACACTTTTTTTTTTCAAAAACCCGAAGCCAGTCTAAAATACGGGAAATTACGAACAACTTAATCAGAAAGTTTCACGAAGAAAAAAGCAATAAAATGTATAAAATACCGCCATCGTCATTGAGACAATATTTTCGTGTCAAAAACGTAGTCACTTATAATTAATATGTATAAATGAAAAATGTCAATTTCGAGAACGATTCAATGCTGTTCTCAGCAAATTAGTTTTCAAGTCGAAATCGGCGTGTTATATATGCACCGACATAAATGGACGACATGATTAGATCACTTGATATTTGTGTTTTTCGAAAAAGTGTTCAATTTGTTGCTGTAACGAATTATGCTTACGATTCTAGACGATCGTGGCCCCAATTAAGGATTACACAAGATTTATGGTATTATATTGTAACGGCTCAGGTTATTGAATTCGGATTGATAAAATTTCTACGATTCCGAAAAATAGCAAGTATGGATCCCACGTGGATTTTCGCAACGGTTGTTAATTTGACTTCTAATGTTCGAATTGGTAAATTGGTTCAATTATGAATCTTATTCGTTAGATTTATACTTCATTTCGAAAAATAATTAGGTACGACTGAAGACTTCTATTGGCTGATTTCAACTTTGTACAAACTAAAAGATATAATGGATTGGATAAAATGGGTGTTTATTCTAGAAATTGAAAAGATTTGAATTCATACACTTCCGGCCGAAAATTCACGGAAGTTTCCCGCGAAAACGTATCGTCGGCGATAGTACAATACCGCGTAACTAACATCTGCAATACCGCGTGAGTACAAAAAAAAAAAAAATTAGATTTGTGTGCATTCGATGTAAAAATAAAAAATACATTCGATGTAAAAATAAAAAATAAATCGAATGCACATCAAATCTCTTTTTTTTTTTTTGTACTTACGCGGTATTGCACTATCGCCGACGGTATATCACTTGTGAGCTATGTTCAATTCGACGCCTGAATGAAATATTGTCGCAATTCAAATTGTGGATGGGGGCAATCTTATCTCAAAATGCGTTTGAGAATCATGGATTCTCAAAGTATTGGAGCGCGTGGAAAAAATCTGTTTTTCGTCAAAAAACGTGTTTCTTAGGCCGACTTTGCGAAGCAGTTGAAACATCAAGAATATATTTAAAAAAATGAGAACTCTTCACATGAGAAATTCATTTTTTCACATTTTTTTCTCAGACAAAGATACTATAATATAATTAGGATTTGATCTTCGTTCAGGTCGAGGTAAGAAAATTGGACGCCACATTTCTCGCAAACGGTAACTCGCAAAGGGCTGAAACTTGATGGACTTTCCAAACTTGAGTACACACTATGAGGGGTAAAGATTTCAAGACAGATCGAACTTTTGACGTCCCGATCATTTGTCGGAAATTGGTGGAATTGCCCATATACCTACATATATTCATATGCAGTGTTGTGAAAATTGTAATTAAATTTTTTTTAATTACTTATTACTTTCGTAATGTGTAATTGAATTTTTATTTAATTACACATTACTTTAAATGTAGTTTAATTACACATAACTTTGGTTTAATTACCAAAGTAATGTGTAATTAAATGAGTAATTCCATTAAAAATGTAATTAGTGACTTGCAACACTGTTCACATGTAGAAGCAATGCGTATATATATTCACCAATCATTGCACCGGTCTAAAAACGGTCACCTTCTTACTTTGAAGTTTGCAAATTTTTCGGTAATCGTATCGGTTTCTGCCATATCAATGAGTTCTATGCGTTCGCAGACAGAAGGACGATACTATGGGAAGACAGCTCTGACCCATCATATTTCGTGAATAATTTTTCATTAATTCCAATATCGAAAATGAACGTTTCTCGGTAGCGTTACTCAAGAAAAGAATAAGATACACTCAAAGAACGATATCCATGCTCGGAAATGGCGCAACGATATCTATTCTACTCGTGAATAATCATTGAAAACTTTAAAACGTCATCCTCCTACAATTCCATTTCCCGGATGAGTTCCGAAAGTGCAAACATTCTGGTCAAAAATCATTGTCAAGATTACTCTCGCCGACGCGCGGCCTTCTCTTTTGCCGCGGCGTTCTAGGCCTGGGCCTAGCGGGCCTAGTGTATAAACAATCGCTGGCTGAAACGCGGACTTAACGTGATGAATAGAAATAGGCAAGTCAAAGGTCGATTATTAGAGATATTGTATTTTCAGCTCGACACGGTTTTAGTAGTGTATAAAAATTGCGGATAATGAGAATGATTCTAGAGATGTTGCAAAATCTGTGAAAAACAGATTAAGATATACTTCATACTCACATCATTCAAGAGAGTATATTAAGTCATGGAGCTTTCATCGTGGAGTTCCTACAGGTCCTGTTTGGTCTATTACATTTCTTTGTCTACTCAGCACGGTCTCAATTGTCAACGTTTATACAGAATGCGGGGCATAGCTGCTTCAGGCCCCTGATGGGTCAGTATCATCAATGTCTGTATGTGCTCCTTCGATATCGGGTGATATTGCCAAAGAAGTATGATCCAAAGTCGTGCCATATTTGCCCCAGTAAAAATGACAAAGACAAACTTAGCTTTGACCACATAGTATTTCTAAATTGGAAGAATTTGTGGTCGTGAGAAAAAATTATATTTTGCTGTAGTCAAGAGAGACTGCACTGTCTCACTGTGGATCATGTGAGTCATGTTGATATCCAGTTGTGAAAGAACAATAATGAACTAGATATGAATTTTTTCGTGAAAAGATCGAATCAGAAGCATTGGAAGAAAGACTTTAGATCAAAACAAAAATCATACCTATAACAGAGGGGCTTTCGGGTCTTGAGATATTACTCCGTAGTTTTGCTGTTTTCACTTGATACTAGATGTTGCTACACCTTACCCAGAGACAATTGCCTTGCTATCATTGGATATGTCTCCCAAGGTGTCTGATAATATAGGAAACACCCATTTGGATGCTCCAGAATTTTATTCAGAATTCTGCGAACAAATTTGAATTCGTTATCGGAATTTTTAACCTGATTTCAGGCGCTTTGCGTTTATCAAGAGTGTGGATCTCCACTGTCTGACTTGGATTGACAGAAACCGATCTGTCTTGCTTCGGGAAATCATTACCCAGTCGATCAATAGTCACGCTGAGCAACTGAACAAATATTTGATCTGTTTTCCTCAGCAGGTTCTCCATGACCAAGTTTGTGATCCTTCAATAAGAATCCTCCATCATTGCCATCAAAGTTTCTGAACTGCAAATGTATCTTCAAGTACGTTTATTGTTAGCTGTTAATTAGGACATGCTGCTAGCTTTCAGTGATGATATTCAATGGTTTAACTTGGATGTCAAGCAAAAGCAGAACCATCACCCAATATAATTGATGCACCGGCGCTGCCTCCAGCAGCGTGGCTCAGCAAACTCGAGTGTCCCGAAACATGTCCGGGCAATTCTTGTTTCTAACCTTCCCCTGAGTCTGTGAAATTGAATCATGAATAGATATTTATATTATAAAACTAACATAACATAACATAATATATAAAACCGCTGATGCAAAAGATAAGACTGCCCACTTTTAGTAATGATTAGCAAGTTCTTCAGATTTATTAAAGATAATAATATTCGAGCTTGTCGGCAGCCATTACTTCAGGAGCACTTCAATATCGAAGTCATACGGGAAAAATTTAAAACACTTGAGTGGTAGCATGTGAATTTGAAAATATCTGCAGAAGATGCACGAGGAAGACAGAATTGAATCATAATAAGACACTCACAGCTTCGCAGTCATCGAAAAGGTAGTTCTCTGACGACGCATCCGTACACATGTGACGTCGGGTTTATCCAGTAACATTTTGGAGTATTCGCGATGCCACACACGGTTGACTGGAAAATAAAAGATACATAACTGTAATTGCGGAAGAATACACAAAATGTAGAAGTAAATAATTGTGATGAAATTGACTCCATTGGCATGAACGGGTGAAAGTTCTCACCTGCTCCGGAATAATCACGCACAGCGGTCTCGAGCAATTTGGAGCAGCGAACAAGGGGGCCATATTGAATTATCGCACCTGCCGGAAGTTGATTTTTTTTTGCCGTTTTGGCTTATCTCCTATTGGAGAATGTAGCCTGCCGGAAGTTTATGCGAAGGTAGCTGCGTAGATGAGTCGCGTTCACATCGCAGCCATATTTTCTGCCCATCGGAAATTCCCTAGGATACAATTGCCTCAATTTTGAAGAATGAACTACTGACTATCAAACAGCGGGGATGCGTTATCAATCACCTACGAACGACCTTCAAACGATTGCAGGCGAGAAAAGTCAAATTCGAATGGTATATGCAGTTATTGAGGAGCTACGGTGGATTTAATTCCCTAGGACTGGACAAGTTTCCGAAACCGATGATTTTTGATTCCGTATGAATATATTAATGACTATCAAACAGCGGGGATGCGTTATCAATCACCTACGAACGACCTTCAAACGATTGCAGGCGAGAAAAGTCAAATTCGAATGGTATATGCAGTTATTGAGGAGCTACGGTGGATTTAATTCCCTAGGACTGGACAAGTTTCCGAAACCGATGATTTTTGATTCCGTATGAATATATTAATGACTATCAAACAGCGGGAATGCGTTATCAATCACCTACGAACGACCTTCAAACGATCGCAGGCGAGAAAAGTCAAATTCGAATGATATATGCAGTTAGTGCGGAGCTACGGTGGATTTAATTCCCTAGGACTGGACAAGTTTCCGAAACCGATGATTTTTGATTCCGTATGAATATATTAATGACTATCAAACAGCGGGGATGCGTTATCAATCACCTACGAACGACCTTCAAACGATTGCAGGCGAGAAAAGTCAAATTCGAATGGTATATGCAGTTATTGAGGAGCTACGGTGGATTTAATTCCCTAGGACTGGACAAGTTTCCGAAACCGATGATTTTTGATTCCGTATGAATATATTAATGACTATCAAACAGCGGGAATGCGTTATCAATCACCTACGAACGACCTTCAAACGATTGCAGGCGAGAAAAGTCAAATTCGAATGATATATGCAGTTAGTGCGGAGCTACGGTGGATTTAATTCCCTAGGACTGGACAAGTTTCCGAAACCGATGATTTTTGATTCCGTATGAATATATTAATGACTATCAAACAGCGGGGATGCGTTATCAATCACCTACGAACGACCTTCAAACGATTGCAGGCGAGAAAAGTCAAATTCGAATGGTATATGCAGTTATTGAGGAGCTACGGTGGATTTAATTCCCTAGGACTGGACAAGTTTCCGAAACCGATGATTTTTGTTTCCGTCTGAATATATTAATGACTATCAAACAGCGGGAATGCGTTATCAATCACCTACGAACGACCTTCAAACGATTGCAGGCGAGAAAAGTCAAATTCGAATGATATATGCAGTTAGTGCGGAGCTACGGTGGATTTAATTCCCTAGGACTGGACAAGTTTCCGAAACCGATGATTTTTGATTCCGTATGAATATATTAATGACTATCAAACAGCGGGGATGCGTTATCAATCACCTACGAACGACCTTCAAACGATTGCAGGCGAGAAAAGTCAAATTCGAATGGTATATGCAGTTATTGAGGAGCTACGGTGGATTTAATTCCCTAGGACTGGACAAGTTTCCGAAACCGATGATTTTTGATTCCGTATGAATATATTAATGACTATCAAACAGCGGGAATGCGTTATCAATCACCTACGAACGACCTTCAAACGATCGCATGTTAGGAGAAGGAGATTTCAGTTCGAAACAACAAATAAGGTCACGATTTCTGGTCAGTAGTTATCTGGGGGAAACTATCCTAGGGAAATTCCTTGGCACTACTCTATGATTTATAATTTTAAATTAATTTACGGATGATCCTTTGGTTATTTCACGTCGGGAATGCGATATTCAGCACCTACAAACGACCTACAAACGATTGCGTGTGATAAAAATCATATTTGATAACCATTTACGATTAGTGAGGGGCCAAGTTAAATTAATTCCCTAGACAAATTTGTTTTCTATTTTATAGATAAACTATTGACTATCAAACGTCGCGGATAGAATATCAATCACCTACAAACGACCTACAATCGATTAAAAAAAAAATCAATTCAATCGGGGTAGATGAGGGGCTAAGTATATGGAGCTGATAATCATCCGAACTTGCACAGCTACTATTCAACATGATTGGATGAATACATTGAAAGATTTTATATCAAAAGGTATGATATGAAATTTCTCTCAAGTCACCTTGATCAATAGAACAGAAACCCAGAAAAACACCACTGCAGCATCAAAGTATTAATTTCGTATATTTTTATGATTTACAGTGTCGTAAGATAACGTGTCATAAGATCATGAGAGTCAATATTTCAGGATTACAGATGAGCCTGCAAAGATCACAATCTCCATTGATCTAGAGAACGATACGTCGCTCTTCGACATATTCAGCTCCTTTAGTCAATTATCCTTCACTGGAATTATTACATGACCACAAACAAGCACGCAAGTTCAAAATGGCTAGTGTTCCGAAACCAAACATCAGCCTACTGTTACCTCAAGGCTGTACAGTCTCCACAATTATTTGAAATCTTACACCACAAAGTGAGCGAAAGAATCAATCTGGATATCACATATTCGAAGGTATGTTATACGAGTCGATATTTCCCAGCTCACCTTCACCACAGTAACATGGGATATGTTTTAGTAATTACTTTAACATTTAGATAATTGATCATTTATTGATTTGTATGATTCGCACGGTGATCTGAATTAAATTGCAGTCGACAAGCATGCAAGCTCCGAACAATCAACGTTGCAGAACACATATGAGCCTGTTACTGCGTCAGGCAATACAGTCTTCAAAGCTATGGCTGAAAAATTACTGATTAAGGGCTAAATTGAAGTTAAAACTGTATATTAAGGTTGAAGTTCGTAACGTTAACGTAACAGAATATTCGTTAACGAAATGCAATATTTCATGATTCGAATGTTGTTAGAATTGTAAAATATGCTAGATAAACACGTCTCCCACAATTTGAGGAATTATACACCGTTCTCGATCCATTTGAAATTCGAGTCTTGAATTTGAGAATTTTTTGGCGAATATTTTGTTGAAATAACGTTACGAACTTCAACCTGATACTGTGTAAGACAAAATTAAGTTCTACCTAATAAATTATTTATGTTTGTCACAGTTGACAATTGAAGTAAATGTGTTTGTCTTTCGCTGAATATTTCTTCCCTTGTCCAAATTTCGAATGTATTTCTTGTGGTGATCAAACTATAATAACGTATAACCTGTAACGTTTCCGGTTTTCCCAGCCCGAAAGCTGTAGGGAAATCCGGTTGTTATTGTGAGTTCTTTGTCTCGGATGTGTGTTTATTAGATTTTATCAAGAAGTTCGGGACTCTTCGACGCATTTAGGTGGGGAAAAGTTGGTTTTGCCACAAAAAGCCACCTGATTCTTTTATTACTATTATTATATTTTCTATCTACGAACTCGGAGTTAACCAAGTCGTTATTGGTATTCAGAACCAGCGCTTTCGCACAAGTCTGTTGTCCTATCTGTTCTTTATTCTGGCTAGATCTAATCCCTAGGCTGTTCACCAGACTCAGCGCTTTCGCACAAAGCTGTTCCTATGCTAACCTGTCATTGGCTGATGTGGCATGGGATGTGAAGTGCATGATCTGAAATGTCGAACAAAGAACATTTGATTCTATTTCGAATTTATTCAAAAATAAACAAACATAATATGATTTATCTATGAAAGATTGTAATAATGAATAAATAACTCATTCAAAATTTAACAAAAATAATTCTTAAGTCTAATTCCTAAAGCTAACGGCTCTTTCCTTTCAACCTGTTTATATCATATTTTATATTCTTTTCAATTTTAATACTGAATTTATGAGTGCTAGCACTGCTTTAGCTACTGCCTCGAATACTCTACGCATTTGCTATCCTTTAATAAGTAATAGACTTTTAAAATAGATTTGCTGGGGTTTTTCTGAAATTTGAAATGACGCTAAATTATTAGTCTGAGAAGACCTCAGATCTAATATACAAAGTGAGTCGATTAAGCTCTATGCTGTGAATCGCTGCTGAGCGAACTGCTCAGCCGCTTTTATACGCGTCTCATGCCTATTGCTGACGTCATGAGACTCGAATGTTCGATGCGCGACGTCGAATCTTCGCTGCCCAACGGTTGGTCGGTTTGAATCATATCGTCTGTCCTTGTCTCTCCCACAGCTGACTAGCCGATACCGTCTCAAACCCTGCTGAAATTAAATGAGCAATCCTTCTCAATTCTGGTGCTTGCAAAAAGAAGTGAAATCCCATGAAAAACATCCAAAGATGTAATAAAAGCCGCCAAGTACTCACACGAAAATCACAATTGCTTTATAAGCAAAACGGTTCGCCAGTCTCTGTCGTGAAATCAAGAAAAAAGCCAAGCACCGAACGTACAACTGCGATCTCTCAGCAATTTGTTAAAAAAAAATAAAAAAACTCAAACTCAAACTCAAGCCTACGTCGTGAAGTCGGAGTTTCGTGTGACGATATCGAAGCATCATTCCAAGAGCTACGTACTTGGCGGGCACATTCGGTTCCTCAGAGCTAGACGGACAACCCGCTTCGTTTTACGCGAAAATTGAGTTTTCAATGCGACAGCAATTAAATACAATGAAAAACTAGTTATTCAAACCAATAATCGTCGCAGACAATACTTCTACGTGTCCTTAACTATGTGTATGACTTGACAGACATAAATACTTGTATAATCAATAAAAATCTTGGTCATTCCCACTGTCATTGAATTATCAAATCAGACTCGGAACTCTGGAATCACATACCTCACTAGGTAGTATTAATTATGGAAGAATAAACTTATTCACTTGCAAAACGATCGAATCAAGAAAACTCTACTCTGCTATTGCGGCATGCAACCTAAAACATACAGCTACGGATATACGTATATGCTATAAGTAGCATAGAGTATGACAGTTTGATATAATGATAAATATAAAATTCAGTTGATGATTGCTTAATTGGTGTACCTATACTATGTCATACAATCTTGCTCACGATGCATGCGTATATGCAAGTGCACCAGCGGATACACGTAGTGGGGAGGATCAATTTCAATACCTGAAACCCATCTTCGTAACAGTTCGGCCTCACTTGAGTGCAAAAATATTTTTTACCCGACTACGATAAGATTACTATACTCCATCCCTGCAACGCGGGCGGAAAGTAATCAATTTCTGATCAGAGGGAAGAAGAAGTGAATTTTGCGGTCGAAAAAGTAAATTTGAAGGGCAGAAAAAAACTCTAAATCTGACCGATTCTAAGTTTGATTGATTGAATTGCTGTGTTTGCTAGTGGATGCAATATGGACATTTTATCTAGTCGGGTAAAAAGTGATATATGCCACACGGGAGGAGCGAACTTTCACCTCGTGCTCGTGCTGAACATCGCACTCAGCAAAAACCACACACTTTCCTCCCTAGTAGCATAATGTACTATATTGTTGCTCATTCGTTTGTGGGGAATAATCATTTGCAACTACACAATCGTGGCAGTTGAAGGATTAGCCAAAGGCGCCCGCACTACGCACTCCCGCGAACTCGCAAGCGCTAATCCTTTAACTGCCACGACATAGTCGTCCGACAAGATCGGAAGATGCATTTTAAATAAATTTATACCTATAGAACCAATGTTATCTGCGAATCTAACATTCGTCAGTCGATGCAAAGTTCATGACATGTTTATAACCAGCGACCGAAAACATAGTAGTTTGAGACTGGTTCGCAAAATACGATAAGGTCTGTGACGTTGCAGATTAGCTGCCGTCACAAAGGTTCCGAAAATCACATATTTTATTAGCTATATCGCGAGAGAGAGTTTTTACCGCCGTCTAGACCCTCGGGATACAAGTGACACACCTAGAATAAGCAATAGAGCCAGACTAATTTGAAGTGTTTTTCTGTTAATGTACCGCGAGAGAGAGAGAGAAAGAAGATAAAGAAGACGACGATCCTGAACTTCCGCTACTAGAACTTCCGCCACCAGAACTGGTGTTAAAGAGACGGCCACGCAGTATGTAATCCAGTCATCGTACTAGGACAGTACCGAATCAACCGGAGGGAAGACTGTGGACCTTGGTCCAATATCGCTAGGCGGTGAATAGGACTGTGATGCAGTCTCCTGCCGGCAGATGAATCTTACCATCCAGCATCTGGTTGTTGCCTTGCACAACCAGCTTCATCACCCGCTCCAGCTGCCATCACCGACGTCACGCAGAGTCCGGCATAAGGACCAGTGACGTAACGTTATCGCTACCGGATGTAAAACGTGAGAGTGGACAAGTATAGTGTCCCACGTTCTCTGGCTAGACCGGAAGAGGTGGAGATCCAGTTGGAACACCTAGGTCTGCCAGAAGTTTGCAGCGTCATCTACAGAAGAGATCGCACCTGTGAAGTGCATCCCATGCGGTTGGTATCGCTGTTACGGTATCGCTTCGTAAGAACCAAGGTCGCAGCTTCCCGAAGATCCTCTCGCCACCGAAGTTCAGCAGAACGGCTAATCTAACGCAACGAAGTTCTGAAACCTAACGCCTAACGTCAGGCAACAAGTTGACGCCTTGGGTCGAGCAGCTGACGAGCTGCTCGTTCATGGAACGTTTTTCGCAGGGCCAATCAGCTTATTAGCTGGTCCTGATAGGCTCTTGATTTTCAAAATCAGGAAGGATCGTCGAGACGTACCGAGGTATCGCTTAGCCTCATCACTTCTACGTTTCGCTTCGCCCAAACTGGACGCGTACTTAGTCTCTCTCGCCTAGTCTCGCAATAGTTTAGTAATAAGTAATAAAAGTTGTAAAGTTAAGTGTGTGCTTCAAGCAGCTCAGCTAAAGGTAAGGTCTTTATGATCTGTAAACTGCTAGTAAAGCCACAAAAAGGGAAAAACTAGATCTGAATTTCTACTTGTTCATTTATCGTAGATTTTCTTGTACCGCGTGCCGCCTACGGGCCACGTAGTCGCCTATTCTCGTATTTACAGAAATTCAGTGAAAGCACCTTATAGTTGGCTGTAGTAATTAAGAATATCTTTTGGCTTGATAATTTTCCGCTTATTAGTCTGATTTCTTTGCTATCTTTGCTTTTGATTTGTTAAGATTATTTGAGAGCTTGTTCTTGCTTTAATTCTCGCTTTGAGAATATCTAACGCTTTGATTTATTCGCTATCTTTGATTTAGTAATTTATTAGTAATTAATTAGTATAATATCGCATGGTGTGTCGCTTGTAATTCCAACTCCCCGGGGTTGGCTGAACGTAGTTAGTCATAGTTTTAAGTTGTTCATTTATTAATCTGCTTTATTATTTTCTCATTTCGTTTGATTTCTATTATTCTGTTCATTCTATCTGATTCTGTGTTCTATATGATATATCTGATTTATGCGATTTACTTGTGCTATGTAATGTTCTGATTTTCGCTATATTACGTTACAATAAGATTACTACCGCTAAGTAGAGTCTTTGATCTGATATCTGAATTATTCTAGTATAAATCTGTTATTAATTTAGCTTATCGCATCTCTTAGTGTTTCTGAAGTTATTTATTGAGTCATTATATCGTCTAATAATTAATTAATACCGCTAGTGTGCCGCATTAGAAAATTTGCTATTGAGTATCGTATCGCTCGGTGATGTGTAGTTTGCATTATATCGCTTCTACGGCACAGCTAGCTAACCGGCGTGTTTACGTTTTTTTATATACCGCTGCGTCGCGGTAAGGCTCAATAATATAATATTCATTCTTTGGTTAAATTCAGTATTTTTCTAAGCATTATTCCAAACGTTATTATTCGAGTATTAATTGTGACTATTATTTTGTTAACTAATTCTGCGTAGTCTAGCATTCTCGCTTATAGTCGACTTTTCTGTTATCGCTAAATCTGTTATCGTATCTCTTTTTTTTTGTATCAAGAACAATATACGAAATCCCCGATTTCACTGAAGGAAATTTATAATCTGGTGTCTTATATTTTATTTATTCAATTAAAAAGGTGAATCCACCCACTCTACCCTTATCTTTGTAAATCTGAGCTAACCGAAGCTTTAAGGCCGTCGTTCCGGCAATTTATCAATTTGTTGAGTACCGCTGTATTTTATTCGATTTCTGTGAAAACGACACTTACGTGTCTGGCGCCCAACACTCTCTTAGTTTTTATTAATTAGTAATTTATCGAAGGAACGCCGTAGGGTGCGGAGTTGCACTCTGAAACTCCGTTACAGGTCATATCAATTCAACGTGAAAACAACAAACACAAAGAAAACAAAACCGAATGTGCCCGCCAAGTACGTAGCTCTTGGAATGATGCTTCGATATCGTCACACGAAACTCCGACTTCACGACGTAGGCTTGAGTTTGAGTTTGAGTTTTTTTATTTTTTTTTAACAAATTGCTGAGAGATCGCAGTTGTACGTTCGGTGCTTGGCTTTTTTCTTGATTTCACGACAGAGACTGGCGAACCGTTTTGCTTATAAAGCAATTGTGATTTTCGTGTGAGTACTTGGCGGCTTTTTTTACATCTTTGGATGTTTTTCGTGGGATCTAGAATTATACTGCTAGTTTCCATATAGTCCTGCTATTTGTAAAAATATCGGTAGTTTTTCACAAACTTGTGCATTCCTGAACGTTGGAGTGTACGATTTTGCTTCTAACTATATCTAATATTAAATTATATTATGTGATAAAATGATGCGTGGAATTTCGTCACATTTTTCAGCTCACCCGGTTTGATGTAGCACGCGTTTAAACTTTTCATCATATAAATTGAAATTCATCAATTGTACAACCTTCAGTGGGAAATTCTTAGCTTCCCAATGAATACATGCAGTATATTATTTCTCCACTTTATTATTGTTATCATGATCTTTTAAACAAGTAATAGTTATGTCGGGTTGTTCTGTGGGGAACTATTACTGGAGAGTTTTCAAACTTTGTTACTGAATAATTGAAACCAACGATAAACTATAGAATAACTATTCAGATGATAAGGATTAAATTTGAGACATACCCACAACAATAACCTATAATGATATGGGAAAATAATAGAAAGGATGTAGTCTTGTGGATGTAATGGAAGGATGTAGTGGGCTGAAAATTGAATGGCCGATAGATAGATGAAATGCTTCGTATAGCATTTGAACAGACTTCGATATCACTAGGCCGAAAAACTCATACTTGACGTAAATAACACCAGGGAATTCAATAAAAAGATTTAATTTCATTGGAATGTGTGAACTTGGATAAAAAAGCTTATATTTGTTAAATCTTCATGCTTCGCGTGGTTCATCGGTGATAATTTCATTACTAAAACGGTTTTATGCTTGATGAATTCCGATATTTATTTGTACCGAGTCAGAAAAACGCTAATTTGTAAGAAGTGTAACGTGCGGGCCATATCAAACCGGGACGTATGCTTTCATATCATGTGTAATCACTCCATCCTCTTACTCTTCTTCTTCATATTCATCAAAAGGTTTATTCTGCGATCGGGTCCAGCCAATCATGTATAGTTACAAGAAAATCGGAGACCGCAACGTCCATAAGTGTAAGAGTTTGGAAAGAATTACCCATACATTACGGGTATTCTCATCTTCGTTGCAATAAAAGAGAAAGGCTGTGTTTGATCGGTACTGCGGATTGTTACCTTAGGAGTAGGTGCGCGAAATGTAGGATGAGTCGGTATTGACGCTTCACGCGACCGCAGCGTCCCTAGGTGCTGACTGGTGTACTAAATAATTACAGACTTCTTCTGCGTCGTGTTCTGCCTCGTGTCACCTGAAAATTTCGTCGCCAAATGCAGACTTATTTACGGAAAGCAGACGGGTGAAATGAGTTTTCCTGAAAAGTGTGTGTATTTCTACCCTGCGCTTGCTCCCTGGATTAAATGATAAATGTTCTAATCTCCTTGATGCGATCAAAATACGACAAGTCGACAATTGCAGGGATTCTGATGCCGCCATGTTGAATGTGTATGAATGTCATATAATTTTCGACTATTCGTAATACAAACTATTGGCTGATTTACATAAACAATCAATAAGCAAGCGCAGTACAGTTTAATTTTAGCTTCTAGAAAAAAATCATTTCCGTGAAATTCGTCCACCCGTGTAGGCAGCATTTGGCGACGAAAATTCATCGCCTCTGACGTCACAAAACATAAATAGGACATGCCAGTTCTGTGGCACCTTGATAGAACATCTTTTTTTAAATTAAATACTCGAGCTACGATATCTGGTCTATCTTGAGGTTGTTGGTTCAGTTTTATATTTTCGCCAATTTCTCTCCAATTTGGATTACACGTCATAGTGATGAATAAGTCTGGTTTGCCAAATTTTCTAACTATAGCCATAGCGTCTTGATAATTTTGAGCCATATTTCGAGGAGAACCAATGAAAGTGGATGGAAGTATTATCATGCGTTCAATTTTTGCATTGCGTTCTTCAGCCTGATTTTCCATATAATCAATAACGCCTTGATAACTTTCTGATCTTAATTCTGTTTGATGAGATTGACAGTATGTTATTCTATCTTTTTCGATTGTGACATAATTATCTACTATCCGCTGTTGAAATAATCGGCCACCATGAAGAAATGGATTAAATTTATCTCAAATAGAAATTAAATTTTTCAAATATGCTGATCGAGTAATTCTTCTTGTAGAGTTTAAACGCTGCATTTTATCGTGCCAACCATCAGTTCCATGAGGATAGAAAAATGGATAAATCCATGGTTCAACTCTTCGATCCATCCAGCTTACGTATTCTATTTACTCGTTGATTTGTTATGGATAGTTACATATGAATTTGGAATATTTCCATCAGCAGTCGTTGTGCAAATAGCTGCTATTTCGTTTGATCGTTGTGGATTATAACGACGGGCATCGAGTCCTGATTTAGGTATGAATGACATTATTACTTCTGGTATTACTGTTGATTCTCGTTGTGAACGACGTATCTCATCTTCCATCATTTTATAGGATTGAGCATATTCGTTTTTTCTGCGAATTATTTTATCTCAAATGTTTAAAAATTCTTTATTCAATCCAGAAAATGTTGCCAGTCTGATTTGATTAGCTTCTGATGGGTCTAATATGAAGAGTTGTCCGTAACTTGCATCGCGATTCGGTTCTGGATATAATGCTGTATGAATTTGATAATAGATGTGACCTTTTACTTCAAAACAATATGGTCCAGCACGTCTTCCATGGAAATTCATCAGATTTGCATTAGATGAGGCAAAAGAAAAAGATGTATCATAAGCTCGCATATTATTCAAAAATTCATTTGAATATTCATAATTTTTAGTGAATAACGATTTAAGTATTTCTGGGAAATCATTAAAAGAATATTCTGGAACATCTCCGTGACTACAGCAATCATTGAATGACAAATTATTTTTTCTGGCCAATATTTCTCCAGAGAAATGTTTATCATTACAATGTCGACAGCGAACATGCATACTTCCCAAATAATTTTCGTTTAATGTTTGAGTATAATATTTTTGTTTTAATCGTCGTCGATGATTTTTTACACGTTGGGATATGGTTTTTGTTTTCTGTTTAATTTGTTTATATCTTAAACGTTGTCGTCTTTGATTATTTGTATTTTGATTTATTCTATATATTCTACTTGTATCGTTATTTCTAGATGTACTTTTTTTCCGGCGAGCCATTTGAATAAAGTTTGTAATGGAGAATAACTGAGATGATAAAGACCCCCACATTAATTGAAAGAATTGATAAGTGATTAATGTCTTTAAATTATTATTATTATTTTTCATCTTAATATTGGGTCGATTACATCAATTTTGGAACGTATTTCTCATTATATATGGGCACGGGGTTAGGAGGAGATATATAAAGTAGGAATATCGTCTGTTGGTGCAAACTTATATCTCTTAGTCAGAGTATCCCAATGAATTAAGTAGGTGTCAAATTAATTCAAAATATTAGTAATATTCAAATATGGTATGTATTACTATCAAAATTACTCACTCATGACACATTATTTGAATTGTCTACCCAGATTTTTTCAAATGAAATCCAAGTTATCAATTCAATTTGTAGTCCAATCAATTACAATTGTAACTATAATTTCAATCATAATTAATTACTGTTTAATTTAGTATGTTATCACACATTTGTCAAATTATGCACAAAATGCGCGCATGAAATTGAAGAAAAAGAATCGGATAAAAATTGAATCATTGAATTTGAAACTACCTTCGAACAATCTTTATGGCACGGTGTTAAATCTTTCGAACGACTAATTTGATCATGTTACTTATTTAAAGGAGAATTTATGAATATATATTACATATATGTAAGCCTAACGCCGCATCGGGTTAGGCCGCCTACACTTGACACACGACGAGTCAGTCGCCAGTCAACCGTTACACGCCACACTCTCCGCACTATAGACTAGAAACCGACAATTGTGTTTATTCAGGGTTGCGATTCTGTAACTCTCCGCTAACTCCGCTAACTCCGCTAACTCAGCGGAAACCGTTGGTTGGCTGAGGAGCGTCCAATCGGAAACCTTTTCGGATCAGTAGTTGTACGGCGCCGTGGGATTTGCCCGGCCGCTAGTCGCAACAAACGCGAGGCCCTAATTTTTTATTTTTGATATTAATTCATAAATATATTATAATATAGATTCTACTATTTATTTTAATAAGAAAGATATTATTTGATATTGAATATAATATTTTATTAATCAAATTCAATATTGATATAGATTTACTAAGTTTATTTTAGTATTTATTTTTACGCGCGAGAGAACTAGGCGGTAATGCTTTAAAGTATTAACAATTTTCTAACCATTTATTCGATTGAATTGAAACTCTCCAGAAAACTTATTTGGACCTTGATGAACAACTTTCTCACTGGAAGTTTTCGGTTGCTCGAAATTCGTTCGACTTCGGAAGCCCTTTAAGATATTCATAACTGATTTTTGCAATGTCGCGGAAAAAAATTAATAACTTTCTTGGTAATAATAATATAAACCTTTTTATTTTTTAACCAATCCTGAAACACTATAATACATGATTCCTGCAAATTTCGTTCAAAAATTCTGAAAATTGAGTAAGCTGAAGCGAGTTGAAGTCAAAATAGACGAGAATTACAATAAAAGACTGATGAAAATAATAAACAGAACGATCCGAAATGATCTCTGATTGGACGCTCCTCAGCCAACCAACGGTCTCCGCTGAGTTAACGGAGTTAGCGGAGTTTGCGGAGTGAGCGGAGTAAACGGAGAGTTACAGAATCGCAACCCAGGTATTGTTACTTTAACATTGTGAACGGTCTATTGTAAACTATATTGTCAACTATATTGTCAACTATATTGTGAACAATCGTCATGTATTACAGTACTTATTCGCTGCATCTTCACGTGTTGAATCATTCACCTTTCCACTCCTCCACTATAATAAGACTCTGATTTCGAGGCTCACATCAAGAGACTCGGTAGAGTCTCGCGCCAAGTACATTAAAAAAAAAAAAATTCAAGCGCGAGACTCAACGAGTCTTTATACCCGAGAGGCAACTACCCTAACCTATACCGCGAACTAGTATCTTCGTTTTCTTTCACCTCACATGATACACGAATTAAAACTGATTTAATTTAGGATGTGGGCATGAGAAGCTTTCATCTGAGCCCTAGATCGATTAAATCAGCGTCCGGAGTGCTGTGATATAATTAACTTTAGATTCTGATACCCCGTCTCCTCGTACAATGTTTGTTCTTCTCCTTAGTGTTCTTCAGACAAAGATTCAGCCAATTCAAACCATTCCCATATAAAATTACTAGACGGGAAACCACACAAAAGTTGTATAGAGTGGCGTAGGTACGAGAGTCACGAGGTAGATGGCGCTGGTATCGCAGACAGAAACCTTAGAAATATATGCTCTAAGACAGAAACCGTCTGCAACACTAGCAGACGCGTGTTGTCATTATTTCATGTTTTTAAATACAAATAAAGGAAATAAGAGAGAGTACGAGCAATGCTAAATACAAAATTTGAACATACATAAACTAGCGAATACCCACCAAAAGCCCCTCAGGTACGAAAACCTTACGCCAAGTACATTTAAGTGATAGCCACCAACAGAAATGTTTCGATAGGTTAATTATCTTAAACCCTACGATCTTGAGCTTTTGAGGTTATGCGAATCGACTGACGTGTAAGATTCATGGTGATGAATAGAATAACAATTGTGAACGGATAATTTTACGATCAGGTTTACCTTGTATGACACAAAACTGTTAGATGACTATTAACTGACCATTACCTCCAAATTTTATTCACTTATACATTGTAGATTTGGCTCATTTCTATTCATGAATGCAATTATCGGAGGAAACGGTTTTTTGGGGATTCAATTATCTAGCAAGTCACCGCCTGAGGAAGTCTGACAAGAGAAAATCGTCAGAAAATGTTGAAGTTAAAAAATATGAGGATAGCATGATTTGATATAGGAAACGGCAAGGAGCCAGACCAATAAAGCCGAGTTCAAGCGTTGGATTGCAACGAATTCCACTTCAAGCTCCATGTTAAGCTAATCTCCGAAAACTCGTCTGCTCAGACTCCAATTGAGAGTCAACATTATGCGTAGGATTCCGACGAGTGTTATAATCTAACTCCCTATCATCTAGTCAAATCGAGACTGTAAGTCGACGTTGTGTGTTGGACTCCGATAGGCTTTATTCTACACTCCACGTCAACGTAGTGCGACCTTCGGTGCAGATAATTTTGTAATTCTTGTTTCACAAACAGCTTAGACTTTTCGTTCAGAACTATTTTAAAGTCTGTATAAATATTCTATGATTACACGTAAATTATTAGTACAATCCATGTATTCACAATATCATGTCAAATTTCAATACATAATTTTGTTAGAATTTGATATGCAACCTGTGTCTGTATGTTCGTCTATCTTAAGCTTTCTTCAAGAGATTCTCATTTATATCTATTTATTCATTGTAGACTCAGCGTATAACCATTTATGAATGGAATTATTGAAAAAAAATCTTTCTCATGGATTGTTTAATTTTGTAGCTGGTCGCCGTATAAGACGTGAGGATGATGAAAGAAAACGCTTGGGTTGCAAAGTATCGGTACAGTGTAATTCGATACGAGAAACGGCAAGAGTTCGACGAAGAGAGCAGAATGCGAGTGTTTGACTTCATAAACTTCCATTTTATGCTCTACGCTAGTCTTGCATGAATAGGCTCAATTCTAAATATTTTGATACCTTCTGTTCAAACCCGAATTGGAAGTTGACGTTATTAGGGATGTGCCGGATAGCGATTTGGCCGGATAACCGGATACCGGATATCTGGCCGAAGTTATTTGCCGAATACCGGATATCCGGTTACGCAATATCCGGCCGGATATCCGGTATCCGGCACACGAAAATCGCCCAATGTTGGGTTTCCATTGCAACTATAGTATATTACATACCTAGGGCAGTAAAATAAGGAAGGTTCCAGATCACATGTAGGGTAAATGCACCAGTGAATGAACGGTTAAGGAACGTCACCGGTGAATGAACAGCCATGTTAAAATCACTGTATATAGATATACTTTGCGTGAAAACGTTCATTCACTGGTGCATTTACCCTAATTGTCGTCCGAGGCGAAGCCGAGGTCGACAAACATGTGATCTGGGGCTTTCTCATTTACTACCCGAGGAGTGTATACGATTTTTCGCATCGACGGAGCCGAAAAACGGGAACTTCGTTCCGCGCAGCGGGACGAAAGTTGTCGCTTTCGGCCCGGAGGTGAGAAAAAGTATTTTAACGTTGTTCCCTACCAAGGAAATAACTGGGCACAACATAGAAATAACATGGCATTAAAGTTCAAACAATGAACATCAAAGTATGAAACTGAGAATTCGTATCTCCTGCTTATTCTATATTTGACTACTTTACTTTTTTTTTCTATTTTTTTCATTCCGACCAATAGTACAATTATTTTTCTGGGCAGTACATTGAAGATTATTGCCATCCGGTTATCCGGCCGAAAAGCGGTGCTATCCGGTTATCCGGCCGGATAGTAAAAAACAGGCCGGATAGGCCGGATACCGGATACTTACCGGATATCCGGCACATCCCTAGACGTTATGAGTACGGGACGCGTGCATGAATCTTTTGCAGAGGACCTAGTTGCATTGAGAAAAAAAACTACCTACGAATTGCAATACATATAGGGGAACGTGGGGCAGAACGGGCACCAAAACAAAAAAAAATAATGTGGTCGGAAATGATTTTTTATAAAATATGGCGACGTATTTTGGATCAATGATGAAAAAAAAAATCAAAAAAAAATTAATTTTTTTTCCGTTTTATTTGACTTTTTCAAAAAAAAATTTCAATTTTTTTTTTTTTCATTATTGATCCAAAATACGTCGCCATATTTTATAAAAAATCATTTCCGACCACATGATTTTTTTTTGTTTTGGTGCCCGTTCTGCCCCGCTGCCGGTTCTGCCCCACGTTCCCCTATCTAATATTTATATATATTTAGTCATGAGCAGCAACTATAACCCGGCGTGCAAGTAACTCCGCCATTGCCGGTCCCAGGCCCAGATGAGACAGGAGGGCTGCACGCAGGATTAGATGTTGTAGGTATGAAAAATTATTGTAGTGGAACAATTTGTAAACGCTATGAAAGTACATTACGCGTCACTCTACAAATTTGAGACGTGGGGAAAATTATAAGCACACGCGTGCTCGTTGCTGTTGACGTTCCTGCTTATCGAGGGACTTCGGGCGGAATGAAATAGTGCAAGACAACCGAGCGAGCGTAGCGAGCAAGCACAATTATTAGGTGGTCAAGCAAAATTTTACAAAAAGTAGTGAAATCAACCCCAAACAGCACCTTTGGTGCAAAAACCTTTCGCCAAGTCCAATAATGTGTAGATCACTCCACCAAAAAATAATCAAAGGTTGTGCTCGTTCGCTCGCTGTGCTCGCTCACTCGATTGGTTGATGATTATCAACATACAAAAGCACTGAAATCAGATACAACTGCCAAGTACCTGTGGAATAATAAAAGTTTGGAATTGAAAGATTTGTTCAAACTACATAACGTTAGACTCGTTCGCTCGCTGCGCCCGCTCACTCTATTGGCTTATGATTATTGGTTGAAAAAACAACTCGGATGAAGAAATTGAAGATGTCAATATTTATCTAAAAATATTCGTAACGAAAACATAATTTAAACAAAATTAAAAAAAAAAATTTGGAGGTAGTGGCACTTGGGGGGCCTTTTGTAGAAAAAGAAATATAAAATATCGATCGCGAACCATGTCAATGTCATCTGATAGATATTCAAACATTGGCCCGCCAACGTACCACGGACTCTACATTTTTTTTTTTAATATTGTTTATATTATTTTATCGTTATGAATATTTTTAGATAAATGTTGACATCTTCAATTGCTTCATCCGAATTGTTTTTGCAACCAATAATCATAAGCCAATAGAGTGAGCGGGCGCAGTGAGCGAACGAGTACAACGTTATGTAGTTTGCACAAATGTTTCAATTCCAAACTTTTATTATTCTACAGGTACTTGGCAGTTGTATCTGATTCCAATGCTTTTGTATGTTCATAATCATCAACCAATCGAGTGAGCGAGCACAACCTTTCATCATTTTTTGGTGGAGTGATCTACACATTAATGGACTTGGCGAAAGGTTTTTGCACCAAAGGTGCTTTTTGGGGTTTATATTATACAGTGAGTTTTCGTATCTCCGGGTCGATCCCGTGCGCCCGCGGGTATGCAACCGGAGGTACACCTCCTGTTTCGATTGAGCACCGTTTTCCGGCCATCTGCATATTCGCATATACGCCCATGATCTAGACTCGATAGTGATCCCACTGACAGGCCATACCCAACCTCAAAGATCTTTTATAAAAATAACCTCAATACTTTGAAATGGTGAAAAATTGATTTCGGTTCGTCATCTACGGTGATAATAAGGCAAATGAGAGTAGGACTGTCAATAAATTCAGTCTTTCATTGTGATAAACATTAGATGACAAGGTTTCCTGTTTAAGATTTTAATAATGAGAGGGTGTAGGCACAGTGGCATTCGCATCGTCGTACCGCCACGAAGGGCAACCATGCCCCTAAGGGTGACATGCAGATTGGTGAAGGCATCCAAAAAAATTAATTAACTTAGGCTACCTTCTGTATAAGAGATAAGCCAAAAAAAAAGGAAGAAGATGTAGTGCGAACTAACTTATCCTCGGTCCGATGGGACATGTATCCCCTGGGTTCCCTATTCAGTAACTTTTTGCTAACGAAACGATTTGATCGGCTAGTTTTCTATTGTGTAGAGTTGTCTTTCTTGAAACCTTATTAATTGCTGATGTCTTATTCGTGCGGAAGATCATCGGACAGTTCTGATGGAAAGTTACAGAATAGGGGTCCCGGAGGCACCGATCAGTGCAAAGACTGCTTCGCAGGCTCTGCGGAGGCTAAAACCTTCAATGTCGATTGGCTGCGGATGAGCCAAGCGACATCGAATAGTATCTTCCCTTGCGTGATACTGCGACATTAATCCTTCTACTTTTGGACGAGTCTTTGCTTCTTCAACGCCACTTGTCTAATAGGCAGAGAGTCGACCAAGTGTGCAAAGACTAACGACGTTAATGATTGACGAGATATTGGTGAATTGTGTTATCTAGTGGGGATTCAGGCAAATTGGAGCAGGTAAGAAAAATCATTAGTCAATTCGATGTATACTCATGTTATTTATTTTACATTATCTTCAACCTATCACGGGCTCGCTAGGAGCCTATCATAAAAGTACAGTGAATGCATAGTTTTTCATGCGAAATGAATCTGAAATCTGAAATCCAAATATAAATAAAATGAATTAACGTTTGTTGAAAACAGTTTGTCCACGGACTTGACAGCAGTAAGTGGACCTCTTTGCTTCTCGAAACAGCCTCGTTGTGGGTAAATCAATTTGATCGTTCGACTCGGCATACAAAAATGTCGCTTCGTGGCAAAGATCGATGCGTCTGAAACATAAAAGCAAAGGAATTATGAATCGGTCCCTAATATGGGATTACGTAGTCTGCATATTATTTCGAGATTACCTGAGACGATTCGATTCGAAGAGGACCCAACGATTCAGGATATACCGGTGATAATAATGGCGTGATTGGAGAAGATGCTCAAAGTGTTTTCCCTTCGCATCGCTGCAGTATACTATTGATTCTGTTTTTCAGTGCTGGTATATTCGATATTTTTCTTTGGGCATCTGCTCTCGTCTTGACTAAACTCCAGAGCGAGTAGTCGATGATAGTAAGGTCTGGTGAACACGGCGGCCGCTGTGCCGGGCCACCTCTCCCAATCCCGCGTTTAGGGAATTGATCATTCGGATATGTCTGCACCGGTGATGTGAATTTCAAAGATGCTCCGTCTTCCTGGAACCAAATAGCCGAACCCTACAAAAAATTGCGGTTTATGATGAGTCTCAAAGAATAGAATTATGCATTCCACAAGCCAAGGTCGATGAAATTAACCAATAAAGGATCCTATCCACAATGCAAATCAATCACATCTCCTTCGATGACTCTAATAGCTGGCACGATCCGCTCACGCAGCATTCATAGGTATTTCCCGCCAGTCAAATTACCATCTATGAAGAGCGGTCCAAGTAATTGGTTCCTTATCATGCCTACCCAAACACTGACTCTGCGTTGATACTGGGTACCACTTTTGCGGACTCCCATTGGCGGATTCAGAGCCTAGATTCTAGTATTTTGGCTATTCGGTACACCAACCAGCCTAATCTTCGATTCATCCGAAGAACAAATCCGGTCGAGCAATCCTTTGTCTTGGTGCATGCGGTCCATCATTCTCTCACAAAAAATCATTTTCTGTTTGTGTATGAAAGATTTTTAAACCTGCATCATGTGCTACCGCCTGTGTCACAGCTTCGTCTCTGTGAACCTTTTTTCAATGAAGGTAAGCATTTGAATTTTTTGGAATTCTATTTACGCTTCCTGCTCAGCATACACATGACAAGTTTTCAAGATCACCCACATGCTGTAGAATTTTCAAATTGCTAAGCGCCAGATGCGCTTGTGAAACCATTATCACCCTTTCTTGTACTGTGTAAGTCCCTACTGGCATATCGAACCGTGGAACATTGAATAATAATAATAATTCATAATATTATACGATTAAGAGTATACATAAATGCTTTGGAAAATACATTCAAATATTTAAACAAAAGAAAAAAAAAACAAAGTTCCTTGGTTACGCAGATCTGCATCTGTTTTTTTGTTTGAATAATTGAATGCATCTTGCAAAGCATTTATTACGGCCTCTAACTGTGATAGCACAACATCGGTAATAAATATAGCAAACGGAAAAGTTAATTATCGGTGATCAATATAGCTCGGGAGATTTTCTTTTTCTGAATCATTATTACAATTTAATTCAGTTAATTATTATTTCAGTTGATTTAGTTATTTTTCTCGTTATTCGTTCAAGTTATTTATTACATCGGTAATCGATATAGCTCGGGAGATTTTTTTTTTACGAATCATTATTTCAATTTAATTCAGTTAATTATTATTTCAGTTCATTTAGTTATTTTTTTCGTTATTTGTTCAAGTTATTTATTACATCGTTAATCGATATAGTTCGGGAGATTTTCTTTTTCTGACTCATTATTTCAATTTAAATCAGTTTATTCATTTATTTTTTTCGTTATTTGTTCATTTATACATTTGCGGTCGGTATGCCGGACAATGTTGTGTACACAGTTGCTGAAAGAGTGGAAATCGTTGAGCACAGTATGCAAGGCCTTAGCCATCAACGTATTGTGGACCATTTCGCTGCTATGTATCCCCATCGTCCGGTTCCGTCCAAATCAACGATCGGGCGAATCCTGAAAAGTTTCAAGGATACCGGTAACGTGGATCCGGCAAAAAAGGGAAAAATCGGTCCGCCCAACCGGCGATTATCCGAAGGTGATGTTGAAAACTTGTCATGTGCACACTGAGTGGAAAACGTAGATAATATTCTGAAAGTTTGAAATGCTCATTTTTATTGTAAAAAAATGTTAACAGATATGATGCAAGATATTTTCTTGGCGGTGACGGAGTCGGAGGGCAAGAAACCGCTGTCTCAAATAGCACAAGAGTTGCATGTCTCCAAATCCTCAATCTACAAGACCCTTAAAGCGGGCCATTATAGGGCGTACAAGCTTGCGGAACACCAAGAATTGCTGTTCACTGACTACGAGGCGAGAATGATATTTTGTGAGAGAATGATGGACCGGATAAATGAAGATGAAGAGTTGCTCGACCGAATTTGTTTTTCGGACGAATCGAAAATTGAGATGGATGGTGCTCCGAATAAACAGAATACCCGAGTCTGGGCTCTTAATGCGCCAGTAGAAGTGCTCGAAACCGGTACCCAGTATCGACGAAAAGTCACCGTTTGGGTCGGCATGATCAAAAATCAATTAATTGGACCGATATTCATAGACGGTAATTTGACGGGTGGAAAATACCTAGAAATGCTGCGTACGCAGATCGTGCCAGCTATTGAACGAATTGAAGGAGATGTGAGTAATTTTCATAGTAAATAGGATTTTTTATTAGTTTATTCAATTGACTTTCACTTCTGAAATGCAAAATTTTAGTCTTCGAGACTTATCATATACCGCAATGTTTTGTAGGGTCCACCTATTTGGTTCCAGCAAGACGGAGCGCCCCCTCATTTCACACTAACGGTGCGAGCATACCTCAACGAGCGGTTTCCTGGACGCTGGATTGGGAGAGGTGGCCCAGTACAGTGGCCGCCGCGATCACCGGATCTTACTCCCCTCGACTACTCGCTGTGGAGTTTGGTGAAGACGAGGGTATACGCGCGAGGGAAGATAAATAACATTCCGGAACTGAAAAACAGGATCACTGAGGTCTTACGAGAAATCAGCCCGGAGACCATCAATCCGATGATAAATGCTTTTTACGACCGGATAGGATACTGCAGCGCTGCGGAGGGGCAACACTTCGAGCATCTTCTCCGCAGGCGCAATCGGTAAATTGTATGTGAATTTATTAATCAATCATAAAAACTGATGAAAGAAATACGACTAATCGCTTCGGAAAGCTCAGATGCAAATGACAATCCACGGGGCTGCTTATCGTCTGTTGCTATTTTTCCAGGTAACATCCCCCACTGGCTAGGCAGCCAGTTGATCAATTCAATGATCAATGATCAATTCCCTGAACGCGGGATTGGGAGAGGTGGCCCGGCACAGCGGCCGCCGTGTTCACCAGACCTTACTATCATCGACTACTCGCTCTGGAGTTTAGTCAAGACGAGAGCAGATGCCCAAAGAAAAATATCGAATATACCAGCACTGAAAAACAGAATCAATAGTATACTGCAGCGATGCGAAGGGAAAACACTTTGAGCATCTTCTCCAATCACGCCATTATTATCACCGGTATATCCTGAATCGTTGGGTCCTCTTCGAATCGAATCGTCTCAGGTAATCTCGAAATAATATGCAGACTACGTAATCCCATATTAGGGACCGATTCATAATTCCTTTGCTTTTATGTTTCAGACGCATCGATCTTTGCCACGAAGCGACATTTTTGTATGCCGAGTCGAACGATCAAATTGATTTACCCACAACGAGGCTGTTTCGAGAAGCAAAGAGGTCCACTTACTGCTGTCAAGTCCGTGGACAAACTGTTTTCAACAAACGTTAATTCATTTTATTTATATTTGGATTTCAGATTTCAGATTCATTTCGCATGAAAAACTATGCATTCACTGTACTTTTATGATAGGCTCCTAGCGAGCCCGTGATAGGTTGAAGATAATGTAAAATAAATAACATGAGTATACATCGAATTGACTAATGATTTTTCTTACCTGCTCCAATTTGCCTGAATCCCCACTAGATAACACAATTCACCAATATCTCGTCAATCATTAACGTCGTTAGTCTTTGCACACTTGGTCGACTCTCTGCCTATTAGACAAGTGGCGTTGAAGAAGCAAAGACTCGTCCAAAAGTAGAAGGATTAATGTCGCAGTATCACGCAAGGGAAGATACTATTCGATGTCGCTTGGCTCATCCGCAGCCAATCGACATTGAAGGTTTTAGCCTCCGCAGAGCCTGCGAAGCAGTCTTTGCACTGATCGGTGCCTCCGGGACCCCTATTCTGTAACTTTCCATCAGAACTGTCCGATGATCTTCCGCACGAATAAGACATCAGCAATTAATAAGGTTTCAAGAAAGACAACTCTACACAATAGAAAACTAGCCGATCAAATCGTTTCGTTAGCAAAAAGTTACTGAATAGGGAACCCAGGGGATACATGTCCCATCGGACCGAGGATAAGTTAGTTCGCACTACATCTTCTTCCTTTTTTTTTGGCTTATCTCTTATACAGAAGGTAGCCTAAGTTAATTAATTTTTTTGGATGCCTTCACCAATCTGCATGTCACCCTTAGGGGCATGGTTGCCCTTCGTGGCGGTACGACGATGCGAATGCCACTGTGCCTACACCCTCTCATTATTAAAATCTTAAACAGGAAACCTTGTCATCTAATGTTTATCACAATGAAAGACTGAATTTATTGACAGTCCTACTCTCATTTGCCTTATTATCACCGTAGATGACGAACCGAAATCAATTTTTCACCATTTCAAAGTATTGAGGTTATTTTTATAAAAGATCTTTGAGGTTGGGTATGGCCTGTCAGTGGGATCACTATCGAGTCTAGATCATGGGCGTATATGCGAATATGCAGATGGCCGGAAAACGGTGCTCAATCGAAACAGGAGGTGTACCTCCGGTTGCATACCCGCGGGCGCACGGGATCGACCCGGAGATACGAAAACTCACTGTATATATCATATATTCTATACGGGGTGATTCAGAATTCGTGACCAATCTCTCGTGGGGTTAATCCTGGTCGAAATTGGGATCGAAAGTTCCCTAGCCATTTTTCCGAAGAACGATTTTTTTCCCTGTAATTTTTTTTTTCGACAAACGAATTTTTGAAACGATTTTTTTTTTTTTTTTGTTTTTCCACCGTATGTCACTTTCTCAGAATCCGAAATAATGCCAATGAGTTTTTTTCTCAATATTAGAGAGATTTTTCGGTGAAAGTTCCTTATTTGGTGGAAGATGTTGAAAAAATTGTCATCGTTATAAATTTAATAAACTAAAAAGCGGATTATAACGTAGTACCTACACGAAGGGTATTGAAACAATGCTCATTATGAGCTATTCGAAATTTGGGAAAATAAAAGTTTATTGATTATTCAGAAACATAAAATTTTTTAAGATATAGTCAACGTGTTATTCATTTCTTGAATACTCTTCAAGGTTACAGCAATTGCTGAAATTGCCCTCCTTGGGCATCTACACAAAGTTCGGTCCGATTGTTTGTAACCATGGTAACTCAGGGCCGTTACCGATACATGTGTGCCCTTTACGTATAAATTTATAACGATGACAATTTTTTCAACATCTTCCACCAAATAAGAAACTTTCACCGAAAAATATCTCTAATATTGAGAAAAAAAAACTCATTGGCATTATTTGGGATTCTTAGAAAGTGACATATGATGAAAAAATTAAAAAAATTAAAAATTGTTAGAAAAAGTCGTTTGTCGGAAAAAAAATTTCGACGGATAAAAATCGTTTTTCGGAAAAATGGCTGAGGAACTTTTGATCCCAATTTCGACCAGGATTAACCCCACGAAAGTTTCGTCACGAAGTCTGAATCACCCTGTATAGTCTAGGCTTAGCCTTGAAAATCGAATTTGAAATTTATTGATATTATTTCAAATAAAATAAACTTTAATATATATTATGATTGCATTATATTTATTTATTTACTGATTTTTCAATTCATTATAAAATCAACATGAACACCTATTATAGCTGTAATATCATTATTTATAGTGTGATTTAGATTCGTAGCATTCGCATTCGTTATTCTAATGATTTATTTATTTACAAAGAATAGAATTAATATTTTTGAAGTGATTTTAGTTTGTAAACAGCTGTCTAGATCTACGGTTTCATATTTTAGTTATTCGACATCCTCCACTTCGTAGTTGTCGTAGTCCAGATCTTCTGTTTTATATATTACGGCGCAAAGCAGCCATATATTATGATGCAAATAGCTATGTATTGTTCAGCAAAGCTGCCGTATATTATTGCGCAAAGCAGCATTGTTTTGATATATTTTTTGGAATTTGATACAAATTAAATTGGAATTGTTTAAAAGCTTCGATGGATGAGATTATTTCAATAACTCCAATAATTTCGTCAAATTCTAAGATACAGATCTGAAATAAGATGATAGAATATTGGAATCGATATTCTTTATCAATATTTCTATTAAAATTATTAATTCAATAGTTTTAGTTGGAAAATCAAAAATTTAATTTTTAATCCGTTGTTATGTCACAGTGGGGATCGGTGGTGGAAGTTGGTGGAAGTTGGTGTAGATTGACGTAGACTGATGTTTATTGAAGTGAAATAGATTTATTTAGATAATCCGTATAGTCGGTGGTTCTAATAGTTGGTACTGAGAGTTGGTTGGTCGCTTATTAGGTTACGAGATAGGTAGTGTGAAATGGGAATAAGTAGTTACGAAGTGAGTGGTTTTAGATTGGAATTGGTAGTGAGTAGTGGAGATGAAGCGTGGAAAAGGTAGACTCGGTTTTGAGAGGGGTTTTTGGGCGAGTTGCACATCCGGTGTCCGTGTGCAACTCGCGTGATTCTGGCGGAAAGCGAGGATCAGGTAATTTGATGATCAGGCGAAAGGAAGTGACGGATCGGGTGGATGTTGGGGAAACGGAGTTGCGACGTAACACCGTTTTCATTGTGTATCATTGATTGATTTGCTATTTTTTTAATCCATTCATGAATAGCATCCGTAGTGTGGAATATAACTTTGACAATAAAATATATCCAAATATTATGGAAGAAAAAAAAAAAAAAGCCAAATTGGACTTCTGCTTTATATATTATGGCGCAAAGCAGCCGTATATTATGGCACAAAACAATTATATATTATGGTATAACGTAGCCATATATTATTGCGCAAAGCCGCATCGTCTTGTTATATTTTTTGAGATCTAATTACAATTATAATAATTTTGTCCCTTTCAATTAACCACATATAACGCAAAGCAGCTAGATATTTATGTGCAAAGCAGAATAACTTTGCCATATTTTTTTTTTTTTGTAATATGAATCTTAAGCTCAAATTCTCTTTTGTATTCAGCACAATTCTGGGAATAAATAAAATACCCTTACGGAAAAAAACCCTAAAATTTAAGGGGTAAATTCGCACCCTCAAAGTTTTAGGGGTTTACCATGAAAACTCAGGGTTCACCCCCGAATTTGACCCCCAAATACGGGGCGAACCCTGAGTTGGGGGTAAAATTTGAGGGTAAAGCAAAATATTTTCTCCAGAATGATGGAGAAAAAAGTCTTACAATCAAAAAATTTCTATGTCTAGAACTTGACTTCATGAAATATTATTGGTTTTTTCCTAAGTTACATTGATACAGAATATTTCCTCCAAATTTTGAGACATTTCTTGAAACGCAGCAACCTGTACCCTACGACAACTACTTTTTACTTTCGATGGACTAAATTTTTGTTCAGCGGAGGACATGAAATTCCACTAATCAACTGTAAACGAACTGAGTCACTAGAATGTTTTCTCGGAGCGTAGCAGTGATTCGGAAAAAATTATTTTCAAGGTGTGTATACCCTGTAACGGGTTCTCCCTGGGTTCGGGTACCCAAGAAGTTAAGCCGAATACGAACCAAGGCCCAACGGATAGGTAGGGGATTTTGCTGGGCGCCAGACTTCGTTAGAAGTCCTCTCTCTCCCTCTCTCTGGAACCCTCCGACTGGCTACAAACGATAGAGGGATTTCGTAGGGGCGAAGAATAAAGACACCAATTGAATATTATGGACTATGGTTTATTAAAAAAAAAAAAAGAAAAGGTGTCGAATTATTAACACGCCCGCTACCTGGCGTATGATAATGTTACGGCCCGATTGTCCGTAACCAATTATTATTTAAGTTACCATATATAAATTAGGGATTATGCGCATTTCCTTTCTTTCTCTTTTTCTTCTTCTTCTTAGCTAACTCTTCTGTTCTTTCTGTAAATTATGAACCAGGACGGAGATCATGTTGCTCATGGGAACTCTGGGGACGGAGTTTTTCTCACGCTAGTTTCAAGTACCACCTAAGAGTCCAGAGCTAAGTCACGTACGTATCGCTGTGCGAAGTGACACCGTTCAGGTGACGCAAAATTGTAAGCTCTGTTTGATTGAGGTTCTATAGAGCCGACCCCAGAGTTGCCTGAAGTAAGGGCCTATGCCGTCGACGTCAGGTTGCGTATACTATAGCCAAGCCGTAGAACAGTCGCGGAGTGCAACAAGTACGCGCACTTGTTGCCCCACCAATTAGCGATTAGAATTAGAAAAGGAGCAACCTGGTTGGCTACGTCCCCTGGCCTCAGGACCATGGGGGCGAAGTAAGATCAGGGAGCTGGAGGAGCAAGAGTTTGAATAGACACATTCGTTCGACGACCCTTATTAAGGAGAGACGTGTGTCCGAGTATTAGAATCGAGCCAAGGGTGACGTGTCTTAAAGTTTGTGCCCAAGAGGACTTATAATATTCGTGAAAATTAAAGTGTCAATTCAATAAACTATAATAATAATAATAATTCGAATTGAGCTCTTGCTCCTCGTTTAAATAAAAACTCATTGGTGTAAAAATTTCCGTTATACATCAACTATTCAAAAGACAGTTATAGTGATACCTACGTCGGAAGCAGGAACACGGAGGGTGTAACCTTCTCTAACCACCTTTAGGATTATAATTGGGTAACCCGAACGCACTCTTCAAAGAACGTAAAGTACCATTCTCCGTTTTCCTATTTCATTAAACAACAGGTATACTACCTTACTTATCTACATCAGGCCTCTAGGGATTATACCATTCAGTATTCGTTAGGTTGGTTATCCTGTTTTGGTTCATAGTTATTTTTGTCTTAGTTTCCGATTTTACAATTATAAATAGATAAAACAAATCCATCATCAACCGGCGTAGACCTTTATAAGCAAGCGTGTTTCGGCACCTTATATTGATCCGTATTATGAAGAAATCCTTGAAACCCCAAAATCTCTGTTTCTCAGTAAACCCCTCCGGGTTGTGAGGAACTGGACCCTGATACTAGAGACGTGGGATTGTGGGGCCCCCATATTCGGTTTATGGTGGATTGTGCTATTTTATATAGTATTATATCTCATACATTTCTTTGGTATAATATAATTTTGGGTAATATATATATATATATATATGTTAAATATATCGTAACAGAATATACGTTACCTTCTACCAGAATTCTGAATCACATTTAATACCATCATACGCCGTTCCTAAACTCCAGATTACTTGCAGGTAAAACCTGACGGTTTGTAGCCCCAGTCGGGGTAGACAAGATACTTAGAACTCATAATAATAGCAATAATTAATTTGATCATTAGTAATTTAAATATCATGTATGTGGCGTGAAAATTAAGGAAAAGTATCACCGCTCGGTTACTCGTACGTCACAATAACAAAAATAAATTATAATATTGACTCTACTTTACTAAGGACTCGACTAATAATAAATGACTCTACGTTACGTTAAATTACTACTAAATTATTAAATAATGAAAATATCAAAATTACAAGAAAAATAAACGTCTCTCTCTCTCTAAGAAGAATATCATTGAATTATTGTTTCTGCACTCGCAGGTGCTCTAGATTTAGTTGGACGGTAGGGAGGACTAAGTCTACTCAACCTACGGTCTAACTCGCTCTCTCTCTGGGAAAAGGCGACAGACTCTGACTCGCAGCAGCTGAGTGCGACGCGTGACGTCAGAAGTCTGTGGCGATATGGCGTCGGCTAGCTTTCTGCTGCGATCGACGCAGGGTTGATACGGGGATCGAGGCTCAGGGTTGATACGGGGGCGGGTTGATACTAGGGGGGGGGGGGGTTTGGATATTAAATGAATTGGATTGATCCTACCTGGTACGAAGACTATTACCAATCCGGGTGCGATGGTATTGAACAATGAAACGGTCGGAGAGCCGGGGTGTTGCGTAGGTCGTCGTAAGCCAAATCAGTAGTCCAATATTTCACAATCACAAATCAAAATCCACGGAAAAGCACGGGTCGTTATATATGGCACAAAACTCTCACAACAGAACTACTCCCACAACAAAAACTCTCTCTCTCTCTCTCTCTCTTACTCTCTCGCGAACAACCTGTCTCCTATAATAGGCTCAGGGAAATGCGTTCACAATTGAGTGTACATGACGGTACTCTTGCACGGCTAGTCAAGACATCTAAATTAACATCAGACGAGAAGCAGGCTCTCAATCAGATAGCTCTTGACTATCAAACTTTCTTCAACATTGTTTCTTCGGCCTGTGCCAAACTAGCCGCGGCGTCCGGGACAGCAGACGAGGTTAAGCGCGCGGTTCTCAAAGCATGCGAAGCTGTAACTAAATCTTGTGTCGAATCCGTGAATACTAGCATCAAGCGAAGCATGCCGGCAATAATAGAAAAGAATCTTCCAGATATTACAGCCATCGTAAAGGAACATTCACCCGAGACAACTGTTGGCAAAGCGGGAGAAGCTAAGTCTTTTGCAGAGGTTGCCAAATCATCAGGCTCTAAACTCCAAGTACCGAAAGGGCCTACAGTCAGAGTCCAAAATACCCAAACATTCGTCTTAGCGCCTAAAACCGGGTCCGTGGATAAATATCCTAATTATGAAAAAACTAAGGAAGCGGCAATAGGAGCTCTCAGAGCATCGCAAATGCGGCTGAAAATAGAAAACATTCGCAGTGCAGGGAAAAGTAGCGTCAGGATAGAGGCAAGGTCGGTAGACCTGGATAAGGTGAAGGCCCTTCCGGCCCTCGCTGAAGCCGGGTTGGAGGTAAAAGAGGACGCCAAGTACAATCCCAGGCTAATTCTTCATGGCATTCCAGTCGCTTTGAGCACGGACGATATTAGGTCGGACTTCATAGCGCTAAACTTAGACGGCGTAAACGATGAGGCTCTTAGAGTTGTGTACGTATATCCCCCGAAAGGAAATAAGGCCTACACCAGCTGTGTAGTAGAGGTATCTCACGAGACTTGGGCTTCTCTCAAGGGTGAGGACCGAATCTACATAGGTCACACGGCGTGCAGATTTGATAATCATGTCAAAATACTCCAATGTTTCAAGTGCCTAGCTTTTGGGCACTTTGCAAAAGATTGTAAGTCAGAGACTAGCTGTGGCCATTGTGCTGGACCGCATGAATCAAGAACCTGCCCTGTCATAGGGAATACCACTGGGTACTCTAAATGCCATAACTGTATCAAAGCAAAACTCGGCGATGACAAGCACTCTGCTCTCGACGGCAAGAAGTGCCCCCTACTAATCAATAAATTAAAAGACAAGATTAGTAGAACAAACTATGGCTAGCAACACAGCATCCAGCTTTAATGTCAAACATCTTAAAATCTGTCATGTAAACTGCCAAAACCTTCTAGCAGCTAACCACTTTGTGGAATTTAAGCAATTCTTTACCGGTTCTGATTATCACATAATCTGCATGTCCGAGACCTGGCTCACTTCTGACATTTCGGATAGTTTCGTCGATCTGGAGGGATACAATCTATACAGATGCGATAGAACAGGCAAAAAAGGCGGAGGCGTAGGATTCTATGTTAAATGCAATCTTCGGACGCGAATACTCCAGGACTCTGGGGGAGAATACTGTCGCAAGCCAGAGTTCATCATCGCGGAGCTCGAGGTCTCTCGGACAGAGAAGCTAATGCTGAGCGTAGTGTACCGGCCCCCGGATACGGCGTACTTGAGTGATTTCGAGAACTCCTTTCTGCAATTCTTCGTGCATTATTCCTGCCATGTTGTAATCGGCGACCTCAACCTTGACCTTAGACCACAGGCATATGATAGTGACAAAATGCGCGATCGGTTATGGAATTTCGTGAATGGTTCTAATCTGTATCTTGTCCCGTTCGAGCCTACGCATAATCTCAAGAATAGTGCGACGTGGATAGACCACTGCATTGTTGACGGTCCTGACGAATTAGTTTCATCTGGGCAATTGGACGTATCATTTCTTTCAGCGCATGACCTCATCTATATCGTGCTGGATGTAGGAGTAGAGAAGGAAGCGAGAGAAATCTCCTATAGAGACTTCAAAAACTTCTCGATAGACAACTTCCTAGGAGATTTGAGTAACGTTGATTGGAAACCTTTCTTCTGTAGTGATGACATTGACTCGAAGGTAGATTATATGAATACCACCGTGACTGTCTGCCTGGATAGGCATGCACCTCTAGTTAAAGCAAAGACAAAACCAAATAGGGCTCCTGCGCCTTGGCTGACAACAGAAATTAGAGCTCTCATGAACGAGCGTAACCAGGCACGTAGAGCTTGGAGAAGAAAGAGATGTCCGACACTACACGACAGGTTCAAACATCTTCGTAACCTGGTCAGGACCAAAATAGATAGTGCTAGGAATGAATTTTACACCACGACTCTCAGCACCTCGAAATCTCCATCAGAGGTATGGGCTAAACTCAGGAGGCTAGGACTCGTCAAATCGAAGTCGTCGGCGCGTAACTTACATTTCTCGATCTCTGATTTGAACAAACACTTCGCGTCTTCCGATTCTGTACAGGTGGGCTACGGTCGACAACTGGCGCCTGAAACCCTCAATCAAGCAGGAGAGGAAGCATTCGATGATAATAAGTTCCATTTCTGCAACTTCGTAACAGAAAAGGTCCTCAAAGCCGTCTTCCACTCAAAATCGAACGCAATTGGAATAGACGGAATTCCAATTGATGTGTTTAGGAAAAGTCTTCCCGTTCTCCTGCCCATCATAGAGCACCTGTTCCATTTCTCGCTTTCACACGGGGTGTTCCCCTCCTTATGGAAAGATTCTGTCATCGTGCCTCTTCCCAAAAAGAAATCTCCGATGTCGTGCAACGACTACAGACCCATTTCTATTCTATGCGCACTTTCTAAGTGTCTCGAGAGGCTGGTAGCCGACCAAATCTCTGACTACCTTGAGGAACGAAACCTCTATGACCCATTCCAATCGGCCTACAGGAAGGGACATAGCACTCATACTGCGCTCATTAGGGTCGTAGACTACTGCCGCCAGGCGATAGACAAAAGAAAGGTCGTTATTATGGTCTCATTTGATTTTTCCAAAGCCTTCGACAAAGTTAATCATTCCATACTTCTCACAAAGCTGAGGAAGCTGAACTTCTCACCTCTTGTCCTTAAATTTCTTCATTCGTATCTCACCAAGAGGCGGCAGGCTGTCAGGGGAACTAACGGGGCCTTATCTGAATGGGTCAATAAGACGCTGGGCGTGCCCCAGGGATCGGTTCTGGGACCCTTGCTCTTTATCATTTATGTTTCAGATCTCCGCAATATATTATGTAACTGTAGCTACAACTTTTACGCCGATGACCTCCAGCTGATGATCGAGTGCGAACCAGCAAACATCCTCAGTGGGATTGCGAGGGTCAACAGAGACGTCGACGCGGTCTGCGGATGGGCAGATGACAACGGGCTACAATTGAACAGTGGTAAAACTAGAGTGATATTGGTTGGGACGACCAGGTACATAAATTCTTTCGATTTTAGAACTATGCCGCGTATTCAAGTACGGGAAACAGGGATTGAATATTCATCCAATCTATACATATTGGGAGTCACGCTGACGAGCGATCTCACCTGGAGGCCTCATATAAATAACGTTACTAAAAGAATATACAGCACCGCGTGTCAATTACGCCTTTGTCGCAAACTATTGCCCGAACAGTTACGCATACAGCTAATATCAACTCTGGTTTTTCCTCTGATCGATTACTGCTGTATCATACACCTCGACCTGACTGACGAACTCACGCTTTCGCTACAAAGAGCCTTAAATTCATGTGTTAGATTCATCTATAATATCCGTAGGGACGAACATATCACCCCCTACTTTACAATGATGGGGTGGTTGAAAGTCAACGCTAGAAAAGAATATCTACTAGGCTGCATGATGTACAATGTATTGAAGACTCAGATACCACAGTACCTGAAAAGCAAGTTTAAGTATAAAACAGAAGTAGGGATTAGAAGCACGAGAGCACCATCCGAAAATCTAGCTATCAAACCGTGTAGGACTCAATATTTCCAAAGCTCATTCACACACGGAGGTGCTGCATATTGGAACAATATACCTTTGGACGTCCGTAACTGTAGAACTCTAGTCACTTTTAAATATCACCTGTTCAATCACCTACTCTCTAGTCAGACACAAGCTAATGCTGTCCTTTAATCTGGTCACCTAGACTGAGTCCTTCCTTAGGTTATTTGGGCCATGGTTTTCCCTGTGGACTAAGGGCAAATGCCGGGACTCGCTGAGTGGGCCTCCATGGCATATCTAACCCACCTCACTCAGCCTCGAACATGCACGATCTTATAGGTATAGGCCGTTAGCCACGATACACACACACACACATACACTCTTGTACTTACACACACGAAAACACACAAATAATTAAATAAATTCGAACTAGTCAGCTTAGATTTAACGCTGTGAATAGGACTAGTCAAAGTCAAAATCAAAATCATGTCATACCATATCTTAGTATATATTAAAATCGTAGTATATAGTATATTATATTAGATTAATCACTTAGTTATATATAAAGCCAGCAGGTTTATGATACCTTAAGTACAATGTATCACAGGCAAATGTAAAACTTCTGCTATAATGTAATCTAAAGTGCCAGCGCTTGAGGGGATCCGTCCCAGAGCGCTTAATAAATATTCTATCTATCTATTCTATCTATCTATCTTAATTTTTGGAAAATTTATATCGGCACGAGGCACACTCTAAAGTTCCCAAAAATGGAATGAGCTCCTCTTTTGCTATCTCTAGTACCAACCGGCGTCGCCCGGTCTGCGAGCGCTGGCGGCGACCTGCTCGCCATGTGCGAGGTGCAGCGGCCATTAGGACTCGGCAGAACGAGGGCGGCACGATTTGAATCGTGCGGCCGGGCTTAGGTACGTCCGTAGGCCGGTTTAGGTAGAGGTCTGACGTCTACCACGTTACAACCCTCATAAGACAACAACTTCAACATGTGTTTTTCTACAGTTGGAAATCATATTGAAGTTGTTGGTCACACACTTCACCAGAGATGAGCATTCAAATTTATCTAGCGAATCAATATTCTTCCAAATGTTTGTATTCAGTTTACAGAACTAGATTTACAAGTTATTGACTGAGTTTTAGTCGAAGACTTCTGAAATTTTCAGGGTACATTTCTATACACACCAGCTACAGATTCACGTTAGATTTTGAAAATCAAGACAAAATTACGGATTTGAGGAAGAATAATTGAAATTCTATTTTTTTTTTCATAAAAAAAATTGTCAAAATCAAAGTATCGTAGCTATCTCTAAAAACTAACATGAGTTTGTGGCTTACGCATCCCAAAATATGTGTGTGCAAGCTCAGCAAGATTCAAGAATAATTGAGACGCATGGGAGGTTTTCGATGAAAGGCTATTTCAGAAGCATTATGAGGAGTAACTCTGTACTTATTGTTTCAAATGACTTGAAATTTGCACAATCCCTATGTTTTGAGATGGCAAACATGTGTGTTAAATTCCATTTGAAAATAGCTATTGGTTCATCTCATTTGCAAATAGCAATAAATGGGCAGTTTTCAGTATCTCCTACCCTTAAATTGAATAGTTTGAATGGAAACAACTTGACAGCATTCTGTTTCATTTTCGGTTCAAGTTTTTCAGCTATCTTTCCCCATGATACGATTTTCATTGTAGTTTTATCTTTATTACTGACAATAAATGACAATACATTTCCTGTACTACGAGATATCAATCCTTCTGTATCTTTTATGTAACCCACGAATTCACTGTAACAAATTGCGAAAAAACTATAGGATACTTCATGGTTTAAAATTCAAGATCATATCAGAAAGTCCAATAAAATGAAATTTTTATAGAACAAATGTTGGAACAAATTTTTTTGTAATTAATAATATATACAAAAAATAATTCATGATAAATTTCTCTCATTAACTAAAATTATCTAATGTATATCCATCTTAGCTCTCTATCTATGAAAAAATGTTGAGATAGCTTCTTCACAACTGAATAAAATTCAACTAACACTAATAGATCCTTGCTTTGGATACTCATGATGTCTCTTGCGTTGGTGTGAATTCATATTCTTCACTCTGAGCATCTGAATACAGATTTATGGAATCAGTTGAAGTGTTGAATGAATTTAAAATGTTAGCAATATCCGAATAAAATACTTACCACTGTTAGAACTATGTTCACTCATTGTAGATTCAAAATATTTCAGAACAAATTCAAATTATTGATGTAAGTGAAAATTTAATCAATCAAGATCGTAATAATAATTTAATATATTTAATCACGGGTCAATTTATTGTGTTTTCATAAAACTGTCAAAATGATATGTGATGTGAAGACGGAATACAATTGAAGCAAATTAAATAAAAATTATTCGAGCGAAAAAAAAAAATATATATATACCGTATGTATATTAGGGTGTGTTGAAAAAAATTTCATTTCATTTTTTTGACGAGCTACTTTTCGAAACGGCAGCGTATATTGCCGAGAAGATTCTCTCAAAATTTCATCCAAATCGATGAAGATTTAGATGTGGCTCACACAGGTTTTGTATTTCCAATTTAAATAAAACGCTCAAATTTATTTTCGCATTATCCGGCTGCAAAACTTCTGTTTTAGTTCAACATAAGACTGTGTTAGTGACTCTAATCAGCAGTTGAGGTTACGTATAAGCCACTGATAATTGAATATAAAATGTTACTTTTGCAATTTTTAATATTTTTTCCGAATTATCAGAAAATGCGAATAAATGAAGCGCATTTTGTAATTTTTGATTGGTCTTCCAAAATTAATGGGTTGATCAAATTTCATACTGTAAGGAATTCTTCGGGAAGTGCTTTTCGAATAAACGGACATTCATAAGTGGTCAATATACTCAAGGATTTATTTTACTTCGTCGGTCGTTACATTAATTTTCAAGACCTCGTGTCGAACTGTCGCCAGGCGATAGTCTTTTCCACTTTCCGGGCGCTGCGGTAGCCGATCATGTCGTATTTTTCGGATATACAATAAAATCAAATGATATTATATTAGGGAAGGTTCGTCGGATACAGTCAAATGGAACTTGCTTTTTTAACAGTCTTATTTATTTGTGACGTTTCGGCTGACGACGGCCGGCCATCCTCAGACTGAAAGATACATTTGTTGGAATAAGTATACATATCTAAGAGAACATGTTATGTGTTCGTAACCATTGTGATAAAGATTTAACAGAAGAATCTAACAATACTTAAAGAAAAAACAGTTTAAATTATCATGAAGAGATAAGACTAGATAAAGATACCATGTGGTTGAGATTAGGATTACAATTTCTCGGAATTACAGGAAAAAAAAAATATACATTTGATGTTGTTACAGATTAAGGTACGCCAGAATTGACATCGAAGAGATTAATGAAGACTTTGAGATTAGGAAAGAAGGTATAGATTACCAAATTGTGACATTCCTCATCGCCTGAGATGTTGTTGATTTGGCAGTTGGTCGGGAAGTGAGGTATGCGAAATGGTTCCAAGATGGTGGAAAACAGACATAGAGACAGGAAGCTAACAAGTTAATAATGATAGATAGTCAAAGTAGTTAGCCAGTGTTGGCATTAGTTAGATTTGAGGATGTCAAAGTAAAGATGACTTAGATTTTGAATATCCATCCTTTTGTTGACAGCTGTGTCGTTAAATTTGGTAATCTGTATCATCTCCCTAATTAGTCTTTTTTGAGTGTTATTCTCTGTACATAGAACTGTGGTGTTATCAAAATCAAAGTTGTGATGTTGAGTGAGCGAGTGCGCAACTAAGGCTGATTTGTCCGGGTCTCTGGACTTAAGGTCAGCTCTGTGGCCTCTGATGCGGTTCTTTAGGTGTTGTGAGGATTGTCCAATGTAACAGCCGCCGCAATCCGCGCATGGAATTCTATATACCGAGTGAGTTTTATCAGCTAATTCAGTTGTTGATTTGAGATTAGTGAACAAGTTAGAGATGTTATCGACAATTTTGTACGAGGTGTGAATTTCTTCTTTATCAAGAATGGCTTTAATCTTTTCTGACACTCCTTTGATATATGGAATGGAGTTGATAAACTTGTCGTTATTTGAGTTTTCTTGTGAGTTAAGCGTGTTGTAGAGTTTGTTAACTCTTTGTTTTTTAATCAAGTCAATGACTGGTATGGGAAAGCCATTGTTTTGTAGAGCTTTGGTTACAATCCGAAGGTTATCTTTTCTGAGACGAGGGTGTGCGAGTTTTACACACCGGTCGAAGAGGCCTATGGCAACGCTTCGCTTGTATTGGTGTGGATGATATGAATCAAAGTTCAGGTATCTACCTGACCAAGTGGCTTTCCTATACCAGTTAGTGATAGGATGGTCCGATTCTCGTATGATCCCTGTGTCCAAGAAGCTGATTTTACCATTGTTTTCAAGTTCAGAAGTGAAATTGATTTTAGGATGAAAGGTGTTGAAGCTATCGACAAGAGAATCAACCCTGTCTTTGTGTACACAAGTGATAATGTCATCTACGTATCTTTTGTAAAAAGGAAGCTTGAACGGAAGATGTTTTATGACTTTTTGTTCTAGAAGTTCCATTACTAGGTTTGCGGCGACTGGACCAATCGGAAAACCCATCGCAACACCAAATATCTGTCCATAGTGCAGATTATAATACGTGAAAAAGTTGGAATCCAAACAAAGCTTCACACCATCGATGAAGTCTTTATGGTCAAGAGTGGTGTGATCCTTAACGGAATTCCAATTTTTTCCTATGGCAGCTAAGGTTAGATTGACAGGAACATTGGTGTATAGCGAGGTAACATCCAGTGAGATGAGAATGTGGTCAGGTGGTATTTTCACATCCTTTATATGTTGTACGAAAGACGAAGAATCTTTGACATGATACTGGGTCTTTCCTACAGCATTTGACAGAACTGACGCAAGATGTTTAGTAAGCGAGGTTTGAGGAATTGCATGAGATCGGAACCGGGGCAGGATATAGCATTTGGAGGTACCAAAAAGGATATCGTTCAATAACATGATATTGAAATACGAAACAGGTATCAATTTTGTGATTTTTTATAATAACCAGGGCCTGGAAGTTGGGGCCAACAATCAGACGTGGCAAGAGAGCGTAATACATGCAATAATCACCAGGAAAAAAGACGATTCACCATACGTCGAATGTCGAAATCGAGTAAAGTAAGCATCAAAACACGTGGATGAAGGGCTTTTGAGCGCTCTGCTGTTTTACCGACGGAGTAGCATGAGACTACTCTATAGATGTAGTCATTTCAATAGGGTTCTTCAGCTGGGCGCTAGATGCGCTTTTCGGAACAAGGAGTTGTCGGAGCTCGCTCAAAAGCCCTTAAGGGCGTTGACTAGGCCTCGCCAAGCGCACGTAAATAGACGGTCGGCATTTACTTTTCATTTCCTCATTTTTCAAGATAACGGAGTTTTCGATGAAGATTCGTACAGATAAAGGCTGTATCCGTGTCATGGCTTTGGCCTAATTTGCGATTTTACTTTTAGCTTGGCAAAAAAAAATCTCGACAGTACGATCGAATGAATGTAGAGATATAAGAATGAATAAATATGCAGCGGTATTTTTATGATGTTTCACATACTTAAAATAATTTCCTAAGTCTAGCTAAATCTTAGGTTGTTATTTTCAATGTTAAACTTAAGCCTCCTCACCAGTCCGATAAGTGTAGACCATGCAAGAGTATGCAGTATACATTTAAGTATACATGCAAGTTCAAGACTGCCCGTGTGTGCATAACGGGCAGCTCTCCGTGACTGATGCAGTAGATATATGAAATAAATGTATATGTCACTGCGTACTGAAACTCACTATTCTAATATCGCTTCGCTCGGTTAGAACGCGGTTCTTCGATGCAGCATGCAAAGTTACTGTGCATATTCAAGCATGTCCGTGTGTAAAAAAACAGGCAGCTTTGGGTACGAAGAAAAAAATATATGTAAAAAAAATACATTTGATATAAAATATATTTACTATAAAAATTTTTTCGTTGTTTCAACACAGTCAGATGTGTGTCGACTTATATCGGCAACTGCTGTGAGAAATGGATGAAGCAGCTCGCCAAAACTTATTTAATTGAAGTTGAAACTGATTCTCCTGTCGGAAATTTAAGTATATGTGACCCACTCGGACATATCTGTGCTGATTTTTGGGGCAACTGTGATTTGCGAGCCCACCCTTGCATATTCAAGAGTTTTTGTGTGTGAAAAAATGGGCAGGCCTCCGTTACTCGTGCAATGATGAAAGAAAATACTTGCTCTCTTGAAATTACCTGATGATATGACACTTCCAGACGCGCTTCCGCCTAGTTTGGAAGCAACTACGATTGGCAAGCCCGTGAAAAACTAAATAAAATTTAAAAAACGCGTCTAATTAGCGTTAAAGTCGAATTAAACAAAAAATAATACAGAAATCAAGACAAAGAATAAGACAAAAATTGAGATAAAAATCAATACAAAAAATAAGATAAAAATCAATACAGAAATCAAGACAAAGAATAATATACAATAAAAACAAAAAATCAAGACCAAAAATCAAGACAGAAAATTAGACAAAGAATAAGATAAAAATCAGGACGAAAAATAACACAAAAATCAAGACAAAAGTCAAGACAAAAAATGAGATAAAAATCAATACAGAAGTCAAGACAAAGAATAAGATGAAAATCAATACAGAAATCAAGACAAAAAATAAGATAAAAATCAATACAGAAATCAAGACACAAAATGAGATGAAAATCAAGACCAAGAATAAGATAAGAATCAAGACGAAAGTCTAGGCAAAAAATGCGAGTCAATAATAAAATCAATAGATATACAATGAGTCGGATCATGTCAAGTGGACCCCCCATTTTCCACTTGATCATGGAATACTTGCTAAAATATATTAATCGACAGTAGTCATCACTAATAATCATCCCTTAAAATAGTTTTTGAAAATTTTGAAATTAACAACAATTTTTTTCACAATAAAAATTTTGGGTACTTTGAATTAAAAATCAATTGTAAAAAAACTGTTGAAGATAACTTAACGAAATTTTCAGAGCATATAGTAAAATATTCATAATTTCATAAAAAAATAAAATTATTTGTTTATTATCATACTTTTTATTAACTTTTAAATCAACAAATGAAAATTTCAATGACTTCTCAGTACGATAATCGAATTTTTTTTTTTTAGTCATGTGCGTTATACATTCAAGTTCCATATTCCGAAAGAAAATTTCACTGCCGGGCATTAGTTTAAATAATATATATTTTTATATCACGTAGCGACGAGCGGTGTCAGTGCCGCGCGCTGCCGAGCTTGGCTGCTCAGGCTCCGCTTTTAACAGGCATCTTCTAACAAATGAATTTCACCAGGTAGCGAGATTCATTTTTTTATTTGTTTATTAGCATAAATGTATGTTGTACTAACGGAGATTAGCTTTTTTCGTGAACGCTGTGTTTCATTATATTTAATTAGTGTCGCAGTTTTAAATGATAATTAAAATATTAGACACTCATAGAAATGGGTCCGGTAAATAAATGTTGCAATCCATTAAATAAAAATAAACATAAAAATGAACAGAAGAATCTCATTTTGATTACTGCCAAAAGAGGTAGTCAATTTGAAAAGTTTATCGGTTGTTTTATGTGTAATTCATGTGAGAGAGCTATTTATAAAGGTAAAAAATCTGCAGCACTTACTGAGTTACGTGAAAATGAATGTTCCAATGTTAATGAGCCTGAGTTATTGAATGATGATGTTGAAGATCAAGAGACTCGGTAGAGTCTGGCGCCAAGTACATTAAAAAAAAATTTTTTTTCAAGCGCGAGACTCAACGAGTCTATATACCCGAGAGGCAGCTACCCTAACCTATACCGCGAACTAGTATCGTCGTTTTCTTTCACCTCACAATATACACAGATTGAAAATAATTTAATCTAGGATGTGGGCATGAAAAGCTTTCATTTGAGCCTTAGATCGATTAAATCGGTGTCCGGAGTGCTGAGATATGATTAACTACAAATTCTGAAACCCCGTTTCATTGTAAAATTTTTCGTTTTCGTTTTCGTCGTCGTCAGACCAAGATTCACATTCAAACCATTCCCATGCAATGACTAGACGGGAAAATCCACACAAAACTTGTAGAGTGACGTCAGTACGAGATAGTTCCGACGTAGATAGCGCCAGTATCGCAGACAGAAACCGTCTCCTACATAGACATGGAGCATGGACTGCGCATTCCCTATACAGCCCATGGTAACGCCGAAAGTAAGAGAGAAAAGTAACACACGCGGCCAAATCTGTCTCTTTCTATGCATTTGACGTTGTTGGTTAGAAAGAAACAGATTTGGCCGCGTGTATATGCTGTCTCTTTCTACCGACCGAGCGATTTTCGGCCCGAATGCGCAGTCCATGCTCTATGTTTATGGTCTCCTACACTAGCAGACGCGTATTGTCATTTCATGTTTTCAAATCCCAATAATAAAGGAAATAAGAGAAATACGAGCAATGCTTAATACAAAATTTGAACGTACAAAAACTAGTGAATACCCACCGCAAGCCCCTCGGGTGCCAAAACCTTACGCGAAGTACATTAATGTGATAGTCACCAATAAAAATGTTTCGATGGGTTAATCTTAAATCCTACGATCTCGAGCTTTTGAGGTTATGCGAATCGGCTGAAGTGTAAAATTCATAGTGATAAATAAAATAACAATTATAAACGGACAAGACTGTCAGATGAATATTAACTGATTTATGAATGCAATTATCAGAAGAAACGGTTTTTTCGGTTCAATTGTTTAGCAAGTTATCGCCTGAGGAAGTCTGACAAGAGAAAATCAAGAGAAAATGTTGAAGTAGAAAAATATGAGGATAGCATTATTCGATATAGGGAACGGCAAGGAGCCAGACCAATAAAGCAGAGTTCAAGCGTTGGATTGCAACGAATTTTACTTCAAGCTCCATGTTAAGCTCATCTCCGAAGGCTCGTCTGCTGAGACTCGAATTGTGAGTCAACGTTATACGTAGGATTCCGACGAGTCCTATAATCTAACTCCGTATCATCTAGTCAAAATGAGATTTTCAGTCAACGTTGTTTGTTGGACTCCGATAGGCTTTATTCTACACTCCACGTCAACGTAGTGCCTTGACCTTCGGTGGAGATAATTTTTTAATCCATAATGTATATTCATAATTCAATGTCAAATTTCAATAAATTTGTTACATTTTGGTATGCAACCTGTGTCTATATGTTCGACTCTATTAAGCTTTCTCCAAATTAAGATTAGTGCTATCACGACAAATGGAATGAAATTACTTATTTATGGATTATTTAATTTTGTAGCGGGTCGCCATATAAGACGAGAGGATGATGAGAGAAAACGCTTGGGTTGCAAAGTATCAGGATAGTGTTATTTGATACGAGAAACGGCAAAAGTCAGACGAAGAGAGCAGAATGCGGGTGTTTGACTTCATAAATTTCCATTTTATGCTCTACGCTAGTCTTGCATGAATAGGCTCAATTCTAAATATTTTGATACCTTCTATTCAGACCCGAATTGGAAGTTGACGTTATGAGTACGGGACGCGTACATGTTCTTTTTGCAGAGGACCTAGTTGCATTAAAAAAAAAACTACCTACGAATTGCAATACATATATCTGATATCCATATATATTTAGTCATGAGCAGCAACTATAACCCTGCGTGCAAATAACTCCGTCATTGCCGGTCCCAGGCCCAGATGAGACAGGAGGAGGGCTGCACGCAGGGTTAGATGTTGTAGGTATAAAAAATTATTGTAGTGGAACAATTTGTAAACGCTATGAAAGTACGTTACGCGTCACTCTACAAATTTGAGACTTGGGGAAAATTATGAGCACACGCGTGCTCGTTGCTGTTGACGTTCCTGCTTATCGAGGGACTTCGGGCGGTATGAAATAGCACAAAACAACCGAGCGAGCGTAGCGAGCGAGCACAATTATTAGGTGGTCAAGCAAAATTTTACAAAAAGTAGTGAAATCAACCCCAAAAAGCACCTTTGGTGCAAAAACCTTCCGCCAAGTCCATTAATGTGTAGATCACTCCACCAAAAAATAATCAAAGGTTGTGCTCGCTCACTCGATTGGTTGATGATTATCAACATACAAAAGCATTGAAATCAGATACAACTGCCAAGTACCTGTAGAATGATAAAAGTTTGGAATTGAAAAATTTGTTCAAACTAAATAACGTTGTACTCGTTCGCTCGCTGCGCTCGCTCACTCTATTGGCTTATGATTATGGGTTGAAAAAACAGTTTGGATGAAGAGATTGAAGATGTCAACATTTATCTAAAAATATTCATAACGAAAAAATAATTTAAAAAAAATTAAAAAAAAAAATTTGGAGGTAGTGGTACTTGGGGGGCCTTTTGTAGAAAAAGAAATATAAAATATCGATCACGAACCATGTCAATGTCATCTGATAGATATTCAAACATTGGCCCGCCAACGTACCACGGACTCCAAATTTTTTTTAAAAATTTTTTTTAAATTATTTTTTCGTTATGAATATTTTTAGATAAATGTTGACATCTTCAATCTCTTCATCCAAATTGTTTTTTCAACCCATAATCATAAGCCAATAGAGTGAGCGAGCGCAGCGAGCGAACGAGTACAACGTTATTTAGTTTGAACAAATTTTTCAATTCCAAACTTTTATCCTTCTACAGGTACTTGGCAGTTGTATCTGATTTCAATGCTTTTGTATGTTGATAATCATCAACCAATCGAGTGAGCGAGCACAACCTTTGATTATTTTTTGGTGAAGTGATCTACACATTAATGGACTTGGCGGAAGGTTTTTGCACCATAATGAAAATACAGATCCTTCTTATCACCCGGGTAAAAAAAATTATATATAACTATATATAGTTATATATAATTTATATATAATTATATATCATTTATATATAATTTATATATAATTATATATCATTTATATATAATTTATATATAGTGTGACGTGGATTTTATTTAGCCCTCGAACTAGACCGGATGCTAGCCTCCGAGAGCCGTCCACTCGACAATTGGCCAACGTTAATTACCTGATAAATATGCTGGGCGCCAGGCGGATAACCGCCACGTTCAAAAATATAAACAAAATAGAACCTACGGGTACGTAAAGCGTCGGCTAGCCACAGTACCGCGGAGAGGGGTCAGGATTAATTGAAGGATTAGCGGGACGTTAAATAACGACTCGAGCGTTTGAATTTGACAATAAAAAAAAATTGAATTTATTCCACAAAATAGAAAAGAAATAGAAATAATAAGTTTAACAATCGGGAATAAATTCCCTCGTAGAAAGAACGGCCTCGGGTCGTGTATAAGCGACCTGGCCACGTTTGGCGAGTTTTACAATATCTAATAGACAACTGGCTTCCACGTAGGATAGCAATAACAAAGAAAAATCATGCAAAAATTGAATAACTCGACAAACTAGGTCCTCGTGGGACGAAATCTTAACTAGAACGTTAACTAAACTCCACGAGGAGGACTTACAACTAATCAACCGGCTACTATTTACAATGGGTGAGCCTTCGGCTCTTAATAACGACTCGAAAAACGAAATTGATCGAAACAGTAATATTTACAGATCTTACTAAGACTAACTTAACCTAACTCTGCGAATAACGCAACTAATAATTAAATAGAATTCTTTATTGACTCGAACCCGAAAAACAAAGACTCGAAATCTGACTGATAACTAGTTGTGTCTCTCCCCACGGGAGGAAGAGAGAGCGACAGTGACTGACTAAGGCTATTTCTGTCGCACTCGTGTGCGACAGGTAACACACCCGAACTTAACAGACTATAAAATATTCAATATTTCTCTATAAAATAAAGACCCGAACGATAAACTCTAATGCATGAGGACACTGGTGACGGCCTACCCTTCGGAGATCGGATTAATTCGATTCCAAGAATATTAATTAGCCTCGTGGCTGCTCAAGGCAATATGGCTGACGGCCGTTGCCGAATTCAAATTAGCATGGGTAAGAATGGCTGACGCTTACCGCCTTCCAGCCACGCGAGGAACAAAATCCTCTCGCGCTCAAAATCCATCCCTCGATCCCACGAGGCAAGGTTCCTCGGGGGGATACACACTCACACAAGAAAACAAAAAAAAACTCTAGTAAGCCCACGGGGCTCGGACGCCAAGGTAAAAAAAAGATTACTTCGCTAACTCAATACAGCCGACGCAAAAGAAGAGCCAAAATTGCACGAGTGCTCGGGACACTAGTCTAAAGCAGAGTGACTAGACCGCATGGCGCCGGTAATCAGCGCCCTCGTGTTACGGCCAAATATCGATTTTTGTATCGACCGAAGGATCCCTTAAGCATGGCGACCGGTGGTCGCCACGCGCGTAATTCAAAGTTCGCCACGATGATTTCAGCTCGCTACGTCGGAGGCTCACGGGTTGCAGGCTCTTCTTGGTGGCGGGAATCTCGTCCACCACCGACATCCCCCGTTGTAGAATGCCCTTGGCACTCCCCCATGTCCTCTAGATTAATAGCAGGAGGTAGCGTGGCCATCGCTATCCTCCGGAGCTGTTAGGTGGCGTTCGTCGATTAGGATCCCAATAGTCGGTTTTTGGCGTCACTCGTTGGTCGTGGCGTGTCTCTGTCTTAGTTTTTTAGCCGTCGGCTGGGCCTCGTCTCCCACATGTTAGAGAAAAGTCGTAACACAAAACAAAAGAATAAATAATATGCTCAACAGTCTTTAGTCGGTCACGGTCGCCTCTCGGAATTTCGATCGGACCTCGGGGTCTATCTACTCATTCTCTCATTTTCATCCACTCCGCTAAGGTCGTTTAAGGGGTGAGGAGCCTGTCGTAACATGCAATGTTACAATAGTTATATATAGTTTATATATAACTATATATAACTATATATAGTCGTTTGGGAAATTTATATATAGTTATATATAGTTATATATAACTATATATAATAATCTCGGCGATTCCAAACACAATTATATATGTTATATATAACTATATATAACTATATATAGTTATATATAATTTATATATAGTTATATATAGTTATATATAATAATCTCGGCGATTCCAAACACAATTATATATGTTATATATAACTATATATAACTATATATAACTATATATAATTCCGTATAACTTATAGAATATATTTAATATAAGAAATTCCTTTATATATTGAATTCGTTGATCTTTAAATTCGTACCTATCACATTTTGATTGTTTATTATTATCATAATGCTGAAACGAATATTTGAACAATTTATAGGGTGAAGATCAATTATGTTAGTAAAGATATTCAGATCGCATATTGTAGTTTTATTTCACAATAGTTTATTCGATCGATACATCACCATGATCATAATTTTTTTTAATTAAAATAAAGTTTCATGATAAAATTACCAGACTCTTTTCGAATTATCAGGTCTTTTACATATATAGTTTCGTACTCGTACAAGCTGGAAAATACTTTTCACGTCTTTTAGTCTAATTAACAAGCATACTCCACATTCTACAACAGGTAAAATATGCTTGACTGCTATTTGCATTCTTGAATGAACCATCATATCTTGAAGATCTACTTTTAATTGTTCAATTACAAAATATAATTCATTTTCCCTATCAAAAAAAAATTTTATCATTCCATAAACACAGGATCCATCAATTTTTTTTATTTCCACTGTATAACTATTGGTTTTGATAGTTTTGTATAATAGTGATGTGTAAATTTCATGAAAAATTTTAGCTCTAGAATAAATATGTACATTTTCATAATTAAATCCCTCAGATATAAGCAGTAAACGATCATTTTCGGAAATTTCATTATCAATTGCGCTGGTTAACAGCATATAATTTCTTAATTCTCGACTTTCTTTAGCAGAATTTGTTTCTGCTATCCTGCTTTTAAGCATTTGGACTCCTTGAACAATATTCAGGTTATTGACAATTTCTTGACCCAAATTTTTTGTCCCATGAACGGAACGAGCAATATATCCATTTTTGTTTTCCCATGGAAAAGCCGATATCGACCGAAGTGGACCCCATCGTCTAACACAAAGCTCAAGGTGCCTTAACTGATGTAGATTGTATGTCATTTCCCTATCGCTGTATAGTTTCGGCGTTTGTTCCACAAATGAATCAAGCCAATTCTGAGCACGTGAAAGATTCGGATGAACAACAATTTCCCCTTGAAGTAAGTCGTACAACGCCATAACCAAAAGCATTAAATGTCGAAAGTATTTTTCCGGTAAATATTCAATTAAGGTTGGTAAACAATAAAATAATATCCAATTATAGAACTCCGAAGCTTTATAAAATTTAAAATCAGTTATCGCTCTTGGTAATCGGTTGAATGATTGAGGAGGTTGGATATTTTTTATTAAACTATCAATTTCTTCGCTATATTTTTTTATGCTCCAAGCACCTCGTTTATTCAATAATAAATTGGTGTATTGCTTAACCACTCCAAGAAGCACTGAGTGCATATATTCAGGTAGTACACAGGATCCAAGATCCAGTAATGGTAGAGATGATAATATTGAAAAACCTTTCACTCCTCTACAATGAGATTTTTCAAAAGCCTCGCGGATTTCTGCTTGTCTCTTCATTCTGTCACTAGTCCTTAGCGTTGGTGGATTCATTTCAAATGGATATATACGTAAAGTTTTCTTTCCTGCAATTTTTTTGCACTTTTTAGTCATTATTTCACAGATATTGCAACCATAGGTACCATTATACAGTAGAATATTTTGCAAATTAGCTCTTGCTGGTGCATCTGCAATGAATAAAGGAGCTATAACCTTCGACGAAAATTCTTCTTTGGTTTGCGGATGTATCCACTTAAAACCTTTATCATACATTTTTTGCAATTTAGTGCAAAACGGTTGAAGAAATGTGTTCATATTTGGCTTGCAATCTTGATCATACCATAATCCTAAAATTATTATAAATGATCCTCGTAAATGCTCCGGTAGTTCAGCGATCGTGTACATCAGAGGCCAGCAATGACTACTTGCACTCTTGACCAAAGATAATCCGTCAGTATTCAATATTAAAGTCAAATCATATTTCCCTCGATTCTCACGAGAATTTACTCTTTGATATTCAGTGCCATCGGTTATATTACTTATTATATCAGTATCATGTGATATCGGAGATAGTGTTAGTTTAGTTGCCAGATTATTCTTTTCAAACAGATGTTTTAGTTGGTCTTCGAGGTTGAATTCAAAAAAAAAATTGAAATCCTCTTTAGTTGTATAGCAAGAAGGACACTTCAAACCCTGTTCAATTGTAATGCCAATACAAAACAAACATTTTTTACAATAATAATGCTTAGTAGCTTCAGAGTGAGGTGATATATTTTCAACATACTGCAGCAACTGAAATACAGTTTTAGGCATTCTATTATCACTAGGCAAACTTGCCAGTTGAATTCTCAATGCATCCTTTAAAGCAGACTTGGAAAGTTGATGTTGAATATAAAAGTCCAATAAATTAAAAACGCTTTCATCCACAGTGATATTGCTATTTTCATATAGTAAAATATCATTATTATCTTTATCGTCTACATCGGGAATTACTCCATTATTCTCATCACAAATTTCATTGTCGTTGATATTATTTATTGATCCGTGATGACTAACAATACTGTCAGTCTCGTCATCATTATTTCTTTGCCCATCACAACTGACATTGTTTTGTTCATTGTAACTGCTGTCACTGCTTTGTTCATCACAACTATTATCATCACAAATATCTTCTTCTGTACTATTACTAGATTCATTATCACTGAGTTCTTCAATAATAGATGTGTTGGGTCCTTCATCAGCTGCAGCGACAAGTTTTTTAGCTGCCCATCTATCCAATGTTCTCAGTGGTACCTATATATATACATATAGTAAAACATGTCATTAATCATTGTCGACAGTATTTCTATAAATTATATGTTAACATTTAATCAAGTATATACATTTCATTTCAATTCGTTGAATGAAATGATTTTTGGAGCAGAATTTTTTTTTTTGATATTACATTGACAAAAATTGAAGGAATTATAATTATAACTACATATATGAGTTATTTTATATACCTATATATATATATATATTTTATACTTACTGGTGCATTGGGATTTGTTTTATAAATTTTATATTTTTTCCTCTTGACAATTGGAGATCCATCATTTATTGAACTGTCAAATGACAGATTATTGATAATTTTAAGTATTAAACGACGAAAAGTGATATAAATTTCACTTGCATATCACAAAAATAACAACGTGATTTTAAACCAAAGGACATAATCACATGCGCGTGTTTATGTAAGCAAATCCGTACTACTGCCGCGCCACACCGCGGTGACTGTACTAAACTGTAACCGTATGAGTAAATTTTTACAAATGGCGTCATAGCGTCGTATTGTTATTGTGTCGCGCGTGTGTTTTTCATTAACAATTAGAAAATTTCAATCAGTGCAAGTGCATTTTAACTTCAAATCTCACAAAAAGCTGCTGAGATGTTTTATTTAATAATCTGCGATGCTGACAAATCCATTTGCACAGTGGAGGATTTCGAAATGATTTATGATGTCGATCAACCACCAGCAATTGACGACCACGTGCAGTTTTTCTGGGGCAAAGATAAATACTCGGGAACCATAGTAAATTTATCAGGTAATTAAACTATTGATTATCTAAAAATTTAATATAAAAATCTTATTTCTTTGTCTTTTTAAATAAATTATGAACTAAAATTGAAGAATCTATTGAGAGATTTCATTATTTTCCAATATTCATCATTTGTTTCCAAGAAAAAGAAAATATATCTAAACTTGATAAATATATATTCTAAATCGATTTTAATATTTCAGAGAATGCCGATGAATTAAAGGAAGTGGCCAAAAAATTAAAATCTAAGCGAAAGCTTTTAGTTAATTCCCCGAATAAGTCACCACTACCTGAAAAACGATCACGTAAACCGAAAAAAGTTGGTCTTTTACTGAAGATCCAGAGAATCTTGAACTAGAAAAGCCCAAAAAAGTAGTATGATCGATATCCTATAATATTTAACAGAAATTCATGTAATATCAAAAATACTAACATGAAAATATTTTTCGTTTTTTTTGTTGATCAGGACCCTTGTAACTCAAAAAAAACTGATGATAATAAATCAAAAGGTCTACAAAAACAAGTTAAAACAGTGATTTTAAAAAATAAAAACGATGAACTAAAAAATAAAAGCGTGCCAGCCACTGATATTAATTCTAAAAAGAGCCCAACTAAAAAAGAGCTTAAACTCATGTCGAATTCTCAAAAGAGCCCAAGTAAAGAAGAGCTTAAACTCATGGTTGAACAACAGCAAAAGCTACTGGCATTATGTAAAACAAATGAATTTAATATTTCAATTTGCTACTAGCATGTATGTAATATTGTAATAACAATTAATACTTATTAATTCAGTTCAAGGTTCTACAAGTAAAGAAAATAAAAAACCTCTTCCGATGAACTCGAAAGGATATATTATCTCTGATGATGATGGTGATGATGGCAGTCATCATGAAAGTAGTGATGAGAGTGATGATGTTCATGTTGAATCGAAAGAAACGGATAAAGATAAGGACCGTTCAAAGATTGCTTTATCGTCACCAGAAGCTGAGGAAGTTGATACTGAAGAGAGTGAAAATTTAAATCCTCAATTGTACGGAAAAGACTGCGGAGAATCGGTAAGTAATAGTTGAAGCCATAAAGCTTTTGAAGCTAGAGTATTTAAAATATATTTATTAGAATAAGATTTATCATTAAAGCGAGGCAAACTTCTTAACTTTTTGGTTTTGAGAATAAAAAAAATTATGCCTTTAGTTTAGTCAATTTAGTGAGTTTAATAACAATAATTATATAAATACTGATGATATTAAGTTAATTCTAACATTTCTAATCTTAGACGATTGAGTTAAAGCACGGTATCTACTGCAAAAGAAAGACTTATGATGATGCGGTAGATCTAAGTCGAAAATCTGCAACCTCATTTTTGCGGAGGTTGATGGATGGTGTATTTAAGCGTGAGGAAATCTTAAAATGTACTTGCACTGGACGTCCTCCTTCTGCCCAAGGTAAAGAAAGACAATCAGAGAGAGTCAACGCGTTAGACCGAGTTGCTAGAAATGCAGTTATAGGTAAATAACATTATTACTTTTTTATTTACAGTCAATTGTATTTTCTCAAATCTATAACGCATTGGCAACCTTGTATTACAGAATTTTCTGACGAATATGCGACTAAGCAGGGATGGTCAAAGCCAACGAAGGGACAACTACGGGGTGCAATGTCTCAGTGGATTGGTGAACTTAAAAGAACAGAAAAGAAAAATCGTGACCGCCATACGTAATTCATCAAATATTTAACTATATAACAATAGCTTCTTTTGATTAATCGTTAGCGAGGGTCGAAAAAGCAAAATATGATTTTTTTTTTCTTGCACGCACCCCAGCTATTTATACTTCTAGTTATTTATACTTCAGCTCTTAATATATAATGATGAAAAAAAAATTGCTGTTTATAAAAATTGACAAAGTTGATATGATTTACAATTTTCTTTAACCGTACTTTTTGTTTGAAATGTTTCTCTATAAGTTAATTCAATCAATAATGATTATTACGATTTCTTTTAAAAATTCGTAATCTTTGTTAGATACAAGTATTATATTTGTGATGAATACAAACATAAGTTTAAGTTGATGAGTGCAATGAAACTCTGTTCATATATTAAAAAAAAAATGTATGATTTGAATTTATTTTAAAGATATATGTGCATAAGAATATAGTGGTGGAGTGTAATATAGCTGTACAAAGCTAAAAAGTTATACCTGAGTTACTCGTAAGTTCAGCCGAAATATATATATAATATATATTATTGAATAACTTGAATCTTATGTGCCGTTTAAAGTATGTGTGTGATACGCAATGCATATTGAAATGTGATATAATCAAATGTTTAATTATAAGAAATGTATATAATTGCAAATATGATAAAAGTTCACATATATTTGTACCACACTATAATAAGCCAAAAATTAATGTTACTCACTCGTGTTTATATAAGTTTTCTATACATAAATTTGATGCTAAATGTATGTAACTATTCTGAATAATAAAAAATGACTTCAAATTTATTTTTATTTATTAATACAAGAATACCCAGTAAAATCAATATCGCGCTATAAAAATTCATATAATATTCAATTATATATAACTATATATAAACTATATATAATTATATATGATATTATATATAATTATACACGGTGATTCTGATCAACCGCCCGTCCTTGCACAGTCAGATTCCTTGCGAAAAATGAAAATTAAATTTCCTTAGCGAAAACTTCGAGGCTATCATAGTTTCCCAGATAGAGCAGGTTCAAGTTAGCCTATTGTAGAGCTCGCACATCAGCAGTCAGTGCCGTGCCGGTAATTTCAGCCTGTGGTACTAACGGGTAGCAACCTGTACTTCGTTGCTCCGGCGTTTCTACTCGTGGCCAGGCTCATCGGGTCGAAATTTTCTCATCTCAGGTCGACCGGACCGTTGTGGTCGTGTTCAGCGTCCAGGTCGACCAGGTCACCGTTTTAAACATCAACGTCAACCGGGTCGTTGTTTTCGTCGTACAGGGTGACCAGATCGTCGTCTTCAGCGTCCAGGTCACCCAGACCCTTGTTTTCGACCGGACCACCGTCTTCGACGTGCAGGTCGACCGGACTCTCGTTTTCAATGTCTAGGTCGACCGGGTCGTCATTTTCGACATCAAGCTTAATCAGGACGACCCTGACTGTACGACGTGCGAGCTCTACTTAAACCTGCTCTATCTGGGAAACTATGATAGCCTCGAAGTTTTTGCTAAGGAAATTTAATTTTTATTTTTTGTCAGGAATCTGACTGTGTACGGACGGGCGGTTGATCAGAATCACCGTGTATATAGTTTATATATAATTATATAGGGCCATTTTCCATACATAATTATTAGGGCCAGGAATTTGGTTTCGTTAAAAGAGAGAGATGAAAGATGGGAGGAGCTAAAACTTTTTGTTTGTTTTAATTGGTTGAATTTTTATACATTTGCATTTGTTTATTTGAATCGAGTGAAGCGAGCAATGAAGTAAAAATAAGTTTTATCAATCCAAAACGAATATACTATTCACATAACTATATACAGGGCGACCCAGGTTGAGCGCACCATATTTGGTGGGTGTACTCCTCCCGAAAATCTAAGACTAAAGTTCCTTTACCAAAACTCCCAGGGTCTAATAATTCAGGAGCTACAGGAGATCTTAGTCGACCAATCAGAGGGCTTATGATGGACCAAGACAGGGCCGGTTCAAGAGTGTAAGGCGAGCAGTGCCCGCGTCGGATTAATTTAGGTGGTTCGCTAAGTATTTCTGGTAGTCCAGGTTGTTCGCTAAGTATTTTTCGTAGTCCAGGTCCTCGGCTTCGTAGTTCTCGTAGTCCAGGTTGTTCGCTAAGTATTTCTCGTAGTCCAGGTCCTCGGCTTCGTAGTTCTCGCTGTCCAGGTCCTCGGCTTCGTAGTTCTCGTAGTCCAGGTCGTTCGCTAAGTATTTCTCGTAGTCCAGGTCGTTAGCTAAGTATTTCTCGTAGTCTAGGTCCGCGGCTTCGTGGTTCTTCGTAGCCGAGGACCTGGACTACGAGAAATACTTAGCGAACGACCTGGACTACGAGAACTACGAAGCCGAGGACCTAGACTACGAGAAATACTTAGCGAACCACCTAAATTGATCCGACGCGGGCACTGCTCGCCTTACACTCTTGAACCGGCCCTGTCTTGGTCCATCATAAGCCCTCTGATTGGTCGACTAAGATCTCCTGTAGCTCCTGAATTATTAGACCCTGGGAGTTTTGGTAAAGGAACTTTAGTCTTAGATTTTCGGGAGGAGTACACCCACCAAATATGGTGCGCTCAACCTGGGTCGCCCTGTATACCGTGAATATTCGTATCTGCGGGGTTGTTTGAGATTCTAAAATATCCACTTAATAATATTTTGAATGATTTTGAACTGAGGATATTATTTGAGAATATTTTAGGTGATATTTACTTTCAGTCTTACTTTATGTCTTAAAATGAAGTCTTACTTTATGTCTTGAAATGAAGTCTTATTTTTTGTCTTAAAATAAAGTCTTATTTTTTGTCTTAAAATATAGTATAAATCGAGAAAAATCAAGCCGAAATCAAATTATGAGAGTTGATAAAGTTGATAAACTGGGCCGATGGAGATCTTCATTTCAAACTCAGCTAGAACATCACTAATTCACTTGAGAAACTAAAAACTGATCATATTATGTTCAGAAAACCATACTTCAACTTTATCGATATCTTCATCTCCTATTCTCATAATTTGATTTCGGCTCGATTTTTCTCGATTTATACTATATTTTAAGACAAAAAATAAGACTTTATTTTAAGACAAAAAATAAGACTTCATTTCAAGACATAAAGTAAGACTGAAAGTAAATATCACCTAAAATATTCTCAAATAATATCCTCAGTTCAAAATCATTCAAAATATTATTAAGTGGATATTTTAGAATCTCAAAAAACCCCGCAGATACGAATATTCACGGTATATATAGTTATGTGAATAGTATATTCGTTTTGGATTGATAAAACTTATTTTTACTTCATTGCTCGCTTCACTCGATTCAAATAAACAAATGCAAATATATAAAAATTCAACCAATTAAAACAAACAAAAAGTTTTAGCTCCTCCCATCTTTCATCTCTCTCTTTTAACGAAACCAAATTCCTGGCCCTAATAATTATATATGATATTATATATAATTATATATAGTTATATATAATTTTTTTTACCCGGGCAATGCAAAGTTGTAGATAATCAATTTAAAATCAACAAAATTAATAAACTTTTATTGGAAGTGGGTGAACCGCCAATAAAATTGAGACGGATATCAAGTGAGATTGAATGCAAGAAAGTTGTTAGAGCTGCTGTTCGTAAATTCAGAGACAAAAATGATTCTCCCAATGATGGCATTAATCACACTAAACATCTGATCAATCATTTTGAAACTGCTTTTGATAAAAAAATCAGTAGATGTGATAACATTCAAGTTTTAACGACACTTCCTCTTGATTGGTCAACAAAAATGATAAGACGGGAATTTCAGGTGTCTCGGAGGATGGTGCGTTCTGCAAAAAAAATCAGAGAGCAATCAGGGTTTGCATCTCAACCTCCTGTAAAAAAAGGAAAACGCCTACATACTTTAACGCGGGAAAGAGTTCAGAATTTTTATTTATCCGATGATGTCAGTCGCGTGATGCCTGGGATGAAAGATTATGTCTCTGTTGTTGAAAATGGTGAAAAACATCACAAACAGAAAAGACTGTTATTATTTAATATACGTGATCTACACACAAAATTTCAAGAAGCTTTTCCCGATAAAAAAATTGGACTTACTAAATTTCAAGGTCTAAGACCACGTGAGTGTATTTCAGCTGGCCCAAGTGGAACACATAATGTGTGCGTATGTAAGATCCACCAGAATATGAAACTCCAATTAACTGGACTTAAAAATGAACTTAAAAAAAAAGGGTGCGTTTTTTCTGAAAGCTATACTGACTTGATAAACAGCTCCGTTTGCGATAAATCAACATCATCTTGTTTTTTCTCTGCTTGTTCTAACTGTCCAGGTGTTAATTATATTATTGAAAAATTGAAATTATTACTTGACGAACATCAAATAATTGAAATAACGTATAGTCAATGGATAAGCACTGATAGGTAAGAAAAAAATGAAGTTCACAATAGAGTTACTTATATTGTGTTTCAATTCAATTATTTGTTTTGTCAAATTAACTTTACCAATAAAAGAAATTAATTAAATATTTAAAAAAATTATTTGTTGATTCACTAATGCACTTAGCTTAGGTACTAATCGATTCATAGATAAAATTTTCTAATTAGTTTGTAGTTTAACTTCTTAAATTTTTAACTTTCCGCTAAGAAAATTGAAAAAATTTTTTACGGGCATTGTATTCATGAAGTTTTTTCGAATTGTACAGGTGTGACATTATTGAAAAAAAGAATAAAAAAGAAGAATTTTTAAATGACTTAGAGCAAAAGTGGCAGGAACTACTGAGACATGACTTTCTGGCAAAATCTCAAGCTTCTTATTTTGCGAAAAAAAAAGAATCGATTGACGCTGGAGAATTTGTAGTAAGTCTGGATTTCGCCGAAAATTATTCTTTCGTTGTCCAGAACGCAATTCAATCGCATCACTGGTCGAATAGTCAGGCTACACTTCATCCTTACGTAATCCATTATAGAAATAACGAAAAACTTCAACATGAAAACTACGTCATGATTTCTGAAAAAGTCACTCATGACTCAAGCTCAGTCCACCTTTTTAATTTTAAAGTAGTTGAGTTTTTAAAAGAAAAATTTGGAGTAAGTAACATTAAAAAAATTTTATATTTTTCTGACGGAGCAGCGTCCCAATATAAAAATAAATATAATTTTGTAAATTTGATTTACCATCAAGCTGATTTTAATATTGATGCGGAATGGAATTTTTTTGCCACATCTCATGGCAAAGGTGCATGTGATGGCTTGGGAGGAACTGTCAAAAGACACGCATATCGCACTAGTGTTCAACGTGACAATGACCAACACATCACTACAGCACAGTCACTAATTGAATGGGCTGAAAATTTTTTCAAAAATATTGATTTCGGTTTTTGTTCTCAAGAAGAACATAATTCCCATGAAGCTGAATACAAACCGTGGTATGAACAAGCCATAACAATAAAAAATACGCGTCAGTTTCATCATTTCCACGGTATCAATAAAGAATCCTTAAAATGCAAAATTTTTCCTGAAGATGAAAAAATTACAACAAACATTGCATTCAAAAAACAACAAAAAAAATGTCAAAAAGAATTTGAAATGTCAATTTATTTATTGATTTTATTTGTATTAAAAAATGTTTAGTTCGTTCAACTGAATTTATTAAATAATAAATGTATAATTATTTTAATTATTTGTTGAAAATATTATTTTAGATATAACTAAAAAAAGAAAAAAATTCTGTGAAATAATTTTGATTGTAAAATTTTTTATAAAATTGTGTACCATGGAGCGATCTATAGCCTGAACAGCCAAGCTCGGCAGCGCGCGGCACTGACACCGCTCGTCGCTACGTAATATAAAAATATATTTTATTGAAACTAATGCCGGGCAGTGAAATTTTCTTCCGGAATATGGAACTTGAATGTATAACGCGCATGACTAAAAAAAAAATTCGATTATCGTACTGAGAAGTCATTGAAATTTTTATTTGTTTATTTAAAAGTTGATAAAAAGTATGATAATAAACAAATAATTTTATTTTTTTATTTTTTTATGAAATTATAAATATTTTACTATGTCCTCTGAAAATTTTGTTAAGTTATCTTCAACAGTTTTTTTACAATTGATTTTTTTATTCAAAGTACCCAAAATTTTTATTGTAAAACAAATTGTTGTTAATTTCAAAATTTCCAAAAACTATTTTAAGGGATGATTATTAGTGATGACTACTTTCGATTAATATATTTTAGCAAGTATTCCATGATGAAGTGGAAATGGGGGGTCCACTTGACATGATCCGACTCAATAGGAATACAATTATAAAAATTGCTATTTCTATACTGTCATTGACGATTTGATAACCTTACTGTATTTTTTCTAAATAAAAATAACTAATCTATAGTAATGAAACGAATTTTTATTTTCATTTATCTCGGTCCAGCTTTGATAAACACGAATTCATTTCTAACAATATATTTTTTTTTTCAGATATTCATTCACAAACAAGCTAGTGTTATAATCTTTCTTAATCAGTGAGGTATGCTTTCACTGTGCTTTTACAATGGGCTCCTAGTGAGTCCGTAGGCAATCACACATGAGTACAAATTTATGTCAACTGTAATATAATAAGAAAAAATTCAACACTATCAGATGAATTAGTACTGTTCTACGATTATACCTGTGGTTTTTCTTAAATCTATACATGTCTTTAAGTAGAAAGGGTCAGCTCAGTTAATACATGCTCAGTTCTTCGTTTTAACTATTCTGTGATCTGCCCATCTATTTGTTCTTGTATTTAGAGTCTGCTTCGGCGCAGATGTCCAGCTTCACGTCTATTGGCAACTCCTAAAAGACCTTTGCTGCCACGTCGTGATGACTTCTTCTGTCAGTTTGCTCAGTTTGCAGGACAACATGTTAATTTGCATCCTTGCTCTATTGTCCCTCTCTAGGTTGGTTGCTTTCGAGCTGTCTCATTGCTGTGTTTCATACAGCTCCCCACGCAAGTATTTCATAGTTCCCATTTTTCCACCACGAGGAAGAGGGCGCAAGTATCATCTACATACGCCAGAATCTCGCAATTTGTCTAGATTTCGGAAATATTATCCAGTATGACAGTAAGATGATGGGACCCCATAATCGATGACCTTACTCATGAAGACAGTGGCTCCTATTCTCACTCGTTGTCGCTTGTCGACCAAGTAGCTGGACAGCAAGTCATCCGCTGTTCCTCTGAATCATTTCTTCTTCAGCTTCTCTGTCAGCAGTAGTATACTTAGGGTCTCTAACACTTTCTTCAGGTCTGTGAAAACGCCCAAGCAGGGCCGGATCTGCAATATTGTTATGCGTAGTCAGTGAAGATTGCTGTCCTGTGCCCTGGTACACGGAGAGAAATTTCGAGCAAAAACCGCGTGTCGCTTCTCCATGCGTATATAACCTGTGATTCCACGGCAGAAGCTGCTCGTCTCTCAAGCGCTTACCGCTTCGACCCCCACCACACAAAATTCGCTTGGAGGTTCATACTGATTCAGCGGGTAGGCCCAAGCAAAAGAGGCATGGCTCAAGAGTTTTCGCTTGTGCTTCCATACTAAATTCGCTTGGGAATCAAGCGATTCCTGATGTTGATATACCACGCTAAAGTTGCTTGTAAGTCATGCAGATTCTCTTGTAGATGGCGCTCTAACAACGCACGGTTACAGTAGCATGCGTTTCTAGCGGGGAGGGCCACGCTGTTTTCGCTCGAAATTTCTCTCCGTGTAGACGCTGGTTATCCTCGACTATAGGCATTTCACCACCACTTTCGCTCGTTGACGAGGTGGATAGGTTTTCAGGACGTTAACTGATCTTCCTTTGTATCTTCAACTCCGTAGCCGGCCAAAGTACCGTCGAGTTCTGAGGCCCTGCTGCTTTTCAATTCATATAGACAGGATCCTTTCTTTATCTGTTTGAGCAATTTTTGTTCGCTTCAGTCACCGGCGTACATCAGCTGTAGCTTTAGCATTGATTGAAATAGTCATTGCATTTTTTCAACAATAAAAACAACAGGTATCATTGTAGAACAGCACTAATTCAGCTCAAATCCAAGCACGTCTGAATATGTATAATAAAATATAGCAAATGCATAAATAACTTACAGGTGAACATGAGTCTCATTGGAATGGCATATATTTTCTTAAAATTAACTGGTCATAGGTTCCCTTAATGTGGTCTAGATCATCTTTGTCAAATAATACGTAGGCATTGTTACTGAAAATACGGATAATGCTGTAGGGGCCTATGTTACGGATTATTAACGAAAAAAGGAAATCGTGAGTCCTCGAGCAAAATAAGGAGACTTTTATGACACTAATAAATTGGTCTCAACGAATTAGTTATATTTGGAAATACAAATGCTCGAGTTAATATCTGGAGCAAGACTGATTTGTTTTTAACAAGAGTAGTTATTAGTAGAAGAGTCGTCCCGACTCTCAAGTAAATATAGAATTCACGAAAGTTTAACAGGTGTATTTGCTCTCATAGGGAAAGTTTGAGCTGTGGCTCGAAAATTAAATAGTTTGCTTTCCCTAACATTATCCGGTCGAACCTTTCGTCTCCTGGGTAAACCACAGAAGACCACAAGAAGATAGTCGAGCTCAATCGAATATCACAACATAGGTTTTTACAAAAATCCTCCGAGGGCAGGAACCAGTAACAAGTGTAGGACTCAGGAATCAGGAATGAAGAATCAAGATGGTGTTAGTTAAATCCTGCGTACTGCAACAGGAAGGAGGGATAAAGGGACCGAGGACCAGTACGCCGAGCTCCAAACCTCTTCGAAAACTTGATAAAACGACCTAGATTGGAGGATAGATGTTAGCTTCTTGAAATAATAATAAAGTCGTAAATCAAAGTATCAGATGTTAACTCGATAGAATATTTGTTTAAGATATTTGATAAAAATAATTAACAATAACAAATCAAATAATTATAGAAAATCTGAATGATCTTATCTGATGGGCCGGAGCATTGGGATAGTTTGAGGATAGTTGCTGGGTTCTTGGTCTCCTCTGTAGAAGGTTGTTGAGCTCGTTTTCCTCTTAAGGTGGAGTGAAACGTTTCAAGGCCACGGCCGGGTGCCGTTCACCGCGGTAAGGCAGATTACCAAACGTTAGTATCTTTGCCCACCGCTAGATGGCGCAGACACCGGAACGTTTGGTACCTCTGCCTACCGCTAGATGGCGCAGCGCGCATCTTCCGATGCGTGCTACGTCAGTATATATATACGTACACTAATGATCGCGATTATTTCGCGGCAGTGTCTATAAACACAGCAAGGCGTATTGCAAATGATTGCACTGAATAACAAACCGAACAAATCGAGAATTATTCAGGTACATCACGTGTACCAACACTGTGTTGGACAAACGTCGCAGTGTCAAGCAGCAAAAGTAGCTTATATCCTCGCTCTGGTGCAGAGCGATTGATGAAAGTTGAAACTAATCAACTATGATGTTTCTAACTCAGAGGTTAGACATGATGAATTCAGAGAAATTCCCTGTTTGAAAACCACATCGGTATGACGAGCAAACCTTGGTTTTTTCCCTCGCTCTTGTGCAGAGCGAAAGATATGCATGTAAACTAATTCATTATAATGTATCTAATCCGTTGGGATTCCTTCGACAATCAGTCGAGTGGCTCTCCGTTGGAGAGACTCATTCTTGCTCTTGTGCAGAGCGGTTCATAAGAGTGAAACTAGTTCACAATGCTATTTCTAACTTATAATTAGACATGATTGATAAACACAAAGAAAATCCCTGTGTGAAAACTCCATCGGTATGACAAGCAAACCTTGGTTGTTCCCCTCGCTCTTGTGCGGAGCGGTTGATATGAGTAATGTCGGAATTCACTGAATTATTACTCAGAGCAAATTAAAATAGTAAAATTCAATGAGTAAGTATAGCTAATGCACTGTGTCTACTGTCTAATTTCACAAACATTTAGTCGAGCTGTATAGCAACAAGAGTTAAGTCAAAGTTAGTGAAGAATAAATTCGTAAATATGAGTTACTGACAGGTCGGGATCTAGCGGAATGATAGGAGGAAAATGTTTACTTCTGTCTTTCGTTGTATACATACAAGCACGGTTGTTCATAACCCTACTTGCAATGAGTAAGAAGCACATGCGCGCAGAAAGATTTTGAGGTTAGCGTGAGATCTGGTACAATAAGCACTATCACACGCGTAGACACTGGAAATAAACTCAGTACGAATGGTAATGAGGTGAACTAACATATTAGCACACGCTTTGTTCGGAAACTTAGTATACAATCATTTTTTCATTATCATCTTTCACTACAAGCTCTGACCGCTCTGACTGATCTTTGAAGCTCACGTGTTTCCATGTCTCCTAGCGTCGGCTGGTGCGAACTGGTGCGAACGAACACGAAGGCGGGCAAAATGCGTTTATTGCAACTGGTAGAGACTCTCGCTATTTGTTCTTATCGTATTTTTTATTTCCCTAGATCTGTCGGAAGACAATGAAAATAATGAAAGTTAATTGGAATGACGGATACGACGGATACAAGCAGACAACATAACCTCAGACTTTTGACAGCTAGCCTAACAGCCGAACCATGGAGTAGAAGGAGACCTATTTTCGAATTGAAAATGGGTTTACGCGATAGGTGGCACTGTTGTGAGTGACCAGTCCCGAACTTCCTGCAAACGCTTGCGCGCGCACTCCGAGGTATATTATGACGTCACTAACTGTATTGTAAATTTTCCGACTCACAGGAAGTCCGCGTTGGCTCGCTGGTAACAGCGCCATCTATTACGTGCAGAATTCGTGCCACTTTTTCAATACAGCGTATATAGGGAGATATGTGTTCTTCTACTCCATCAGCCGAACATATAGTACTTTATTTCAGATTTGAGGTTAATGGAGAGATCGATTCGCTGGACAAAAATCCAAACAACACAAGCATACGGCATAACCTCACTCGTCAGACAGTTAGCCAAACATAGGGACTCTATTTCAGGATCAAGTCGTTGAACAAAAATCAAAATAATGGAAATAAATTCGAATGATTATCTACATTTCAGTGGACGGATACAACCATAGGATACAACTAGCAGACGAGACATAACCTCACATCTCTGACAGATAACCTAGCATAGGATTTCATCTCAGATTTGAGGTTACGGAGAGAATCTTGCTCGTATATCTATTCCATGCGTTCGACTTCATTTTTATTATTTCGATTTCCGTTCAACGAATTGATCTCCCCGCTAACCTCAAATCTGAACTAGTCCCATGCTCGGCTAACTGTTAGTCGAGTGAGGTTATGTCGTCTGCTTGTATACGTCATTTGAATGTACTATTAGTATTCAGATACTATACTAACAAATCGATCCCCCCATAACCTCAAATCTGAAATGAACTTCTAGGTTAGACTAGCTTTCAAAAGAGTCAGGTTATGTCTCGTCTGTTTGTATACGTCATTTGAATATACTTTTATTCTTCCGATCTTCGACCAAGAAATCGATTCTTCCATAACCTCAAATCTGAAATGATCTTCCAGGTTAGACTAGCTGTCGAAAGTGTGAGGTTATGTCTCGTCTGCATGCTGTGACGTGGATTTTATTTAGTCCTCGGACTATACCGGATACTAGCCTCCGAGAACCATCCACTCGGCAATTGGCCAAACGTAATCACCTGAAAATAATGCTGGGCGCCAGGCGGATAACCGCCACGTTCAAAAATATAAACAAACTGTAATCTGCGGGTACGTAAAGCGTCGGCTAGCTGCAGTACCGCGGAGAGGGGTCAGGATCATGTGAAGGACTAGCGGGACGTCAAATAACGACTCGAGCGTTCGAATTTTAACAAAAGAAAAGTAGAATTTATTCAATAAAAAAAAAATAATAGAAAAGAAATAGAAATAATAATTTGAACAATCGGGGAGAATTCCCCTCGTATAAAGGACAGCCACAGGCCGTGTACAGGCGATCTGGCCACGTTTGACGAGCTTTACAATATCTAATAAACTACTAGCTTCCACGTGGGATAGCAATAACAAGGAAAAATCATGCAAAAATTAAATAACTCGACAAACTAGGTCCTCGTGGGACGAAATCTTAACTAAAACGCTACATAGGCTACATGAGTAGAACTTACAACTAATTAACAGGCTATTATTTACAATGGGTGAGCCTTCGGCTCTTATTACAGAATAGAAAATATGAAATTGATCCAAGAAGTAATATTTACAAGAGCTTACTAAAACTAACTTAACCTAACTCTGCGAATAACGCGATAAATATCTAATTAGTGTGATTTATTGACTCGAATCCGAAAAACAAAGACTCGAAATCTAAACAATAACTAGCTGTGTCACTCCCTACAGGAGGAAGAGAGAGCGACAGTGACTGACTAGGACTATCTCTGTCGCACTCGTGTGCGACAGGTAGCACACCTGAACTTAACAAACTACAAAGTACCCGATATTTCTCTACAAAATAATGGCTTGAACGATAAACTCTAATACATGGGGACACTGGTGACGGCCTACCTCTCGGAAATCGGCTTAATTCGATTCCAAAAATTATCTAGCCTCGTGGCTGCTCAAAGGCAATATGGCTGACGGCCGTTGCCGAATTCAAATTAGCATGGGTAAGAATGGCTAACGCTTACCGTCCTCCAGCCATCTGAGAAACGCGGCCTTCTCTCGATCGAAATCCATCTTGAAGACCGACAATCCCACGGGGGAAATCTTCCTCGGGGAAACACTTTCACTCACAAAAACGCGGTGAATCAGTCAAGGAGGCCCACGAGGCTCGAACGCAAAATATCAGATTCCCAACACAAAAAAAAACAACAAGGTAGACCAGCAAAAGGCACGAGTGTTAAGTACGCTAGTCTAACGGAGAGTGACTAGACCGCATGGCGCCGGCAATCAGCGCCCTCGTGTTACGGCCAAATATCGATTTTTGTATCGACCGTAGGATCCTTAAATATGGCGACCTGTTATCGCTACGCGCGCAATTTGAAGTTCGCCACGGTGATTTTAGCTCGCTACGTCGGAGGCTCACGGGTCGTAGGCTCTTCGTGGTGGCGGGAATCTCCTCCACCACCGATATCCCACGTTGTAGAATGCCCTTGGCACTCCCCCGTGTCCTCTTGTTTGATAGCGGGAGGTAGCGTGGCCACTATTATCCTCCGGAGCTTTTATGTGGCGTTCGTCGAGTGGGATCCAAACAGTCGATACTTGAACATCGTGCGTTGGTCGTGGTGGGTCTGTATCACGGTCTTTTAGCCGTCGGCTGGGCCTCGTCTCCCACATGTTAGAGAAAAGTCGTAAAACAAAAACAAAAGAATAAATAATATGCTCAACAGTCTTTAGTCGGTCACGGTCGCCTCTCGGAAATATCATCGGACCTCGGGGTCTATCTACTCATTCTCTCATCGTCATACACTCCGCTAAAGTCGTTTAAGGGGTGAGGAGCCTGTCGTAACATGCAATGTTACAATGCATACGTCAGTTGAATGTATTTTCATCATTTCGATTGTTGCTCAGAAATCGATCCCTCCATAACCTTAACTTTGAAATAAACTCCTCAGTTAGACCAGCTGTCAAAAAAGTGAGGTTATGTCTCGTCTGCTTGTATACGTCATTTGAATATACTTTTATTATTCAGATAATAGACTAACCAATCGATCCCTCTATAACGTCAAGTCCGAAATAAAATCTCATTTCCTATGTTCGGTTTTCAGGCTAGCTGCCAGAAATGTGAGATTATAACGTCTGGGATCATGTATCTGTTATTCGAATTTATTTTCAGTATATGCATATATTTTCAACAAATTCAGCGTAATGAAAAATACGCATGAAATAAATCAACGATAAATACAATTTTCTCTATCCTATATTCGAGTCTCAGGTTAGCTGAGACGAGTGAGGTTATGACGTCTGGGATCCGATATTGATTGTTCATATATATTACTCATTTTTATACACATTAGTACGAAAGAAAGGAGTAGATTAAATAAACGAGCAATAATATTTTCTCGTAACGCAAATTTCGAACACGATTTGAACTATCGTTTGTTCGTATTTTAGTTTAGCTGTCAGTCAGGTGAGGTTAGTCGTGTGCGATCCGATATTCAATATTTGTGTTTCTTGCCAAGCGCCGTCAAGCAGGAGCAGCAGGAACCAACATCTTATACGTAGAGTGGCATAGGAAACCTTCACTAGCGCTGCTGCTCGGCTTGCAAGTAAACTGGCTACAATTTCGGTACAGCTGTTGTGATCTCAACTAAATGTCGATACGGGTAGTGATCTCAACTGAATGTCGGTTCTTCCAATTTTGAGTAACGGAGAATCGTCGATTCTCAGCTATTTCTCCATCAAATGACACGGGATTGGGCTCAAAGTGTGTGGTTTTTCATTGCGGAGTGGCTAAATGTCAGGAAAATGCGATTATCTACGGCAACAGTGAATAATCTCGCGATTTATGTGGTCGGTACGTCAATCTGTAGAAATTTTTGTCGAATTTTGAAAAAGTGAAATAATCAGCCACTTTCTGCCACAATTGTGTGTAATCCCTCAAAATTTCATTGCGATCGATTCAGTAGTTCCGGAGAATTCACGATTCCCGTTTTCGAGGTTCTGACAAACGTTTCACTTCACCTTAGGACATAAATAAATAATTTCAGTTTTGTGATGTATTGGCTGTGAAATTGTTTATAGACACGAAAGAATTCAGATTTAGGATATATTCTTGATATTCAAAGAATGGTGTGAAATTCTCAAACTCAACGCGCGGCGGCGCTGTGAACGATCGAAAAAATGGCAGTCCCCCTCGGACAGCCTTAAGTGGTATCCTAGATTGCATGCGAGTGATGGTGGATCAGGTGCGATTTTGGAGGGCCGAGGAAGATCCGATGACACAGCCGTTTCTCCAAAGCGTCAGAGTTTTATAGGAGGCTTGTTCCGCTGTCCCTGGTGAGTAAAAATCAGCTAATTGACTTTCATATTATACTACGACGTTGTTATAATCGTATCTCATCTAGATCTGTTATTTCCAGAGCTAGCCATGTTCCAGCAGGGAGCTGTTGACGATGGGCTGCTGCTCGAGGCGGTCGAGGCGCATGACCTGTCAGACGCTAGCACTGCCGTGCTGAGCACAAAGGTGGTAACTGCATTTTTGGCCATCTTGAGATATTGACAGTTTTCAATTTTCAATTTTTACAGTAATCAAGAATTATATTCCAGGTTGAACGATTTCAAAATTTGATTTGAATCGAAAAGATAAAAGCTTATATTATTTGTTACTGTTGTATTAATATTACTGATAAATACGGCTAATTGTTCTAGTAATCGACATTTTTAACGAAGATACGGAAACTTTAATAGAGTGATTTTATTATGAAAAAAAGAATTAGAATGCTTAATAATATGATGAAAATATTCATCGATTGCTATTATACCATCTTAGAGTTATAACTCGTTTTTGACGAAAAAGTCAGGTACAGTAATGTTCATCGATGGTGTCCCAGTGGCTCACTATTTTTCGTAGCCATTTTTCAAATGGGATTTCCCTTCTACAAATATTTTATTTGCCCATGACCAGTGGAGCAGCCGATCGGAAGTGGATAAAGGGGAAGAAGAAGAAGAAGAAGAAGAAGAAGAAGAAGAAGAAGAAGAAGAAGAAGAAGAAGAAGAAGAAGAAGAAGAAGAAGAAGAAGAAGAAGAAGAAGAAGAAGCAGAGCAGCCACAACCTGCTTCACCTCGCAGCTGTCATATTCCTGATAACCTAAAAGTGTTCATTAAATTTTCTCGCCGAATACATAACCACAAGGTTTACAATTGCATGAATGATATTATTATTCTTATAGGTTAGCGAATTAAAGAATTCAAAGCGCCCAGGGTGATCTTTAGACGGTGAATATAATTTGGTGTAGAGGACGACGATGATGGGGTTAACCTTTAAAATTAAAATTATTTATTTATTAATTATTTCCCAATAACCTATAAGTAATCATTAAATTTCCACGCCGAATGCGTAACCACAAGGTTTACAATTGCATGGATGTTATTATTTTCATAGGTTAGCGAATAACAGAATTCAAAGCGCCCAGGGTGGTCTTCAGACGATGAATATAATTTGGTGTAGAAGACGACGATGATGGGGTTAACCTGTATCGTGATCATGCCAATAGCGAGCTGTGTGTTAGATGTTTGAAAAACATTTTAATTTATTTATTTCGAGCTCCAATAAGGATAAGAGAGGGTGGGACGAGGTTAATAACAGAGTCAACCTGTTGGACAATTTTCAAAGTTTTCGAATCAGTTTAGGCTTGTCAATTCTCTTTATCCCTATTAAATACAAGTGCCTGGATTGGGTCTGTCTGAGTTGATTATTAACACAGAGAATTGGTGTCGGACATCTTATTTAGAATTGATAATCGATATGCATGATCCATTTTTCATTATTAAACTGAAACTGAGATGATAATAAAAGTCTTACGCTCAGCATCTTACTGCATAAAGGCTACGGAGCACGCCTAGGGGGGTCGATGACTAGGAAAACTGCTGGCAGCAATACGTAAGTGAAAATCTCCAATCTCAATCCAAGTTTGGCGTTCGAATAAAAAATGTACACAAATTATATTTATGTTTTTTATTTTAATTAAGGAAAATCCAAAGAGTATCAACAGGTTCGCTGTTACGGTTTTTCGAAGTAACAAATTTACTTGAACGACATTAACGATATTTGATGAATTGTGGAAACACGTCTGGTAGGCAAAATAATGTCGTCAAATGCAATGAGTCCAATTAACGTTGAGTCTTATGGTCATCTAATTATATGAACTGCGGGACAAAACAGTACGGCACATAACTCTATATAATGAATCAGAATGCATTTATGGATTGAAAAAATAATGTTGCAAAGGGGCGTCAATGAGTGCCAAGACTGCTCGCAGCACTACGTCAGTGAGAATCTTCAATCTCGAATGGATACGGAGCAAGGCGAGAGGGTTCGATGAGTGCCAAGACTGCTCGTGGCACTACGTCGATGAGAATCTTCAATCTCAAATGGCTACGCAGCAAGTTATACGCTGAACTGGCTGCTGAAATAGCATAAGTAATCATTGCGTAGTTACAGACTATAATAACAACAGGTAGCCCAGTTTGATTTGCGATTTACTCACGCTAATCTCTTCGATATTCAGTCTATGCTGAAAATCTTGAATCTCTAATGAATATGGAGCAAAGCGAGAGGGTTCGATGAGTGCCAAGACTGCTCGTGGCACTACGTCAATGAGGATCTCCAATCTCGAATGGATACGGAGCAAGGCGAGAGGGTTCGATGAGTGCCAAGACTGCTCGTGGCACTACGTCGATGAGAATCTTTAATCTCAAATGGCTACGGAGCAAGTTATACGCTGAACTGGCTGCTGAAATAGCATAAATAATCATTGCGTAGTTACAGACTATAATAACAACAGGTAGCCCAGTTTGATTTGCGATTTACTCACGCTAATCTCTTCGATATTCAGTCTATGCTGAAAATCTTGAATCTCTAATGAATATGGAGCAAGGCGAGAGGGTTCGATGAGTGCCAAGACTGCTCGTGGCACTACGTCGATGAGAATCTTCAATCTCTAATGAATATGGAGCAAGGCGAGAGGGTTCGATGAGTGCCAAGACTGCTCGTGGCACTACGTCGATGAGAATCTTCAATCTCTAATGAATATGGAGCAAGGCGAGAGGGTTCGATGAGTGTCAAGACTGCTCGTGGCACTACATCGATGAGAATCTTTAATCTCAAATGGCTACGCAGCAAGTTATACGCTGAACTGGCTGCTGAAATAGCATAAGTAATCATTGCGTAGTTACAGACTATAATAACAACAGGTAGCCCAGTTTGATTTGCGATTTACTCACGCTAATCTCTTCGATATTCAGTCTATGCTGAAAATCTTGAATCTCTAATGAATATGCAGCAAGGCGAGAGGGTTCGATGAGTGCCAAGACTGCTCGTGGCACTACGTCGATGAGAATCTTCAATCTCAAATGGCTACGCAGCAAGTTATACGCTGAACTGGCTGCTGAAATAGCATAAATAATCATTGCGTAGTTACAGACTATAATAACAACAGGTAGCCCAGTTTGATTTGCGATTTACTCACGCTAATCTCTTCGATATTCAGTCTATGCTGAAAATCTTGAATCTCTAATGAATATGGAGCAAGGCGAGAGGGTTCGATGAGTGCCAAGACTGCTCGTGGCACTACGTCGATGAGAATCTTCAATCTCTAATGAATATGGAGCAAGGCGAGAGGGTTCGATGAGTGCCAAGACTGCTCGTGGCACTACGTCGATGAGAATCTTCAATCTCTAATGAATATGGAGCAAGGCGAGAGGGTTCGATGAGTGTCAAGACTGCTCGTGGCACTACGTCGATGAGAATCTTTAATCTCAAATGGCTACGCAGCAAGTTATACGCTGAACTGGCTGCTGAAATAGCATAAGTAATCATTGCGTAGTTACAGACTATAATAACAACAGGTAGCCCAGTTTGATTTGCGATTTACTCACGCTAATCTCTTCGATATTCAGTCTATGCTGAAAATCTTGAATCTCTAATGAATATGGAGCAAAGCGAGAGGGTTCGATGAGTGCCAAGACTGCTCGTGGCACTACGTCAATGAGGATCTCCAATCTCGAATGGATACGGAGCAAGGCGAGAGGGTTCGATGAGTGCCAAGACTGCTCGTGGCACTACGTCGATGAGAATCTTCAATCTCTAATGAATATGGAGCAAGGCGAGAGGGTTCGATGAGTGTCAAGACTGCTCGTGGCACTACGTCGATAAGAATCTTTAATCTCAAATGGCTACGGAGCAAGTTATACGCTGAACTGGCTGCTGAAATAGCATAAATAATCATTGCGTAGTTACAGACTATAATAACAACAGGTAGCCCAGTTTGATTTGCGATTTACTCACGCTAATCTCTTCGATATTCAGTCTATGCTGAAAATCTTGAATCTCTAATGAATATGGAGCAAGGCGAGAGGGTTCGATGAGTGCCAAGACTGCTCGTGGCACTACGTCAATGAGGATCTCCAATCTCGAATGGATACGGAGCAAGGCGAGAGGGTTCGATGAGTGCCAAGACTGCTCGTGGCACTACGTCGATGAGAATCTTCAATCTCTAATGAATATGGAGCAAGGCGAGAGGGTTCGATGAGTGTCAAGACTGCTCGTGGCACTACGTCGATAAGAATCTTTAATCTCAAATGGCTACGGAGCAAGTTATACGCTGAACTGGCTGCTGAAATAGCATAAATAATCATTGCGTAGTTACAGACTATAATAACAACAGGTAGCCCAGTTTGATTTGCGATTTACTCACGCTAATCTCTTCGATATTCAGTCTATGCTGAAAATCTTGAATCTCTAATGAATATGGAGCAAAGCGAGAGGGTTCGATGAGTGCCAAGACTGCTCGTGGCACTACGTCAATGAGGATCTCCAATCTCGAATGGATACGGAGCAAGGCGAGAGGGTTCGATGAGTGCCAAGACTGCTCGTGGCACTACGTCGATGAGAATCTTCAATCTCTAATGAATATGGAGCAAGGCGAGAGGGTTCGATGAGTGTCAAGACTGCTCGTGGCACTACGTCGATAAGAATCTTTAATCTCAAATGGCTACGGAGCAAGTTATACGCTGAACTGGCTGCTGAAATAGCATAAATAATCATTGCGTAGTTACAGACTATAATAACAACAGGTAGCCCAGTTTGATTTGCGATTTACTCACGCTAATCTCTTCGATATTCAGTCTATGCTGAAAATCTTGAATCTCTAATGAATATGGAGCAAGGCGAGAGGGTTCGATGAGTGCCAAGACTGCTCGTGGCACTACGTCAATGAGGATCTCCAATCTCGAATGGATACGGAGCAAGGCGAGAGGGTTCGATGAGTGCCAAGACTGCTCGTGGCACTACGTCAATGAGGATCTCCAATCTCGAATGGATACGGAGCAAGGCGAGAGGGTTCGATGAGTGCCAAGACTGCTCGTGGCACTACGTCGATGAGAATCTTTAATCTCAAATGGCTACGGAGCAAGTTATACGCTGAACTGGCTGCTGAAATAGCATAAATAATCATTGCGTAGTTACAGACTATAATAACAACAGGTAGCCCAGTTTGATTTGCGATTTACTCACGCTAATCTCTTCGATATTCAGTCTATGCTGAAAATCTTCAATCTCTAATGAATATGGAGCAAGGCGAGAGGGTTCGATGAGTGCCAAGACTGCTCGTGGCACTACGTCGATGAGAATCTTCAATCTCTAATGAATATGGAGCAAGGCGAGAGGGTTCGATGAGTGTCAAGACTGCTCGTGGCACTACGTCGATAAGAATCTTTAATCTCAAATGGCTACGGAGCAAGTTATACGCTGAACTGGCTGCTGAAATAGCATAAATAATCATTGCGTAGTTACAGACTATAATAACAACAGGTAGCCCAGTTTGATTTGCGATTTACTCACGCTAATCTCTTCGATATTCAGTCTATGCTGAAAATCTTGAATCTCTAATGAATATGGAGCAAAGCGAGAGGGTTCGATGAGTGCCAAGACTGCTCGTGGCACTACGTCAATGAGGATCTCCAATCTCGAATGGATACGGAGCAAGGCGAGAGGGTTCGATGAGTGCCAAGACTGCTCGTGGCACTACGTCGATGAGAATCTTCAATCTCTAATGAATATGGAGCAAGGCGAGAGGGTTCGATGAGTGTCAAGACTGCTCGTGGCACTACGTCGATAAGAATCTTTAATCTCAAATGGCTACGGAGCAAGTTATACGCTGAACTGGCTGCTGAAATAGCATAAATAATCATTGCGTAGTTACAGACTATAATAACAACAGGTAGCCCAGTTTGATTTGCGATTTACTCACGCTAATCTATTCGATATTCAGTCTATGCTGAAAATCTTGAATCTCTAATGAATATGGAGCAAGGCGAGAGGGTTCGATGAGTGCCAAGACTGCTCGTGGCACTACGTCAATGAGGATCTCCAATCTCGAATGGATACGGAGCAAGGCGAGAGGGTTCGATGAGTGCCAAGACTGCTCGTGGCACTACGTCAATGAGGATCTCCAATCTCGAATGGATACGGAGCAAGGCGAGAGGGTTCGATGAGTGCCAAGACTGCTCGTGGCACTACGTCGATGAGAATCTTTAATCTCAAATGGCTACGGAGCAAGTTATACGCTGAACTGGCTGATGAAATAGCATAAATAATCATTGCGTAGTTACAGACTATAATAACAACAGGTAGCCCAGTTTGATTTGCGATTTACTCACGCTAATCTCTTCGATATTCAGTCTATGCTGAAAATCTTGAATCTCTAATGAATATGGAGCAAGGCGAGAGGGTTCGATGAGTGCCAAGACTGCTCGTGGCACTACGTCAATGAGGATCTCCAATCTCCAATGGATACGGAGCAAGGCGAGAGGGTTCGATGAGTGCCAAGACTGCTCGTGGCACTACGTCGATGAGAATCTTTAATCTCAAATGGCTACGCAGCAAGTTATACGCTGAACTGGCTGCTGAAATAGCATAAGTAATCATTGCGTAGTTACAGACTATAATAACAACAGGTAGCCCAGTTTGATTTGCGATTTACTCACGCTAATCTCTTCGATATTCAGTCTATGCTGAAAATCTTCAATCTCTAATGAATATGGAGCAAAGCGAGAGGGTTCGATGAGTGCCAAGACTGCTCGTGGCACTACGTCAATGAGGATCTCCAATCTCGAATGGATACGGAGCAAGGCGAGAGGGTTCGATGAGTGCCAAGACTGCTCGTGGCACTACGTCAATGAGGATCTCCAATCTCGAATGGATACGGAGCAAGGCGAGAGGGTTCGATGAGTGCCAAGACTGCTCGTGGCACTACGTCGATGAGAATCTTTAATCTCAAATGGCTACGGAGCAAGTTATACGCTGAACTGGCTGCTGAAATAGCATAAATAATCATTGCGTAGTTACAGACTATAATAACAACAGGTAGCCCAGTTTGATTTGCGATTTACTCACGCTAATCTCTTCGATATTCAGTCTATGCTGAAAATCTTCAATCTCTAATGAATATGGAGCAAGGCGAGAGGGTTCGATGAGTGTCAAGACTGCTCGTGGCACTACGTCGATAAGAATCTTTAATCTCAAATGGCTACGGAGCAAGTTATACGCTGAACTGGCTGCTGAAATAGCATAAATAATCATTGCGTAGTTACAGACTATAATAACAACAGGTAGCCCAGTTTGATTTGCGATTTACGCACGCTAATCTCTTCGATATTCAGTCTATGCTGAAAATCTTCAATCTCTAATGAATATGGAGCAAAGCGAGAGGGTTCGATGAGTGCCAAGACTGCTCGTGGCACTACGTCAATGAGGATCTCCAATCTCGAATGGATACGCAGCAAGTTATACGCTGAACTGGCTGCTGAAATAGCATAAATAATCATTGCGTAGTTACAAACTATAGTAACAACAGGTAGCCCAGTTTGATTTGCGATTTACTCACGCTAATCTCTTCGATATTCAGTCTATGCTGAAAATCTTCAATCTCTAATGAATATGGAGCAAAGCGAGAGGGTTCGATGAGTGCCAAGACTGCTCGTGGCACTACGTCGATGAGAATCTTCAATCTCAAAGATTTTGCTTTGAATAATCGTTTTTGGCAAATCTATTTATTGCTATTGCTGATGAACTATTGCCCTAGGTAGGTTTGTATGACTAATTGAAAGACACCCTGTATTGTTATTTATATGTCATATGCGGTTGTCAATGACCGATGCTTTTTTTTATATAAACAATGCACAATTTGGTTGTTATTATATTACTCACAATTCTCTACGAGTCTTCCACAAAGTATTGTAAAAAAGTTGAATTAAGTAATAAATTTCGAAAAATGGAGCAACAGATTGGTGTTAATTTATCAGGTATTATAGAGGTGTCTTTATTTACAAATAAAAATGACATCTCAAACGGGTAATTACTTATAACATCTAAATCGGGTAACTACTTATTTCTCATCTGGCGTGGGATCAACCCAGGTTTTTTTTTTTTTGCTAACTCAAATCTGCCCGGATTTGTTTCATTCATAACAGACCTTTCTTCAACGCTGTGTTCAACCGTTCTCAGAAATTACACGAGGACGGATTGTTGGCATGCATGAGGCAGGGCGGAGCGAGGTGAGAATTGCTGAAGCGATAGGCTGTGGAATCAAAACGGTCCACAGGTGGATAGTCAAGTTCAATGAGGGTGGAGAAGATGCGTTGCGCGATCATCGGGTCACTAATAAAGGCCTTCGTAAGACCCTCCCAGAAGAGGACGTCCAAATCGTCGAGCATTTTGTCGATCATAATCCATTCGACAGTTCAGTGGCCTTTGTACAGGATTTTCATCTGGAAGTAAGCCCGCTGACCGTACGTCGCCGTTTGAAAGAGAACAACCTAGTTTGTGAACCTCCTCTGAAAAAGACCTTGTTGACGGAAGATCACCGGATGCAACGGCTGGCGTACGCACGGGATTACTTACAGGTACTTCCTGAATTCTGGGCAAAGACTGTCTATATGGATGAGAAGACATTTTGCACGGCCGAGGATGGACGTTGTCGTGTTTGGAGGCCCAAGGGAAATAACGCGCGGCTACATCCGAACTACGTGGTTCATGAAGCGCATAGCGGTCGTATCTCGCTTGCGTACTGGGGCTTCATCACTCCTCATGGTGTGGGCGAGATACAGGAGGTGGGTGGGCACATGAACCGTTTCGATTACGTGGATATCTTAAATACAGTTTTTTATCCGTCCGTACGTCGTTTGTACCCTATTGATCGGTACCCGGTGATCAATATGGTACACGACAACAGTGCTGTGCACACCGCTCACATCGTGAGAGAGTGGATTGCACAGCACCCAGATATCCGTGTGCTCCCCCACCCTCCAAAGTCACCGGATCTGAACCCGATAGAGAACATTTGGGCGATAATGAATCGCAATAGAATATCTGGAGAAATTCGAACCATGCCAGAATTGAGAGCCATGGTCCACAAACCTGGGTAGGCTTACGTGGGCGACCCGAGGTCGTTGCAAATTGCACAAACTCCATGCCTGATCGGCTACGAGCAGTCATTGCCAACAACGGCTTTTGGACCAAATATTAAAAAGACGGCTTCCCCGCAAACAAAATTTGATTGTAGTTTGTTGTTTTTTTTTTTTTTTTTTCACTTGCTCGTAGCCATTCGAAATTTGAAATTTTCCGCACCGCCCCGTTCTCGGACTACATATCGAAAAGACGGCTTCAACGTAAACAAAATTCGATTGTAGATTTTTTTTTAAATTTTTTATCATTGCCTTGCTCCGTAGCCATTTGAGATTAAAGATTCTTATCGACGTGGTGCCACGAGCAGTCTTGACACTCATCGAACCCTCTCGCGTTGCTCCATATTCATTAGAGATTGAAGATTCTCATCGACGTAGTGCCACAAGCAGTCTTGGCACTCATCGAACCCTATCGCCTTGCTCCATATTCATTAGAGATTGAAGATTTTCTGCATAGACTGAAGATCGAAGAGATTAGCGTAAGTGAATCGCAAATCAAACTGGGCTACCTGTTGTTATTATAGTCTGTAACTACGCAATGATTATTTATGCTATTTCAGCAGCCAGTTCAGCGTATAACTTGCTGCGTAGCCATTTGAGATTGAAGATTCTCATCGACGTAGTGCCACGAGCAGTCTTGGCACTCATCGAACCCTCTCGCCTTGCTCCATATTCATTAGAGATTCAAGATTTTCAGCATAGACTGAATATCGAAGAGATTAGCGTGAGTAAATCGCAAATCAAACTGGGCTACCTGTTGTTATTATAGTCTGTAACTACGCAATGATTACTTATGCTATTTCAGCAGCCAGTTCAGCGTATAACTTGCTGCGTAGCCATTTGAGATTAAAGATTCTCATCGACGTAGTGCCACGAGCAGTCTTGACACTCATCGAACCCTCTCGCCTTGCTCCATATTCATTAGAGATTGAAGATTCTCATCGACGTAGTGCCACGAGCAGTCTTGGCACTCATCGAACCCTCTCGCCTTGCTCCATATTCATTAGAGATTGAAGATTCTCATCGACGTAGTGCCACGAGCAGTCTTGGCACTCATCGAACCCTCTCGCCTTGCTCCATATTCATTAGAGATTCAAGATTTTCAGCATAGACTGAATATCGAAGAGATTAGCGTGAGTAAATCGCAAATCAAACTGGGCTACCTGTTGTTATTATAGTCTGTAACTACGCAATGATTATTTATGCTATTTCAGCAGCCAGTTCAGCGTATAACTTGCTGCGTAGCCATTTGAGATTGAAGATTCTCATCGACGTAGTGCCACGAGCAGTCTTGGCACTCATCGAACCCTCTCGCCTTGCTGCATATTCATTAGAGATTCAAGATTTTCAGCATAGACTGAATATCGAAGAGATTAGCGTGAGTAAATCGCAAATCAAACTGGGCTACCTGTTGTTATTATAGTCTGTAACTACGCAATGATTACTTATGCTATTTCAGCAGCCAGTTCAGCGTATAACTTGCTGCGTAGCCATTTGAGATTAAAGATTCTCATCGATGTAGTGCCACGAGCAGTCTTGACACTCATCGAACCCTCTCGCCTTGCTCCATATTCATTAGAGATTGAAGATTCTCATCGACGTAGTGCCACGAGCAGTCTTGGCACTCATCGAACCCTCTCGCCTTGCTCCATATTCATTAGAGATTGAAGATTCTCATCGACGTAGTGCCACGAGCAGTCTTGGCACTCATCGAACCCTCTCGCCTTGCTCCATATTCATTAGAGATTCAAGATTTTCAGCATAGACTGAATATCGAAGAGATTAGCGTGAGTAAATCGCAAATCAAACTGGGCTACCTGTTGTTATTATAGTCTGTAACTACGCAATGATTATTTATGCTATTTCAGCAGCCAGTTCAGCGTATAACTTGCTCCGTAGCCATTTGAGATTAAAGATTCTCATCGACGTAGTGCCACGAGCAGTCTTGGCACTCATCGAACCCTCTCGCCTTGCTCCGTATCCATTCGAGATTGGAGATCCTCATTGACGTAGTGCCACGAGCAGTCTTGGCACTCATCGAACCCTCTCGCTTTGCTCCATATTCATTAGAGATTCAAGATTTTCAGCATAGACTGAATATCGAAGAGATTAGCGTGAGTAAATCGCAAATCAAACTGGGCTACCTGTTGTTATTATAGTCTGTAACTACGCAATGATTACTTATGCTATTTCAGCAGCCAGTTCAGCGTATAACTTGCTGCGTAGCCATTTGAGATTGAAGATTCTCATCGACGTAGTGCCACGAGCAGTCTTGGCACTCATCGAACCCTCTCGCCTTGCTCCGTATCCATTCGAGATTGAAGATTCTCACTGACGTAGTGCTGCGAGCAGTCTTGGCACTCATTGACGCCCCTTTGCAACATTATTTTTTCAATCCATAAATGCATTCTGATTCATTATATAGAGTTATGTGCCGTACTGTTTTGTCCCGCAGTTCATATAATTAGATGACCATAAGACTCAACGTTAATTGGACTCATTGCATTTGACGACATTATTTTGCCTACCAGACGTGTTTCCACAATTCATCAAATATCGTTAATGTCGTTCAAGTAAATTTGTTACTTCGAAAAACCGTAACAGCGAACCTGTTGATACTCTTTGGATTTTCCTTAATTAAAATAAAAAACATAAATATAATTTGTGTACATTTTTTATTCGAACGCCAAACTTGGATTGAGATTGGAGATTTTCACTTACGTATTGCTGCCAGCAGTTTTCCTAGTCATCGACCCCCCTAGGCGTGCTCCGTAGCCTTTATGCAGTAAGATGCTGAGCGTAAGACTTTTATTATCATCTCAGTTTCAGTTTAATAATGAAAAATGGATCATGCATATCGATTATCAATTCTAAATAAGATGTCCGACACCAATTCTCTGTGTTAATAATCAACTCAGACAGACCCAATCCAGGCACTTGTATTTAATAGGGATAAAGAGAATTGACAAGCCTAAACTGATTCGAAAACTTTGAAAATTGTCCAACAGGTTGACTCTGTTATTAACCTCGTCCCACCCTCTCTTATCCTTATTGGAGCTCGAAATAAATAAATTAAAATGTTTTTCAAACATCTAACACACAGCTCGCTATTGGCATGATCACGATACAGGTTAACCCCATCATCGTCGTCTTCTACACCAAATTATATTCATCGTCTGAAGACCACCCTGGGCGCTTTGAATTCTGTTATTCGCTAACCTATGAAAATAATAACATCCATGCAATTGTAAACCTTGTGGTTACGCATTCGGCGTGGAAATTTAATGATTACTTATAGGTTATTGGGAAATAATTAATAAATAAATAATTTTAATTTTAAAGGTTAACCCCATCATCGTCGTCCTCTACACCAAATTATATTCACCGTCTAAAGATCACCCTGGGCGCTTTGAATTCTTTAATTCGCTAACCTATAAGAATAATAATATCATTCATGCAATTGTAAACCTTGTGGTTATGTATTCGGCGAGAAAATTTAATGAACACTTTTAGGTTATCAGGAATATGACAGCTGCGAGGTGAAGCAGGTTGTGGCTGCTCTGCTTCTTCTTCTTCTTCTTCTTCTTCTTCTTCTTCTTCTTCTTCCCCTTTATCCACTTCCGATCGGCTGCTCCACTGGTCATGGGCAAATAAAATATTTGTAGAAGGGAAATCCCATTTGAAAAATGGCTACGAAAAATAGTGAGCCACTGGGACACCATCGATGAACATTACTGTACCACCTTTGTGCTTAGCACGGCAGAGCAGTGGAGCTGCTTCCTCCTGTAAGTAGCTCTTTCGCGTTAAAAATTCCTTGTCCATATCTAAGAGCTGGGTATTATAACAGAATCATGATATTGTAGCGAACGCGAAAACGGTCGCAGGTGATTGCGTGGCGGATACGACGGTGACTCGTGCGGTATTCGGTGAGCGTCTCCTGCTACCCCGCTCAGCATCCCAGGGTGAAATCCTGGCGAGTAGCGAGGAGGAAAGCGACACGATCCAGCGTCTCTCCCAGGACTCGATCATCGAAGTGGAGGATTCTCCGATGCCAGAGTCGCAGAGCGGAACGGAGCGTTCACGGGCCCGGGTTCTCGATGAATCCGAATCGGACGTGTCGCCCCCTGCTTCCCCCATCTTTAGCTCTGTAGAACGTGAATAATAATAGTTTGGTAACCTTGTCTAATGATGTTATTGTGAGGTCGCTTATTCTGATAGGCTTTATAAATGTTTCTTAACCTCTTATTTTCTACATTTTATCTCATAACAGCGGTGGAGAATGAGCCGTGGGAACAAGATGGCCAGGTATGGGATCTCTCACCACCCGTCGATCCCGAAGTCTTCAGCCAGCTGGAGAAACGTAGGTGCTCTTAACTTTGAATAATAATCCTCCGGTTCCTTTTCCCTGATCATCTCTATAAAATCCTTCTCAATCTTCTTTTTTTTTTCGTTTTCGTTTTCATCATATCAACCTGTAACAGCGGATGCAATAGAGAACTCTGCTGAGGAGTATCAAATCTCCATGGTTGCAAACACCAGTTCGGAAGTTATCCGGGAAAATCTTCCATCGGATTTTGATTCGTTGGAGACTTGAATAATATCATCCCCTCGTGGCGAACTTCCAGCAGGATTTCTCCCAGCTTCTGAGGAAGAGTAGTTCTGATTGTACGCCTCCTTACCCTAGCGCATAGTTTGATGTGTATTGTTTCAACGAGAAAAGATAATTGAACGTTTTTACTCAATCCCCGCCGGTGCTCAACCAACCGTGAGGGTTCGCTCGCCTAGCTGGCTATTCGGAGTAAACAACGGCGCAAGTACCTCGAGGATGCAGACGGGCGGGGCTGGCCCTTTATCGACGAACCACGGTACTCGTGTGGCTGATCCTCCCGCTGACGAAACTGAGCAGTCGGATGAAAACATCGCCGAAGACGACGAACGGGTGGAGCAGGCAGAGGTGGGACACCGATTCCAAATCACGCAGCGGGTAAATCGCCGATACCAGCGTTTCGGTCTAGGAGGGTGTCAGGTGACGGTAAGGATAGGTGTTCCACCCGAATCTGCGAATCCAATCGCCTGGTTAGAAGAGGCCTTCCGCGAGCTTTACAGATATTTCTCCTTGCTCTGCGCACCAAACGATATCATGGGCATTAGTTTTATCACAGAGGAATTCACAAGGGGTTCTGCGGGGTTAAGCTTTCGGCCGGTTCGCGATTTTCGCTTTGAGGATTTATGTGGACTTGTATTTCGGGTTACACAGAGCGCGAGGGAATTTTCAATCGATCAGCCGTTCACGGTAAACATCACAACTATCGCTGTTCCGGCAGGTCAGGGAAGACGCTTAGCCCTGAACGAGGAGCAACTAGTTGGTAAACGTTCTATCCTGACTGTAACGAACAGTGATAATTTATGTTTACCGAGGGCGTTGCTTGTCGCTGGAGTGCATGCGAGAAGAGGTTCTGTACGAGATGGACCTTTACAGGCGGAGTGGAAAAGGGCTAGGGCGTCAGGGAAAAAATACCAGACTCAGAAAACTCGTCAGCTGGTAGTAGAAGCGGGTGTCATCATACCCGAGGAGGGTTGTGGTATCGAGCAAGTTGCGCAGTTTCAGCAATATTTGGCACGGAAGGGGTATGCAATTCTAGTTTACGACAGCGAGACGATAGGTGAAGGCGACCGGCCGCTTTTCAACGGAGAGGATATTGTGCTGGGTATGGGCTGCCGCGGCCCAGTACTTAGACTGAATATTATTTATTATCCGCGTCTTGGTCACTATCACACCATTTTAAATATGAGAGGAGCCGTGGCCTCTGATTTCTTTTGCTAGCCGTGTAACGTAGCCTACGCTCACGGTAACGAGCACAGGTGCTCAAACAGATGCAATCGGTGCCTCTTGACTCCTGCATGTGACCGGGCAGTTGCAAAAGTCGAGTGTGAGCTTTGTAATCGCGATTTTTACGGGGCAGAGTGTTGTAGACGACACACTCTGCAGGGCTCGTTTAGCGGTAAACGAACGGTCTGTAATACCCTACGGGTATGTGGAACCTGCGATATCTTCACGGATATTTCGAAGGGAAAGCATATCTGCGGGTGGACATACTGCAGGTCCTGCCGCTCGAGCCAAGAAATTAATCATCGCTGTTACATGAGGCCTGTAAAGCGGAACACGGAGGAGGTAGCTAATCACATTTTCATGTTTTACGACGTTGAGACACGACAGGACGAGACTGTAGACGGTGACGAGACGATAAATATACACGTGCCAAATTTGTATATTGCGCAACGGACCTGTACACGTTGTCTAGCCGCGAGTATTACCGACCCCTGCCCCGGGTGTGGTGCACAACGCGAGTTGGTTTTTAGGGATGACCCGGTTCGTGAATTGGTAGAACTCGCTGATAGGAAGGTCGAAGGCTACCGGAAAGTTATTTGTATCGCGCATAACGCGAAAGGTTTCGACGGGCAGTTTATTCTCCGTTACCTAGTGGAGAAAGGCGGTGAGGCACCGCAGGTAATACTAAATGGTAGCAAAATAGTCTTGCTAGAGACATCCAATGTCCGTTTTTTAGACTCTCTCGCCTACATGCCGATGGCTTTAACCGCGTTACCAAAGGCTTTCGGTCTACCCGAGGCCACGCAGAAGGGTGTATTTCCGCACCTCTTCAATATCCCGGCTAACCAGCGGTATGTGGGAGTATTACCTGCGGCTGAGTTTTACGCGCCAGACTCCATGACGGTAGAGGGTAGGGCCCGTTTCTACGCGTGGTATGAAGGGGCCGTAAGAGAAGGCTATGTTTTTGATTTTAGTAGGAAAATCGTTGAGTACTGCCGGTCAGACGTCACGATTTTACGGTTAGCCTGCCTAGCATTCCGTGATATATTTTTTCGTACCGGCGATGTCTGCCCGTTCACGGAGAGTACAACAATCGCCTCTGCATGTTCAATGCTATACCGGAAAAATTTCCTTCGCGATAACAGCATAGGGATTATTCCGCCCGCCGGCTACCGACTAGCCGATAAACAATCCTCCAAGGCCATCCAGTGGTTGGTCTGGAGGGAACATGAGATAGGTCAGGAGATCTTACACGCGGGTAGGGCTCGTGAGCAACGCGTGCTAGGACGTAGAGTAGACGGCTACTACCAGTCGGCGGACGGAACACGCCATGTATTAGAATTTCATGGTTGTTATTGGCACGGCTGTCCTCGCTGTTATCGCGTAAATAGGGATAAGGAAATTGTGGGTGGCGTGAACATGGATAGGCGACTTGAGGAAACCCACGCCCACGGTATCGCGGTAGAGGAAATGTGGGAGTGCGAGTTTTCAGGTTTAATGGATGCAAGGGTAGAGGTGCGGGCACATCTCGAACGTAGCGGTTTTCTACCGAGTGTGGAGAATGCCAAGCCGAACCCGCATGATGCATTCTACAGTGGTCGGACGGGCCACACGTCGAGGTTTCGCGGAGTAGTACCCAGACTCGGTGAGGAGATCCGTTATGTGGATGTTTGCTCGTTATACCCTTACATCTGTAAAACCGGAAAATTCCCGTTGGGTCATCCCGTAGTACTAGTAGGCGAGGAATGTAAAAATCTGACCGGGGCCAGTGGAGTAGATCTGTTTAGAGTCGAGGGTTTGATTAAATGTAAAGTACTGCCTCCCCGGAATCTTTATCATCCGGTATTACCTCTGCGTATGCACGGCAAACTAATGTTCCCTCTCTGTAACTCATGTTGCCGTGACATGGAACAAGGTCCATGTCCTCACAATGACGCCCGTGCAAGATATATAAGTGGGACATGGGTTTCAGACGAGGTGAAAAAGGCCGTGGCAATAGGCTTTAGGGTGATATCGGTGTCAGAGATCTGGCAGTACGAGGTGACGGTGTTTGATCCCTCTACCCGGGAAGGCGGACATGTCGCTCGGTATATTGATACTTTTTTAATAATAAAACAGGAGGCTAGCGGCTGGCCCTCTGCCTGTAGTAGCGAAGAGAGCCGGTCTCGCTATCTCGAAGAGTGCTCCCGGGTAGAGGGAATCAAACTAGCTAATATTAAAATAGAAAAAAATCCAGGGCTGCGTTCTGTGTCGAAGCTATGCCTTAACTCCTTTTGGGGTAAGTTTGGGGAGCGAGACAACCTCTCAAAGACCAGCGTGGTCAAGACCAGAGAGGAGCTGCTAGGTCTGGTGACAAGCCCGTCGATTCTGCTGGAGGACCTAGTAGCTGTGAACGATGACATTCTCGAGTCTTGCGAACGTGGTCATAGCTGCGTATACTACGGCACAGGCGCGGCTCAAATTGTATAGTTATTTACAGAAACTGGATCGTAGGGTGTTATATTATGACACGAACTCGGTCATCTACATGCGGTCAGGTGCAGCCGGAGAGTACGAGCCGCCAGTAGGCAGTTTTCTGGGTGACCTGACCGACGAGCTAGAGCAATACGGCGAAGGCAGTTACATACGGGCCTTTGTATCCGGCGGGGCAAAGTTTTACGCCTTCATAGTAGTATGCTCGGATGGGAGGGAAATAGAGATTTGCAAGGTCAAGGGCAAAACCCTCAATTATACGACTCGGTTGAAAATGAATTTCAATTCTATACGGGAAATGGTAGTTGGGGAGAGAGAGAGTATTCAACTTAGGTATCGCGCGATCCGACGAACCGCAATGCATGATGTGGTGACTCGTGATCAGACGAAAACATGTCGTACGGTTTTTGTCAAGAGACGTTGTTGCAGGGATAGTTTTGATACCCTCCCATACGGGCATACAGACGTGTAACCGCCTCCGTCCCTGGTCCATATGTAACATTGACCGAAGGAAACCAGGAAACAGTACCCTACATTCAGTTTAGGTTTAAGTTAGTTTTTACTGTATTTCAGTTGTTCAACTTTTGTAAATTCATCTTATAATTAGGACTTTAAGCTATTCCGTATACCTGTGATATTAGAAGTAGAATAATCCAGTCTAGTCTAGTCTAGTATGTAATACTATTGAGTGCCTGCTCTGTAAAATAAAAGTGTGTACTATTAGCAATAAGAAAATGGATGCATACCAAAACGGTTTAACATGATTTAGCCTCTGCTCAGGTAATATACACAGTATTTATCATTAGAGATAACTGTGGTCTTCATAATAAAAGAGTCTCTGAAGTAAAATCTATCAATTTCACTTGGTTAACCCTTCCCACATACACTCGGTTACCTCGATCTCGACCCTGGATAAAACTATTACGAAATCAACTAGTATTTCTGTGTCTCTGTATACCTTTTATTATCACCTTCCTCGAAATACCTGTGACCAGGTCACAGAAAATGAGCCTAGATTGGGAATAGAACCTGTTAAAACTATTTTATCTGTAAATGAAATAAGATAAATAAAAATATATTCGAAAATAAAATGAGTAGAATAAATCTCAAAATCTCGTTGATTTCAGTTAGTTGAATAGTCGCTGAGTTGTGACAAGGGCTAGCTTGGCTTGGTCATAGTCGGCCAGCCGTCCAGTAAGTTCTCAGCTTCCTTACGTTTTTAAATTCGCAAAATTAGCTAGCTTAAGCGCATAGTCTAGATGAGCGGCTCACACGCTGACTATAAGCTGATTACCGTCCGGAATGCCGAGTCCGTGAGCACGTCCGCTATTAGCTAAGAGACGGCGTACCCCGCGCCGCTATGAGCTAAGAGACGGCGTGCACCGCGCCGCTATGAGCTAAGAGACGGTGTGCACCGCGCCGCTATTAGCTAAGAGACGGTGTGCACCGCGCCGCTATTAGCTAAAAGATGGCGCGCACCGCGCTGCCGGGGGCCCCACCGCGGAATAGAAAATTTATTCTAGTCGTATGTAGTAGCTTTTGTTATCCTGATTTCTCCATATCTCTCGGAGTATCCGTTGGGAAAGGTTGAGGTCTTCGTGTTCTATTCACGTGAGAAAATGGATACTCGCTGGAATCACCCGTTTTTCGCCATAAAAGCCGGTCCCTCTGGATGTGGAAAATCAATCTTTGTTGAGAAGTTTCTGCGTCATATCGGCGAGATGTGCGATACCCGCTTCAGTCGTATAATCTGGTATTACGCCGAGCAGCAATCCCTCCATAGTACAGAAAATGGAGCCAGAGCAACTCTCAGCGACATCGAGTATCGGGAAGGCCTTCCCCAAGAATCTGACTATGACTCGAACACGCTGCCCAAACTGCTTATAATAGATGATCTTATGCGAGAGGCCTCCGGTAATATAATAGTTGATCTTTTCACCAAGGGGTGTCATCATAAGAATCTAAGCGTGTTCTTCATCACACAGAACCTGTTTCATCAGGGACGCGGTGAACGCGATATTTCGCTAAACGCGAATTATATCATATTTTTCAAGAACCCGCGAGATCGCGCTCAGGTACAACATCTAGCTCGACAAGTCTGCCCTGAGAATCTACGATTTGTCCAGGAAGCCTACCACGATGCAACAGCTCGGCCACACGGTTATCTTTTACTTGATCTGGAACAAAGCACCCCCGAAAACTGTCGCTACCGTAGCAATATATTTCCTACCGACAAACAACAGTATGTATATGTCCCGAGGAAAGATATGAAGTCACGCACTCAGCACGGTTTACCAGTCGTTCGTTTGTAATGTCACGCGCTGTACAAACGGTCGGGAGCGCGGGCTCCGTACAACGTGGAGGTGGTTCTAGACGTGGTGCTGAGGCACGTAGACGATTCGGAAGTGCAAATACGGTGACTCTAAAGGCCCTGTGCAGTCTGAAACCGCAACAGAGACTAACTTCACTACGCACTGCCGATAATACACTCGTGAAAAATATATGTGAATGTGCTTTAAACACTGTGCGCGGTAACGTCATACTCACTAGGCAGGAAAAAGCTCGACTAGGCAAACATTAACATCTTCTTCGTAAACTGTCTGCTAACGAAGGAAGCTGGAAGAGCAAGAAAAAATTACTAGTTCAAAACGGTAGCGGGTTTCTGCCTATGCTAATAGCCCCCATTCTCGGGACACTTTTCACTCAGCTGTTCGGTCAATAATTACGAGAAGAACGATGGAGCATGCAAAGAAGATGGTACTAATACCGTCGAACACAGTGGAACGTTTTCAACGTGGTATAACCTCCTTGGCAGCAGCTTCCGCGGGTGACGCCGAGAATAACGAACAGAGCACAACTTCCCCAGCATCCAGGCTCGATAGAGAGATGCGCGCTATTCTCAACTCTCCCAAACTGGATGATGCAGCGAAATGGAAGCTTCATCAACAGCTATTACAGCGTTTCCTACATTCCGCCGAGGAGTCCAGAAAACCGCTACGCGTGGATCTTCACTCCGTTCCTGATAAAACTAATCCCGCGGTACTCGTACAAGAAAAAGAAGAAGAAACCTCCGCTGACAAACAACAACGGATATCGAGGATTGCCTCGACAGTACCAAAAAAATACCAGTCGAAGGCGGAGCTTCCCCTCAAGCATCTGGCGGAGTTTCCGTCACGTTTTTCCTGGGACAACGAAGGCGTCGTAAGCATAGACAACAAACCTCTCCCGGGCTCAAATATTGTCGATCTAGTTAACGACACTGTGCGTTCTAGAAAAGGCTTTCAACCCCATGGTAGACATGCGTACGCACGTCTTCTCCAGAGCATCAATATACTTCGGGAATATGTCGGGAATCCTAGTGTCTGGAGGAATGCTCAATCGGCCTCACCACCGGTGGCAGTAACCCCTGTGACACGAAGTCAAGCTAAAGGACGCCGAGCACCGCACGGATCCAGGAACACCGGGACCAGTAGTATCGATCATCCAGGCAGGGAGCCGAGTCCCAGTTCTGGTAACACAGACAACGAATCCTTCTTCTCACCGTCGAAATTTCGACGAACGGAAGAAATACCTGGAAAAACTCCGCAGCACTCGCCGAAACAAGGCTGGTTATCATTTGCATTACGGAAATGAGAGAGTTAGAACGGATATACTACGATCCCTCCCACCCAGCTGGTTATGCCGGGGCTAGAAAGTTGAAGAGGGCTATTCGGAATGTAAAGGCTGGTGCCATAAAAAACTGGCTATGTTTTCAGGATCCCTATACCTTACACAAACCGGTACGACGGAAGTTCCAGAGACTGTGGTACAACGTTTCAAATATAGACGATCTCTGGGAAGCTGATTTGGTAGAACTTGTTTCTATAAAGGAGCATAATGACGATTTCCGTTACCTACTGGTTGTTATCGATGGTCTGAGTAATTTTGCATGGGTGATCCCCCTATACCGTGAATCGATCAGCGACGTAGCTGCTGGCTTCAAACAGATATCAAGAGACTCGGTAGAGTCTCGCGCCAAGTACATTTAAAAAAAAATTTTTTCAAGCGCGAGACTCAACGAGTCTATATACCCGAGAGGCAGCTACCCTAACCTATACCGCGAACTAGTATCGTCGTTTTCTTTCACCTCACAATATACACAGATTGAAACTAATTTAATCTAGGATGTGGGCATGAAAAGCGTTCATTTGAGCCTTAGATCGATTAAATCGGTGTCCGGAGTGCTGAGATATTATTAACTACAGATTCTGATACCCCGTTTCCACGTACAATGTTTGATCTTCTCCTTAGTGTTCTTCAGACTAAGATTCAACCAATTCAAACCATTCCCATATAAAATCACTAGACGGGAAACCACACAAAAGTTGTATAGAGTGACGTCAGTATACGAGATAGTTCCGACGTAGATAGCGTCAGTATCGCAGACAGAAACCGTCCGCTACACTAGCAGACTTGTGTTGTCATTTCATATTTTTAAATCCAAATAAAGGAAATAAAAGAAAGTACGAGCAATGCTTAATGCAAAATTTGAACGTACAAAAACTAGCGAATACCTCCCAAAAGCCACTTAGGTGCGAAAACCTCACACCAAGTACATTTAAGTGATAGCCGCCAACAAAAATGTTTCGATAGGTTAATTATCTTAAATCCTACGATCTTGAGCTTTTGAGGTTATGCGAATCGATTGACGTGTAAAATTCATAGTGATAAATAGAATAATAACTGTGAACGGATAATTTTACGATTAGGCTTACCTTGTATGACACAAGACTGTTAGATGACTATTAACTGACTATTACCTCTAAATTTTATTCACTTATACATTGTAGATTTGGCTTATTTCCATTCATGAATGCAATTATCGGAGGAAACGGTGTTTTGGGGATTCAATTTTCTAGCAAGTCACCGCCTGAGAAAGTCTAACGATAGAAAATCAAGAAAAAATGTTGAAGTTGAAAAATATCAGGATAGCATGATTTGATATAAGGAACGGCAAGGAGCCAGACCAACAAAGCCGAGTTCAAGCGTTGGATTGCAACAAATTCCACTTCAAGCTCGATGTTAGGCTCATTCCTAGAGGCTCGTCTGCTCGGACCTAAACTGCGAGCCGACGTTATGTGTAGGATTTCAACGAATTCTATATTTTATCTCGGTATCCTCTAGTCCAAACGAGACTGTAAGTCGACGTTGTGTGTTGGACTACGATAGGCTTTATTCTACACTCTACGTCAACGTAATGCCTTGACCTTCGGTGAAGATAATTTTTTAATCCATGTTTTACAATTAGCTTAGATTCTCCGCTCAGGAGCTCAATCAAATTCAGATTAGTGCTATCACGACAGATGGTGAGAATAAAAATACTTATTTAATATTAAAGAAATGATCGATCGACTTCCTCTTTCTCAGATGATAGAGATTCTGATTTATATTTATTTATTATTTGTAGACTCAGCGTATAATCATTCATGAATGGAATTATTGAAGAAAAATCTTTCTTATGGATTGTTTAATTTTTTAGCAGGTTGCCGTATAAGACGTGAGGATGATGAAAGAAAACGCTTGGGTTGCAAAGTATCGGTATAGTGTGGTTCGATAGGAGAAACGGCAAGAGTCAGACGAAGAGAGCAGAATGCGAGTGTTTGACTTCATAAACTTCCATTTTATGCTCTACGCTGGTCTTGCATGAATAGGCTCAATTCCAAATATTTTGATACCTTCTGTTCAGACCCGAATCGGAAGTTGACGTTATGAGTCCGGGACGCGTACATGTTCTTTTTGCAGAGGTTGCAATACATATATCTGATATTTATATATATTTAGTCATGAGCAGCGACTATAACCCTGCGTGCAAGTAACTCCGCCATTGCCGGTCCCAGGCCCAGATGAGACAGGAGGAGGGCTGCACGTGGGGTTAGATGTTGTAGGTATAAAAAATTATTGTAGTGGAACAATTTGTAAACGCTATGAAAGTACATTACGCGTCACTCTACAAATTTGAGACTTGGGGAAATGTATGAGCACACGCGTGCTCGTTGCTGTTGACGTTCCTGCTGATCGAGGGACTTCGAGCGGTATGAAATAGCACAAAACAACCGAGCGAGCACAACTATTAGGTGGTCAAGCAAAATTTTACAAAAAGTAGTGAAATCAACCTCAAAAAGCACCTTCGGTGCAAAAACCTTCCGCCAAGTCCATTAATGTGTAGATCACTTCACCAAAAAATAATCAAAGGTTGTGCTCGCTCACTCGATTGGTTGATGATTATCAACATACAAAAGCATTGAAATCAGATACAACTGCCAAGTACCTGTAGAATGATAAAAGTTTGGGATTGAAAAATTTGTTCAAACTAAATAACGTTGTACTCGTTCGCTCGCTGCGCTCGCTCACTCTATTGGCTTATGATTATGGGTTGAAAAAACAATTCGGATGAAGAAATTGAAGATGTCAACATTTATCAAAAAATATTCATAACGAAAAAATAATTTGAAAAAAATTTGAAAAAAAAATTTGGAGGTAGTGGTACTTGGGGGGCCTTTTGTAGAAAAAGAAATATAAAATATCGATCGCGAACCATGTCAATGTCATCTGATAGATATTCAAACATTGACCCGCCAACGTACCACGGACTCCAAATTTTTTTTTCAAATTTTTTTCAAATTATTTTTTCGTTATGAATATTTTTTGATAAATGTTGACATCTTCAATTTCTTCATCCGAATTGTTTTTTCAACCCATAATCATAAGCCAATAGAGTCAGCGAGCGCAGCGAGCGAACGAGTACAACGTTATTTAGTTTGAACAAATTTTTCAATCCCAAACTTTTATCATTCTACAGGTACTTGGCAGTTGTATCTGATTTCAATGCTTTTGTATGTTGATAATCATCAACCGATCGAGTGAGCGAGCACAACCTTTGATTATTTTTTGGTGGAGTGATCTACACATTAATGGACTTGGCGGAAGGTTTTTGCATTGTTTTCTACGGAGCGTCGACCGATAACCCTACAGAGCGACAAGGGTAAAGAGTTCGTGGGTGAAGCGTTTCAAAAACTCCTCACTGAGAATGATATACGTTTTCGTGTGACTCGTAACCCTGATATTAAAGCGGCCGTTGTCGAGTGATTCAACCGTATTCTGAAGGAACGGATGTGGAGATATTTTACTCATAAAATCACCCACCGTTACATCGACATCCTGCAAAAGCTCGTTAGCTCGTATAACGACACCGTACACTCGAGTATCAAAATGGCTCCTTCTGCCGTGACCCTCTTCAACGCAGCGGAGGCACGCGCAAACATTCAACGTAACTATCAGCCACGCAGGGCACGGAAGCCAAACTTCGCCAAGGACGATCTTCTGCGTATGAGTAAGACAAAGAGTACCTTCGCGAATGGATCCGAGGCTGATTGGAGCGAGGAACTGTTCAAGATTCGACGAGTTGTAATAGGTTTACCGAACGTTTACGAATTAGAGGACCTTCCGGGAGAGGAAATCGACAGATATTTCTATGAACCTGAACTACAGCGCGTGACCAAGGACCTTGAAAACGCCGAGTTCCAAATTGATAAAATCATTCGCAGCAAGGGTCGGGGACCCAGTGAGAAAGTTCTTGTCAGCTGGAAAGGTTACCCCGAAGAGTTCAACAGTTGGATTCCGGCCGCCGGTCTTCAAGATATTGCATCATAATGAAGTCGCAGTTCTACATAACCCTACCTAGCAACAGCTCGATGCGGGTTTTTCCCGAAAACAGGACCTGTTGCTATATCACGCAGCTACCACGGACGTTGGAGCTGTCTGGCGAGTGGGAAGTCGCTATTGTTGAAATACAGTATCCCTTGACGTACCTAGCTGGCGAGAAAGAGGAGTTAAATTATAAACTAGCTGAGACCACATCTAGTACAAATGCTGCTCACGACGGGATTACGGCTGGAGACGAAGTTTTGCAACCACCCATTACACCAGAGGCTCGCATGTTACCGTTGGAATCCGGGAAAGAGGAACAAGAGCTCCAATTTCTCATGTTTGTCTATTGTGACATCGTAGAACCACGTATCGTAGGAGACGTCTATGCGCCGCTTCTGCGTATACTTCAACTGAGACAAAGGGTCGGCACCGCGGGTGTAGAAGTCAAAACATTTTCTCCGCCACACTATCTTCCGTTACTTCTTTCGAGTTTCCGGACGATCGAAATATCTATAAGCGACCACAGGGGTAAATCTATACCATTTGACCCCGGAACCTTGACAGTCACACTACACTTCAAGAAAATATACTAGTTTGATGCCGGTATTGAGAATAACAGGAAAAACGGGTTAATACCATGGCACAGTACATAGAGTATTACGAGTCGCAAATAGGCGGGGGGATTGATCGCGTTTTTGTCGGAGCACTCACTCCACGGGGTCATGGTAAAACCGTACGACACGTGTGGTAGTTTTCTGGGCGGCCTGTTCAGCCGGGCTATTTCACTGTTGAAAAGAGGACCACGTGTACTCGGTAAAGAAGTTCTGCGTAGTGGTATGAATTTCATGTCGGACCTGAACAATGACGTACCGTGGAAACAGGCGTTTCAGACACGCGCCAGCGAGACAGGCCAGAACTTAAAGCGAAAGGCCCAGGATGGGCTTGAAAAGATTATGAAACGAGAGGGCTATAAACTCAGGTACGGGAGAGTGTTGGGTCAGTCTGGCCTTGCCCTTCCACCGATGCTATCCGTACCAGTTACGAGGTCTGAATTGCTCAGAAGACGTGAAACCCCTACTAAGACAAAGAAAAGGAAAACGACCAAGTCCACCCCGAAGAAGAAGAAGAAGAAAACAACGAGTACCAAAGGATCTGCTAGCATAGCTAGAAAGAAAAGGTGTTGCAAGAAAAGACCCGTTACGGATATTTTCGGAGCTGCGTAAAGACAAAACCTCGAGTGAATAGTCTTACTGGTCCACACTGCAAAAATGGCCTACCTACATGCCCGCTCCTGTGAATGCTTCAAATCCGAATTGGACCTCTTGACTCTATCTCCTACACAGACATCTATCGAAGGTGGTCAATGGGTGCAGTACAAACCTAGGTCTGCACTCACCGATGACTCACCGATTGAATTCGCTGTACCGGGCCAGGGTGATGAGTACTTAGATCTCTCACACACGATGCTTCGGGTATGTGCACGTGCAAAGAGATTGCGGGGTGATGCAAACGTTACAGATTCCGCAGGTGTAGCCCCTGTGAACAATTTCCTGCATAGTATGTTCAATCAAGCGGATGTGTATTTCAATCAATAACTGGTTTCACCGAGTAACAATTTATATGCATACAGAGACTACATCGAGACTTTGTTGAATTGTGGAAGTGGAACTCCGATTGAGACTGAGACTCGTCAGATCCAGGGATGCCTTTTGCATGATAGAAGCTGGCGATTATCATCAATTGGAAGTTACGGACGTGACCTTACTCATACGACGTGTCAAAATCAGTCCCGGTATTCTGTTGGCACATGCACGAACCCTTGCCAAAACAACTGCGAAATACCCGATGACGCGCGTTGAGGTCAAGACAATGACGATACATAGCGGCGTGCAAGCCGAGACACTCGATAATGTTTTTCTTGGTCAACTACCGAAACGTTTAATCATCGGATTTGTCGATAACAAAGCGTATAACGGTAATAGAGAACGCAACCCGTTTAATTTCGCATCTTTCGGACTGAACCACCTATCCTTATATATCGAGGGCACCCAGATTCCGTCGAAACCGTTACAGCCAGATTTCACGAACAAATTATTTGTGGATTCCTACAACACCCTGTTTACGGGAACCGGTATACATTTCCTAAACGAGGGGAACTCGATTTCTCGTCAGGACTATGCGGACGGATACTGTCTCACAGCATTCGATCTTACTCCTGACCTCTCAGCCAGTGATAACGGACACTGGAACCTCATCAAGCATGGCAGTATTAGAATTGAAACACGTTTTGAGAATCCTCTGACCACGACTATGAACTGTATCGTCTACGCAGAATTCGACAACGTGATTGAGATTGATTCCATGCGACAGGTCAGCACCGACTTTGGTAATTGAACGAGAGTATTAGCTACCTCGGGTCACGGAATCCTGTTGGAACCTGTACACCATAAACCTGCAGTTGGACCATCTCTTGCAGGGGAACGACCTGTGAGCATTGTAAAACCTGCTAGAGGGCTAGTTAAGACCATAAAACAGGAATGCTTAAATACCTGAGCCAGTCTAACCCTCGCCATAGACTACCAGTAGTGATGCGAACCTTCTCGAGTAACAGTCGTTCAGTTCTTCAAGCAATCATGAACTAAATCATCGATATACAAGGCTTCTGTACTGAGAGCGGGCAGTTCATGCCGAAAGAGGTTGCCGTCATCGTCTACGAGAATAAGGCTCTAGCCCACTGGATCATCACACCTCCTGACTCCATCAGCGAGCTATCCTCATCAGCGAGCTATCCTCATCAAGGCGTTCGCAGAACAATTGGGTGACAAGTAACCACTATGGAATAGAATGGTTTGAGGGCGATGTGACGCATAAACAACCGAATGCGAATTTACGGGGTATCACGCATATGGCAAAGAACATCTTCTGTCGCGGGGTGCAGAAAGCTAAATTTCTTCAAGAGGTGATGGCACGACAAATCGTCAACCTGGAACGTGGTGAGTGTGCGTGCCCAGCGTTCAGAGACCTGTCATCGGACAAGTCATGTCTTCTTCACAGCGGTGCTCGTAAGAACTTCAACTGTGCACTGCGTAACGCTATGAAACTGAAGAAGTGGCTACAGTCACATGGACTGTCCGAAAAAAGCTTGTCTTCAATCCCTTTCCGGACTAGTATGCTAAACTCACCCGAACAATCTGCTGATAACAAGAGAGAAACCCCGAACAATCCGCTCGAGCAAGGAGAGGATCAGTGTGGTCCCATCGGTATAGAAGAGATATCTGCACGCATGAAGACAGCCTGCCGGAGCCTGTGACTGAGGATTTCACAGATTTTTCACCAAATTTATCGGTGAGTCCACGAGAAGCAAAGACGATGGATACTTTTCAAATTCTGAGTGCACTGGAACAATCACCTGTTCGGACGAAGAGAGTTTACCCAGCCGATCAGATCCCGCTGCACTGGACATACCCGACCGCTATCGTAGCGAATACGGATATCCATACACGCTCCGGGACACACTGGGTTGCTTTCCATGTGACAGCCACCGGACAAGCCGTATATTTCGATAGTTTCGGTCTTTCTCCCGTTATACCCCATCACATCAGGGCTCTGCGTCGGAACCGTATAGCCTACCGTTCGAACGATAAACAGCTACAGAGCTCCTCCTCCCTGGTATGTGGTCAGTTCTGCATCATGGTCTTGTATTATATGACGCAGGGCTTTACTCTCGAGCAGTTCACAAGTATATTTTCTAAGAATTTGGAGAAAAACGATAGAATAGTCAGTTTATTTTACAGACGCTTGAGACTAACCAAGCTCAAACGTATAATACAAAACGGTATTATGGGGGTATCCACACCTTTGAATGGGTTAAAATTCTGAAAAATATAATAATGTTTTACAGCGAATTTGAGAGTCTGATCAAATCCAAAAAAATCATGAAGTTTGGGGAGGGTTTGACCCTCATTATCCATACCTAACATTCAATATTACTTCGAGTCCAATTTCGAGTCCAGTTACGCTCCATATAGAAAAATACCGAATTACTCGGTTGTCGTAAAGAATCAGGAGTATCGTTGGACCAATTCTGGAGTTTTTGGTCGTCAAGTGTTCAGAAGAGGTGCCTCTATCAGATGAACAGACAACTTTTTGATATCGCAAAAATTGCCTGACTCGCTTAGTTTTTACTGAGATTTTTCTGATTCTTCAATTTTTTTTCTATATTTTTTCTATTATCTCAACCAAAAATAGTGATATCAAAAAGTTGTCAGTTTATCTGATAGAGGTTTGGATTCTACAAATTTGTAGACCACAAACTCTAGAATCGGTCCAACGATGCTCCTGATTCTTTACGACAACCGGTCAAAATATTCATTCTCCAGAAATCAACTTTCAAACTTTTTTATTTCAATTTTTTTTCATTTCCTATTTTTCCCAGAGAGGAAAATCTAGTTACAGAAAATCAAGTTTTAAGATTTTGCTTATGACTAATATGCTGGATCCGCAGCTGCTCTGGTATCGATGGGTTATGAGTCGAGTCGAGTCTAGACACATGTGCCAGGCGGAGGTTTGTAGTGAGTTTTGACCCGTTCCGTACAACAACAGTGTCGGTTAGGTGTCCGATGAGGCTGTTAGAAAAATAATGAATCGCTTTAGAAAAAATTTGATCAAAATTGTTCAAAACATAAAAATTCTGTAAAATTTTTTATCTTCAATATTTTTGAGATCCAGAAGATGCTAGCTCAATTTTTGTCAATACTAAGAAAATTCTTTCATCTTTCATCAATCATACCTTTTTTCTTATAATGTTCATTAATTCTTGCAATTAATAGATGTATCATAGAAATACTCATCTTTTCGGAAATCCAAATGTGTAGTCTCCTGGCATCGATTTCAAACGCACTTTTTGATGGATCATCTTCTTTCGATTCCGAAGTCTCATCTCAGATATATATACCTACACTGTGTTTATCCGATAATGGAAATTACTATTGGTTTGAATTCGTACTGAGAGCACGACAATATTTACAAACAAGTGGACACCTAACCTCGAAAAACGTAGATCGCAGCCATGTGTTCTGTCAATGATCACAATTTAAAAGAATATTGAAAATTCAATATGTGTAAGAATGATAATTACAAACAATTAAAAGATCACAAAATCAAATTCAAAATCGAAATATATCAAAACCTCTTAAAAGTAAGCAGTGGTGTTGGCGGTGTTGTACAATACTGATGGCACCAATGTGAGGGTTCGCGCGCCTCGCCGCGGCGCTTTTTCGCAATTTGGCACTGCCATGGCTGTAACTTCTCAAATCCTCTAGATATCTTGACACCGATTTATTTGCAGGTAGAGTAGGTCACTAGCATTCCAAATAAATTATTAAAAAAAACGGTTTTTTGAAAATTCAAAGGATACCCCCTTAACCGTGTGAACTGTATCCAGTGTTGTCGTCGTAAGAAAGGCCAAGTGTTCGTCATGTATATGCTTTTTTTTTTTTTTTTTTCTGTATCATCCTTAGAAATGAGTATTCTCTGTTCACTAGTAATAATTCGATTTCATTATTATACGATATTCAATTCGCAATATATGTCTCGTTATAGTTAGATTTGAATCTGTTGTTATAAGTGATTTATAACTAGGAGTGGGAATTGGGTGTTTGAATTATGATTGACCAATATTAAGGCAGTTTGCCAATGTAAGGCTTTATTAACACAGTGTTACGTTGTTGGCAATTAGAAGAAGAGTGCGGGTCCGAATATTGCAACTCAGTTGCTATCCTTAAGTCAGCAGGGTGCTGACGCAGGGTAATTTAGCATAGGCGTATAGGACGCCGTTAAAGTGTCTCAAAGGCATGAGCGCAAAAGGCAATGTGTTTAATCTTGAACTACTCTCCACTGTAGTTCCCAGAAGCTATAGATTAATAAGAATATGAAACGGAGAATTATTGGTATCGCGATGTTTTGTCTTCGGTAGAAGGCGAAACATCCCGATCTTGTCTGTAAATTCAGTTTATTGGTTTTAGTTTATTGAAGTTAAATTTTGCATGAGTTTGATTATAACACCTTCCCCCTTAAGAATGAATATGCAGCGAAGCAAAATATTCATCACATAAAATTCAGTATTCCAGATGGGGATTACAAGTCTTTCCCTCAACTGTTTTATAGCTATTATAGTAATATTTTATGGTATATAGTATATAATATAGCATAGTTATATAGTAGTTATTCTTAATTTTAACGAATAGAATGTAAAAGGTTTATCCTCTATGGTCTCGACCCATATATCGTAAACGGATAGCATCGCTAGGTCCGTCTTCGTCATCAGTTACGTCAGGCATGTGAACTGTTACGGCTGGAGTGCGTGTGCGACGAGTCCTACAGCAATGAACTATTACGTTTTGGACCATTCCTCTAATTCCTGGGTCATGATTATTAGGATCTTCTGTCATCTTATAACACCATTTGATCAACTTATAGACTAGGTACACACTTAGTGTGGTAGCTGCGAAGTAGGTTAAATAACTTACGCGTGTGGACATAGTCTCTTTAGCCTGTTCTTTCAATATTTCATCAGCTGATTCCTTAATATTTTTTAATTTATGACTGGCAATAGTTAGGTCATCCAAATTAAATGTGTTAGTATTAACTAAGTCGTCAAACTGGAAATTCGTAATATTCAGGAATTGAGGTATATCCTCACAACAATCGTCGGATCTTAGATCTATTGATGGTACAAAGGTTTTGTCGACGGTGTTATTAAATATTCTACTTGGCGTTAACATGGCTGAGTTAGAATAGCCCTTACAATCAGCACTTAATTCTATTTTCCCAGTATTTTTCAGGGGTATTTCTGAGATTTTGTCGTGCATCAAACAGCTAATTGCGAGTGTTTCAGGTTTAGGTAGGACATACAACCATTTATTCTGATTTCTGCGTTGAATTCACACGGGTGCAGTGAGTTTGATGATCCTAACGTCGCATGAAACTGGTAATGGCGTGGTGTTCATAAATAGTAGGATCTCACAACTATCAGTGGCATGTGTCAGGTACACTGGTTGTGTTTGCTTACAGATGCGATAGTCGTTTTTAATAAGTCTACAGTCTCGTATCATGTCCTCTATTATAATGTAATTTTGTCTGGTGTTAGTTATACCGAAATATTTTATCGTTGGTTGTATGAAAATGCATTTTTCATCTTCTTGTATGACTGGCATCGGTTTGACAAAGTAGATTTTGAATTCTCTGTCTTGAATTAAAGGGAGATGGATCAAAAAGACTAATTTCAGCTCGGTTTTGAAAGTTTCTAGAGTTATCCCGTCCATAATGTAATGGATATTTTGGATATTTGCAGTGAGTGGAAAGTCAGCATCGTTGGGTATATTGTTACTTATCGCTTGTAATTTGGCGAGAAGTTGATTTGGTCTTAACACGGCCGGGTGTAGTATATTCTGTTTAGCGAATAATACGGCATCCATTACGTTGGTAATGTCGATTGAAAAGGTTTCTATCATAACGTTGGGTATCATAAAACTTTCATCAATCAATTGATTGGCCCATATAGTATCTGTTTTGTTAAAATATATATATACGCTTTTAGAAATTCTTCTTAAATTTCGGTTTATTATATCCTCATTCTTATTTAACTGATGAATTGTGTGATTAAAATTTTGAATCGTTGACGAGACGATTGTCGCTTGTTCTTTAACTAATTCTAGGGTTTTCCTTTCTCCTTTGGTTAATTCATCTATCTCTGCATCGAACTTTTCTCCATCAGCATTATCGATCAATCCTAAAATTTCTTTGAATACGTGTCCTATTCGATTGAACCAACCTCTTTTGAACATTCTATTATTGGAATCGTTTTCGTCATAGATCCCAAGCAGGTCTTGTAAGTCAGTTTGTTTGTCTTTTAGCCCATCTATTACACTGTCGAGGGAACCCAAATATTTCCTGCATATTAGCATTCTACTATCTGTTTGACATGATACCTCAATTTTATCTGCTAGGGTAGAAATCCGTTGTAGCTGTTGAAAAAAGTCGTTCAGATCGAGGAATGTTATTATCCGCCAGTCTGTGGGGAATAACTTCACGGTTCCGATTTGTTCGTAGTGAAGCCTAGCAGTGTTTTCGTATCGTTCGTTCTTGTAGTCATCGGCTCCCCATACAAATGGTCTGCAATCAATTCATTTATACATTCTCAAACCCCTTAGTCCTTTTTCTTACCCTACTTATCAAGTCGTCGTTCATTCTGATTGAGTCGGTTGTATTGGTTCAGTTGACTTGTGGTATGGCTTCAATCTGTTTGCATGCACTATTCTATTCTTCCCTTCGATTTTCATCTCATAGTTTACTTCGTTAATTTGATCGGTAACGGAGTATGGCCCTAGAAATTTCGGATCTAACGGTCCAGCAGTTTCATTACTCATTAGCACTAAGTCCCCGATTTCGAAATTTTGTGGTCGAGTAATTTGGTCGTAAAAAGCCTTGGATTTTTCCTTGGATTTATCCATGTTTTGTTTCGCGAGGGCTTGATCGTTCATCAGTTTTTCGGAGAGTCTCTGAGCGTATTCTTTATATGTTTCGTCTCTAGGTTCGTGAGGCAAACCACAAGGTACTCTGGCTACTTGTCCGAATATCAGTTCGTAAGGTGATATTTTAGTGGTAGTGTGAGGTGTTGTATTATACGCAAGGATGTAAATCGGGAGTGTTTCGTTCCAGTCGTCTGTAGTCGACATACACCTAAGGTAATCTTTTAACGTGCCGTGACTCCGTTCGAGTGCCCCGTTGGTTTGCGGGTGGTATGCGGTACTGTTTAACTTTTTTATTTTCAGTATTTTTGTGACTTGGGTGAACAGGTCACTCATAAAATTTGTGCCTTGGTCTGTAAGGATTGATAGTGGTACTCCGTAGTTAGATATGAAATTTCGTATGAACGCTTCTGCGGTATGTTCGGCGGTGGCAGCTCGGAGTGGATAGGCTTGGGAATACTTGGTTAGGTCGTCTTGTAACGTCAGTATGTAGCTATGACCTGACTTGGTAGTCGGTAGGGGCCCAACTATGTCTAAGAAAACCTTTTCAAACGGTTTGCTACTGCTGGTCGTAATCTTCATTGGCAATTTGGTCTTTTGTCGATCGGTTTTTCTTCTTTTGGCAAGTCGTGCAATTACGAATGTACGTTTTTACATCGTTTTTCATTGAATCCCAGTGGTATCTTTCTTTGAGTCGCGTAATAGTACGACTAACCCCTTGGTGTTCACCTGAAGGACTATCGTGGAATTCTTTGATAACGTCATGAATGTGGTTTTGATTGAGATCGGTTTTTATGTTCGTACAGACAGTTATTTTAATTCCCGATTCTTTAAATATAAATCGTAACATCGTTCGAACTTTATGCCATTTTAATTTATCGATCCCGCAACCGATCCTGGGTATAGAAATTGTCTTGATTGAGTATATTTCCAATTTTTCTTTAAATTTTATCAAACTTATGTATCAATCTTCGTATGTAGGTTTATCCCAGCAGTTTTGCTTGTCATTATGTAATAAACGTTACGGTCTTGTAACGTAAGCCTAGCAGTCGCGTATAGTTCAGCTGATTCCCTCAAGTTCTCAACATTGCCGTACCTAGTTTTGAATTCTAGTGCTATTCCTTGACTCATTTCCAGATCGGTGGAGACAGTGTGGGCGTAGTTATCAACTCGATTGAAAAGGTCATCGTGGATTTCTACGATGTCTGAGTTCTGTAGTATCGTTGTTTTTATCAGTTTAAGGTATTCAGGGTATGGTGGAAGAGAGTCCGTTGCTCTGATCGGAAAGATTTTGAGTCTATGATCAGCTGGTGGATCGACAGGATTCCTACTAAGCGCATCTGCGTTCTGGTTCTTTATTCCAGGTTTGAAACAAATCTCGTAGTCGAATTCAGAAATTTTTAATTGCCATCTGACTAATTTACTATTTGGATCCTTGATGTTAAATAACCAAGTCAGGGGCCTATGATCGGTAAAAATCTCAAACTTCCTCCCGAACAGGTATGGTCTGAAGTGTTGGGTCGCCCATACTATGGCTAGCAGCTCGCGTTCGATTGTGGAGTAGTTACTTTCTGCCTTGTTTAGGGTTCGCGAGGCGTATGCGACAGGCTTGTCGTCACCTGGAACACCTTGAGATAAGACGGCCCCTAGAGCAGTGTTACTGGCATCCGTAGTCAGATTAAACGTCTGTGTATAGTCAGGGTATATCAAGACTGAGTCGGATATTAGGGCATTCTTTAATTCCTCGAAAGAATTTTGCTGTAATGACGTCCATTCGAATGGTATGTTTTTCCGTAAAAGTTCTGTCAATGGTTTAGCTATCATCGAGAAATTATTTATAAAACGTCTATAGTAACCTGCAAACCCGAGAAATGATTTTATTTTCGTAGGTGTGTTAGGTGTAGGGAATTCTTTGACTGCTCTGGCTTTGTCTGGATCAGGTCTAACTCCGTCCCTTGATATAATGTGTTCTAAGTAACCAACCTCCTTTCTCAAGAATTCACATTTATTAGGTTGCAATCGTAAGTTATATTCCTTCAATTTCCGTAATAGCGCCCAAAGTTTTTCTGTATGGGTGTGGAGTGAGTCGGCGTAAATTATTAGGTCATCTAGGTACACTAATCATTTCAATCCTTGTAACCCCGATAGAACGGTATTCGCTAGTCTCTGAAATGTGGCTGGGGCATTTTTAAGCCCAAATGGCATGAATGCGAATTCGAAATGTCCCTTATGGGTGGAAAACGCAGTTTTATGCATATCGTCGGGATTCATTGGGATTTGGTGAAACCCGCTGGCCATGTCGAGTACGGTAGAGTACAGTGGAACCACGATTATTTACCACTTGGGGAGAGGACTGGTAAATAATCGGGGTTCAGCTAGGAGGTGTGGCTTGAACGTCGAGAGGGGGTACGGAATGGTGGGAGCATGCGCGTCGCGGGAACGCTTTGTGGCTGAAAGAACATGATTAACCTTAAAATTTCCGACGTCTTAGGTTATGTTACACATGTCACGCGTACCACAGCGCCGGCGCGTCGGACGACGGTAGTAGGAATAACACGCCCACAGACACTATTCCCCTCGGCGAACCGAATTGAGTGGGGGCAAGAATTAAGGGGAATGGTAGAAGATCGAGGTGGTGAATAATCGGGGTTCCACTGTATTTAGAGCTTCCTAGCTGGTCCAGGATATCTACTATATTCGGCAGCGGGTAAGCATCCCCTATTGTTTTATCATTCAGTTTTCGGTAGTCTACGACTATTCTCTACTTCTTAGTCCCTGATGAGTCTAATTTCTTTGGCACCACCCAGATGGGTGAGTTCCATGGTGAATTTGAATTTCGAATTGTTCCTTTATTAAGGAGATCTTCCACTTGTCTATCTATTTCTGTTTTGTGGATTTCTGGATACCGGTATTGTCTAACATGAACCGGTGTCTTGTCGGTAGTTTTAATTTTGTGGGTACAGGCTTGTGTACCTGGTAATGCGTCCCCGTCTAAATAGAAGAGTTCGTTAAATTTGGTACAAGCTTCTACAATACTTTCTTTTTCTTCTAGGTTTAAATGGTCTAATCTTAATGCGTCTTTCAATCTTTTGATTCTGTCAGCTGAATTATTTTCGGTTATGCAATTAACTGATTGTATCTTGTCAGTTTCGGAGTCTAGAATTCTGTAAACTGTTTGTGGTTCGATATAGATAGTATGATCTATGTCGGTTAGATTGATGATGCTTGTGATAGCTGTGTTATCGGGTCTAATCGTCACGTAGCTTTCGCTTATTACGTATCTGTATATTGTAACTCGACCCTGTATAACGACCCTTCTTTCAAGGAATCTTCGGCGAGGGTTGGGACGTCTGCTAAAATTTCTGTCCTGGCGGGAATAGTGAATTGTTTTTGATTTTGCAATTCGTATTTGCGGCTACCTAACAGCAACTCGGCCTTATCTGTACCTCTGCATCTATAACTGATCAGCACATTATTGAATTGGGTTAGGAGGTGGTTACCTATTAAACCATCTTGCGTTATGTCTAAGGAATCGTCTACTACGTGAAATTTGATCGGCCTAACTTCGTCTCCACCATTGAACGTAAGTTCAATGGTTCCTAACGTGTGTGCTTGTGAGTCGCTAGCTAGACCTTTTAATTTAATGCGCTCTTGCGGGTTTATCTGTGATAGATTTAGGATAAATTCCTTTTTGATCAAACATGGGTAGGCTCCGGTGTCTAGCATCAACAAGCTTTTAGGTTGGTTCAACTCGGGTATTGAGAAAATTACGTTATTTGGTGAGCCGATTAGATTTATTTTATGTTCTGGTATTTCTATTTCTCCGGAGTTTGTGTTGAGCAGTTTTCTATGACGGACGTCGTTCCGCTCGTCGACGCAGTCCGTTCCCCAAAATTCGAGGTACCTACATGGTTCTGATTAGTTTTCGCGGCTAACATAGCTTTTTTTTTGAAACATTTGTTTTCCATATGGCCGGGTTTTTTACAAAAGAAACACCTGATTCTGGAACTATGGATGGGATAGATCCGCTGGTATTCGTCGCATGTAATTTCCCCTGTTATTGAGTCATAGCCATTTACTATTTCGGAACAGTTTTGTGGGCAGCTGGTTTCTGATTGGTGGTCTAGGTCTGCGTACTGATCAGGTTCTGAACTAGAACCTGTCTCCAGGGTATTAATTGGTTCGAATCTCTGTTTCCTAAAACAAGTTTTTGTCGTGTGCCCGATTTTATTGCAATTTTGACAAACAAGATCACTTCTATTAGCAGCAGTGGTTTTCGCAAGATGCGTAATTTGATTTTCAGTTTCCCTTAATTTTTCTTTCTCTATGGCCCAATTGTAAGCTTGAAGTAAGTCCTTAGGGTCTTTTAATCTTAGGATGTCGCGTAGTTTTTCGTTTAGTCCGTAAATGAAACAGTCTCGTGCTTTTGTCGTGATGTTTTTCTCGTAAAATACAGTCTCTTCTTTAGATCTTATCGGCCCAGACTCTACTACTCTTATGCACAGGTGTTCTATTTTCTGATAGAAAGAATCGACAGATTCGCCGGGGCGTTGCCTACAAATGCTTAATTCTAATTCCCATTGTCTATTTGTTCCTTGAGCTCCATAAAACAGTAATAGCTCCTTTTTCAGAGTATTGTAGTCTTGAATTTCCCTATTTTGAATCCTTTCATATGCTTTACTAGTGATTTTGATACGTATATACTCGTGAAGTTCTTCTAATTCTGTATTGATACATTGTTTGATCGCACGGTCGCATTTGTTAATAAATTCTCTGACGCTAATATCCTTTCCGGTAAATACGGGAAGGAGTTTGGCTAATTTTTCAGCTAATACTGGCATTTTCTAGGATTTCAATTACAATTTTCAACTTTTACTATATATTGCTAGTTCGTAAGACTTACAGTAACAGTAGAATGGTCCAATGCATAACGTTATCAGTGTTGAGAGCTTGATTTCGCCGTACCGTCAGATCCGTGGTTGGCTGTTTTGGTGTTCGTCCACTGGAGTCCTCTTGTGTTTATATCTTGATGGATCTTGAGGTTTCTTGAGCGCCTCTTCGTATAGGGCACGTAATGTAACTTCTTTACCAGGGTTTTGTTGACGTTGATCTCGTACAACGGTGAGGGTGTTAATCCACGCACAGTGATTTTTGTTTACGTTGATGTATTACAACGGTAAATTATGTCTTGATTCACGCACAGTGATTTTTGTTGACGTTGATGTATTACAACGGTGAATTGTGTGTTAATTCACGCACAGTGATTTTTGATTACGTTGATGTATTACAACGGTGAATTATATGTTAATTCACGCACAGTGATTTTTGTTTTGATATCGTTGGTTTACTACAACGGTCTCTGTTTTCTTATTTCACGTTTCACTGTTTAATAATAGTTTGGATTATCTTCAATCCAAAATCCGTATTTCTGACACCATTTGTTATGAGTGATTTATAACTAGGAGTGGGAATTGGGTGTTTGAATTATGATTGACCAATATCAAGGCAGTTTGCCAATGTAAGGCTTATTAACACAGTGTTACGTTGTTGGCAATTAGAAGAAGAGTGCAGGTCCGAATATTGCAACTCAGTTGCTATCCTTAAGTCAGCAGGGTGCTGACGCAGGGTAATTTAGCATAGGCGTATAGGACGCCGTTAAAGTGTCTCAAAGGCATGAGCGCAAAAGGCAATGTGTTCAATCTTGAACTACTCTCCACTGTAGTTCCCAGAAGCTATAGATTAATAAGAATATGAAATGGAGAATTATTGGTATCGCGATGTTTTGTCTTCGGTAGAAGGCGAAACATCCCGATCTTGTCTGTAAATTTAGTTTATTGGTTTTAGTTTATTGAAGTCAAATTTTTCACGAGTTTGATTATAACAGTATCAGGCGTTTTGGAGCATTTCGGTGATCAAAATGTGGGGCTCCGACGACATCAGAGATGTATAGTAGCGTTTCTAGCCATAATTTCAAACCTACAGTAAGTCAGCAGTCATGTAATAATATAGAATATACTATATCATTCCTTGTTATAAACTCAGAACTATTATTTCATTCTCTTATTACAGATTACTGACTGCAGTTATTACGTTTCGTTACACACTCTCCCTCTCATGCTTAGGTACTTATTATAAATCATTCTTGAAGTAATCGTGTTAGGAACTCATTATGTTCTTATTTGAGTTTAAGCTACGTCTATTTACGGTTGGTCTTTTCAGCTCACATGTGTGGGAGACACATTGCACAGGCAGATGACTTCTTGAAAATGGCGTGGAGGTATACTTGAGACTACTCCGAAGCGCTATGAATCCTAAGCTATCTGGGCTAGCAATGGCACTAGCCTATGTCAATTGGTTCAAAATTTTCCCCACAAACATATGGCACATCAAGGTATCAATCTACATTCCATTTCGAAATACCTATGATACCTTGTTCTTCTATAATGCAGCTGCCTCGGTAACTATGATTTTTATTATACTTAAACATCCTCAAGTTTATAATTACACTTCACTCATCGTACAATTTTTGAGGTGAAGAAGCGGAAATAGTCTCTATGCCTGTGGAGCGGAAAGGAAGTTGGACGACTCAGTCCCTGGCGTCACTGCATCCTCGCGCATGCACACATTCGAAATGCTTTACTATTACCACTCCGTTACCCCCTCCGAGAGTAATAGGGTTGACAGGAGGGAATAATGAACAGAGCGCGCGACAACTACCCTCTATTGTTATTTTAGATTTTTGGCTGGAAAAACAATAGTGCTCAAGGTTATTAACGAAGGCAAATTTCGATAATTGTGTACATACAAAAGTGGCGCTTTCATGCATGTGTGATAAAAAAAATAGCATGACTCGGGAGGAATGGCCTTTTGTAACTTGTGGAAGTTTTCCGGGCGTGAATCAGCACTCGTTAGAAAAGACCGAATTCCCTCCCTAGTCACACAATATACTATTATTTTTGCTAGCTTTCTGAAAGACATGACATCTGTATTGCTTCTAGCTTCTCAGTCATATCCAGAGGTGGTTTGCAGTTTACCGGATGATACTAGTAGTATAGCTATGTTAGTCAAGAACCATGAGAGTCAAGATCCACCCTGTAGAGGAGTCATGACCGCGCCTTTACCTTTTTCTAGAAAGTTCCTTTTTCTAGAAAGTTCTAACCCGCGCCTTTATGGCCGATTAAGCTCCTTTTTCTAGAAAGTTCTAACCCGCGCCTTTATGGCCGATTTTTATGTGTCATTTTACGCAAATTTTTATGGGAGTAATTCTACCGGTAATCCCACTGGTTATGTCCGATTTTTATGTGAAAATCAATGTCACAATCAATAATCAGATTTTTACGCAAATCAATCATCCGATTTTTACGCAAATTTCTATGGGAGTAATCCTACCGGTAATCCTACCGGTTATCTCCACAATCAATAATCAGATTTTTACGCAAATCAATCATCCGATTTTTACGCAAATTTCTATGGGAGTAATCCTACCGGTAATCCTACCGGTTATCTACAGTCCAGTATTTTCAGGAGTTCTTACCTACGCGTTCATGTCATTAGTGTGACAAGCAATCATCAGAATTTTTACGCTAATTCTTACTGGTATGGTCCTACCGGTTATTCACAGTATCTACAGTATAGTGAGCGAGTGAGTGCAAGTTCCCCCACAGTGCAATGAAGATTGCTCAAAGTCGTACAATGTGAAAACCTGTTAGCCGCTTCACAGAAAAAACCCCATTGAATATAAATACACCACTACTCGTTGGATGAAACCGCATTCAGATATAAACGTTATAGCAAGTATTCTGAAAATGTCTGCAATATTGGATTTATCACTTGAGATGGAAAATAAATTGACTGAGATGTTCCGACTTATCACTAGTTTTAGGAGTCATGAGAAGGCTGACAGATGGATTCGGCATTACGATGTCACTATACGTCTGTTGAAAAAGGTGCTGAAAAAATCGAATCTATCATGTGAACTCAAACACAGTCTGGAGTCGCGAATTGGTCGATTGAAAAGTATTAAAGTTTTAGTGCAGCAACGGGTCAGGACGGGTCAAGGGATTGGAAATACCACATCGCGATTACGAAGCAGCCGAATATGCTGGCAGGATACTGAATCAGCATTCAAAGGAAGAATTCGGACGGGATTAGTGATAAATATACAGCACATCGATCCAAAACAATTTTTAGAAGATGCTAAATATCTGGTGATTATTCGTATTAAAAATGCACTACGAAAGCACACCTGTATCAAAGTAAATACAGCGCTCAACGGAGAATTTTTGTTAAAAGAGAAAAGTGAAATAAAATGCTTCAACGCGGCAAATAGGCAGCTGCTTTTAGCAACAAATCTGGAGGAATGGTATTCCAACCACATTGTGACACCCACAATAACTCAGATGGAAGAATTTCAGGAAAGGGATAGTGGCTGGGTACTGAGTAGACTGATTAATTTAGAAGTCAATGTGAATAAATGTGAACCTCTGATTGGATCGAGTTTTGTTGAATTACCTCGTGCGGTTAAAGTTCAAAGAGCAGTGATAAATGTCCGTTCGCGGGACGATGCATGCTTTGCCTGGGCAATCGTTTCAGCTTTACATCCTGCAGCGAGTCATCCGGATCGACCAAGTTCATATCCACATTTCTCGGGAATATTAAATTTGACTGGAATTTCATTTCCCATGACAATCAAACAAATACCAAAGTTTGAGAAAATGAATACAATGTCCGTGAATGTTTGTATTCTAAATATTAAACGTTATAGTGGAGACGTCGAAATCCAACCATTACATTTAACTAACGATAAAAAAATGGTGCACATTAATTTGCTTATGATCCAAAATAGTGAAGGCAAATCACACTTTTGCTGGATCAAACATCTCTCCAGATTGATATCAAAACAGATATCGAAACATAATGGTAAAAAATTCATATGTGACAGGTGTTTACATGTGTTTTATAGCGAGGAACGGTTAAGTAATCACAACGTTGATTGCACTAAATTAAATGACTGTTCAATACAGCTTCCGGATGAAGAAACTAAGTGGTTGCGGTTCAAAAATCATATCCGGAAAGAGTTTGTGCCATTTATAGTGTATGCGGACTTTGAATGTCTACTTAATGAACTACCAACTGAAGGGTTGACTAATGGGGGGTCCCATGCATATCAAAAGCATGAAGCATTTAGTGTTGGATATCATTTTCATTGTTCATTCGATACTTCACGATCAAGGTACGCATCATATCGAGGCGTCAACCCGTCAGAATGGTTTGTTAAGGAACTACAAACAATTGCAATTGACCTGGAAACAACCTATCAAACTCCCGTTGGAATGAATAAATTAACCCAAACAGAAAATCTGGAGTATAAGAACGCAACAATCTGCTACATCTGCGGGTGTCCACTTACTGGTACATGCGTACGCGTTCGCGATCATTGTCATTTTACTGGTAGATATAGAGGTCCCGCGCATATGGCATGTAATTTGAATTATCAAGACGATCGGATTATTCCAATCGTACTTCACAATATGACTGGTTACGATGCACATTTTATCATAACAGAACTCATGACAACGTTCGAAGGACAAGTAACAGCATTGGCGCTCAATAAAGAAAAGTACATTTCATTTACAAAAGAGGTTAAGGAGGGCAGTAGTTTCAAGTTGAGATTCATCGACTCATTTAAATTTTTGAATTCCAGCTTAGACGAACTTAGTTCATATTTGGGGATTGAAGAGTTGAAAATATTAAAAGAAAATTTCAATGACATTAGTTCAGCTAAATTCAAACTCCTTACGCGAAAAGGTGTGTTCCCCTATGATTACTTGAACTCACTTGATAGGCTAGATGATACTACTCTACCACGGCGCGAAGAATTTTTCAACAGATTAACAGATACTGATATTTCAGAAGAGGCTTACTTACACGCTATTAATATTTGGGAATCATTCAACATAAAGACGTTGGGAGAATACAGCGATTTGTATTTAAAAACAGATGTTTTACTCTTGGCAGACGTATTTGAAAGTTTCAGAAAAAGTTGCATGAGGACGTATGAGTTGGATCCCGCATACTATTTCACTCTCCCGGGACTGACGTGGGATGCAATGCTCAAGTATACGAAAATTAGTTTAGAGTTGTTGACTGATATAGATATGTTATTATTTGTAGAACGAGGTATACGAGGTGGGCTGAGTCAGTGCTCGAATAGGTATGCATGAGCTAATAATAGATATATGAAGTGTTATGACGTTAATGCACCTCAAAAATATTTAATGTACTTTGATGTAAATAATTTATATGGTTGGGCAATGTCTCAACATCTGCCTACTAGTAAATTTGAATGGCTTGCAGATGTATCACAATTTGATGTGATGCTGATTTCCGATGACGCTTCAATCGGATGTATCCTGGAAGTTGATTTAGAATATCCTGAGGAATTGCATGATCACCATAAAGATTTACCATTCTGTCCCACTCATAGCAACGCTCCAAATACAAAGGATGTTAAGCTGCTTGCAACTTTGCATAATAAAACACGATATATCATTCACTACAGAAATCTTAAACAGTGTTTGAACCATGGTTTGAAATTATGTAAAATACATCGAATTTTACAGTTTGAACAGTCGGTTTGGCTAGGTTCATACATTGCTTTAAATACAAGTTTGCGCACACGTGCCGATAATAATTTTGAGAAAAATTTGTTCAAATTGATGAATAATGCAGTATTCGGTAAAACAATGGAAAATGTGCGACATCATGTAGACATAAAATTGATCAGTGAGTGGGATGGGCGATATGGAGCAAAATCTTTGATTGCAAAACCAAATTTTCATCGACGAACAGTATTCTCTGAAAATTTCGTTGCAATAGAATTGCGGAGGTTGAAGGTGAAAATCTTCAAACCAATTTATGTGGGGATGTGTATATTAGATTTATCTAAAACCTGTCTATACGCGTTTCATCATGAATATATGAGACCTCAATTTCAAAATAAATGCAAGCTACTGTATACTGACACTGACAGTTTAATATATGAAATAAAATGTGATGATATTTATGAAATAATGGAACGCGATATTGAAAGATTTGACACAAGTGATTATAGTCCAAGTAATTTGTATAATATTCCCCTCAGAAATAAAAAAGTCCCAGGACTAATGAAAGATGAAAATAATGGCGATATAATGACTGAGTTTGTCGGTTTGAGATCTGAAATGTATTCAATTAGAATTAATGAAAAGGAGGTTAAAAAGGCCAAGGGAATAAAAAATTGTGTTGTACAGAGGGGAATAACGTTCGCGGATTATCTGAATTGTCTAAATACAAACCTTGACTTAAACAAACAGCAGCAATCCATACGTTCAAAGTTGCATAAGGTGTATTCGATATGTGAGACAAAATTAGCCTTGAGCTCAAACGATACTAAACGTTATGTAATTCCCAATTCCACTGACACGTTGCAGTGGGGTCATTATAGTATAAGAAGTGAGTTGGAAAGTGATTCAGACAAGGTTGCAGCAGTTGATTGATTTTTGTTATTTATTGAATGTTAAAAATACATATGTATTGCAATTATAAAGCATTGTTCTTATTTATCCATGAATTGTGTGATGAATCAAACCCTAACCATTTAACATATACCTGATTCCCCCTTTTGCGTAAGATTTTTTCCACCAGATGCACATCTGGATATTCAGCTATTTTTAATTCAGGTTCATAAAATCCCCCTACAATAGGCTGTCTACGAGAATCTTCAAGCAAATACGTTACTGGATTCGTGACTTGCACTTTACTGATCTTGAATACTTCCGTAGACCAATTAGGTGTAAATCCTCGGGCAAACACAGTTTTGTATTTACTGATTCGTACAAAGTCACCAATTTTCAATTCGGCCGAACCAGCTATTTTTATGTTGCTGTATACGGTTGTCAGAAGTTTCTTGGCAATCGCTGGTGTAACTTTTTGCGGAGGCATCCCAATTGTTCTGTGCACACGTTTATTGTAGTCTGCAACCAATCGATGAAGCATATTCACCCATTCATACGAGCCATTAGCGGTGAAAGCCATCCACATTGAGTTTTTCAGGGTTCTGTTCCAACGTTCAACTACGGACGCTTTCATAACGCTGTACGTGAAATAGTGATGAATTCCATGTTTATTCAAGAGAGACTTGAACGATGTGTTGTAAAATTCCTTGCCATTATCAGTTTGAAGATTGGCAGGTTTTCGAAAGCCGGATATAATCGTAGCAAATGCCTCACACACATCTTTTGCGCTTTTACTTTTGAGTGGTGCAGCCCACGCAGATTTAGATAGAACATCAATTACTGTGAGTATGTACTTGAATCCCTTGTTAACTCTTGCATAAGGTTGCATATCGACGAGATCTGCTTGCCATAAATCATCGTAACCGCGGGTGATCACCTTTCGACGCGGATAATTACGTCGCGCAGGTGCATGCAGCTCTTTCACTGACTGCAATTTTTCTTTACTCATTTTATTGATAAGATTTTATACGGTCAGTAAGTAGTTGAATTTGTGCTTTGAGTTCATTGTGTAGGAAGTCGACGTATTCCTTGTTCACACCATCAAAAGGCTGTCTAGGAGTCTGCACGTTGTGCAATAACCTTCTTTCAAAATCAAAGTCACTCATGAGGCCCGTCCGTTCAATAGTCGGTTTCCCATCAATATAATATCTTGTCTGCGCGTCCACTCTTTCAACGTATGATTTTGATGCTGCGTCTGTAAGGTAAATTGGATCACCCACGTTGGTCAGTCTTTTACCTGCTAAATCATAATGACCATCCACTGTGAAGTTTTTCCCATCAACATATGATTTATTTACAGCATCGAATCCATCTACAGGATTTCCAACATTTTTGACACGTTTGTTTCTGAGATTCCAAGTCTCATCGGACTCCGGTTTCAAGATATGTTGTTGAAGTGTGTCAACGTATATTTTGTTAACAGCGTCATCGTTAGCTAAAGGTGTACCTATTTGAACTATTCGAAGAGTTTTTGCATCGAACTGCTTCGGTGTTAGGTTGTCGTGTTGTGCGAGCCGCAGCGCGCTCGTTTTCACCGCATCAACGTATTGCTTGTTCACTGCATCACTCTCAGCCAGTGGTGCATGCAGCTGTTTAAGTCGCTTGTTTCTCAAATTATAATGCTCCCCACCAGCAGAAGTTAAAAAATTATTGTCAATGTATTCTTTTATCACTACGTCGGTCGACTCGATTGGGATAGCCACATTTGTTAACCTTTTACCACGGAAGTCAAGATTTCCATTCACTTGTAAAATATTCCTACCGCCATTACTACTGAAATCAAGATGTCTTCCGAATTTATCAACGGACATTTCTACACTGACAAACAATGAAGACGCTCTATCTATTTATGAATAATATCCGCCTCACGAAGTTCCTCTATGATTGACATTATTTCATTGTCGTGACCTGTGTGACCGGCAGTTCTAGAAGCAACTAGGAGCCTCAATCTCTCAACGAGTTCATTTGGGTTGTCCCAATGGATGTAATCTACAGGATGATTTGTAACAACCATTCTGTTTGGAATCAAACCGCGTCCAGAGGTCTTAGCCAGAGCCGTATTCTTAAATAATTTTGCGATTATATGTTTCCACTTGTAACTTTTATTTCCATTAAGCTGACCGTGTGAAGTGTAACCACGCTTATGGGCATTGGTTGCATGCAATATACTTTTATATTTTATGAGATCAATGTCATTGTAGTCTGCGTCATCTGGAATTCTTTCGAAAATTAGCTCTAATAATCCCGGAGTTCCTTTGTACCTCACATTATTGATTATAATATTGTCATTTTTGTCTACTTCGATTGGAGAATCACCAAGTAGCCAGGATCCGTCTGCAAAACGAACCCCATACGTAGTATCATATATATTTTTTGTGTCAAAAATGAATTCAGTAAAATATGTTTTAGTCAATTCTCCAAAGTGTCGCTCAATATATTGAATAGCTCGATCCCGCCCCTCGGAGGTTTCCAAAATTGACCGCATAGTGGATTCAGGTGATGGATCCGGATGAGACTGAGCAATGGTTTCCAAGTTCGCGAAAACGGTGTCATTATTAGCTGGTGGAGAACCCATCAAAGCAGGTGCATTCTGCGGTGTAGCCGCACGAGTGACGATTGGGGTGCTCGACGGTTTCGAACAAATATTCCGCATTTGCTGGAAATAATCCTCATCCTCATCGTCCAGATCAAGTCTTCGTTTCACTTGCAGTATTGGTTGCCGTTCAGACGATGTATTAATGTCCCTGCTCTCAGCTAACATTTTTAATGGGCCCACTATTGGGGCTAGGTTTTTTTCCACAGCATCAACAGCTTCTGCCTGATTAACTTTTAATGCCCGATATTTTTCCCGAATTGCTTTACTCGATCGCGCAATTGCTTTTTTAATTTTTTCATCACTAACTTTTGAGGAATTAGTTTTCATGCTCTCATCAAACGTTGCAGACTCATTCACTAATTCCGACATAGTTATGCTCAGCAAGTTCAAAGCTTACTGAAGGTCTTCGCTCACCAAACAACATAGTCATCGAACCCCCTGCGATAACGACCCCCCCGAAGGGGGCTATCCTTAACAATCGCAATAAACCCATATTGCTTTGACCAGCAGATTGCACATAGTTTTTGAAATTCGTCGTAAGTCATATCGTTGTTCACATGATCATCATAGACATGAGGTAAATTCATACTATCTTGTATGAATAGGAGGAGAACGTTCGCGTTGTCACGAATCAGGTGTTTGGGGACGCGTGCATATGTTTGACACAAGTAGAAACAGTCAACGTGTGCATGTCTTCCCATGGAAAAGTATTCTCGAACCACGTCTTGCTTGTCGCAGGCTACGTCATCAAATACGAATACTGAGTTGGGTAATGACTCGCTTGGAGGTATTACATCACAATTGTTCGAGAATGGGAAAAACCCAATTTCTTCAATATTTGATATCAGTTTTTCCAAATATCGATACTTGGGTTGTTCTAACGACTTTGAATAAATATAGATATTCTCAAAGCGAACTCCATTGCAACTCTCCAGCAGACTCACCACAACATTTGTCTTTCCACAATTAGAAGGTCCGCAAATTATGGACCTGATTGTATTGGGCAGCAGAGGACCGTGCCGCTTTGGAATGTCCACCTCTGTTTTGCTGTCAATATTTACGACCCGAATCGAATATGGCTGCTTGATAAAATGCATGATTCGCTTGTGATTGAAATACTGACATGGGATCAAGAGTATTTATAGATGACGCAAGTATTTTTTTGCCTTAGTTTTGAAATGCATGTGAACGTCGCCTCATCGTTAGATCAATTCTTCACGACTGAACACTTAAAATATGTTCCTAAAGTTATATTGTTGAAATGTTGTGGAATAAACTTCCAATACACATAAACGAGTAATCCAGACGTCACCCAATATCACCTGTGTTTGAATGATTATAATAAAGACATTCATCACATTGATGGGCTCGCGCAGCAGATAAGTAATTGTAGTAGATGTCAAGAGCACGGTTGCGCGGACAAGGTCTATTGAATAGCGTTATCAACTCATTACCCTTTGAACTACACATACCCGGCTATCAGTACTGTGGTCCCGGTACACATCTGGCTAAGCGTCTGACTCGAGGTGACACGGGAATCAACCCGTTGGACAAGTTTTGTCGTGAGCATGATATAGCCTATTCACGAAGTAAAGACCTCCAGGCTCGCCATAACGCAGACCAAAAGCTAGCAGAACAGGCATCACACCGGGTCACAGCAGGAGACGCTGCGTTGCTCGAACGAGCAGCTGCGTGGGCAGTATCGCGTGCAATGAAGGTTAAATTGAAAATGGGTGCGGGATTGAAGCGTGGTAGAGGGGAAAAAAATGCAGGTGGAAAATTGAAGAAAATTAAAAAAAAAATGTTTCACAACGTCGGAGGACGAGGGCGAAACGAGTAAAACCCCGAATTTTACCTCCTGGTAAGCGTGGAGGATTTTTACCGTTCTTGGTTCCATTACTTGCAGGATTGTCGGCAGTAGGAAGTTTAGCGGGGGGAGCCGCGGGCATCGCAAAATCTGTGAATCAAGCATCTAACGCTCGCAAAATTTTATCTGAAACTGAGCGTCACAATCGTGCTATGGAGCAGGGTGGTCGCGGACTGTATCTGAATCCCTACAAAAAAGGTAGTGGGGTGGGAAAATGTAGAGGAAAAAAAAAACTTCAAAAATGAGATATTCATTCTACCTAACGGTCCGACAACTAACATTGAGCTTCTCGCATTCGCAAAACGTATGCGCATTCCATATTTCAAAGGCGTGTTTATGCGATCTGAACTACGTAAAAATAAAAACCCCATCCAAACGAATAAGTGTGGGATTATTAACTTGGATGATTTGCAGGGGCCTGGTACGCATTGGGTGGCATACGTGAAACGTGGACATAAAATCAAGTATTATGATAGCTATGGAAATCTGCCGCCACCTAAGGAATTCATTGAATATTTTGGGAATAATGTGCAAATTGAATACAATCACGATCAGTATCAAAATTATAATTCTGCAATTTGCGGACAACTGTGCTTGCTATTTTTACGTGATAATACATAAATTACATTCACATTCAAAGTCCAGTATGCACGTGACTGCGCTATGTCGCTGACGCTCACGCTTTCGGGGTCAACGTCTGTTCTTAGTGCAAATTATTTTCCACCGATTGTCCTATCCGATAATGCTCAATATGTATTGGGATTGGTAGATTTTGAAACTTTTAACTCAGTACCAAATGTTGATGGGGCAAATAATAAATTTTATCATGATGGGGGAAAAGAAATTATCATTCCCGACGGGTCTTACGAAATTGATGATTTGAATAGATATTTATCGACACAGCTAGTTGACGATTCAAAATCACTACCCCCCATTGTACTTCGTCCGAACAACAATACATTAAAATGTGAGTTAAAGTGCAAGTATGACATTGACTTTAGTGGGGAGAACAACCTCGGCTCTCTGCTGGGGTTTACAAAGCGACAACTTAAAGCTAACGTCTGGCATGAATCTGATCTACCTGTCAACATTCTGAAAGTTAATATTATACGAGTTGAGTGTAACATCACGGCGGGTGCATATAGTAACAATCGTCCAGTACACACGATCCACGAATTCTCTGCAAACGTGCCACCTGGCTATAAAATCTCCGAGTCCCCTTACCACGTCATTTACTTACCCGTAAGCCCTCGTGTAATCGACAACATAACAGTTCGTGTTGTGGATCAAGACGGTAATCTCGTCAACTTTCGAGGAGAACAGATAACAATCCGTTTGCACGTAAAAGTGCAGTGATTTTTCATCATGTTGATATACGAGAACGTGCACAAATATGTGGCAACCATACCCCGATCGCTCAGTATTCAAAGTTTTGTCAAACGAACAACACCATACGCAGTACGTCAATCGCTTACGGCTGATAACGTCAATTTTTTAGAATCCTTGGGATTTCATGTAAAAGATAGATATGGCAAATCTGCTAAACATTAATGCCCGACCAATATTTGATAACAGTGTAACTCGAGTTGAAGTTCATGCTCACGCTCCCTATGCGAGTACATCATATCAAAACAATGACGAGATACGAATTCCGATTCAACAGCAAGATTTGTATGTATTACCATGCGACAGTTTTTTATACATCGAGGGCACACTATTGAATTCTGTACCGGATGCGAATGGTGTCCATGCACCAGCAAAAAATGTGAAACTAATCAACAATGCAATGGCTTTTCTTTTCAATGAAATTAGGTATGAATTAAATGGAGTTGAAATTGATCGATGCAAAAATTTAGGAATCAGCACTAGTATAAAAAACTATTTATCATTGAATGTCAATGCTGGTAAAGCCCTGGAGGTTGCAAATTGGAATTTGTCAGGAAATTTAGTTGAATTGGATCGGGGGTATTTTAATTATTGCATACCACTGCGCATCCTGCTCGGGTTCTGTGAAGATTATAAAAGAATCATCACAAATGCACGTCATGAACTGGTTTTAATCCGTTCAAGAACAGATTCAAATGCTATATTTGTGGGAGAAACGGCTGCAGCCGTAAATCTAAAGCTAAATAAATTACAATGGCGTATGCCCCACATAAGTGTCGAAGATTTGCGAAAATTGGAGCTGTTACATCTTCTTGAGAGCGGCACATCGATTGAAATTAGTTTTCGTTCATGGGATTTGTATGAGTATCCAGTGCTTCAAGAAACTACTCACCATACCTGGTCCGTGAAAACAGCCGTTCAACTTGAGAAACCTCGATACGTGATACTGGCGCTGCAGACAGGACGAAGAAATAAACTTACTCATGACCCCAGCGTATTTGACCATTGTGAATTAACAAACATTCGCCTATACCTTAACTCTGAGTCATATCCCTATGATAATTTGGATTTAGATTTCACGCGAAAAAGATACGCTTTGCTTTATAGTATGTATGCCAAATTCAAAGCATCGTATTACGGTGAGACTGGTAGCCCAGAACCATTGCTTGATTTAGATACATTCAAAACGCATGCTCCGATCGCGGTAATAGATTGTTCGCGTCAGAATGAATCTCTCAAAAGTGCATCTGTAGATATACGTCTCGAGTTTCAGTGTAACGTTAATGTCCCTCCAAATACAACCGCCTATTGTCTAATTATTCATGATAAAATTATTGAATACAGTCCACTGACAAATGTGGTTCGAAAACTGATTTAAATAAACGTGGGGGTGGGATTGTGGGTCTTTAAATGCTTGACAAATCAGATTATGTGCAGAAAGGTATGGATAGTCATGGGCCCCACATTTATCGATGTTCAGGGGTTTACGGGACCCAACGATACGTATATTGTGAAAGAAATTGCAGTTTTAAGAAACAATTTTAATTTGCAACATTTTATATTTCAACCTGCAAATCCCTGGTCGGTTTTACCTAAAGATAACCAGATTCAAGCGCTTGAGAGTAAAATTTATCATGGATTCAGCTGGAATGACGGAAATATACCCTACTCGGGACTGCTGTATCTTGTACGCCCACATCTACAAGATTCTCCATCATTTTTAGTAATTAATAGGTCTGTTAAATTAATTTTAAAACGATTGTTCAATATTGATGCAGCATATTTAGCAGATAGAATAGAGTCTACTAAACAACAACCGCGGTGTAACAGTCATTCAGGTGACTGTGCGGTTGAAAATGTTTTTAGAATGAATAACCGATGTTGGATGCAAAAATAAAAACTACATTCAATACAACATACCATTTATTTAAAATTTTACCCTAAATTCATATTTATCCCATCCAAGAGTGCGTTTAATACAAAATTTTTTGTAAAGAAGGAATAACTGTAAATGCTCAAAAGTTGAAATGCTAATAATGAAATCAAGCATTTGGAGAAATACGTACCACTGATTGGGATCCATTCTCCGCAGTTGAAAGTTCTTGAAAATGCCCTCTACATTATTTATTTGAAAAGAATTAAATCCACCAAGCCGATAATGGTCATAACACCAATTTCCCACCGAATGCATTTATTTCTGTCAAGTATCTGAAGGAAGGGAGTAATCAGGCTTCAATTTTTCATCAAAATTACAAAAATTGGATTTATGATATCAAATAGTTTTACTCTTCAACAATAAGGCACTTTGTAAGCGCATGATTAAACGGTCGCGACGCGTGGTGCTCCAGATCGAATAATTTTTAACAGTTTGCGCTGAATTGCTATTATCCCTACTCGCATGTGTACACAATTCTGTAAAATGGGGCTACATAGTTTCACAGAATCCACATAACAATGAGATACTTTGTAAGTGTGTGATTAAACAACCATCGAACTAGCATTATCGTGGCGCGTGCTGCTCCAGATCGAATAATTTTTAACAGTTTGCGCTGAATTGCTATTATCCCTACTCGCATGTGTGCACAATTCTGTAAAATGGGGCTACATAATTTTACAGAATCCATATAACAATGAGATACTTTGTAAGTGTGTGATTAAACAACCATCGAACTAGCATTATCGTGGCGCGTGCTGCTCCAGATCAAATAATTTTTAACAGTTCGCGCTGAATTGCTATTATCCCTACTCGCATGTGCGCACAATTCTGTAAAATGAGGTTACATAGTTTTACAGAATCTATATAACAATGAGATACTTTGTTAGTGTTTGATTAAACGGCCATCGAACTAGCATTATCGTGGCGCGTGCTGCTCTAGATCGAATAATTTTTATCAGTTTCTGCTGAATTGCTATTATTCCCACTTCGGATCTAATTTTTTCGTTGACTCTGCTCATGATGCAAATGAGCATTCAGAATTAAACGCTTTCAGTATATCAACGTGAGCAGTCGCCACTAAAAGCTCAACTCAATTTAAGCTGAACTCCATTTTAAATTATCATTATACACTTAGAATAAAAGTGGAAAAACATTATGTATTTCACATCCTTTATAATTCTGTGTCTCGTAAATTCAATAATTTCTGCTCCAACTGCGGAACGCGAAATGCTGAATAATGGGATAATCCATCAACTGGATGCAACTAGCCTGCACTCAAACGCATCATTTAACTTTAAACAATTTTACCCACCTCCCGACTATGTGCGAGGTTCGGAAACATCTATACCCCATGGCCAATACACCAACGTAATGAATGTTTACAACGGGGGGATCAACCCAAATCAGATTTACACGGCAGCACCTGCAACAACACCGGCGCCAGCAACAACAACACCGGCGCCAACAACAACAGTTAAACGTAAGTTTACTCAAATTGATTTCTTTCTTTGTGATTAATGAGGTCGCGGTAAAATCGACTGGAGTGAATAGAATTTCTGCAATCATTCTGAAATAGGTACCTGTCTAATATCATTGTGATAATATAAATTGATAGGTTTTGAAATTTTCGTATTCCTGAAGATAAGTGGAATCAATATTTTGGTGCTCTCATCATAATTTCATGATTTTATTGATTGTTTGAACAATCCTTTTCATGAAGTTTATATTAAAAAATTTATTTGCGGAGAGATAGATACTTGTCTAATATCATAGTGATAATATAAATTGATAGGTTTTGAAATTTTCGTATTTCTGAAATAAGTGGAATTAATATTTTGGTGCTCTCTAACCATAGTTTCATGATTTTATTGATTGTTTAAACAATTCTTTTATGAAGTTGATATTGATTCAAAATTTATTTGCGGGCCGCTACAACACCCCTACGAATCAATGTCATATAAATTTCAGAGTTTATTCTTATCGCATATAATATTTTCAGCCCGTACCAGCACTGATCAGAGTACCTTCCGAGATTTTGCAGTTCAGTGGGAGCTTGAAGACGCCGAAGGTAAAGTTAGTCGAATCAGGCTCCGGGGTTTCCTTTCTTATACAAAATTTGAATACAGTAAGGAAACTCCCATATTATGAGTATAAAGTGTTGAACCAAATCAATTATGAATTTTTTTGTTCATTGCAGATGAGTAATTCAACTACGAGTTCGCCCCCTAAACGCGATGGTGCACCTCAGTCGTGGCACCATATCGTTCGTGTTAATTTGGATAAACACACGTGTGAGTCGAACTCTAGCGTTACAATCATTATCCATTCGTAGTCTGTTAGTAGAATGGGTTATACATTCATAGTCTGTTAGTAAAATGGGTCATATTTGTAATTTATTTAGTAGTCAAGGATTGATTTGTAAAATGTGTTTTATATTTGTGTAACATCGAATAAATCATACATTTATTGATAATTATTGATACTTATTATTGTATTTTATTAAGGTCTGCATGCCCAGACAGACTAATTCATTATCGATGACTGAATCCACATCAAAGTCCTCGCTCTTCATTATGACGTTTCTCGCCTCCACTTCACTTAAAGCATCCTCCTCCATCGCTGCACCAAGTTTTTCAACAAATAACTTCGCACGATCTTTGATAGTTTGTTCTTGCATCACAAGTCTGCATATGGTGACATGAATACACGGTAGTATACTCTGCATCGTTCTGAACGACACCTCCATGATCGTAATATTCGCAGGTGAAAAATACACAGCATTCTTGTTATAGACTTTGCGACAATTCACAAATGAGTCTCCTCTCGCCGTTAACGGAATCGTGTATTCTATTCCCGAATTAGGTAAACTCCCATATTCGAACCATATGCTAAGAACTTGCTGGCTGCTTAGAAAATTTTCCCAAATACTTTGAGTGAAAACCATTTTATTATTCCGCACCGTGTCCACCAGGGATATTACAATTTGACATGATAAATCACCTTTGACAAGAAGTTCAACTTCTATACTTTTGGAAGAAGATTTATTCAAACGAAACTTCCGATTGAGGATTCCGAAAGATACTTCTTCTTCTTATTCTTCACCGACTAGTTGGCCAAAATTTGTACGCTGCTTCTTCGGATTGCATGGTACAGCTCTCTGGGAAGACTGAGGCCGCTTGCAACCTGGGCGACAGGAAATGAGAGTCTGCGCCTTCTCAAAAGGTTCTGGCTGTGCGCAGAGAACCCAATGTTGTTTCCCATCACACATTGCGGTGTGGTGTAGATCGGCATGCGTTGCAAAATTATTCGATGTTGACGCCATTGAAGCTGATGGTGACTATGGCTGCAGGAACTGATCGAACTGATGTAGTTTGTAAAACCATTGCAGTATTTATATTCACTCCGAGAATAATATTTTTTCCACATCAATTTGCTCAAGGATGACTTGGACTGATCCTCCCCATTGATTATTGCTATACAATGTAAGATTTATTTGTGCGTCCAATCAGTTGTGACAAGATTGAGAAGATATTCCCACACCTTGCATATTGCAACTCTGATATTGCAACTTTGTATGAAGACTGACGCATATATTCGAATTAAAATCAGCTTCCATTTACCTGTACTTTCAATCAGCTCACAACCCTGTATGGAGCTTATCACGTCAGTTAAGATTAATTATTATTGAAAAGTGGGCGCTCATGCATAGATCAAAACTGACGCTATGATCCCCGTTGGTTGGGTATAAAAGGCTCCGGATTTATATGCTGAATGACAGTCTTCAACTAATACTCCATGCGCACTGTTCGTAAGCGGCGAGAACTAAAACTGCGAATCGAACTGCTTTTGAAAAATATTGGTGAAGTAAAAACCTTGATTCAGGCGAAATCAGATCTTGATCATATTTTGATAGATAGATAGATAGATAGATATTTCGTTTATTATGCCATAACCCTAAACAGGGCTGGAAGGCAATGGGAAGAAAAATAATACAGAATACTTAAAATCTAGGTACCAAAAACTAATACAGAGTGACTTATGTTCTAAGTTATTGATATATTTTGAGAAGATTAAACACTATAAAATGAATATGAACAACGCCATGGACCTGACGAAAATCAACAAGGTGGGTCGATGTGATGAATACCTTCCCACCAAGAAATTGGCAGATCTTGAGGTCAATAAACACTACCCCGTCACCGGCTTGCGGAAAGTACAAACAAGATTCGGTACAAGAATAACCCTTGATTTGGAAAACGCATTTTCGGCATTTCTACCTGCACGCATGTCAAAAGTGCTGATTGACGATGAGGACTTAGTCCAAAAAATGATACTGGCTGCCGATGAGAATCGCCTTCACATGCATAATCTTGGGGGACTATACAACCGAGTAGAATTCAACTATATGTAAATTTAATAAATATCTGAAATGTATCACGCTTACAAATAAATAATCATACATGAATTGTTCTCTCAAGCCTACCTTTATTTAACAATAATTCAGGGTCTATCAGTTCGTAGAATCTGATTTCTGATCAACGTGTAGAACTGTGCAGTTCAAAGACCTAATCAACCAGTTGAACTTGCAGTTCTACGACCTGTTCACCACAAATTTCCTTCAGCGTCGATAGGGTGCGTGTTCATCACATTAATATAGTACTAGGGCTAAGATTCGTTTACGATAATTTGCGAACAGCTTAGTGGTGGGGGAGAAGGTCTGGTATTCAAAGCCCTACGAAACTGGTTCATCTAGTTGCTTCTGGGTATGAATATGGTGCCATCTCAAAATCTGAGTTACTTGCAATCTGAATTCACAAGTGTGAGCATCAAATAGAACTCCAGAGGAGATTTATTGAATATGATAAACATCATGGATTTATCTGGTACCACAAACCTATCTGATGCCAATGTGTTCAACGCTGGGCAGTTAGTCGAGGACTCCTCTACCCACAACTTCACCGATGCTGAGATATTTAAAATTGGTCAGTTGGGTCTATGCGGTGAACGTCTTCCCATCAAAAAATCAACTAGGGGTGTGCATATCATCATCAGTTTGCGGAAGATGACAACATTATCGGGGCGCACAAGAATAGTAGCCGACATAATTGGGGGGGACGCTCCTTACGAAACCTTTACCGAAAATCTACCTCCACGTATAACTGCAAGGCTGCTGAGTGATGAGGCCTTATTCCAGAAATTGAAAACGGTTGCTGAAGACGGAGGCGTGTACTACCGCCATGTTTCTAAACGTTTTCGTTCAATTTTATTCACACTGCGAAGTATCCCCAACCTGCCTGTATAATTTGAAATAAATCTTTTAAATATAACATGAATTTGTTGTCATATGCCTTACAATATTTGAGAATCTACTCTTAGTTTGTAGGATAGCTTTGAAATTTGAAACGAGGTATATAACCTAGGTAGTATCTCGACCTTGAGCAATGTGCACTATCTGCGTCGGATATCTTGCAATTGACTTGTTGATATAAAAAAATGTTTCCGGCGAGGGTAACCAGTAGGAATTAACGTACGTCCACCGTCAAAATTCTGATGATCACCTGTCACACAAATATTCTCCAGGGGGATTGTCACGTAAGTAAGCTAAAGGCGCTGGTTAGAACTTTCGAATCTCCATTGCACTGTAGGGAACTTGCACTCACTCACTATACTGTAGATACTATACTGTGAAACTCTTAAAAATAAGGTAACGTCACTCACCATAGGTACTGGACTGTAATAACTGGTAGGGTTACTCCCATAGAAATTTGCGTAAAAATGTGATTATTGATTGTCACATTGATTATCACATAAAAATCGGACATAACCAGTGGGATTAACGGTAGAATTACTCCCATAAAAATTTGCGTAAAATGGTAAGAATTAGCGTAAAAATTCTGATGATTGCTTGTCACACTAATGACATGAACGCGTAGGTAAGAACTCCTGAAAATACTGGACTGTAGATAACCGGTAGGATTACCGGTAGGATTACTCCCATAGAAATTTGCGTAAAAATCGGATGATTGATTTGCGTAAAAATCTGATTATTGATTGTGGAGATAACCGGTAGGATTACCGGTAGGATTACTCCCATAGAAATTTGCGTAAAAATCGGATGATTGATTTGCGTAAAAATCTGATTATTGATTGTGACATTGATTTTCACATAAAAATCGGACATAACCAGTGGGATTACCGGTAGAATTACTCCCATAAAAATTTGCGTAAAATGACACATAAAAATCGGCCATAAAGGCGCGGGTTAGAACTTTCTAGAAAAAGGAACTTTCTAGAAAAAGGTAAAGGCGCGGTCATGACTCCTCTACAGGGTGGATCTTGACTCTCATGGTTCTTGACTAACATAGCTATACTACTGATACTGATGATGACCCAACAACTGTGAGATGACAGACCATGATTATCCAAACCCATTCAACAAATGAAGATAATCATCGTCTAAAATTATATATACCAGGTATATACATACATTATATATACATACCACTAATGGTACGCGACAAAATAATTTGGGCATGGCAATAATTAAGAAATTTAGGTACCTGATCGGAATAATTTATTTTTTCATGTATATTTGAGGTCATAGTAACAAATTTCATCGTGAACGGGCTATTGCTGCCGCGTAAGTGCAACAGATTGCGCGAAAGAGATAGATTCAACTCGAATTTCTGACCGAACGGGAGTATTAAGTTCTAGTTTTTTTTTCCCATTAATCACTAAATCAAGGTTGTTTGTTGGCGCGTCATGGCCACATTAAGCATTTCTTTGAAAAAAATGGCACATAGAAAGGTTCGCCATCCCTCGTATATACTATCATATTAGTAATGGTGCAATGAATTGAGCGATTAGTCTGGTCAAACATTTCATATGAAACAAATGTGAGTATGCAGAATTTTCGTGTCATGGAATATTTTGAGCAGTGTTGCGAGTTACTAATTACATTTTTAATGAAATTACTCATTTAATTACTCATGACTTCGGTACCTTGTAATTAAACTCGATCTGATTACCTATTACTTTAGTAACGTGTAATTAAACTTGATTCAAATACACATTACCAAAGTAATGTGTCAAATTACGAAAGTAATGTATAATTAAATAAAAATTCAATCACACATTACGAAAGTAATGAGTAATTGAAAAAAATTCAATTACAATTTTCACAACACGGATTTTCAGTATTTAATCATGAATATAGCTTGTTACCGATGAATGTTCTGAATTACATCAAAATTTTAGACGACAGTCAATAGACTAGTAGATATATATGTAGGTATATTTTGGATTCATGTATTGGTTGCCAAAGCATGATAAGCTATAGATATGGCCTAAATCATCGACCACTTACTATTTTGAAAATAATATTCAACATAATGATAGTGGTGAATGCTGCATTAAGCTAAAGTTTTTATTCATTTAGAAGTGATATCCATGACATCTATCTTTACTCTAATTTTGTGATGTATTTTTTCTCATTCCCTTTCCATGTAGCATTTATTGTACCACATTGCATGTCGATTTGGCTAATCTGGCGCACCTTCAGGTTTTCATTGACCAGTCAATTTCAATCCTGAAACCTTCCGACCTATGAATTTCAAGGTTATGCTTCATTGATGATGTCAGAAGTAATCAAATAAATTGACCGATATATAGGGTGTCCAGTAATTGCCGCACGTGCTATAAATGGTCGGATTCCGCAGGAAAAATCAAAAAGATCTTTCCTCTGAGAAAATTGAATTATCCGCGTAGTTTTTGAGCTATAGCCAAAATTATGGACCACCGAGCTCGCGACTTCAGTTGCTGCGATCGCCTACTAGCAACAATGACCATGATTCGTCAGGCTATCGCATTTGTCACACGGTTTGCAAATGCTGCGCATTTATCTGTCGACTATTTTTCGCTTTAACTCTAAATCTGCACAAAATGAGATTTTTCCGTGAGAAAAAACTGCTTAGTTTTTTTAGCGGGATCTGATTACGTTTAACTGTAATTACTGGATACCTTATATTTAATTATGGTTGAATGTGATACGTCTCAAATTTTATGTTTTCAAATTTTTCAACTGTCATTCGGAACGCTCTCCGAATTATTCAGAACAATGCGATTTGACGGAAATGACGCCATGACAATAAAAATTCGTTATTACGCATTATTAATATATCCGTTCCCGAAAGATTGGTTGTGCTTTTATGTGCTAAGAAAACTGGTGAGAAAAGATTATTTTTCATTCAATTATTGTTCATAATTCTGATGAATGAAAATAATTATAAATTTATTCGAGTTCTGTTCGTCTCTGTTACAGGGTTTTTTTCATTCCACAATGCCGCGGAAGTGTGCAATATCGAAGGAGGATGCTATTGACACAATTATGCGATATATTGATCATTTTAAGAATGATATACCTGCATTCACATCACAGGTGTGGCAAGATTTGAGCAAAGAACATGATTGTGCGTGGGATTTCCGAAGTTAGTACACAAACGTCAAATACAACCGACGAGATATTTTATCTGCTGCATTGGAACGAATGGGAGTTTGTCCTCAAAAACCTGATGTCAACCTCTCCTTTTCAAGCACTCTTGATTCAACCTTCGACAATAGTAAAAGTCTATCATACGACAAAGAAGATTCGTTATTTCATTTAATAATCGACGCAGCTGATCCAGATCTTGAAGATTTAGATCTTTTCCTCAGTCCTGCAGAATGGTTACAAATCAAACCAGTAGATACGGATTCAAAGCGGACAAACCATACATTGAGGCCTTATGTGTGGACGAATATAATAGCCATTGAATTTTGGAAACAGCATCGACTACGTTGCGCTTATGTGTTCAAACGAGGAGAGGTAAACATTTCATCTGAACGAAAATACTTCCTGAAAATTAAAGGACAATGTACCAGTCAAACATGCTAAAATCCTTTTTATGGTTTTGCGCTTGAGGAACCTGAAGAAGGTGTGGAGTTTTGTATTCGAGTTAGGACACGGAATACAATTTTCACCGACCATGAAGATGTCAGACGACCATTTAATGGACCGCGAAGAGAAGAAATTGGAAGAGGGTGCACTACTGAGGGTTGCTCCACTGTTGCAAAGAAAATGGCTAGAGAGCACTTGCACCGTGGTGATACTGAGGGACCAATATTACCATCTCTCGATATTCTTCGCCATGCAAAAGCTGAACAGATTGATAAAAATCTAGGTATTGGCGAGAATGACAAGCAAGACCTGATACAGGCATTATATCACATGCAATTTCAACAACAATTTATTGGATGTATTCAAGATGTTGCACATAGTTCTTTTTTTATATTTTACGGAACACCAGAACAAACATCATCTTATCAACAGTATTGTCGTATAACAAATAGCTCATCAAAAATAAGCATTGATGCGACTGGCAGTCTGGTTCAAAAATTGACACGTCCACAGGGCCTGAAATCCGCCCATATATTTCTCTATTGTACACTCGGGCCTCCGCTATTTGAACACCCGCTATTTGACGGACGCCGCTATTTGACCACATTCGTCCTCCGCTATTTGACGGGCGTTACCCCCACTATTCGGCAGCGTTCCCCTTAACATCGGGGCCGTGAGTGACACGGAGTGGCGTGAACTGGCTGCGCAGAAAACCGTCCACAAGGAGTGGGGGACCCCTACTTTCGTCAAATAGCAGAAACGCTCGGTCCCGACTCGGTCAAATAGCGGAGGCCCGAGTGTATTGTAATTCATTTCGATAATGTCATCTTATCTGTGTATCAGATGTTGTCCGAGGCTCAGGATACCGAAATAATTGTGTTCTGGCTAAGAAGATGGTTACGACGAGTGGGACGAAAACCAAAAGAAGTAATCACAGATTATTCTCGGGCTCTACTTTCTGCTTGTTCTATGTCATTCAATGAAGTGTCTTTGAAAATGTACAGTGATGAATACTACAATTCTACTATCAAGAATGATGGCGTAGCTGCCGATCATGTCTCAACTTACCTGAGAGTTGATGTCGCTCACCTCATTCACATGATATGCCGTTGGAATTGTTTCAAACATCTTCACCAAGTGGCCATAATAGATTTTTAAGTCCGAAGTGTCGCTCTTCTGGTTGATTGCCAAACCTTACAGGAATCGAAGATATTTTTGGATTGATTTGTACTCTAGCTCTGCAGTCCCATGAAAACTCAATTATTCAAATTGAATCTGACTGCAGTACTGTGAAACAGACACGGTTGAAGTTGGAAAAATATATCTCTCATGGAAATGTAAACATTGACGATCATTTGAAGAGTCTGCAATCCAGGGATAGTGTTACTGAGGTTGATATAGATGATTCAAAAAAACCTGCTCTCCTATTGAAGCATTTATCAACATGATTATCGAAAAAGCGCGATGCACAATAAACGAAGGAAAAGAAAATCCTGGAAAAGAATTTCCAGTGTCGACAGCTATCGGAACACCATACTGGGGGGACTGATTTGAACGCATTTTATCTCCCCGATTTTGTTAAGCAGCTACAGTGGATTGGAAAAGAATTTCCATTGTCGACAGCTATCGGAACACCATACTTCGCCAATCACGCATCTTCAAGTACTTGCGAAGCTAATTTCAGACATATCAAAGACCGAATGTTATCAAATTACAACAAAAATTTGCGCGTTGATAAATTTGTAAGAATCCATTTACTTGATCTCCTGGGAGGCACTCGGACTTTCTCCTCAAAACTACTCAACTTCTATATGAAAAGACTTCCCATACCAGACCGTAAAACGAAAACTTCGATTAATCTTATGAAAAAAATAAGTGAGACTGATGAAAAGTACAATACTGATGATCTGCTTCAACATTCTTCTTTGCATGACACCGAAAATTGGCGTGGAAAGGCAGATGTGCCTATTTTTCATCAAGATATCGATGAAGGAACCGAGTATCCCAGTTTTAATGAAATTAGTTTTCATGAAAATATCAATGGACGTACAAATAATCTACTTACCAATCACAACACCAATGAAGGTTTCGATAGTCTAGTCGTTCAGGAAAACTCCATTGAAGACACCGACAGTCTAACCGTTCTCGATAGTACTAATGAAGGTGTTACTAGTATGGTCATTCAAATGAACATTCTTATAGTGTCAACACTGAGAATAAACCTCGACCTGAGTTAAAGAGTCCGCGTGATACTAAATCCAAGTTTTTTAAAGCCTGCCCGGAAGTAACACTTCATAATACACTTGGTACAAAAAAAAAAATCGTATATTCTTGCTAATGGTAACTTAAGCAAACCAGTCAAAATCTACGGTTATTTAACATACATAAAACGAACATGTGGTTTTGATTCCCTAGTGTACATTTTATTTACTGCTGCCATGGATAATCCTCATTATTATTTCAAAATTGAGCGATCTAACAATCTAATGTTTGAGTTTCTTAAGGAATTCATGAATAATGGTCCCACGGCAGTTGTAATTGCAAAACGTGCATCTCTATTACAGCAGTTTTATGCCGAGACAAGAACTCAAGTAGCTACAGATGCACGCATAATCTCATTTTCCATTGATGCCGAGGACAATACTGCGAGCCTTTGGACCAAATTATTCGAATCAGAACCAAGTCTAATCCGCACATATGATTGTAACAAATGTTCAAAATGCCTCTTCAATGTTGCAACTCTTGCTCCAAATCACCGAATAATATCAAAACAAGGGTTCAGCAGTCTCGAAAATGCTATACAATTTCTCCCTATAGAGCATCACAATGCATGTTCTTGTGGGGGATTTCCAACAGTAACATGCGTGCCACAGTATCATATTTTTATAGAATTAGATGTCAGGGAATCATTCAGGCTTTCTGGAAGTGAAACTTGCAAAGTCTCTGAAATTCCTTCCACAATAAATTTAGGTAACAGTCGGTATAGACTAGCTGGATTCACAGCATTTGTAGTTGGCCACTATGTAGCATATTGCTGGCGAACAACAAACCGTTGGGAACTATATAATGATTCGTCTGAGCGCATCACAGCACCTAGCCCGTCGCAAGTTATATTCCCTCATGGTGCACTCTATATAAAAATGACTTAAGGGGGTATATGGGGCATTCCAGCTCAACTCAACCGGCGAACGGAAGTGACCTCTTCGATTTTGTTCTCGAAATAATATATGGTAGTTCTATATTAAACATAACATGTCTGTGAAGATCAAGCCTTAAATCAAAAATCTGCCCAAGTTATGATTTTATGAAGATTTGAGTCGCCTAACATTCAAATATTCAGTGCCACTGAACGATGAGTCAACTCAAAAAGGTGTCTAATGGATTATGTTCGGTACGAAGTGTAGTTTGGATGGAAATTCAATGAAAAATTTCAAGCACTCTTTTCCTCTAAAATTTCTCGAAAATCTTAATTTTCTCGGGAGTGCCCTAATCGATTGGCATGAATTTTGCACACAAAATTTTCAGTGAAAAACTACAAATTTTGGTACCCGGAACAATATGCCCGGACGTCAACTTCCGGAGTTGTGCAGTTTTTGAATAATTATATAATTACCATTTCCGATGAAATTTTGGTTCGCACGAATAAATAACATTGGGTATGATGCAAAGCATAGAAAGCTTAGATACAAATATTTAGGAAGTTGCTATTAGACATCAATAAATCAATTTAGTACTTGAGAATCTTTTTAGGTATTACAAACATAATTTATCCGTCAATCGTGTCCAATAGCACTTTCTGTTTTTATGAATCACTGATTATATTTAACTGGATACGAGTTCACATGGAAGGCAGGGGCCAATTCTTGCACCTGAGTGTACAGTAATGTTCACCAATGGGTTTGCGGTGGCTAACTATTTTTTTCAGACTTTTTCGGATACCATCAATAAAATAATATTATATTATTTTTACAAGGGGTCACAATTATTATTATCACAATTTCGGCTATCAGCACATCAAATACGACTAGGATGGAGTCTTGTTTCCGAAAAAGTTCGAAAAAAACAGTTAGCCACCGCCAACCCATGAACGAACATTACTGTACACTCGGGTGCAAGCATTGGCCCCTGCCTTCCATGTGAACTCGTATCCAGTTGAATATAATCAGTGATTCATGAAAACAGAAAGTGCTATTCGACACGATTGACGGATAAATGATGTTTGTAATAACTAAAAAGATTATCAATTACTGAATTGATTTATTGATGTCTAATAGCAACTTCCTAAATATTTGTATCTAAGCTTTCTATGCTTTGCATCATACCCAATGTTATTTATTCGTGCGAACCAAAATTTCCTCGGAAATGGTAATTATATCATGATTTAAAAACTGCACAACTCCGGAAGTTGACGTCCGGGCATATTGTTTCGGGTGTCAAAATTTGTGGTTTTTCACCGAAAATTTTGTGTGCGAAATTCATTCCAATCGATTAGGGCACTCCCGAAAAAATTGAGATTTACGAGAAATTTCAGAGAAAAAGAGTGCTTGAAATTTTTCATTGAATTTCCATCCAAACTACACTTTGTACCGGGCATAATCCATTAGACACCTTTTTGAGTTGACTCATCGTTTAGCGGCAGTGAATATTTGAATGTGAGGCGACTCGAATCTTCATAAAATCATAACTTGGGCAGATTTTTGATTTAAGGCTTGATCTTCACAGACATGTTATGTTCAATATAGAACTACCATATATTATTTCAAGAACAAAATCGAAGAGGTCACTTCCGTTGGCCGATTGAGTTGAGCTGGAATGCCCCATATACTGTAACATATTCGGCGATATATTCCGAATATATCAGCTGAAATAGATCGAACAAAAGGCCAGAGGATTATACTGATCCTCTGCAGTCGAGCACGACGTTGTGAAGCCAAAGGAGTGGGGATTTCGACTATATAAGGAACGCGCTCAGCAGGCATCACCAGCGTTCGTAGACATAGCGTCACAGCGACTCACAACTCGTTACTCGAGCGTTCGTAGACATAGCGTCACAGCGACTCACAACTCGTTACTCGAGCGTTCGTAGACAAAGCGTCACAACGACTCACAACGTATTACTTAAACTCACAATTCAAAACCTGAGCGTTCGTAGACATAGCGTCACAGCGACTCATATCACGTAGATTTACATAGAGCGTCGAAAGGCATAGCGCCTCGACAGCTCATTCTTTGTTTAATATAAAATCACTTGCCTACATTATTTCGCCTTGATTTAATTGTCGGAAATAAATTCATTGTATTAGAGTCAAAATTACAGAAAATATAGCATTACTGATAATTATAAATTAAATCGATGGGATAGGAGAAAACAGATATTTCAGAATATAGATTCAATTGGATAGAAAATAAGCGCCTAGCTTTATTTACAAATATAAAATCGTCACGCACGAGCGTTACCGCACTGATCATTAGATAATAGGGAAAAATAGAATAAGATTATTTTGTACTGATCAAAGTAGATTAAATTATGTTTCTTTATTTTTCTTTATTTTGAACGTTGGACTTTGTTGATAGTTTCAGCCCCGATTCCCAGCTATTTCATTCCTACAAAAAGCCAGCAGGGAACAGGCTCTGATAAATGCAAAGAGCGCACGGCATTCTATTAAGTTAGTGTGTCCGAGGGCCAAGGCATACGATCACGAGTCTGGCGCACGGTCTCGGAGTCGAGAGATTCCCGGTTCCGTAGAAAATTTAGAAATATAGTTTAGCAGATCAGGCCCGGATTAACTTCCTGGTTCTGATCTTTAGAATTGTCGTCGGCTTTGATTAACTTCCGAGTCGACGTACCGAGGCTCCGGCGGGGAAACCTACCCGAGTCCCAGTTTAGAGTAGAATCAAAAGGTTAGATAGGTGGCTTTTGGTGGTAAGTCCCATCCTTTTCCCTACCTTTCTACCTCAAGAAAAAGCCCTAATTATTTATTATTAAATTCACTCCAATTTAGGTAAAGAACTCACAATAACTTGCGGGTTTCTCTACAGCCTTGAGCCTGAGAAACTCGCCAAAAGTTACAATACACCTTTAAATGGGTTGAATTTCTGAAAAATAATTTTCCTTTTTTTTTTCAACTCGAAGACTCCGATAAAATTTGAAAAAATCATCATGTTTGGGGAGGGTTTGACCTTCACTATCCATATCTTACATCATGTATTACTTCCAGTCTAATAGTGGCTGCGCTGAAGACAGGAAAATACAAAATCACTCGGTTGCCGCAAAGAATCAGACCCAGCGTTGGACCGATCTTTGAATTTTTGGTTCTAAATTGTTCATAAGACATGCCTCTATCAGATCATAGAACATAGAACATAGATCAGAACATCGAACTTTCTGATAAACCCATTTTTAGTTGAAATATTAGAAAAATAAGCAAAATTTTTTTTCAAATTCAGAAAAAAAAAATCGAAAGAATTCAATAACTCAAGTAATTCTTGCAATATCAAAAAGTTCTATGTTCATCTGATAGAGGCATGTCTTATGAACAATTGAGAACCAAAAATTCCAAGATCGGTCCAACGCTGGCTCTGATTTTTTGCGGCAACCGAGTGATTTTGTATTTTCCTGTCTTCAGCGCAGCCACTATTAGACTGGAAGTAATACATGATGTAAGATATGGATAATGAAGGTCAAACCCTCCCCAAACATGATGATTTTTTTAAATTTTATCAGAGTCTTCAAGTTGACAAAAAAAGGAAAATTGTTTTTCAGAAATTCAACCCATTTAAAGGTGTATATACCCCCTTAAAGCTAAGTCGTTTCATGTGGTGATAAGATATTTTGAATTATGTCATAACTTTTAATTTTACTACCTAGGTGGATTGTTTAGGCACCACACAAAGTATACTGCCGTACTTACCTTTTTTTTACTACTATCTTCTGTATGTATTGTAACAGCGATTCCCGCGGGCTCGGGTGTTACCCGCAGGAACTACGGTCACTTAGCGAATTGAGGCACCAACGCTTTACCTCCTCCGACTAGCTCTAGGGGGGATGTTGGGCGCCAGACTCCGGGCTCGAAGTCCTCTCTCTCTCTCTCTCTCTCTCTCTCTGTTTCGGCTAGCCTGTCGGTAGAGGGATATTCGTGGGGGCGAGAAATAAAAACACTTGAAACACTACGAGATATATTTGAAAACTATTTATTTGTTGAAAGAAAGAAAAGAAAAAGATAACAATATTTTGTGCAGCCTGTTATTTGGCTTCGGCTTGTCTCACCGCTACTTCATGTTTTGAATACGAAATAAATGAAAGACTAAATTATATCAAATACAATAAATTGAATGACTCTAAATTCAATAATTCAAAAGTGACTCTACTCTTAATTAAATAGTCAAAATTATATAAAAGCTGAAAAGAAAGTACGTTGACTATATCAGTGACAGTTGACTGTCTCTCTATCCTTCCTCGCTCAACCAGCTGGAGGTACGGCTGTCTAGTCGATTTCGAAGCCGATGCTTCTAGTCTCTGACTGACAGCTGATCTCTCAACAGCGGGGAGGGGAAGGGAATCGGAACTCGGTACTCGGCCGCTAGAGCTCTCTGACACGCAGCAGACGATCTGCGACGCGTGACGTCAGAGACTCCGGGAAATATGGCGTCGACTCTAGTTTAGCGAATTCTGCCCAGCGGCGGGGCTAGCCGGCTCGCAGGCGCGCAGAATCGACAGCCACAGGAAACAACAACAGTCTCAAACCTGTCGGTTCTCAACCGTTGTCTCGGCACTCTCTGGACTCGGTACCAGGGCGCGGAGACTGCTCTCGGAGATTTCGGACTATTATCGGGACTCTAGCTCTGGGGTTTTAGGGGATGTGGTTTAGCTAAACTTAAGGGGATAGGTATTGGATAGATCCCACCTGATCTTTTACGTTTTCTCGGCCTCGTGTCGGCTCGTAGTCCAGGGATAGGCGAGGGTCGTATAATCTCAAATCGGCTGCAATACAGTCCGAAATCCGGACGATCAAAGTCCAAAAGTATAGCGGGGGTCACAAATAAACTAAATCAGTGTCAAAACTCCACCAATGGAAAACTCTATGAAAACTCTTGGGAAAACTCAAATACGTTGGTTTGGTTGGTTGGGAGGAGGTCACAACGTTGACCACGTTACAGTATATATGTGCAGGTGGTCCTCAAGAGGGTGATTTTTTCAATTTTCAAGGTTCATCTCTCAATCAGTTTCAAATACAGGAAAAAAAAATTCCCCTAAAATTTTAGCTCTCAATTTCAACGGGAGCACATACGCTGCAGATTTTTTTTTCTAGGATTCGGAGTCCTACTACTACTACTTCGACTCCGACTCTTACTCTTACTCCTATTTCTACTCCAATTTCTACTCATACTCCTCGTACGCCTACACCTACTAGTCCAGGCGTCAGGGGTGTTATAAGCATAAAAACCCCCTTCAAAGATTTTATTGCGTGAATCGCTTGGTTTTAGCATAAATAATAACATACTAAAAAATAATTGTCGAATTCGATCGGGAAGTTATTGTTTAAACAATGGAAAGGGACGATTTTGTGGTTTTTCATGTTTTTCGCGTAAACTATGGGCCCTACGTCAAAAATAGTTATATACGAAATTAATCCCCATGAAATTATCTACAAAAAATGTTTCCTGAATTTTTCTGTCCGATCAATACTTTTTGGTACCAGAGCCGTAAAATCCGATTTTACGGCCCGTTTTTAGTCCGTAGAATGATTTTTCACGAACGTAGGCCCGTAAAATAATTTTTCACGGACGTAGATCCGTAAAATGAAAAATTTCTAAAATTAGCCATTTTTTGATGATAAATCATTGATGTCGGTTATTTTTCAATAACAAAACGTTTTCCATCAGTTGACAATGCTAATGAAGAAGATTTAGTTTGAACTTACGTGCATTTCTTATTCATTTGTGCATGTATTCTTTTCTTTCATTCATTTTATCCATCTAATCTTTTTTATTCATTTATTCATATATTATTCGTACGTATTTCTTGATATATTTTTCCCAACTGAGTGCGGAAGATTCGATTTTTTTTTTTAGATTTATTCTCAACACGTTGACTATTCTTATCGTATCGAATGAAATTTATTTTCCGGTTATTTTCTCCATCCTTTCGACTTAACGATTTTGTAGAAAATTGATCAAGGAATAGGCTCAGATTTTTTTCAGAATTTTATCGCGTGGTTCTTGCTTTGAAAATCACGTTCAAATAATATATTTGTTTATAACAAATGAAATTGTTTGTTACCGCAGAATCAAATGAATGTATAATAATAGTGTCATTCAATAGCTTCAAAATGGTTCTTGACTCAAGTCTTTAGAATGAATACAATCAAAGATATGACCGTTTGAAGAGGAGTATGTTTTCGATTTTGAGCTCTTTTTGCTGAATTTTGCCCCCGTGTAACTTGGAAAATGGGGGCCAGAAAAAAAAAAAATTGTTTGATGAATTTATTTGTTCCATAGAACCCGTAAAAAAAATTATAGCGAAATCGGTAACATCGAGGTCCGAAAGCTGTCCGGTTTGACGTGGAATTACTCGTATATAGGTAGCAGCTAGAGCTGTGCGGGTACCCGACTAAATCGGGTACCCGAGTTGGATAGTGGCGTCGTGCGAATATCGGTCGGGTATCGCTGTTCCCGAGATGAAGTCGGGTACCCAATTTAAAGTCAACCCGGTGCAATTCGGGTACCCGGTTCAACTCGCGTAAACCGGATTACCGCTTTCGGGTATCCGAGTCAAGACCGGGTTTTTCGGAATTTGGCACTGTCATATGGCTGTAACTTTTCAAATCCTTTGGATATTATGACGCCGATTTATTTGCAGGTAGAGTAGGTCACTAGCATTTCAAATAAATTATAAGAAAAAACAATTCTTCCGAAATTAAGAGGTGTAGATACCCCTTAAACTGGGTACCCAAAAACCTGACTTTACCCGAATTAAACCGGGTACCGGAAAACCCGAGTTGAACCGGGTACCCGAAAACCCAAATTCACCCGAGTTAATACCGGGTACCCGAGTCTTGACTGGGGTACCCGAAAACCCCGGTGCCCGCCCGGGTTTCGCCCTCGGGTACCCGGACCGACCCGACCAGACGAAATAGACTACCCGCATACCTCTAGTAGCAGCAATAAGCGTGATGTAACACAGTTCGACTAGTTTCGCGGCTGTGTTTTGAAAAGTATTGATCGAACAAAAAAAGTCAGCGAACATTTTTTGTAGATAATTTTATGGGGATTAATTTGGCGCATAACTATTTTTACCGTAGGGCCCATAGTTCACGCAAAAAACATGAAAAACCAAAAAATCGTCCCTTTCCATTGTTTAAACAATAATTTTCCGATCGAGTTCGACAATTATTTTTTAGTATGTTATTATTAATGCCGAAACCAAGCGATTCACGCAATAAAATCTTTGGAGGGAGTTTTTACGTTCATACATGAAATTTGATGCTCTGACGCCTGGACTATACTGCTAATCCTACTAAAAGAAATCTGCGACACTCATTTTTCTTCTGTTTGGAACTGATTGAGAGATGGACCTTAAAAGTTCACAAAAATCACTCTTTTGAGGACCATTCTAATATGCATATAGATTATAAATATTTTATCGTTCAAATAATCTAATCATTAATCTTGTCATCTAATCTAGTTATTAATGTTTTATAATAGTCAATCAGAGTGAGAAGTTCTACTGACCAAACTATACTATTGTACTTACTTTTTCAACCTAACTGGACAAACAGTCTGCTGAAAAAATAGCTTTAAGACAGGTAATATGCTAACAAATGCTAGTTATTTTTTCAATTATCTTTGAAAGAGAATATTCATATAAGACCAAATAATCGCCATTGTGTGCATCACAGAATCAGTAGATTATAATTCAACTGCAAGGCAAACTGAAATTTTTTTAAGAACTGACTCATCAATAATTACATTGCTCAAGAATTAGACCTATTATTTTCATCTTGAATATATGTACATTCTGATACAAACAGTGCAGTAGTGTATCAGATATCGTTATAAAAGTAGATTGAGATCGAATATATTATACTTATGAAAGATTGTATTTGTTGATGAATATATATATATATTAGGGTGATTCAAAAAAACGAAATTTTTTTTTTTTTCACTCAGTACCAGGCTAAAAAGTTTCATTTAGGTGAAAAAATATGTCTGTTGAAATATGAGCTCTCAATATTAATAATCAGATGCTGCGCATCGCACTTTTCGGTTTTGCATAAGAATAACATGGGATAAATTATTTTTGCTTCTTCTGATTTTCATAACTAGCAAATGATACGTCACACAAAGAGTCTACAGATATATTTGTGTAGAGAATTGAATGAAAAAAAAAATCAACAATTAAACAATTAATTTAATTCATTAATTCCTTGATTAATTGATTAATTACATTGAACTTTGACCTTGAATAACTTTTGAACGAGTGGACTTATTAGAAGATCACTGCGAACTTTTCTGTAGAGCGTTTAGTTCTCTACAAAACTGTGTTTGTGGATTCTCTGTGTGACGAATCAGTTGCTAGTTATAAAAATCAGAAGAAGCAAAAATGATTTATCACATGTTATCCTTATGGAAAATCGAAAAGTGCGATGCGCAGCATCTGATTATTAATATTAAGAGCTCATATCTTAACAGACATATTCTTTCACCTAAATGAAACTTTTGAGCCTGGTACTGAGATAAAAAATTTTTTTTTTTGTTTTCTGAATCACCCTAATATATATATATATAATATATCAAATACGTGATATAAACAGTGCAGTATGTAGTGTATCAGATATCGTTATAACAGTAGGGTGAGATTAAAAATACATATTATACTTATAAGAGATTGTATTTGTTAATGAATATATGGGGTGGTCCACGTGAAGTGGACCGGATTTTGGCAAAAGAAACGGAAAAAAGGGAGGCTGAAAATTTTATCACTTCTTCGTGGCACTTCGAAGTAATTTCGTTGAAAATTTCAAGGCGATCCGTGTGACCCTTCAAGTAGAATAAAAATGAAAACACATTTTTCCCAAGTCTTACATGCGTCGCCGAATTTTTGAAAAAAAAAGAAGAAAAAAGGGAGCCTGAAATTTTGATCACTTCTTAGTGCCACTTCGAAGTAATTTCGGTGAAAATTTCGGGTCAATTGGTGTGACCCTTCAAGTAGAAAAACAAAGAAATCGCATATTTTCGAAGTTTTACATGTTCAAGAATTCGAAAAATAATTGAAGTGCTACATATTTCGAAAGAGCTCATTTATGCGCGTAGAATGCACTATGGGAAGTTATGATTTTGTTCATGCATGGCTGATATAAGTGGAGTGGAAAATGTAGTGATTCAATTTTTGGTATAATTATGACAGCGATATAAATTGAACCAATTGGTTTCATGCTCTGTAACTGTGGGGGGCATCTCATGTATTAACAAGAAATCCAAATTTGCATTGGCGTCAAATTCGATGACCTCAGGCCAAAAACCGGTCCACTTCACGTGGACCACCCCATATATTTTAAATATATACTACCTATCAAATGTTGAAATACAACATATCTGGAGGGAATTATTATTTATCGCTGTAGATCAGTAAAGATGAAGTTTTGTTTACAAGTATACCTATAATTAATTAATGGAAAATGATGATATTCGGGGATTACCCCAAAATGTTACAAACATTATGAATAATTATTCTGAAAGTAAATAGCAGAAGGTAAGATGTAAACAACAAATTTACTTTCGCCGCGATTCGTTAATTGATTGATTTTTCCGATCAAGGCAAATATTCGAACAATCGAGACCATATTCACACCATATTCTTCACAGATCACACTTGATTTGGTGATTTTGTTTTGTTTCGCTGAAATTACGCGGAAGCGATTGAGGAAACAAGGGGTAGCGATTATGAGCAATCGTTTTACGATTCCATTAAACCACAATAGTGATATTAATTTCGATTTCTTCCGTACTCAGTCCGTTAGTGAAATTTCAGGTTACCTGTCAAACCAGCTAGTCGACATTTTTTGCCGTTATTTTTCGATGAAGAGGTAATGGATTGGAACGGAAAGAATCATTTGTAAGTGAGGAATTAATCAATTTCCAGAATTATAAATCGATAAAAAATCAATTATATCTGAATTCTAAATTGGAAATAATATTGTCGGCTAACTCCGTTTCTGTAATTTCCTTATCAGGAATCGTTTGTGAGCCGATTGTAGGTGTCTGTGAGTCGATTATAAACGTTTGTGAGTAATTAATTCGATTCTAATTAATAAAAGGAAAATCATCAGATATAAGTTACGCACAGCGCATGCGTGACGCATATGCGTATTAATATACGCGCATGCGTCGTGCAGACGTGAGTATCCGCACGGCGCATGCGCATAAATTGATTAATATGCGTGACGCATACACGTGTAAAGTTAGCGACACGAATGCCACAAATATATTACTCTACTTATTACTGAATAATTGAACAGTTACAAAACCGGGGATTAATGAATTCGTTACTCATAAACGATTTCCTTTCTATTACACGTCCTACTTATAAAAAAAAAAGGATTGGAAATAGTATTGTAGGCTAACTACATGCTGATTTTTATTTCATTAATTACAATCGAACCAATTACTTACGAACGATTATAATTGACCCACAGGCACCAACAATCGATTTACAAACGATTCCTGATAAGGAAATTTGATAATCGGAGTTTCGGCGGCCAAGTACATGGTGGTACTTTAAACGAGTAACGGGACCACCATACGGACGCAACGACGTCCCGAACTCTGGAAATGCGTCCGAATACGTAGAAAGGATCCTTTTAGAATCATAGACTATTAGAATTCAATCACCCCAAATCATCGGCAACACTGGAACACTAATAGTAGATGTAGTGGGATTCTTGGATATGTAGGTCAATATAACGTTCAAGATTTAACTTAAATAATTTGTCAACGTTTCGGCCCCAAGTGCGGGCCCTCCTCAGGACAAAACGATTTTCTTCTTCATTCTACAATACAAAGGGTATCCTTATACTCATCAATTTAAGAAATGAAGAATAAAAAAATAAAAAGAACCTACAAATTAGCGTTGGTATAATTGTAGCCGTACTGGTCTCAAAAACCCATAGTTATACTCGCAAGGATCCAGAGAATCAAAACAAAAACACACGTGGTTAACTGAAATTTAAATTTTCGGACTTTCCACTTGTCCATTGTAGCCCGATTAAAGATCAAAAGATTAAAAAGATCAAGATCGAGAGATCTTTTGTGGATAGTGACAGTTACAAAACAATGGCAGCGAAAGAGAAACAGGAAGTCAAGCGTAATGATGTCGATCACTGTATCAAACGAAAGTGTAAATATTAAGGGGGGGGGGGGGGGGGTATACCGGATGTGTTACCGACCCCGCCTATATCTCCGAAACGGGGCTATCAATCGACTTGTCCTTTCGGCAGCCGATGTTTGACGAGTAATGAGTTCGAACTGGTACATTTGATCGAATGAAATCGGGATTTTTTTTTTTTTTTAATCGAAAAGGGTTGACGTGCTATTTATGTCGACTTATATCAAAGCCTACGCATAAAAAATTCAAAATCGAAGGAAAGAGCCCGATTCTGTGAGGATTTCCGAACACAACCATCCCAAAACATCTTTGTTTTCGACAACGATGAAGGGGCCAGTTGTATTCCACGTTCTTGTTGTAATTTTCGCGATTGTCAAGGGCCGTGAGCGGAAATGGCCGCTCATAGCTGTTGATGTGATGCAGTGGTTCCCAGAACGCCCGCGAGATGTCGCCGCGCGCTGATTTTTGAGCTTCTCCTTTTACCGTCGCTGTTACGTTGGTACACCTAGTACCACGTGACTCGACCCGCAGTCAGAGATGAATCGAACACTAACTATACGTGTATTTACAATATAATACTTTTCAACGATTTCTCCAACGGCTCGATAAGTAAAAATATTAAATAATCAAGCATTTTGTTTATTTATTTCCGTTATTACATCATTTCGCATGGTTTTTCGATACAATTATATATAAAATAACCTGTGAATAGTTGTACCGCGTATCATATATAATTTTAGACTATACTTTTCCCGCATTATACAGCTATCCATTATATACAATTATATAAAAATACATAAAATATATGGTTTATACATATTATATGACGATGGTTAGTAGAATATTACTATCTATAAAAAACAATCTGTTACAAAAGTCAGCTCTCCTTTTCAACCATGAATTACCCATACCCGATACGCCAGTAACATTGGTTTTCTTTCAAATAAATACTTGTTATTTGTTTGCAAGTTTTATGGACACTTCAAAAATCTGAAATGCAGCATAATTATTCAGGGTGTACACGAAATTTCCATTTCCAGATACAAGGTATTTTTCATCAGTTTCCGCAGACCAACATTCTATAATATTATCAATGATGTCTAAAATCCTATTGATAAACCTAAACTAAACCGAAGCACGTATGTCTTTCAATAGATTGTTCGAAGCCCAACGAATTTTTTTTTTCCTGAATTTGATGCATGGGTGAAATGAGATAAAAAATCAAGCTAGGCGGCTCGTTGATGAAAAAAACATTTGAATTTTGTGAAGCTTTGAAAAAACTTGAAGGCTCTGAATGAAATTTCAGGATATATCTGGGATTTCAGGGCTGTAAAAAATGTCAAACCCAATTCCATCTTTGCCGGGATTTCCAGATCCTGTGATCCTCATGTTGACTGAAGATTTATCGAAGCTAGTAGTCGTCGTTTCTCAGAGATTGGTTGCCGCAGATGCTCTACAGGAGATGCCGTCTCTTGCTTCAATGGAGATAACGTACAATCGAGGACTATCAATGGTCTCGGCGTCATCGTTCTCACTCTTGCATTTTTCTTTGGTAGATTTATTGTCGCTGTCTCGTTAAATGTTGTTGATAAATCTCCTGCGACCTCCGAAGGCCCTTTGGTCGAGGTTCAGAATCATCATCTGTATAGGATAAAAATAATATTTATTTCAATTTCTTCATAGTTTATACGTTGCAGGTAAAGTACATACTGAAATAACGTAAACTCATATGCGTTCTGCAAACACCGTCGTTGATTCTACAGTTACTCTCTGGCCTCTACTGTGATTATTCGACGAGACTTCCTCGGCGTCACAGCTGTTACTTGACGTCTGATATTTCCTTGTCGTTGCGACTGCCGTCGAAATTCTTCTCCGACAGCTTCTGCGTCATCTGTCAAATAAGTAGATTTACAGTTTCGGAATAGACAGATGGAGTCGAATCAAACTCATGACATGGAATTATCGAGAAGGGAGATTCGGCTCTTTGAATAATTAAGCTAAATATTCATTTTCAATAATAAAAAAAGAATCACAGACATGAATAGTTAGCGACATAATCGAACATGATTGTCTCCTCTATTCTCTGCTGACCCAACCCAACCTCGTGACTCGATATATGAGATATGTATAGTAAGCACTCTCTTCTTACTCTCTGGCCTCTACGGTGATTATTCGACGAGACTTCCTCGGCGTCACAGCTGTTACTTGACGTCCGATCTTTTCCTTTCGTTGCGGCCGTAGACATTCCTCTCCGACAGCTTCTGCGCCATCTGTCAAATAAGTAGATTTACAGTTTCAGAATAGACAGATGAAGTCGAATCGAACTCATTACATGGAATTATCCAGAAGGGTGATTCGGCTCTTTGAATAAATTAGATAAATATTCATCTTAGGAACAGTACGAAATGCGCATGCGCGTGAAAAAAACCAACGGGATGCGTCACTGTGACATCGTAATATAGAAACGTATACTATCTGGCGTGTGACTGGTCACTATCTGGATGGTACTGTAACGGGTTGATAGCCCGCTAGAAATAAATGGAGTTTTAGGACGGGGTGTGAGGGAGATTGACTATGGTCGACTCGTGTGAAATCCGTTTAACAAATTATAATAACTATTTATTCAATGAATCTTAAAAACTAATACAGGTGGGTGAGAGTGTAGAGTGTAGGGTGACGGTGTGTAATTACGATTTGGGGGTGGAATTAATATTGGAGGGAGGTACTAACCTTGACTCAAATGAGGATTGGATAACTTTACTTAAGCACTAGTCGCTAAGACTGTTGTAACTCGAGTGACTACTGAGGCGATCGGACCTCGTGTCCGATCGTACTCGGATAACTTCGTCTATTTTCGTAAATTTTGAATATTCTTTGTTTTCCCCGCGTAGCTTGGGGAGATTTGTGACTTGCTATGTCACAACTCCCCCCTCCCCACGCGGGGTGAAGCCTATAGGGTGAACCGTTTTATCTGTGTAGTGTTATGTGTACTTATATTCTATTTTCCATATTATATTATATTATCTCATACTTCATGTGTTTCTTATTACTAGCTTATTATCTATTTCTTTTCCTCTCTTTTATCTAGAATCTATCCTATCTTTCAATTAATTTCTTTCTTTATCTTTATTTGTACTTTTTATTTATTTGCTAATTTATGTTACTGACTTGTTTCCTATTTTGTACTGTTGTGTATACCTTATTTACTAATGTGTGTCAATTTCGTTGTCTTTTCCTGGTGTCGTTTCGTTTCGTCGTCTTCTTCTGGTGTCGTGTCGTTTCCTTGTCGTGTCATTTCGTTGTCGTGTCTTTATGGTGTCCTGTTGCGTTTCTGTATCTCCCTTTTCCTTGTCTATGTTGTTGTTGTGTCCGTGTCGTCTCTCCCTCTGTTTCGTTCATCTTCTTCTTTTTATTGTGTGGTGTCAAATGTATTGTCTGTGTCGTCTATTTCAATTATTAGTGTGTCTGTGTCTGTCTCCATTTCGTCTGCTGTTTCGTATTCGTCGGATTCTGTTTTTTGGTCTGTGTCATGTGTGGTCTGTTCGAGCGTCTTGTCTTCTGTGTGGTCTTTTGGCGTGATGTGGTACTGTCTAGGGAATGGTGGATGTGATCGTGTACGTGTGCGTCTCTGGTGTCTTATCGTCGTGCTGTGTGTCGGTAATGTGATCGTCGGTATGTCGTGTTTTGGTGGTGATGGTGGTGTGTAGGGTGGTAGGTCTTCTAATGTAATGAGTGGGGTTGGTGTGGGTGTATTGTCCTGTTTCTTCTCGTGTCTGTTTTTGTATTTTATGTATCTGTCCGTCGCTTCCATTAGTGTGAAGCCTGCGTCTATCCTTTTTATTAGTTGTGTCATCTCGTCTCGTGTGTCTGTCTTGGGTTTTGTAGTTCGTTCGTAAGGAGTCTGTTGTCTGGATGTGCTGGGTGTCGGGTGGTTTTTTGTAAGTCGTGTGGAGGGTGGATTTGGGTATCTGTGTTCGTGTGGTGGTTGTCCCGGTGTCTGTAGCAGTGGTATTTTCTGCGTCGGTGTTGCGTCTCGTATGTATTGTCTGGGTATTGGTAGTAGTGTGCGTCTTGATTCTGTCGGTGGGTGTAAGTTGTATTGATGTTGTAATGGTCTGTCTGTTTGCATCGTCTCTTGTGTTACGTATCGGTGTGTGTATGTCTGTTGTCCTGGTGTTCGTGTCTTTGGTATCGCTCCTAGTCTGGCGCGGAGTGCCGGCGATATGTTTGTCTTAGTTTGTCTGTCCATTGTCCTTGAATCTGTAATATATCGAATGTAGAATTAATTACATGTATTTTTAAATGTATAGTTTCAAATGGTCGATGTGCCATTTTCCTATGTTTTTTCCGCTTTCTGTCGTTAATTCGTATATGGTAGGTGAGATTTTATTTGTTATTATGTATGGTCCAGAATATTTATGTGTTAATTTAGCTGCTATGTGGTCTACCTTTGATGAGAGTATGTGGGTCTTTTTAAGAACCCTATCTCCTACCTTGAACTCGTTGTTTCTATGTCTTAGATTGTAATAGTGTGCCTGTCTTTCATTTGCTTCCGTTAGGTGTCTTTGTACTTCTTCCCTGATAATCTGTAGTCTACGTAAGTGATCTGTCCATTTGTCTGTGTCCTGCATCTCGATGTCTCCCTCGTTCTCTAATTGATCTCGTAGGCATTGTGTCGGCTTTAGTTCTCTTCCCAGGTTCAGGAATGCCGGTGTGTGTTTCGTTGATGTGTGTGTACTTGTGTTTAATGCGAACTGTAAATCTTGTAAGTGTATATCCCATTCCCTGTGATCTTTTTCGACGTATGCTTGTATCATCGTTTTTATTATTCTGTTGACTCGTTCTACCGGGTTTGCTTGTGCGTGATATGGTGGTATTGTCGTGTGTCTGATGCCGAATTTTTGTGTTAGTTCGCGTATCAGTTTGTTTATGTATGGTGTGCCGTTATCTGTCAGGATTACGCGTGGTGTTCCCCATCGTGATATGACGTGTGTGTGAAGTGCGTGTTCGACTGTCTGCGCTGTTGCTTTTTTGAGTGGTATTATTTCGCTCCACTTTGTGTATAAATCTTGGAAAACTATTATGTATTGGTGTCGTGTTTTAGATATAGGTAGTGGACCCATAATGTCTGATGCTACTACTGTCCATGGCTCTTCTATTATTCTGTGTCCCATGAGACCTGCTGGCTGTCTTTGTTCTACTTTTGTTTTCTGGCAAATCTCACATTTCCTCACGTAGTTTACGGTGTCTCTGTACATTCCGGGCCAGTAATACTCTTTAGCTATTCTTTGGTATGTCTTTTCTATTCCTAGATGCCCTGATTGTGTTGTGTCGTGATTTTCGTGTAGTACTTGTGTGATTTTCTCTTTGGGGATTACTAATTTCCATGGGTTTGTGTCGGGTGATAGGTTTGAGTGTAGAGGATCGGGTCTATGGAAGTATAGGTGTGTGTCGCGTATTCTCCATGAGTCGTTTTTCTCTGGTCGTGTCTGTACTTGTGTCTTTTTGTATATTTACCATTTATCTGTTGTGTTTTCTATCGCGCCTACGTGTGGTTGTTCTTCGTCTTCGTGTAATCGTGATAGTGCGTCAGGTACATGGTGTGTTGAGCCTTTTCTGTGTATTATTTCGAAGTCGTATTCGAGTAGTTCGAGTGCCGATCTCGCTAGTCTGCCTGTTGGGTTTTTTAGATTATGCAGCCATTTTAGTGCACTATGATCTGTGATGACTGTGAAATGGTATCCCTCTAGGTACGGTCTAAACTTCTGTATTGACCAGATTACTGCTAGGCACTCTCTTTCCGTCGTTGTGTATTTCCTTTCTGCATCGCTCAATGCACGGCTGGCGTATGCTATTACTTGTTCTGTATCTTGTTTTGTTTGTGTGAGTACTGCGCCTATACCTGTGCCGCTTGCGTCTGTTTGTACTTGGAATGGTAGTGTGTGATCCGGACATGTTAGTGTAGGTGGTGTTGTGAGTATTTGTTTGATTGTATTCGTCGCGTGTTGTTGTTCTTCTCCCCAAGTCCATTTCTGTTCCTTTTTTAATAGTCGTGTGAGTGGTTCTGTTATATGCGCGAAATTTGGGATGAATCTTCTGTACCACGAGGCCATTCCTATTAATCTTCTCAATTGTTTAATCGTCTTCGGTTCTGGGTAATCTGTCAGTGGTTGTACTTTGTCTGCGTCTACGTGTAATCCGTGTTTGTCTACTATGTAACCTAGGTATTTAACTTGTGAGCAACCGAATTCACATTTATCTGGGTTAATCGTGAGTCCTGCGTGTGATATTTTATCTACTATTTTTCCTAACCAGTGTATGTGTTCCTCGAATGTCTGTGTAACTATTATAATGTCGTCTAGATATGCAAATGCGTACGGTTCTGATTTAGGTCCAATTATTTTATCCAATAATCTTTGGAAAGTAGCTGGTGCTCCCGTGAGACCATATGGCATCCTTTTAAATTGGTATAATCCTTTTCCCGGTACTGTAAATGCTGTTATGTGTCTGCTGTCTGTGTGTAATGGTATTTGGAAGTATGCTTGACTGAGATCGAGTTTTGATATGTATTGTGCGGCGCGTAATTTGTCTAGTATTGCTGTCATGTATGGTAGTGGATATGCGTCTTTGCGTGATACTGAATTTACTTTTCTAAAATCGAGACAAAATCTGTAGGTGTTATTCGGTTTTTTAATCATAACAATCGGGCTTGACCATTCGCTTTCTGATGGCTCGATTACATCTTCTGCTATCATTTTATCTACTTCCGCGTAGATCGCGTCTTTTATTTTGGGTGATACCATGTAGTATCTTTGTTTTATTGGGGCGTGACCTTGTGTGTCTATTCTGTGTGATGTTAAGTGTGTTAAGCCTAGTTGGCCTGGTAGTGATGTGATTTTATTTCTTAGTAGTATCTGTAGTTCTGTGTGTTGTGTGTCTGTGAGTTGTTGTATTCCGCTGCAGATTCGCGGTGTCTGATCTCTGGGATATAGGTTTGGATTTGGTGGAAAATTTGGAGTTGGTAGTAGGACTTTCCGTTTTGGGGGTGTGTCTGTGTGTGTGTTTTCTGTTCTATCTATGTTTTGCTCTTGTGTATTTTTATACAGGTTTGGATTCGGTGGGAAATTTGGAGTAGGTAATAGGACTTTTCTTTTTGGTGCAGGTGTGGTTGTGTGTGTTTGTTCCTGTGTGTCTGTGATTTGCGACTGTTCTAACACTTTCTTTTCTAATTTCTCTTGTAATGCTGCTGCTTTTGCTTGTTTTGTGTGTGTCTGTGTTTCTTGTTCTCTAGTTTCTTTAGGTTTTTCCGTTTCTATTTCCGGTTTTCCTTCTTCGTGTTTTTCTTTTTCTTGTTCTGCGTTATCTTTTCGTTTGATTGGGTATTGTAGTGGGACTGGAGTTGTTTGTGGCCACCGTTCCATTACGTATGTTACTGTTGGCTTTTCTTTCATGGACCATGTGTTTTCTACGAAATCTAATTTCATCCCGAAATGTCTTAATGCATCTATTCCGAGGATGCATGTCCACGCCAATGTTGGGATTATTCCTAATTCTATCCATCTACTTGTGTGTCCTATTCTAACTAGTCTTGTTGTTAATCCTGTTATCCCTGCGCTCGTGCCGTTTGCTACTAATACTGTAGTGTTAGGTGTATCTTGTATGCCTGTGTATCTTTCTTTTAGTATTTCTCCGATCTTTTGTCCTAAGTATGAGTGTGTCGCTCCCGTGTCTACTAATGCATTAAATTCTATTCCATCCATGTCTACTTTTATGTGGAATCTCGGATCTCGTGGGTTGTGTGTGATGGTGTATGTCGCATGTTCGGGTGTGTATGTGTTTTGTGTTCGGGGAACTGCCTCCACCCGTGTTGGCTGTTCCCTTACTCGTTTCCCGACTGCTGCGGTCTTGTGCATTGCCATCTCATGTGGCCTGTTGCGTTGCAGTTGTAGCAGCGTCTCTCTGTTGTGTCTGTCTGTGTGTTTGTCTGTCGTGTGTATAGCGGTGCTGGGTATGTCATCGCTGGGCGTGTTGATGGTTGTATCTGCGGTCTCGTCTGTGTTGTGTATGTGTATGTCGGCTTTATGTTCGGCGTCGGTAATAAGACTCTACGTTGCTGTGTTTGAATCTGTGGCGCTGTGTGTGTATGTGTGTACTCTATTTGCGGTGTATTCTGTTTCTTGATCATGCTCTGTCTCGTTTCTTCCCACGATCTATCTATTTCCCATTGTTTACCTGCGTTTTCTAACTGTTCAAATGTTCTTATTTCGTATCTTCCTATGTATTGCTTGTATTCTAACTTTAGTTTTCTATATGTCATTTCTATTTCTTGTGTCAGTGTGTACGGCGGGTCTAATTGCGTAAATAGTGTTCTGATTCTAATCACGAATTCCGAAATCAGCTCGTTGTCTTCCTGTACGCTATTTCTTATTTCTTCTTCAATTCTATCCCTACGCCGTGTGTCTGTGAATGTGTGTCTAATATGTTCTGCGAACTCTTGTAGTGTGTTCCATCTTCCTCTGTGTATTCTATACCATTGTTTTGCTTTTCCGTCAAGTATCGGTGTGAGATTGTCCATTAGTTGTTTGTCTTGTATGTCGTATCCTATTTGTAAGTCTCTTAAATTTTGTAAAAATTCGTATAAATCTTCGCTAGGTTCTCCGGTGTATTTTATGTTCCATGATTGTATCACTTTGATTGGTATTATCTGTCTTGGTGTTTGACTGTTGTTGAAGCGTTGCGTGCTTTGTGGTAGTACCGTCTCTGTGTCGTAGTGTGTCGGGTATGTCTGTGGTGGGTCTAAGTCTATCAGGTTGCGCATTGTTTGTATGTTTCGCATGTTTGTGCCTATAAATGTGTCTGCGCCTGTTTCGTTTCTACTTATGTTCGCGTGTGTGGGGTTTGGCGATATGTTGTATATGTTCTCGTCTAGTTCGAATTGTATGGGTGTCGCGTCATGTACGTGTGTACTGTGCAGCGTGTGCTGCGTTGTTCTGTTTGAATGTAACTGCTCATTTTGTGCTTGTTCTTCCTCTAACTGCCTGTGATCTCTAACTGCATTCGCGTTGTTGTAATCGTTTCGTGTGTTACTTATAACTACTTGTCTATCGTCTCTAAATGGTTCGTGTACTTGTAAGCGTGGTTGCGGATGTTCTATTTGCGCGTATCTAAGTGTACGTTGTCTATTTTGTCCTTCTATGTCTACCGTGTTGTTTACGAAGTGCGCACGTACAGGACCTTGTGGCTATGTGCCGCATGGTAACCGAGGTTCGCTCTGTCGTCTTTCCGCCATTTCTACGTATGTGTGTATGTGTGTTTAACCGTTTGTCTTTGAATTTATCTATTCTCTGTGATATCTCTTACTGTTTTAATTTGTTTAACGTCCTAATAGTGTGTGTGGGAGTGTGGATTATTACGTTGGGCGCCAATTTGTAACGGGTTGATAGCCCGCTAGAAATAAATGGAGTTTTAGGACGGGGTGTGAGGGAGATTGACTGTGGTCGACTCGTGTGAAATCCGTTTAACAAATTATAATAACTATTTATTCAAGGAATCTTAAAAACTAATACGGGTGGGTGAGAGTGTAGAGTGTAGGGTGACGGTGTGTAATTACGATTTGGGGGTGGAATTAATATTGGAGGGAGGTACTAACCTTAACTCAAATGAGGATTGGATAACTTTACTTAAGCACTAGTCGCTAAGACTGTTGTAACTCGAGTGACTACTGAGGCAATCGGACCTCGTGTCCGATCGTACTCGTATAACTTCGTCTATTTTCGTAAATTTTGAATATTCTTTGTTTTCCCCGCGTAGCTTGGGGAGATTTGTGACTTGCTATGTCACAACTTTTTAATGTTCATCAGAACATTTATTCTTTTATTCAATTCAAATATGATAGTGCAAGGAAAATTGCTATTTTACAAAAATAATAAACAAAAATTTTATAACTCAAAGAAAATGCTGAATATAAAGTAATGCAAATAAATTGCTTGTTTTGAAAACCTAACCTAACTTAATATTACGCGCGCTGGCATTAATATGCCGGACTTTGTGATTCGTTTGCTTTTTTGTGATTTTGAATTTAACTGAATGCTGCTTTAGCTATTTCAAATTTCATTTGATTCTAAAGGTATAGTCACCGCTTTGGTAGGCTATCCTGAAATTGAATTTATAGAGAGATTGTGGCCGCTTTGGCTCTTGCGAAACTCAGAAAGAGGTTATGAGAAATATGAAGCTAAGTGAACGTATGAGACGGCAGGCCGCTATGGCACGAATCCGCTTTGGTTCTTGCTACGAGAATGAGAGTATGAGAAATATGCTTGTGAGACGGTAGGCCGCTTTGGCACAAGTCCGCTGATGAGCCGTGTGACGGTCGCCTTTTATATTTGTTGTGACGTCATCGTCACTGTGCGGTGATGCGCGAACGCTATTGCGTGCTATAAGGCTGCGATTTGCTCGTGATACCTTGAATCCTGGAGTATACCTGATTCTGGTGATTTTGCTATACTATGAACGTATCGGCTATTTGTCTATAGGCCGAATACGTTACATTATAATGTAATGATTAAATAAAAAAAAAAAAATTGCATAAGTATTAATGACATAGATAAGATAAAAATCAAATGTGACTGTACGGTAACTTCTTATAATTTAATATTCTGGGAATATTCTGAAATGACAACATTTACTTCCTACTCATATGTTTTATCTTTAGAGATTCGTCGGCTTGCATATTTTCTTTTATGATAGTCAAATATTTTCTTCAATTGGATGTTTATGATACGAATTCCTTTCCATGTTCTTCTGTCAAAATTGGGTGACTTGGAGTTTCTATGGGCTGCTATGTAATGGAAATCGATTTCGTTTATTAATGTCAAAGGGTTCTCAACTTCTACAATTTCTGGTATGAATTTGTTAATAACGTTTATACTATTTGTTCCACGATTTACACCAACCACAATTACATTCATATGTAACGCACTGCTGATAGCATAGAGTGATCCCTCATTGCCCCATGTTCCTTCGCGAGCTATCATATTTAAAAAATCAACTATTGTTGGATAGTTGATAGCTTCGTTATTTATGTTTTTAATTTCAATAACACCCATGAAAACTAGAGGCCCATATCGATCGATATTTGCTAAAATGTGATTGATAATAAAGACTTTAATACCGACATATTTATTCTCATCGCCGAGTATTAAATCAGCTAATGCTCTAAATAAACAGTTTCCATCACCTTTATTATCGGATAATTGGAAAGCTTGATTATTTACTTCATTTCTATCGGAATCTTTGATGGATTTCAAATTTGTTTGCAGTCTATAAGGTTGACGATTCTCTGCAGGTCTTGTATCCAATACTTTCTTGGAATCAATTGCAGTTACAATTGCCAAAATGCATTGATACTCTTTGTGCCAGATTTCTTGAATTTCTCGCAGATCTGTACATTGAGCGACTTGTGACAACAGCATTTCAATGTGTATTGAAGTACCTTGTTCAATTTTTGGCAGTTCAATTGGTTGCTTTTCAGAATCACACTTTCCAAGATCCACACTTTTTCTAGTAAAATCATTCGGATTTGTTTGAAAACTGATTACTTTTTGAAACGAATCAGTAAGTTCTACTTCTACAAAAGAACTAGAACATTGACTGTATTTACTACTTTTGAAACTCATAGTCTCATGAAATGAATGTATAAGTTCATCCAGACACGGCCGTAGATTATGAGTACTTCGTGTGACATCGCTGATTATTTCCATAGATAGGTTATTTTTATCGTTTTTCTTTATGTTATCGATATTTTCTTGAGTTGTGGACAAGTTCTTGTTGCCAATTATATTATCACCAAGAATCACGTATATCGGCTTGTGATAGCTAAAATATGTTTCGTAAATACCGCATTTGATATTCGAAAAGGTCGCAAATATCACATCTAATTGTGTATTCAAATTTGTAGTTACACTATCACTCGACAGCTTGGATTGTAAATTATATGGTGCAAAAACCTTTCGCCAAGTACATTAATGTGATATATATCCTCCAAAAAGCACCTCCCACGTAAAAAAATAATCCAAAATCAGTTGCTACTGCCAAGTACCACTACATCACATCACCTTTTTCTCAAATTCATAATTCGACCTTCCATTACATGGTTTCCATAGCCATCTTGTCTTTCTACGCAGAACCATACATATAGCGGTAGGCAATTGACACTTCTATTGGTGTAAACAGAAGACATAGAGAAATGAAAACCAAGAGATGAAAAAAAAAAAAAAAAAATTTGGAGTACGTGGTACTTTTGGCGGGCCACTATTTTATGCTCTTTCCTCGTACTTTTCTACAAAAGGCCCGCCAAGTACCACTACCTCCAAATTTTTTTTTTTTTTTTTTTTCATCTCTTGGTTTTCATTTCTCTATGTCTTCTGTTTACACCAATAGAAGTGTCAATTGCCTACCGCTATATCTATGGTTCTGCGTAGAAAGACAAGATGGCTATGGAAACCATGTAATGGAAGGTCGAATTATGAATTTGAGAAAAAGATGATGTGATGTAGTGGTACTTGGCAGTAGCAACTGATTTTGGATTATTTTTTTACGTGGGAGGTGCTTTTTGGAGGATATATATCACATTAATGTACTTGGCGAAAGGTTTTTGCACCAGAGGTGCCTTTTTGGGGATCTCACTACTTTTTGTAATACATATTTGATTAACTAATTATTCTCGTTCGTAATGAATTAATGTATAAATTATTTCCTCACTGTAAATGTATACTATAATAGGTGGAGTTGAATATTTACTACTTCTGTTTACTCCTATATGTATTAGCTTATGCGTCAACAGTACGCAATCTCTCATCTCTATGTTAGATATATGTATATGCCTCTTGTATTTGTGAATGGACTAGAAAAGTTGAGTTACAACAAGAATGGTAACCAATCGGTAGGGTACTCGGACCCACTTTAAAGATTCATTAAGTGTTTCGCTATAAGGAGTCAATTGTGATAAACTTCCATTGCATTATACAGATCATGAATTTCATTCTGTCTCAATAATTTGCAAACAATATATTATAATAATACAATTTGGTTTTCGAGCCATTATACCTGCAACGTTATAACCCTGCGTGCAACCCTCCTCCTTTTTCATCCGGGCTTGGGACCGGCAATGGCGGAGTTACTTGCACACAGGGTTATAGTTGCTGCGTAACCTTTTTTGAACATCGTTCATAAATTATAATGTAATGAATATTATATATAGTATTCCTAGCTTTATTTTAATTAGTTCTTAGCTGATAATTTCTATAATGTAAGCGACCCCATGAGAATTAAATGAATAAATAAATAAATGAATAAATAAATAAATAAATAAATAAATGGATGAATGGATGGATGGATGGATGGATGGATGGATGGATGGATGGATGGATGGATGGATGAATGGATGGATGGACGGACGGACGGACGGACGGACGGACGGACGGACGGACGGACGGACGGACGGACGGACGGACGAACGAACGAACGAACGAACGAACGAACGAACGAACGAACAAACAAACAAACAAATAAATAAATAAATAAATAAATAAATGATGATTGACTAATTTTGATTACTATAGTTACGTTTGCTGTAAAAAAAATAGGTATGCATCCTTAGCATTTTTGACCCAGTTCTGTTTTCTAACTTTATGGTCATCGACATGTAACCAGCCCGAAGTTCCATCTCGTAGCATACAAGTATAATGACCTTCTTGCATACTCGGACCATGATGGAATATGGCACTATTCACCTTGTATTTTTTGGCACAAAACGCGAGTCTACTCGTAGGAACAGCTTTTATACTATAATTATTCATCTTTGCGGCCTGTCCATCGTGTACGGAAGTTAATATGAGCTGTATAATCAAACAGCTGCTTGTCGATGATACATCAGTTTTTATGAGTACATTTTGTGACCTACAATTTTGGCAAGAAGATCCTTCGACAGTTCTCCAGCTCGAAAAATTTTGGTTAATCATTTCTGACAAACTAAAAGCTTTCTTGCAAGATGAGGGCAAAGTAAGTAACAAAATGTAACCCGCTTCGGTTATCATATTGGTATAACCGCAGCCTTCACAACAAACTGTTGAAGTTAACTCGTGTTGTACGACCTTCTGTAAATCATCGTATTTCCAAATGAGATTGGTTAAAAATTCTGGAACATCTTGCTGAACCTTTAACATGAACTGTCTACCCGCATGTCTCCTAGCGCGCAAAACATTTCCTGGGACTTGTGAGTTTTTGTAACGAACAATCAACATTTTCATTACGTCGGTATTTTCTTGACTTAAAAGACAATTTCTAAGGAAACTACAATGAAATATACACTGGATCGTAGCGTTAGCATTACAGGATACGCCATCTGAGTTTTGAAAGCCTTTTATTTGCCACGCGTCATCACAGGTTCCTCTGTCGATAGGTTCTTGACAAGCCGAAACAATTTTCGAAACAAACCACTTACGGTCTTGTACTTTCCGTGCACGCATCGACGTGGCGGTATCATCATAAGATCCGGCCGATACTGTTTTCTCAATCTGTTGTACTCTACAATGGCAGAATTATCCGCTAATACAACATTAGGGTCGTAGTTAATCAAATGCAATCCTTCTAAGGAAGTTACCCGTGAAAGAGCAACGTACACTTGACCGCAAGAGAATATAGAATTACCCGCATCGATGACCGCATTTTTCAAACTCAGACCTTGGCTTTTGTGGACTGTAATTCCATAACTTAAGCAAATTGGAAACTGCCTGCGAATAACGAAAGCCCCGTCCATTGCTTCAAATTTCACGTCAACGCGATCTATGTCGTGTTCAACCCCTCCCGCTAAGACAACCCGTATTGATTCTACGTCATCAGTATCAATAGCTCGGCGTACCGATTTTATTTTACCAATTGTACCATTTACGAGACCTATGGTAACATCGATATTGCGTCTGATCATTATTTTGGCACCAATTTTAACAACAATTATTTTGGCAAGACCCGCAGTTCGAGAACTATCCTCGTCATCCTTGTCTAACAATTTTTGCACCTTCTTTTTGAAATAGGGAGGACAGTCTACTGTATCGTGAGCCAACAGTTGTATCTCGTCACTTTGTATTTCGCTCAACATAGCTTCATTAAGAACATCACACATTCGACAAGTGGGAAGCAGACAGACAACGTCGGTAGATAAATTATTTATGTAATTACATATTTCGCGTATTCTGTCACTGAAGTGCGATGTTGTGAAAGTGAGTTTCCTTGTTGCTAATATCTCTGTATCCGAATCAGTAACAACTCCAAGACGTATTCTAGATAGTATTTCGCGATACGATTGATCGTTCTTCTATCTCATATTGATTGTCAATTCGTCATAACTGAATAAATTACCCCACAGATCAACAATTCCCATCGAGCCTAGAAGTTTATCGGCTTTATCACTCAATAGTTTCGTGAATGCGGGTTCCTCGTGAACGGGTGGAAGTTGTAACAAATCACCGAAAAGGAGAATATGCTTTTTACCAAACCAACCATCTTCGCTATCGGTGGTATTGAATATTTCAGCCAATCTGAGATGTATATACATGAGTGTTACATTGGAAATCATCGAGACTTCGTCAACGATAATGAGCACGACATTTCTAAGCTGTTCTCGTATGGTTTTCAAAACAGCATCAGAAAGTTGTTTGTACTTAGGAGTGCGCCCATGTTCAACAGGCAGTTGAAATAGTCTATGAATCGTCAAACCGTTTATATTGAATGCTGCTATTCCAGTCGGTGCCGTTACGGCAGTGTCTTTACCAGTATATTGCTTAACCCACCACACGAGCGCTTCGATAAGATGACTCTTACCAGTTCCACCCTCTCCACTTACAAAATGTCGAAGAATTTTACCATTCGAACTCACGGCACCCGTTGTTGTTTGAAATACTCGTCTCTGATCGGCGTTCAAATCGGCTACCTTTTGCTGACCATTCACTATATGAACCTTCTGGACGCTGTCTTGAAATTCTTTCATCGCACCTTCAACTTCAAGAGGCTCACAACCCAACGGGACTGCATCCGAAGTATCGCTTTGTTGTGATCGAGCCGCTTCTGTCATGCGATTATCAATTAACTCTTTGACATGCTCAATACCCTTTTGTATTTCTGTGATGCGTTCGTGATATTGTAACGCATCCGCAAGCTCGGACTGGAGCGATTGAAACGACTCTGCGTGAGTATTACATCCGTTTCTGAGCTCATCTGTATCCCTCCAAGGTTTAAAGAGTAATAGTAGCGCAAAGTAATAGCGTTCAGGTTGAATATTTACGTTATTTTTATAGTGATTAATAAGGCAGCCACGTTTTCTTCTTTTCAAGTACAAAGATTTCTCCAACTGGTAATATTCCGCATCTCGTGCTTTAGGCTCCAGCTTTGTTACTTCATACCATTTAACAAAGTCGTAGAGGTTGGTAGATTCTAATTCTTTCGGTCGAGCTGGATAATGTGTATCGACCACTGAATCGCAGAAAATATCTGTAGATTCTGCATCGAGCGCCTGAATTTCTTGACGAGTTTTGACTTTTCTGTTTCGAATTATATTCACATCAATCCATTTGATGACTGTTTCTGGGTCTGTGCCGTACAATCCAATTCCTATTAGGGTATCCGCGGCCTCTAGTGCTCCACATTCTCTGTGATTCAACATACGTTGAGCAGAACTCCATAAACGACTACAAAGTGATTTTGTCGTACTAATTTTGTCCAAAATCTCTTTGTCCGTGTTGCTCTTTTCAGCTTCTGATATGTATTTTGTGACATATATACTCAGTAGAGTAGAGTCTTCACCAACGAATTGTATGTCCATATTACCTTCCCAAGCGGTAAGAATTACTGGGTTATAATCATTTATATTCGCAACCTCTTGGGTGCGCGGGAGATCGTATAATCGACTTCTGGACTTGAGCTTTCGCCTGCCAGCTATTGAAATAGCTACATCTCGTACAACAATGCTATCGGTGATGGGACGAGGAAACCCGAATCGACATACTCTAGTCGAACGACCTTTAGCATTTTGTTTACTTCGTAAACAATAAGAATTATGTTTATGCCTCTGATGTGTATTAACTCGACGATACAAGTCAGGTGAAACCGCTTTCAATGGCATTTTACATGTTGCATATTTCAAAATGAAGCTGGCAACTTCTTCATTCGAAGATTTTCCTAGAACCGGAGCATCTTCAATCCAAATTAATAGATGGAAATGTTGCATGCCTCTTCCTTGGTATTCACGTCTCCAGAAATAATGTGTTACCTCTCCGATGGGGTTATCTGGCGAACGTATGAAATCGAGCATAGCTTTGAACTTGTTGTCAATAAACCGGGATGCAGACACTGGATCAGCAGCGATTAATTGACTTGAAGACATCTTAGCGGCCGGAGATCCACCTACCTTGCGAAGATATTCTGTCAAATCTGACCATAACCATTCGCTGGGACTTAGAGTAATAAACCATGTGGCCGGACCATAATTGTGTATCATACAAGCTATATCATTTCTAGGCCGACGCCAATATTGTGCAGTATTCCGCAGCCTTGTAAATATTGCATTCAAATTTCCCTCCAACTCTTCCCTCGACAGTTTTTCCAAATAACTGGCTGCGGTGAATCGTTCACTTGGGTTGGTTATATTAAGTGTGTAATATATCCCACGATTCAATTGGCGATTGTTGGCGTCATTCAATAGATAGAAAAGGTATTGCTGATCTTGCCTGAATTGCGAATGCCTTGATAAGAGTTCAGATTTAATGAATTCAGCATGCGTAAGGCGTGTTGGCCTACCTTCCTGCTGTCCATTACAACCATACGGATACAAATGCGGAAAGCATAGCAGATCTAGACTTTTATGGCGGTTATCTAATGGGACGTTATAGATTTTTAACATTTGATAAAGATCTGTCGCAGTTTCATTTGGCCTTTTTTCGTACAACGGGTGTATAGTGAATTGTTCATAAATTTCATCCGATTGCGAAACTTGAGTCAATAATGCTGCACACTCATCTGCGTGTGTATCATCACAACTTTCATGTTCCCTGGGAATATCTCCCTCACTATTCTCAAGTTGAATCTCTGTGGTTTGTACTTGAAATTCAATTTCTTTTATATCGTCCAATAATTTGTCAGCCGACGCTGGCAATTGGATTTCCGAATATTGTGGATTGTTCGTCTTGAACCATGCTAATGCGTTCCATACTTTATTTATATCGACTAATTGTTCCCATACCAATTTTGATTTTGTCGGAATACCGCGAACTAATATGTATAGCTCGTGATCAAAATTAATCGGATCTGTCGCTGGACAAATCATTTTCAAAGTTTCTTCCATAGGTAGAGGCAAATGAAACATCCTACCTTTCACTTTTTGTACCAACTCTCTGTGCGGTAGATTTCTGTTTGCTATTGTGGACATTCTTTGAACAGTTTGGAATGCCTTAGCTCTCTGAATTAAAATGCGTTCGTAGTCGTTCAATGATGATATAATTTCAGGCACTGGTTCAGTGATGAGTTCGTTCAAAATGCACCTACGTGGCATGATGTTTTGGCGAAGTTTCGGAAGGCAATAGCTGCACACGTATTCGCAATCACTACCTTCAGATTTTACATGCTGCATTAAATTCTTCCAAATTTTTGATGTTATTGGATTTATCATTTTTTCAATAGTTGTAATGTCTCTTCGGAAACAAAGTTTGTCGCACGAAACGCACACGTAATGGGGCGTATCTATTGAACGTTTGGTGAAAGCGTGGAAAGCACTTTGATACTTGTCCATGATTTCCGTTTCATTCAAATTAATGTCAGTAACAAAATTATTGACGATGTTATTAACTTTCTGCTGCACAGCTTGTGATATTTCTTGTAGTTTACCAAGATCGCCATCGTTCAAGGCCTTGTCGATCATTGAAATTTTCATATAACAATTCATTAATTCGTATACAAGCCTCTGTATATACCGAACGGCTGGAAAATGTGCAGATAGAATTTGAACAGGTAAGAAAATTGATTTGCAGGTGGCATCATCCATATAACAAATTTGAGAATGCCCTAGCTTGTCGGTTACGTGCTTCGCTGTGCACTCCAATTGAATTATCAATTTATGAATATTTTTCAAAGTACACATGGATATAATACTAAAAAATTGAATATATTTCTCCAGTAACGTTGTGTCCTTTGTCTTACACATATCGCTGCAAAGCCAACTCTTGCAAAACTTATTGTGATCCCTCTTCCCACTCCTGTTCTTTTTTTCTATTAACGGAAAAATGTTAATAGCATGCCCTGTAGCATTATTAACAATTGGCTCTGAAAATTTATTAATCTTGTATACAGTTTCGGCAAAGTACGGTTCAGCTGAAGCAATGTGTCTCGAGGGACCACATAGAACTTTTAATCTATCTTCAATCCTATCATTGGAGCATTTGGCAACTTGTGTTAGATAAACTTCTCCTTTTCTCTTGATAGCGTTCCAGGTTTTTCTCATAGAGCTTATTTTCAAATCTCTATCGTGAATGCACCATTTGACAATCGACTCGGCTTTCATTCTTCTTTCAATTTCTGATTGCTCGTCAATTATTTGTAGAATCTTTTCTACATATTTCTCTTTTGACTGTAGCAATGTCATAGTGTTAGCAGTATGGATGCGTCGATATTTCATGCAAATTTTTTTAGCCACATTTTTCTTGTGCTTCACCATCTCGTTATCCTGCTTTCGTTTATATCGTTTACGTTTTTGGTCGCATATATTTTTACGGTTTAAGACGTAATTGATACGTTTTTTCGCTCGCCGATTGTCGATATCCATTTTATAGATATTACGCTCTCGAGTTTGTTGCTTTTTCTGGTTCCGGAGGTAAAAATCTCGCTTTCGTACCAGTTCTTGATCAGCAATTAACAAATAACGTGCTCGTGCCATAGCTTGCTGCCGTTCAGCGTTCAAACGATAAAATTTACGCTTTCCAGCTCGCTTCTTTTCAGCATTCAAGTGATAAAGTTCGCGCGTTCGAGCTCGCAGCTTCTCAGCGTTCGTTTCTATATTAGACTTTGTTTCAGTCGAAGTGTGTATATAATATTTTTCGTCTTTCGATTCGTTGGGTTCCATTATTGTATCTGTATGTGTAACGGAAACTCCCACTTTTGTTTCAACTAAACGTTCACTCTTGTTAATATGCAACGCAATATGACGAGTGAAGAGTTGATCTGCATTGATCGATGAATTTTGTCTGTTTTCGAGAGATTCTTGATGATTTGAGCTTACGGGATCTGTCCCGGCAGACTTTCTGGAAATCGAGCGTTGTGACAGATTGATAATATCTATATCGGACGTCGAATGTGCAGTTGCTTCAGTTACCCGTTTTTCGATGATTAAAAACTGTTTTCTCTGCGACTCAAGGCACAACTTTTTTCCAGTTCGTCCAGAGGACGGTTGCTGTACTGTTTCGGAAGACAATTGACGTTCATAAGATGCAACCTTTGTAGCCATGCTTCGCATAGTATCAATACATGGAAACTCATCAATTATGCTGTTTTCGAACAATTTCAATAGATGTGTACGCATAAGAGGAACATCATATGTTATTTTATCTGGCTTGCGTCCATGTATAAGTGATATTGCAAAAGCTATAGCAAACACTCCACAATCGAATGCATTTGATTGCCATTGAACCGTTGGAAACTTTATAGGCTTCGTGTCAAACTGATAAAATGGAAATAACTGTCTTAAAAACTTCTCGTAATTTTTGTGAAGCCTTTTTGTATTCATTGAATCATAAATGAAAATTGATTTTGTATCGAAATAAGCACATACCCAATGATTATCACCGTTATGTAGTACTTGAATGTGTTTAAGGTTAGGCAACACTGATACGATTGTGTCTAGCATTTGTAGCCGCCACGTCTCACGGGGTGAGAATTCAGAGCAGGTTTTTACGAGGTAATTAAATTGTTCCATATGAAGATCGTTCAACCACCCGTCTGATTTAATTATGTCTACACATTCTTCGCTTAAAATTGGGCGAGCGATCCGACGGTTACACCGCCGCGATTGTTTATCAGTCACCACGGACGCTGTATCTATGAATAAATTACAAGCCTGTGTTCCAACTAAGTTCGCTAAACCCTGCTGATTTTTCTGAATAGTCTCTATCGATTGTATCTCAGTATCAACCGTATCTACGAAGGAAACTTCTTCTGCTATTTTACAGAATGCCCTACTATCGTTAACACGTAATATAGCTTCTGTATAATTTTTTTCTGAATGTTTCCGAACTATTTTATTTTTTTCTGAATGCTTACAGACTATTTTATTATCATTCATATCCAAATCTCGATGACGCGCAGAGGAAACAATAGGACCAATGACCCTCTGCGTTTTTGTGATATTTTGCACAGGCCTTGGTTCTGGACAGCTTCTTTTTGCCGACTATTGTTTAACAACTCTCGCCCATGTTTTCATTTCAATTTGTTGTGAATGTTGTTGGATACTTTTGCAAGATTCTAGATGCTTTTGAGGAGCAACATTTTTGTGAATAACAATTTTTTGCATTGTCCCAATACGTGGAAAGTTTTCGATCTTATTATTTTGAAATATCTTTAAAAGATGTGTTCGCATGAGCAGAGTGTCATAGGTAATTGTGTCCGGCTTGTGTCCACTCATAAGCGATATCGCAAAGGCAATAGCAAACACGCCACAGTCAAATGAGTTGAGTTGCCGTTGAACTGTGGGCAATTGTACGGGATTCGTTTCAAATTGATAAAACGGGAATAATTTCCTCAAATATATTTCATGTCGTTCATGCATTTTTTTGGAATTCAAAGAATCATATATAAATATCGATTTCGTATCGAAATAAGCACACACCCAGTGTTTATCAAGATCCGTATAACCGCTATGCAGTATTTGTATATGCCTTGCAGAAGATGGTACGGGTTCGATTGTATCTGGCAAGTCTACTCGCCACACTTCTTGGGGTGCATATTCAGTATAATGTTTTACGAGTAAAGCAAAATGATCCACATGCTCATCATACAACCACTCATTATTTCTAATAATCTGCATGTATTTCTCGTGTAAAATTGGTAGCATGATGTTGGATATTTCTCAAAGATATATACTTATTTACGTATTTATTTCAATAAATCTCAAAACAGCGTCGTGCTATTACGGCGCACAGCAGCCTTTCAATAATATGGCGCAAAGCAGCCTTCTGATATTACGGCGCAAAGCAGCCTTCTGATATTACGGCGCAAAGCAGCCTTCTGATATTACCTCGCAAAGCAGCCTTTATATCTGAAATCCCAAAAAATATTAACCTAACCTAACCAATAACCGTAAAATATTTTGTAATAATTCAAACACGGAGGAACAGCACTAATTCGTCTTTATTCAAAGAATATTCGATCAAATTGTGATGTAATATTGAAATTGGATCGAACGATGACAAATAAATTATTGTAGACCGATATTTGTTTTCGTGTTTATTTATATAAAGTCAACACTTATTGAATAAGTATAAAGTGCGTATAAAATCCAGAATATATATTTCACGGTTTAGTATGACAATATGTTCGCTGAAATGTAAAAAGTAGAAGAATAATTACAAGAATAAGAAGTATAAGAATAATGACAAGAAATCACGGAATTTGTATAGTAAAGCAAGCCAAAACTCAATTCACTTCAACTGAAAGAATCAAAGAAGCAGTTAGTCCGGTGTGCGCAGTCCAAGAGACGAAACACGGAAATGATTGACGTCAGCCACGGTAGCACGGTCGTCGATCTGACCCATAGCATAGAACATGGACTGCGCATTTGGACCGAAAATTGCTCGGTCCGTAGAAAGAGGCGGAGACACACGCGGCCAGATTCGTCTCTTTCTAACCAACAACGTCAAATGCTTAGAAAGGGACAGATTTGGCCGCATGTGCATGTTCCTTCTCTCTCACTTTTGGCGTCACCACAAGCAGTATAGGGAATGCGCAGTCCATGCTTTATGTCTATGGTCTCTATCTATCTATCTATCTATCTCTCTCTCTCTCTCTCTCTATTGTATTTCTATTCTATCTTTTATCTATCCTATTTTCTTTTTATTTTTATTCTATTGTACATATTCTATTGTTATTTTATTATTCTCATTATTATTATATTTTATCTTTATTACATTTATATACATATACTCTGCATGCAAACTATTTGTAGATTTTAGCTATTAAGATTCCTGTATTATTATGTACTAATTTTGTCATATATCTTTGTTTTGCCTTATGGTTATACCGCGGCATATATGCAATAAATCAATCAATCTCTCTGTGTCTTACTGTAAGACTTGTCCGACATTGTTATGGACAAATAAACAAACTATCTATCTATCTATTATATCTCTCTCTCTCTCTCGTCCTTCAACGACTTAACGCTCGTTACGAGCATGTAGTCAAAATGTCTATGGTTTGACCCAGTATTATTGGCCATAAATCATTAAAGAAGTGGATTGAATCTGAGCCAGTGTTGCCGGAATGCAACTTTTCACCGTGCTAGGTGGTGCCACTAAGACGTACTAGAATCCAGGATCTCATACTAGAGTTCAATTATTTTAATATGAACAGAATGAAGTTAATTATCGGCACATCCAAGATCGCATAGTTTTCAATAATGTAAAATGTTCTCCAGAGTAGATAGAATAAAATAATTACCAACTTTTCATTTTCGAGATAATGGAATATCAGTATATCAATAAAAACCCAAAGACAAAGCTACTCATACTTCAAACAATACGCTATTTCAACTTCAGATTCACATTTATAGATACACTTCTATTTGACCAATGAGTAAATAAATTCCTCCTGTAATATAAAACATTTAAATATATATTATTTTCGGTCGTAATCAAATTTGCATCTCAACTGCCTTATTATAACATCACAAATAAAAATTCAAAACAATTTATTAAAAAATGTTGCGATTTGTAATGATTTCCTCACTCAAGAATAAAAAATAACATGATATATATGAGGTAAATTTTTATTCATAGCATAAAAATATAATGACGAGTAATCGTAGTACAATGATCTCAGTAGTCTAATTTAATGTTGTTTTATTATCCTATACTATGCTATTATGATATTATATTTACTCTTTTTGTTTTATTTTATTTTTATTTTTCTTATCAATTATGAGTTGAGTTCTGATTAAGTAGTACGCATATAAATGTAAGAACAAATTATGTAGAACGTAAGTGAATTAGTATAAGCAAAAATGGATAATATCTAACATCAAAAGGCAAACAAACTGAATAAACAACTATATAGTTTATTTCAATAATCTATACCAATAGTACACTCAGAGAAGGGAACCATTGGACAAACTATAAAAAAGCATGAATGCGGCGAAATAAATATTCGGTTATTGCAAATCATCTGTTGTTGCGATAAAATATTTGTTTGCAGAAGACGATATTTTATTGCAACAACAGGTATTAATTGCCGCAACTGAGTATTTGTTTTGCCGCATTGAGTTCATCCAATGGTTCCCTTCTCCGAGTTGTACTATTGATAAGTCAGTAAAAATTGAAATTAAAAAGTCAACAAATCAAATGTGATTAAATAATCTATATTGACTGAGGTCTAAAAAATCTATATTATTGCGGTGTTTAAAAACCACATTTAATTCTAAATGTTCCAAGCCGTCAAAACTTGAGTCTTGATGAAACAAAAACATCCATGCATCGAACGAGCTCTATAGATTAAGCGGAAGCTGCTACTCATTGGACGTTTCTAATTATAACAGTCAATGAACGCCTATGACAAACTTATATGAAATAAAAATTTAAGACCACGAACCAATTGTATTGTGAGTTGATAAAAAAATTCCATTAAATAAATGTGATTACGAATAAAAATTTAGCCAAATTCTAATTGCTTGTAATAATAATTGATGAACAATTTTGAATCGGAAATTATTATTCTGAATAAATTCGATTAGCTGAAAATTGTTCATAATTTTTTTTATAAATAATTGAAATTGGAAATGAAGAATGTTGTTCATTTAATAAATATTTTTTTAAACTCAAAATAGAATCCTCATTCATCAGGGTCTCAAATTCTTCCTTTAAAAAAGTTCGTCATTGACGTAAGTTGGCTACTGTAGTTGTAAATATCTAATGAGCGGCAGCTTCTGCTTAATTTACAGAGCTAAGTCGGTGCGAAGATATTTTTTTTCATTAAAACTTAAGTTTTGAGGGGTTGGAGCATGGAGAGCAACAATTTTATCTTGAAATACCCTAATAATAATGGCACACTCAAAAAAGGGATGAATTGAATGAACTCAATGCGGCAGAAAGAGTACTCAGTTTGCAGCAATTGATATTTGTTGTTGTAATGGAATATTTATTCATATAATAGAATATTCCATTACAACAACAGATCAGTTGCAATAACAAAATATTTATTCTACCGCATTGAGTTCATTTAATTCATCCGTTTACTGAGAGTACTATTGATACGTCAGGATCAAAAATGAAAGAACTAAAATTAAAATTAACTAAAATTAACCACGACGGCCTCGATCCCCCTGCCTCCAAGGTCTACCACCGCGATGAAGTTGCCGTGGAGCCCTACCGCCTCGGTACTTCACTAAACCTGCACCCCCATGATTTGCGATATTGAACAGCAGCTCAATAAGATTATGTTGCTGTTTGCGATTGTTGCATACCCGCCCGGCACGTTGATGCCGCCGTCTGCGATGTTCTACAAATAATAATCGGATCACATCGTCATTTCAAGAAATATTGCAGAAAATTTAGGAGATACAACTTGGAGCCAAAAAACTTTATTGAGATGAGATAACTAAGGCAATTAGTTAAAAACTGAAGAATTAGAGAGTGAAAGTTCTTAGGTTTTAAATAATAACTGATGTCGAGACGTATTCGAAAAGATAGTCTAGCTAGATAGATCAGATAGTTTAGATTGATACGCAGAAGTATAGAACAAAGTATATAAGAGGAATGTAGTCCAAGAGAATGAAAAGTATTGGTTACGAATAAAATCAGAATTGCAGTATGAAATTTCACACATACCATGAGCTGGAGGCGGGTTGCGCCTCTCATTTATTGGAGGCTGCCGCTGTAAATGGATTTGTTGAGCGTTTGGTGGCGGTTGTTCTAGAAATTAAACCACGCAATAGTTTGAAATGAATGAAAGTTTTTAGGTTTATCGAACCATAACTGGTGTCGAGACGTATTCGAAAAGATAGTCTAGCTAGATAGATCAGATAGTTTAGATTGATACGCAGAAGTATAGAACAAAGTATATAAGAGGAATGTAGTCCAAGAGAATGAAAAGTATTGGTTACGAATAAAATCAAAATTGCAGTATAAAATTTCACACATACCATGAGCTGGAGGAGGGTTGCGCCTCGAATTTATAGGACGCTGCCGCTGCGAACTAATTAGCTGAGCGTTTGGTGGCGACGGTGGTGGCGGTTCTGCTGAAAATTAAACCACGCAATGCTATCAGTACATGATTTAGAGACAACTATTTGCGTTTCAGTTTTATTTAAAAACATGCATTGGTTTAATTGGACAAATTGTGAAAATTATGAGAAGTATAGCTAGATTAAAGCTGGTGTGTACTATTTGGAAGCAAACTATTTAAGAATAAAGCTTCATATGCTTCTAATACAGTGTATGCTATGAAATGAACAAGTAAATAATATTTTCATCCATACCGTCGTAAGGTGGTAAATCTTCATCAATGTTTGCAACAGGCGAGCCTTCTCGTGAACGATCCTGGCTATCCTCTATTATAATCGGCTGCACTGCTTCTGTAAATTATAGTACAATGATAATCATATAAGTATCTTTTCAACAGCCAACCATTACTTGCAATGCTATTTTTAATACTCACGAGATCGAGGATTACTAGGGCCTGGTTGGGAGACCCGTAGAGCTCCCAACCCAGCCTCAACGCGTCTCATAGGCGTAAAGTGGACAGATGGAAAATCAAGGTCCATATTTGTTAGCTGAGAAATAAATAATGCATATCGAATTTCTGCACAATTGTATAATAAAATTCAATGCTGAACTTCAAAAACTTACATCATCATCTAGTGGATCAATAGACTCACGTCCTGCGTCGTTAGCATCCATCTTGACAATGATTCTAATGTGCTTGATATTCTGATTTTTTTTCCACTCTTAGTTATTCGTATATTCAACATACCTGTGTTTCGGTTCCAAAGTCTGAGGATTTATAAACATAAGATTATCCACCGCAAAGGATTACCGGCTTGACAGCAAATCAATCTCTAATCTCTTTTAAAAATCCGTTGTGGATTAATACTCCTTGTTTCTGGGTAAACTGACAAAGTTTAAAATCAAAACACCAAATACCTGTTGTGTAATATACTTCGCTACATACCTTCTATGAGGATAATAATTAATCAACAGTACGCGATCTCTTATCTCTGTGTTAGATCATCGAAAAATAGAATCCCAAATTTTTTCAGATATTTTTACCATTTTATTTTCGAAGTTATTGTAGAGGATATTCCATATAGTTTTGTAGTTGTGTCATCAATTTTTTTTCTTGCGTTCTTTTACCATTATACATTTTCTTTCGGCAATAGGTTTTTCGTGTAAAAAATCTTAGCTTTCAGAAAAAATATATTTTTTTTCGTTTATTCCTGTGAAAAGCAACTCCCAAATTTTTTAAATTATTTTCAATGTTTTTTCGAGAAGCTTAGAAAATTTTACATAATACACGTAATTTTCAAGATAGGATCTCGATAAACACACGAGCAATGAATTAATGAACGAAAATTGAAGAAAATTTCAAGTTATTCCATGCATTCAATAATTATTCTGTTTCCTCCCTTTCTCTCCTTTCCGCTTTCTCTCTTTCGCTCGAAAAATTAATAAAAGAACAGAAACTGGAGGAAATTTCAAATTTAATTCATATATTTTACTTATGTTATAATTATGTGAAAAGTATGAGAATCGTATCAAAAAACTTCAGTTATTGAAGATAACTAAAAGAACTTTCCACGAGCATAAACGAAAACAAAATATTTGTTTGGAATTTTTTTACACAAAAAAACCTATGTTTTGAAAAAAATGTATGGTGGAAAAAAGACGCTATGAAAAATGAATGAACAAGAATTATAAAACTATATAACTTCGAAAATGAAGGGGTAAAAATCCTGAAAAAATTGGGATGCTGTGTTCCGATAAGGAGTTTCAGCTCAAAAAAATTCGGAAAAATCTGAGGACGTGAGGCCGGGTCCCTTTTGTTGATGTTTTTAGTTTTTTTTTGAGTTTTTAAAAGTTTTTTTTTAATTTCATTTGTAACATCTTACTTTAGGGGTCTTGTCCCCTGTTTAAATACTAATGTATAGCCGAGGGATGTTGATGGTAGGTAATACGAGAAAAGTAATAGTTTTATTTAAACTCTTATAAGTATTACGTTTATTCTGGTATTTAGTTACATTTAAGAACCTTAGTAGGCTAGGTGTCTATTGGTACGTGTATAGTTGAGAAGTGGTGTAAGGAATCGAGGGAAGCATAGTTAGGTATGTAGATAAAAGGTTTTGCTGACTCGTTGCATTTGGCAGTGCCGAGTGCAACAAGTCTTTTTCTAGAAGTGGGAAAGAAAGATGCGGAGGTAGCAGGCAGATAAGAAGAGTGGAGACGTAGAGGGAAAAGGGGGGAAGCGTGTGAAGAGTTGAGCTGAAGTAAGTGAGGGGCGAACGTACGGGCGGTGATGCCCGGACGTAACACATTTGTGAAAAATTATTTTCTATTTCAAAGAGAAATCACCCTATGTAGGTTTGAATGACTAATTTAAAGACACCCTGTATACAGAGCGATTCTGAGGAAACAGGTCAGTCTAATAGAGGCTCCCTTAATTATGTTCGTCAATGATAACGCTGTCAGATACCACGAACAAGCGATCTACCGATATTGATACCTACGACTGATATCTTCAGACGACGTAGCGGTAGCTGTCACGTCGTAGGTTATATAATGAACTGTCATATTACAATATTGTGTAATTAAATTCTAATATTGTTCATAATACAACGGTATACGTAGAGTATTGTTTTATTCAGCAGAGATGCCTCGTAGGATGAAAAACTTTAACCGGATCGATGAGATACTGCTTGATGAATGATATTCACATCGTTTTGTTCGAAACCCTACCCATCGTAGAGATGCAACGGGTCAGTCAGTCACCGAAGAAATCCTCGGTTGTAACTAATGTAGGAAATAAACAGAAATTCCCACCTGAAATGAATTCATAAAGAATCAATATCGTATGCTATTAACTTATTAACTTTATCACTACCAGATGTGTAAATTTCACCAAGACACTTATTTATAACCTAATAATGTTTGAAATAAACTGAAATTGTCGCCTGCAATCAATTTAACCTCATCACTACTTATTTATGAAATAGTATCGTATACCGTTGTATTATGAACAATATTAGAATTTAATTACACAATATTGTAATATGACAGTTCATTATATAACCTACGACGTGACAGCTACCGCTACGTCGTCTGACAGCGTTGTCATTGACGAAAATGTATAATATGACATCTTATAATATGACATCTTCTTCTTTATCCGTTTGCTTAACCCGTTATTGGAGGTAGGACGGAATGTTCACTAATGGCCATAGACTATATTGTTGACAGCTGGACGGGCAAACGCTCTTTATTTCCCGTCCGCCTAGCCTTAGTCTTTTCGTGGGCCCAAGAAAAGAAGGGACGCCTCTCTATGTTATTTATATACTCATACAACTGCCTCGTGACGTCATCGTGGAGACGGAAAAGACGAACAAAATTCTTGATCAAACTGAGCATTTCTATAAATCGGAATATTAGATCTCAGCTCTCCGTACACCGATTGCATAAAAGTTGGGCTTAAATGAAAGCTGTTTGAAGCCATATTCTAAGATAAAAATTCGAATATCGTGTGTAACCCGAGTCGGAATAAAATAAGGATAATATCTTCGCCGTATAGGCCGAAGAGCTCTCGTGCGGGTATAGAGACTCGGTCGAGCCTCGCGCCGCGCGCTTAAAAATTCTTTTTATTTTTAATGTACTTGGCGCGAGACTCTACCGAGTCTCTTGATGATTTCAGGTACCTTATCAAATATGTGTTTTCATGATTATTATCATGGTTCACAATGTTATAATTGAAGTCACCGATGAATATTATTTTATCGTTATCGCTTGGGATTGTTTGCATAACTTTGTGAAAATTTTTCTCAAACATTACTCTAGTTAATTCTGGTGATTTATATCCGCTTACTAAATAATAATCTTCAATTTTCAATACAAGTATTTCTACGTGTGCTTTTTCGTTAAATTCATTTTCCACCGCAATATTTTCTACTACAATATCCTTTTTTGGATAACATATCAAGCCCCGACTTGCATGACTGTAATTTCATCTGAATACAATTTTATAATCTTCAATGTCCAATTTATCATGGCACTTCGATAGTGTCTCGCTAAATATTAATACATCCCCTCGATGAAACCAATCATCTCCAAATATATGGTTTAATTTATTCTGCAGAGTACCAACATTTTGATATATGATTATCAATCCTTTCTCATTTTTTAAATTATTATATGATAAGTCAAGTCGTTTATATGCTCTCAAATACTTTATTTCTGTAAGAGCATGATTGTCTGTTTTAGCTTGTTTTTTAGGAACTTTAAAATTACCTAAAATATATAAACCACTTAATTGTTTTACTCTACTTAAAGCCACGTACATCATTTGCGTTGTAATTGTTGCAGGTTCAGTAAAATCTAAACAAATTTCATCATAGGTTTGTCCTTGTGCTTTATGAATAGTTATTGCCTCTGCGGGCACAAGAGGAAATTGTTCACGAATTATTTGATGTTCTAGATTCTTGGAAATATTCAATACGATTGAGCTTCTATTGATTGGTGTTAGCTTAGAATTGATATTATTACGTTCCATGTCATTAGCAAATGATCTTTTTGCTTTCTTGCCGACTCTAGATGAATGGAAATCTATCCACAATATGTGTGGCTCATTCGTATTTGGTTTAAAAGTAATCAATTTCAAAGTACCACATGCACCATTTACCAATCCATCTTCAACATCAATATTATTAGTAATCATATATTTGATATTGACTTTTAGTTGAATTTCATTTGCTAGGCCATTTGTGTCTTGCAATTTTTTCGATTTTAATGATTCCAAAAGTTTTAATGTCGTCTCATTATCAGTTTTACGTAAAATAGTATCTTTAGCACACGAAACTATCATTTCACCAGGACATTGTGAAATTCTCAAGGGATTATAAGTATTGACCTTGGAATTTGTGGCGTATAATCTTATCGCTGTATTGGGGATATAATCAGCATTTTCAATTTCTCGAGATTTAATTAAATCAATATCTTGTTTACGCATCTGTCCGAGTGCTAAGTTATTGAGGGCAAGTATAAATTCCAATTCATCTTTTTGCCGCATTACTTCTGTTAATTCGTAGATCGAAAATTCGTCCCATAATGGGTTACGATCGAAAAATGCAGCCATTTCATTATTCTTCGGGATTTGATAGACTGGTCGATCCATGACAGGTGGTAGTTGCATAAAATCGCCAACAAACATGACGGATACACCGCCAAAGGATTTATCAGTTCCCATTATTTGCCTCAATCGTGTGTCTATTTGCCCTAATGCTTTTGAACCTACCATAGAAACCTCATCTATTATTATGACTTTCGTTTTTATCAACTTTTCACGAATTTGATTAGCTACATCGTTTGATAATTCTGACATTTGACCACCAAATTGATTAATTGGTAACGCAAAAGCTGTATGTAATGTTATACCGTTGATCAAAAATGCAGCTTTCCCCGATGGAGCACATAACAAGACAATCAATTTATCCAAATCTCCACCGGGTAGATTATCGTAAAAGTTCGTTATTAACTGATATAGTAAATTTATCAAAAAACTTTTACCCACTCCAGCTGAACCATTTAAAAATATTCTGAATGGTAATTGCTTATCTAATTTCAAGCAATTTAATACGTGCATGGCAAATTCTTTCTGTTCAGAATTTAATTTTCGGAACATGTCCTGTAGCTGTCCGGCAGGTATCCTTTGTGGACATACGTATTTGTTAATATTATTATTCTTATTCTTCTCTTTATTGGTCATTTCTTCACCACCTTGTTGAAAAATATCAATTTTTTGGTGAGGCAGAATTTCATCAGCAATAAACTCGTCAGCTTCTAAATTTTCTTTTTCTTGCATATCATTTTGGACTTGTTCTAAAACCTCAGACAATTCTTCATCACTTATTATTGAAAATGGTGCTCGGTTGAATTCTATAGCTTGCTGATGCTGCTCATACACAGCCTCAGTGTCAACATTTTCCACTTCGTTTACTTCATTTCTCCAAGGCATGAATAGCAATAGCTGCTCTCTAAAATAATTTGCTGGATCTTGAATTAGTTTATACCGTCTGTATCTAATGATAGCTGTTTGCTTTCTATTTCTATATGAATTATCCGCCGGATCTTCATCATCATTTTCGTCATCTTGTTTGCTTCTTTTCGGAATTTCTGTATAATTTGTTGCAAAATCCGCAAGACAAATATTTTCGAATTGTTGTTCTCTCTTACTATATTTTTTGAATATATCGTCCAGAAAGACTTCAGTTGAATCGGGTTGTAGGTCTCTCAAGCGTTTTAAATCAGGAACTGATTTTAGCATTGAAACTCGTTCAGCAATTGGACTAGTGTTGATAAATATGGCTTTTCGACTTTTTTTTGACGAAGGAAGGGATAATACGTGGTAAGCAGCCTCTTTTGAGGACATCAAATTGCTATTTAGAAATACATTTGTTATCTTTCGAAATTTATCTCTTATGGTTTGATTGCCGTTTTTAGAATCTGTCGCGGCTTCTCTTAATAACTTTCATAATCCAGCGTCAATTTTTGTAAGATAATTAGTTACGTAAGTGACCAAAGCGTATTGATCTAGTACTGGTTGTAAATCTGTATTTGCTTCAAATAAGTGTAATATATTTTTATTATATGCATTAATACCAACTTCTGAACCAGATCGTTTCAAGAATAATTGTCTTCGATTTAAAGTACTGCGAATTGCAATAACATATTCATCTTCAGTCATATTTAACTCCATCAAAACTTCATCGAAACTCATTGACACACCTCTTTCTTTATGAAGATGGTTCATTAAAATTCTAATCTCTTTATACGGTTTTGGGGCAATTTCTTCCTCTTTTAAGGGTTCCAATACCATGGTCTGTTTCATCACTGGATAGGGAATGTTGAATCTACATTGTTTATGTTTCTTTCCTTTATAACACGTGTGACTGTGCTTATGAACTTGCAAATCAATATAAGGATCATCTTCGTTGTATTCACAAGTGATAAATCGATCTACGAAGTCTATATATTCTTGTCCTTTTTCCACGTCGTTATGATCATATTCTGGGGCATCTTTTAGCCATAGCAGAATATGTTCATGTGGACTGCCACGCTGCTGGAATTCAACACGTTCGTAGCTATCTTCAACTGTATATTTGTCAAAGATACTATTTTCTTGCTTCAAGAACTGCATGAACTTATTTGTTTTGTAGTCAAAATATCGAGCACACGTGACTGGATCATTTCTTATCAATCGACTTTCAACATTGTAATCCAGTTCATAAGATTCTCTAATAGATATGGAGTGACCTGTTTCACCAAATTTCATCAATGTTTGAATTAATTCGGGCCAATGTGATTCTGCAGCTGAAAGTGTGAGAAAAAGAGTTGGCTTCCCTAACTGTCTAATCATTGCGAGTAATTCTTTTTTTTTACAATCCCAATATGATGGAGAAGATCTGATAGATTTCAACATTTTGTAACCTTCATCAAATTTTATCAAATTGTTCATGAAGTTATCATTTAACGCATTATTAGCAGTGATTCGAGTAGTTTTTTTTGTTTTTCTCAAACAGACATTGACGTTGGCCAAACAGGTAATTTCTAATTTTTTTTTTGCCATGAATAATATTCTTGTAGGTATGCAGGATCTACGGTCATGTCGTCTAGCTTCTGATTTTATACGATTTGTGTAAGATACACATTTAGGTACATTGAATGAGTGACCCACAAAAATCTTTGGAAAACACAACTCATCTACGTCATCTACTTTGTGCCAAGGCAAGGGAATTCTATTTTGTCCAGGTGCAATAACTTTTACAAAATTTGTATCTTTCTTAGAAGCTTCTGCGTTTCTATCCATAAGTAATACTTCATCATTATTTATTTGATTGAAGTTGAATTCTTCAGCCGACTTATCAAACTGATTTTGGTCATCGATATTTTCGAACAAATCTGTAATGTCTTCAGTGGACGAATCCTTACTATTCTTCGAATTCTTTTCGATTTGTTTGCAGGTATTATTATTGTTGTCCACATTTGATTCCTCGTCAATGTTATCTTCATCCTCAACAATGAAATTGATATTTTCGCCTGGACTATTATCATACCGTTTCAGAAATTCTTCGTCGATTTCAATTTTATTTTTAATATATAACGGAGTCTTAATTAAAAGTTTCAACACTTCGCATATCAACCCTGGTCGGATTGATTCGAACATGTAATGACTTTGATGATCAATGTGTCGTTTCAATTTGACTTGGATTGTTTTCATTTTATTAAATTTCCTCGGCAATACTTGTAGCATGTCATTTATTTCTATTGAAATATTAACTACACTACCTTTCAAACCTAGTTGAGGATTCAATGCATAGGGTTTCAGAGCCCTAATTTGCATAAAATTTAATATCGGAGCAACCATTCTTTCTTCTAAATCTGTTAATTGTTTGAAACAATCTGGGATTTCTGTAAATTGTAAACCATTACTCGTTGATAATAGTGGTATCTGTTTCTTTCTATAAATATAATCTCTACAAGTATTACAAATAAAACCGGACGTGTAGTTTATTATTTTTCTTAATACATTTTCGTCGATTTTTTGTAATATTTTTTCGATATTTAATTTCATCACGGAACGACGGAAAAATAAACCTTCGCAGCAACAACAAATAAATGATGGTGTTTCTGCACGATCATCAATAAATATCAATTTCAATTTTGCTAAAGGGTTACGATTCTTATTTTTTCTAAGATTGTTAGAAATGTTTTCGCGAAATCGCAGGAAATCTATTTTTCTACTTAATTGTTTGTTTCTCGTATCGTTTTGTTGTTCCGTTGCTTTATAATTTTCATTTTGACGTAAAATATTATTCCTTTCGTAATTCTTCCTAATTTCAATTACTTTATAATCTTCATTTTGTCTTATGATTCGATTCCTTTTCGCATTGTCTTCATTTTCTCTGGTATTAAATTCATCAACTTCTCTCAGCTGTTTAATTCTATCCACATTTCGTTCCTTCTCTTTAGCTGCATACTCTTCGTTTTCTCTTAACCGTTTCATCCTATCAACATTTTGTCGATTCTCTTTAGCCTTATACTCTTCATTTTCTCTTAACCGTTTTATCCTATCAATATTTTGTTCTTTCTCTTTAGCTGCATACTCTTCGTTTTCTCTTAACCGTTTTATCCTATCAATATTTTGTTCTTTCTCTTTAGCTTCATACTCTTTGTTTTCTCTTAACCGTTTTATCCTATCAACATTTTGTCGATTCTCTTTAGCCTTATAAACTTTATTTTCTCTTAACTGTGTAATTCTATCGATATTTTGCTGCTTTTCTATACTTTTATACTGCTCATTTTCTCTCAATTTTTCATTTCTAATTATATTTTGTTTATTTACTGATGTTTTGTAAGTATCGTCTGAACGGATAATTTTCATTAATTTTTTGTGATTTGTTTTTCGTTTCTGTGATTTTTTACTTTGACCAGCAATTTTATTTTCGTTTTCAGAAACGTTATTAATCTTTGATATATATATATTTTTTTGTCTGCATTAATTTTTTGTTGGGATTTCTTCTTTGATTTCATTTTGAAGGATAATTGTTTGGTAAATAAATCACGTTGACAGAAGAAGAGTATCAATATACGAATAGAACATAAACCACAGAATATATGTATGTATACATATATGAGCATAAATAATTTTTTGAAAGTTATCTCTCCATCTATGATATCATTGAAGCTTATAGTTAAATAATTCATTTACATCAGTAAATGATTGAATACCAGTCTCACTTATTGATACAATATATAATCGTGAGTAACAGTAATTAACTTCACCTAGACATTCTCCCTCAACTTAAAGAACGGCTAAACAAAAATTAATGAACAAGGATAATTCTATATTCCTTGAACACATGAATGTAGATTAATATTTTCAATCAATAAAGAGTCTAAACTAAACTATGATTTTCCTATGATTAAGTATGATTGCATTCGGTCATCGCAACACGAGCTCGTAGAACCTGAAGAAACCGTCTGAAGATGTTAGTCATGACGTCACGGCTGCAGTGGATGTTAATACTCCGATTGTCGATGTCCATTGTTTTATCAATTCTCTGTGGAAGATTTTCTTTCATTATCGTAAATCAAATATATGTCTGTACCGGTTCTTTTAGTTTTCTCATAGTACATACGTATATTTTTATCATATCCATACCTGACGCTTCTTTGCACTGTTTTACCTATTTCGCCCCGTGAATTTCTCAAGCCTATTCATTCGTGTGTTTCGGTACGAGTATATTATCACTGAACTTGACAGTTTACACAGTTAACCTCGCTTGCACAATTTCTGTCATATATCGCTGCTTCCCCCCTTTTTTTTTTCTTTAACATTTGGTTATGTAGGTAAGTAGTACATATATCTGGTCGTTTAAGCCGGATTCACATGATGTCAATTCATTTCAGAATCATGTCACGTAATGATTAAATTATAATCACTGTTATCACTACTTTCATTGGTTTAGTTTATGATAATAACTATAAATTATCATCGTCGTGTGAGTGATAACTAGTTTTAAATTTGAAAAAAAAGTTCCTCGCCAACTCACTAGTGCCGCGGTGCGAAAGGTTCACACTGTTGTATGAGATCGTGAAGCACATCTTCTCAATACACAGTGTCCCACATATATTATTTATTGTTAATATTTCACTTTCCCTTCTTCCTTTGGGTTTATTGCTGATATGCGCGTGGGTTTTAAGGTTGACCTAGAAGTACATATTATACACTGGCCGTATATTGACAAAAAAAAAAAAAAACTGTCGTGAACGAATTGGATGAAACAAAACACGACCGTCAGTTGGCCGTAAGTCTAATTTGACGATTGAACGCGCGATGTGTTGGAAAACAAAAGGAAACGATGTTGCTCGTACGACGCGAAGTTGCAAGCACGGAACTCGATAGTTTAGCAGGCACCTAGAAACCATTTTCGGAGGGGGCCGAATAAAAAGTTTTTGATTTATTTATTATCAATACCAATATTCACACGCTAATATATTTATAATAGTACATATCATTGAAAAACGACTGAGTGCCAATTTTTATCAAGATTCAAAAATATTTAGATTTTGTTCCGCATATTGTATCTGCCATTTTGAATTTTGCAAATCTGGCCTCAGATTCGTGATCAGTGACCCGAAAAACCTCCGGATACCAAATTTCATCCAAATCCGTTGTTCCGTTTTCTGGATATCTTCATTTTTATTATATTTTTTGGAATTTTATTATTTTAATAACTCAAAAACTACAAGACCGATCAAACCCAAAATCTAATCAGCTCTAGAGTTGGGAGAGACGCGTCGATTGAGACCAAGTTCGTCAAAATCGGGTGACTCGTTCTTGAGATATCGTCGGAGAAAAAAACTGATCACACACATACATACATACATACACACATACATACACCCAGACGTCCAACTGAAAATGGTCGGAGGGGATTCTCCGGACCTCAAAACGTGGAGATTTAATAAAAACCCAACTTTTCATTTTCGGGGTGATTACAATAACTTCCTCTTTTCTCTGAAAACAGAGAAACGGGAAGTTAAAAAGAGGAGTCTGTTTTGATTTTGTATATGAGACATATTTATATTTTGCCTGTAATCAGCTCTACTGGGTAATTTTACTAGCTGAACTTCAATGATGCCAGCAGACATATTCATGCGACTGTTGATCTTCAAATTCACGGCTAGATTGACTATAGTTGGATGAGACTCTCTTTCGTTATCGTTCTCGACACTATACGATACGACGGACGACTTGTGCATAGGCATATTATAATACGATATATTTTGGAGCTGTCAGCTAAGATCGTTTCAAATGAAATTTTTCACTTGTGATGCAAGTCAGTCCGTTGTACTGCATACACTGATACCAATGAAATAGATGTTACACTGATTCAAATTCGTCCAGCATCCATCAAGATAATATGTATCGAGTCATAACCCAGACAGCAATATGACATCTGTACGAGTTCTTGAAGAGTTTTTTTTTTAAGATTTGGACGTCTCAATTTTCGTCAAAATGAAGTCTTTGAGACGTCTTGAGGACGTCGAATGCGCCACCACAAGTGCAAACCAAGACTTCTTGAAGAGCTCGCAAAATTTTGGCAAATTCCATGCCCTTTACTTAAATGGTTTTTTTCTGACCAGTCCAAGAAAGCCCACGAGCAAACTTGTCCGATAAAATGAACGCTAAAACATCACGAGTATGTTTCTTGGCATTTGGATCGCGTCTTAAGGTAATTACGTTTATCTGTAAAGCAATTATATATAAGTTACATATAGATTCATTGTTTTAGAAGAAATCATGAACAATAACTGATATAGTATATGGAAGAAAAAAATAAATTTTATGAGCAACAGATAGTAAAAATACATCAACGATTTGTTTGAATAATAAAATAGTTATTTACATATTGCGTGCGTGCGGATTCGTTATCTTGTAATAATTGATTGAATTTCTTTAATGGTAGAATATCAGTGAGTGGAAAGTCAGGCAATACATTGCGAGCATGAGATGGTTTAGGAGTATTATTTGGATTTTCCTGGTTCATTATTCAAACGTTTACCAAACGTAGAAGCGTGTCAAGCTTCAAACGACATGCAGCTGTAGATGAAAAGATATTCCCATTATTATTGTCGAATATATAATAATAATGGATATATAATATTAAAGTGTGCCAAGAAAATGACTATTATTTTCGAATACCCTAGAATCTGTTGGATAAATATTTTTTGATGGAGAATAAGAAACTAACTCGTACTATAATTAGTAGCTTTTTTCTGATTCATTAACGATATTTTTGAATATTGAATAATGGATTGGCCGTAAATGAAATTAATGATTTTTTTTTTTCAAATTCAATGAAAAATGAAAAATCAGTAATTTAATCTTAGAAGCAATAGTTTGAGAATAGTTGAAATTGTGCAATTTTAGGAAGACATCATTTTTCGAAAAACTTTTAATTTGTTACAAAATTATTTAGTTTTATGAAGAAAGCCATTTTTTGGGCACACCCTAAAGAATAAAATGTAAATGGAGAATGGGTTCGTGTATATATTTCACATACACGGTGAAAAACTTCGTTATTATTATTTATTTTTCCTATGATAAATATTTACTAATTTCATTAACATAGATTTGATCACTTTATCAAATTATATAGTGTTCGATCAACGCACGAAAATGTTAAATATTTGAATTTTCAATGTTGACTCGTACTTGTTTTTATAATGACTGAAGGTTTTTCACTGTGTTAATTAACTATTTAAAGATTTGAAGCGGAGTTTAAAATTTTTCGAAACTAAAAACAAGCATAGGTAGTTAATTATGTTAAAAATGTAGAAAAAAGAATATTAAATTAAACCTTATATTTACCACAGCAATTTTGAGAGCATTCTAAATTTTGATTCCCAGCATCAACATTCTGCTTAGAGACAGACGTTGTTAATTGCTTAGAGGACGGAGTTGTTGATTGTATATCAAGATTAGTATCATTACTTGCATCTCCAATATCAAAAGCAACGTTACTTTGCTGAGCATTATTGGAATTATCAACTGATGTTTCTTTACTAATATTATTTCCATTGACATCTGGTGGAGTCTGAATATGTTCTTGAATACTCTGAATACTCTGAATCTTCGGAAGCACTTTTCGAGCTGGCTGTTCGGGTGGATCTATAAAATTAACTTTTTTGAGTAATCATTATCATTAAGAGGTTATTAATGTCACACGAAATTATTTTAAACAACACTTACAACTTATTATCAGATTAGGTACTTCGATATTTTTAACTGTTATGTTTTTTGTTGCCGGCTCAGAAGTTACAGGACTTGTAGGATAATTAGAAGAATCACCATGGTCTAATTCCTGCGTTTCTATATCACTGTTATCATTTCCATTATTAGTTGAGTCGTAGTTGAATAAATCTTTTGGGTTAAATTTATCATTACCATCAACACCTGTAAAATTATAAAATATTGAAAGAAATACATAGAAAACTGTAATCACCTCAATGAATGGATAGAGGTTTGATATAATACCTCTATCTTCATTATCGCTAGATCCACTTTCAGTGGACGATTCCTTTCGATAACGTGCTGGAGTTTTTCGAGTACGTTTTTCTGTTAGTTGATCACCATCTTTGAGCTTCGACACAGCTGTTTCATCACTAGTTGAAATGTCAACTGCGGCAATTTCAACTGCTCTAGCTATCTCAAAAGTTTCTATGAATACAAATTTATTGAAATCAATAGAGAAATGTCAAACAGGTGAAAAGAATATTAAAAGTATATAATAAGGATAAATCTGAAATAATTTTCTGTTTTTATGAAAGTGAAATCTACATAATGATATAATTGTTGAACAATTTAACGCAGTAACTGAACAATATTATTGTACATACGATATGGTCCTAGCAGTCTAGGATATTTAATAGTTTTCCAATTTTTTTTTGGTGTCAATGCTTTTATTGGATTTTCATTTTTAGGTAGCCATCTCACAGTTTACAATTTTTTATTTACCCAAGATTCGGGTGCGGTTGCACACCGGACATCATAAAAGACAACAAAAAACATCTATCCAAAAAAAAAATATTATTTCAACTTAGATTCTGAATCAAGATAATAAAAATCGGCCGAAAGAAATAAATTGTTGATTACGTTTAAATTGTAAATTGATACCTACGTTCTGTATCAGGAGAGAATCTATAGTTGAACAAAATATTTTTTTACATTTTTTTTTTTTTTTTGAGGCAAGTCATTTTTTGAGAGTAAAGAAATCAAACAAATATTTTTCAAAATAAATATGAAGAAATAAAAGAAATTGCTGATGGAATGAGTAATTAAAAAATTTTCGTGCGCTCATTTTTCATTATTTTTTCATAATATATTCTGCTGTTCACTTAAAAAAACCAAACAAATTGTTGAATATATATCTGCTATATTCAAAATCATGTAATTTATATTATATTGTAACGTTACGGATTGTCTGGATCGTTAGATCTTTAAGACAAGCCGTTCGTCGGGTTCTAAAAAGATGCTGGATTTTTACCGTTAGTTAATTAATGAATAATTTTGGACTCCTCGACACTGTGGGTGGGGAAAAGATAGGTAATGCCACACAAAAAGCCACTTAACACAGATTTTTTATTATTTCACAATCCTACGCTATTCAATGCTTCTCAGGTTTTTCAACCGCCAAAGCTTTTAATAATACAAAACCTAAGGTTTTGCCGACCCCCACTGAACCAGGTGGTATTCCAAGCCAGTGGTCCCTGCTATTGCGAATTTAACTCTATGTTGCAGAACCAGGATCCTAGATCCGAGCCTGCGTGTAAGATTCAGAATCACAACAACTGGCCCTCGGATACAGGTCACTTAGACCGCAGCCGTAGGCATCTGTTGATGGTTTTCTGATCTCTAATTTGGCCTTCGTGTGGTATGCTAATCTACAGGATAGAGACACAGAAATGTCAGGCAATACTCAATAAGCTTCGTGAGAAAGTTATATTTAAATGCCTAATAAAATAATATATAATATTACAAAGAATACTTATCTAACTTATACTCCTATTTCCCTACTCAAAAGGCAACTGAATCTCGGTTTGATTTAGACAGCAGTACTGCTTCAGTTAATGCTTCTTATTTATATTATTGATTTTCCTATCTGCGATTTTAGCTAGAATAGATTTCTCAATTTAATACAGTGTATAACGATTGACTTTACTATCTGCAGTTTTTAGCGAGAATAGATTTTTTATGTAATAACACAGAGATTATATGAATTTAAATGACTCGACTTTATTATTCCGACAAGACGTCGGATATAATATGTAATGAGACGTTTGGGTGCTCTACCACAAATCGCTGCCGAGCTATCTCAGCAGCTGTTTATATACTCTCTAACCGCCGCTTATGACGTCATAAGCGACGCTTCTGGACAGACCGAGTTTGTCCAGTTCTCGCGACCAATCACAGCAGGCCTAGGGTATGCCTGCTGGATACGTTACATTGCCCCCTTCCATTAATCGGATTTTCCAGTATAAATATCGTTGTCCTTCCGGAAAATTCCACATTAATGGACCATCAGTCTTCATACCTTCCGGACTGCCGATTCTGGTCGTCACAGTTTCTTCAATCCAAGTGGATCTGTGGTGTCGAAATTAATAATGTAGTCGGGTACCTCAGGTGCAATGAATGGTGTTAGCCGTGGCCTTGCATCTTCTTCGGACGTTGTGCATCGGCTTTTCAGTGCATTCGGTATACTCGGTGGTGCACTGTTATCCGGTTCTCCAATGAGAATACCTCCCTTTGTTGACGGTATTCGTCTACGCTTACTCGGTATATGAGGCCTATGTTTGGTGATAACCGACCATACCTTTTTCCCGTATTCGTCCTTCTCCGTTTGTGTTCGCTCTGATGTATCCAACGGACGGAGTTCCCACGGTAAGTCTCATTTTATAGCTGGAGTCTCCTCCTCCTCAAACTTTCTTTTAATTAGGGTAATTTTCTCATTTTCTTTTAGCATGACGTCATCAGTTATCCTGACCTTATTCTTCGGAGTCGCTGTCAATGCACACAATTCTTCGTCGATGATCTCCTTGATGTCATTCAGGTCATCATCCGTGAGGCAGATATTTATAGTGTTACTGCACTCAGGTGTCGTAATTATGTTTCGGTTTTCATCGTACCTTTCTTTTTCAGGTTTTGGCGTAGCCTTTTTCTCCCAGTTCTTTGCGTTCGGCGTCATGGTATCACGCCCCCGTGCATACCTTCCCCTTCCGCTGAGGAATGAACCAGATGCATATTTAATCCTCACCCTTGGATCCCTTCCTTCTAGTTCCCAGGCAGTCAAATTGGCTGTCTGCACTCCCTTGTCCTGAACACTGATGTAGCCGTACATTTCAATACTTTTATGTCAACTGATTGACGGCTTAGCGCTGGCCACTTATATACCATTGCTGTCGTCGACATGCGAGCGGATCATCCTCTTAATCCGATATCCATAATACCTCTTAGTCTAATTTTGTACACGTTTCTTATGGTTGGGATATATTAGCTAAATCTAACTGATTCTATATTAAGTAGTGCTTAAACATATCAACATGAAATCTACCGGGTAATTTATTTGTGGTCGGATGCACTAACTCATATGTTGCATCTTCAACCTTTCTGTCCAACTTATATGGCCCTTCATATAACGTGAAGAATTTTGCCATTTTCTTCTTTTGGGTGTCTGAGACATTTAAAGCCCTTAGTAACACTAAGTCACCTTCATTGAACCTTGTCATCACATGTGTTGCGTTATATCTAGCCGCTCTATTTTTGCCTTTCCTTATTATGTTTTGTCTAGCTAGTTTTAATTTGTATTCGTGTGTTGAATGAAATTGATCATGCATTATCCAAGGTCCCCAAAATCTTTTTGGTTTTTGATTCAATTGTAATTCACACGGGGTGAACTCGGTAGTGTCATGATAAACCTCGTTTATACACGACTCTATTATGCTAATTCATTTGATCCAGGCTGCATGATTAGTCGTAATAAATGTACTAAAAAATCTACCAAGCTCTCGATTCACTTTTTCTACTAAATTCCCTTGCGGGTATCGAATCGACGAAAAGATTGGGATCACATTTTCCTTTTGTAACTTGTTTAACCATTTAACATAAGTAAATTGCGTGCCATGATCAAATTGGATCTTCTTAGGTTTACCATATTCACTAATATACTTTCCAAAGATGCATCGGATGGTGGATTGCGCGTCCGCGACCTTCAGTGGGTATTACTTAACGTATTTACTAAACGTATCTACTACCACCAACAGCCATCTATAATTCCCTTGGCTTGCCGGTAGCGGCCCAAAAAAGTTTATTGAAATGAAATCCCCAACCTTGTCTGGAATAATATTTTGCATTTCCGCGTTGCTGTATCGATTTGGTACCTTACACCGCTAGCAACGATCGCACCGGGATATTATCTTCCGTATCGTTTTCGTGAGTTTTGGATAGTAAAAATTTTCCTTTATTATTCGATAACATTTTGTCGCTCCGATGTGACCGTATATTTCAAGGCATTCTATAACTAATTCTTCAACTCTGACCTCGGGAAGATAGGCTCTGACTCTGCCCCCTGTTTCACGGTGGTAGATAATCCCATCGTTTATCTGACATCGCAATTTATTATTTATAAACCCTTTCTCGATCAGATTCCCAATCCGTGGATCAGCTACTTGTAACCTATTTAGATTTTCGAGTTTAGACTTCATACTGACACTTGCATCGCGAGCTAATTCAGAGATATCAACAACTTGATTTAATGCACGACAACTTGTTTTCTCGTCAGGTGGATACCGGCTTAATATGTCGGCCACTACGTTATCTTTTCCTTTGACATATTCTATTTTAAAATCATAACTCTGTAGGTACATTACCCATATTGCCAACCTTGAACTGGTTAATCGGCATGCGTACATGAATGTCAAAGCCTTGTGATCGGTTCGGACGATTAGTTCCGCGCCTACGATAAATGTTCTGAATTTTTCTAACGAATAAACAATTGCCAATAACTCTTTCTCTGTCGTAAAGTAATTCAGCTCAGCCCCCTGTAGCGTTCTGCTCGCGAAACCGACTATTCTATGGTCTCCCATATCATCGATTTGATATAGAACGCTCCCTATTGCACAGTCACTTGCGTCACCCTGCAAATAATACGCACGTTCAGGATCCGGATGGTGAATTATCATTTTCTCGCAAAATAAAGTCTTCAATCTTTCAAAACTGTTATGAATCTCTTCGCTCCATAACCATTCCTTATCTTTTTTTAGCAATTGTAGCAATGGGTATGTCAGATCAGAATATTGTTCCGAAAATTTATTATAGTAATTGGTCAGTCCTAAAAAACCTTTCAATTGTTTTTGGTTCTTAGGTGTCGGAAACTCTTTTATAGCTCGAATCTTATCGACTTGAGGTCGGATACCTTCGGCTGTGACCCTATGTCCCAAGAACTCAACTTCGGTTCTAAAGAAGCTGGATTTTTGAAAATTCAATGTCACGTTATGACGTCTAAAAACCTCAAACAGTCTTTTCAAATGTTTCATATGCTCATCAATCGAGCTTGAAGTACATAAAATATCATCTACAAAATTTATAGTGAAGTCATTAACTTCACGTAATACTAGGTCTAGCCCTCTAACTAGGCTGGCCAAACTAGTGTTTAACCCATAAGGGGTTACCTTAAATTGATAAATTTTTCCGTTATGCATAAAGGCAGTGTATTTTCTTGATTCTACATGTAATGGTATTTGCCAAAAACTCGCGGTCAAATCCACGCTAGACATAATTTTTGTTTTCCACATTTCTGGAACAACACCTCAGTGGATTGGGCACAATCTCGATCCGGGATTATTAATTTGTTGATGAATCGAGCATCGAGCACTAACCGTATATCCCCCGATTTTTTAGCTACCACTACGACTGGATTAATATATTCACTATTTGATCTTTCTATGATCCCATACTTTAACATTTCATCAATTTCTTTGTCTACTATGTCTCTATGCATTATAGGGATCGGATATGATCTGCGGACGAAAGGACGGTCCTCATAAATCTGGATTTTGTGTTCGTACACTGAAATTTTCCCTGGGAGTTTACTGAAAATATCGCGATATCCGAATAACAATTTTTTGAAAGTTCGTCGATGTTCAATTCCCAACCTTTCACAACCCGCGAGTTTGTCTATCACCTCATCATCGGTGATGTCATAGTTCGTCTTTTCGTTTATTTGACGTCTGCGGTTTCCCTGCGTATTGATTTCAGCTACTTCTCTGACTTAGTGTGAAGCATCCGGGCTTTCCGAACCGACGAATTCATAAGATTCATCGGACTCTTCTACCTGGATAGTCATTTTATTGGCTTTTAAATCTAAATCAATCTTCCATCGGGACATAGTGTCAATACCTATTATTGCGTTATGTCGGTGGTTCGGAACCATCAAAATCGGTACTCTATCCGAAAAGTTTCCGAGTTCAATCTTCATAAAAAGTTGAATCTTAACCTTAGCCGGTTTTCTCCCCGTTACACCATGAACACGTAAGTTAACTACTGGCAATTTCTCACAATTCCCGAAATCATCGATATTCTGATTATACCTATATTCGGAAATGCACGTAATCTGACTACCCGTGTCTACTAGAGCTTTGACGTCTTTTGATTCTAATTTTATACTCAAAACCGGACAATGAATCTTTTATTTATTCGACTTATTATCTTCGCTTAACAAATATTCCGTCATGTCTTTGAATATTGTTTTCGTTTCCGAGTTTATCTTAGCCGCGCTTATTACAATATCGCGCTGTGCCGCGTGTAACGTGGGCTCTATTCGCACAGCGCTTTCTCGTTTTCCGAGTTATCGTCTTCTATTTCAACCCGGTCGGTATTAACGATCTCACCCTCCAGACCATTAACATGCCTATTATTTGCGTAACTCGAACGCCTAACGGACTCTTGTGTCTCTACCTTGAACTTATTTTCAGGTACACTATTATGTTCGTCACGCAACGTACTAGGTCTGTTTGTATTTGTAGGCATCCCGGTGCCGCTACGCCATGATTGTGGCTTTGTACGCTCGTCTGTGAATCGGGTGTTGTTTTGATATCGGCTTGCGTTCGGTTGCATAGCGTGTATCTTTGGTGCGTTTGATCGCCCCCCGGATTGAGTATGATCGAGAAAACCTAAAAATTTGTCAATGTCGGTGATGTTACGGCACTTTGCTGCTTCTACCACGGTGTCATTAAAGTGATGGATCAGATTACCTACTATCTCCGCTTCGGATAACGGTGGATTAAGCCCGCATGCGATCGCATACTTCCTGCTCGCGTACTCGGACCAAGCTAACTTCGAATCCGGTAAGTAATACCCAAATACCAAGTTTCTTTTTATTTCCCTCTGTGTTTCCTTACTCCAATATCTAGCAAGGAATCGAGTTTCAAAGTCCTCCCACGTATGTATTACATCCCGACGCGCAACCCACCAGTCTTTCGCATCATAAGATAAGCTCTGACCTATAAGTTTCAAGCCCACATCATCATTAACATCTGAAATTTGCGAATACTCTCCTTATTCTCTAATAAAGTTCACGGGCCTTTCCCAATTCTTTCCCGAATAATTAGGTAGTTTTAGCTGCTTAGTAACTAGGTTGTTATTGTTTTGAAATGGTTGACCATTTCTATTTTGTCTTAAACGTCTAATGTCCGCTTCAAACCCTATTCTAGTTGTATTATGTTGATGATTCAACTCTTGGATCATGTCTATGTTAGCTTTTTGATTTCCATTGATTTGGTCTTTTAATACTTCATAAGTCGCGATTTGCTCGCTTCTCAAATGATTTTCACAAGACTCGCTTTTACTTTCATATTCGGACATTTCATGCGTTATTCTTGTTGTAAATCCTTTTAAATTACTGTCTATTCGACTGATTTGTTCTTCACTAGCATATTTAAATTCATCGAATTTTTTTTCTAATTTTTCTTCAAATTTTACTCTATCAATTTCATTTTCAGTTTTGGTATTAAGCATTGCAAGCAATTCCATTCTTTCAAATTTTTTATCCATTTTTTGTTCCAGCCTTTCGATAGATTAAATTAGCTTAGTGATTGGATCTAACTCTTGTGACTCTGGACCAGAACCCTGATTCATATTCGCTGTAAACGAGGAACGATCTGTATCACCTATACCTGAATCACGGCTCTGAGCTCCGCTTTCATCGACAATTGGACTTAAAACCTGTTTATTTCTATTCGAGTTCTTGCCTGACATTTCTGTATCGCGCCTCATAACATAAACGTGATTCTGAATCTGACAGGCAGAGCTACTTGGTCTATTTTGTCTACCGGAACTCTAGAAGAATGACTCTACTGTATAAACTGACGCCGTAATACTGAATTTAAATTAAAGTTGAAGTGAAGTTAAGTTTATCAAGTGAATTTAATTTTTTTTGTTTCGAAAGATAATTGAATTTAATGACGAGGAGCCCCACGTTGGGCGCCAAATGTAACGTTACGGATTGTCTGGGTCGTTAGATCTTTAAGACAAGCCGTTCGTCGGGTTCTAAAAAGATGTTGGATTTTTACCGTTAGTTAATTAATGAATAATTTTGGACTCCTCGACACTGTGGGTGGGGAAAAGATAGGTAATGCCACACAAAAAGCTACCCTACACAGATTTTTTTATTATTTTACAATCCTACGCTATTCAATGCTTCTCAGGTCTTTCAACCGCCGAAGCTTTCAATAATACAAAACCTAAGGTTTTGCCGACCCCCACTGAACCAGGTGGTATTCCGAGCCAGTGGTCCCTGCTATTGCGAATTTAACTCTATCTTGCAGAACCAGGATCCTGGATCCGAGCCTGCGTGTCAGATTCAGAATCACAACAACTGGCCCTCGGATACAGGTCGCTTAGACCGCAGCCGTACGCATCTGTTGATGTTTTTCTGATCTCTAATTTGGCCTTTGTGTGGTATGCTAATTTACAGGATAGAGACACAGAAATGTCAGGCAATACTCAATAAGCTTCGTGAGAAAATTATATTTAAATGCCTAACAAAAATAATATATAATATTACAGAGAGCTTAATCATCTAATTTCGACTATTTCCCTATTAGAGAATATCACTAAATATTGAATCAATTACGATAGCAGTACTGCTTTAGTTAATGCTTCTTATTTATTTTATTGAATTTCATATCTGCGATTTGAGCTAGAATAGATTTCTCAATTTAATACAGTGTATAACGATTGACTTTACTATCTGCAGTTTTTAGCGAGAATAGATTTTTTATGTAATAACACAGAGATTATATGAATTTAAATGACTCGACTTTATTATTCCGACAAGACGTCGGATATAATATGTAATGAGACGTTCGGGTGCTCTACCACAAATCGCTGCCGAGCTATCTCAGCAGCTGTTTATATACTCTCTAATCGCCGCTTATGACGTCATCAGCGACGCTTCTGGACAGACCGAGTTTGTCCAGGTGTCGTGACCAATCACAGCAGGCCTAGGGTATGCCTGCTGGATACGTTACAATACATAAATGCTGGACAAAAGTGAGTTTGAGAAATGAACAATTGAAATCACAAAAAAAAGTTTTCTCGATTTATCTCATAGTATATTTTGAAATTCATGCGATTTTAAAGGAGCGGGCAAAAAAAAATTTTTGTAATCGGGATCCTGAGATCTTTCATACAACTACAATTTATTTAAAGGTTCGTTGTCGAATTATGAGTTGGAACTCAGTCGTACAAAGTAATTCAAGTTTATTTAATATATGAAGTTTTACAAAAGCTTTACTAATTTCGGACTGATCTCTATATGATGTGTCTTCCTTCTGGCCGCGATGTTCTGACGACGGGCGCGTCGTCTGCCTGCCCTTTAACGACTCTTTTGGTGATTCGGCTGCACATTGCTATGTATTTCGCCATACGATCGAGTCGTTGCCCTGCTATACCGGATATGAGGTGTCGCAATAGCTTGGTATTCGAATTGCAACATCCCTTCCCCCTTGGAAGAAAAGCCCTCAGGATTTTTCTCCTGAAATCAGTTAAATTTGCTGGCTTGCGTCTGTACGCTCGCCTATTATGCTATATCTAGGATAGTGGTTTACATTATGTATCCCGTTTACAATGTTTTATATAATCGTTTCTTAATTTAGGATAGTATAATTAATTTTTCCTGACATATTATTCGGTGAGAATGTTACAAAATGATTAGCTCTTGTTCGATAAAATGCTTTAAACGATTTACATGTACTCTAAGAGTTTTCTTGTTTACCTTTATGGTACAATTTACTTCTGAATTTACCTCTAAGATTGTATAAGGACCAATCCATTGAGATAATAGCTTCTTCGATCGTCCTCTGCGTATAGTCTCGTCGTACAGTAGTACCTTGTCTCCAACCTTGAACCCTTTTTGTTTGGTTCGTCGGTCGTACTCGATTTTTTACTTCTCCTTGGCTTGTTGCAGATTTTCTTCGGCTATGAGATTGCTGGCTCGCAATCTCTATCGTAGTTCTCGTGCGTAGTCGTCATAGGTGTACGTTGTTTCTGGATCCTTCTTCAGCGATGTTGGTAGTTCAGCTGAGTGCCCATACACCAGCTCGAATGGCGTAAATCTCGTTGCACTGTGGGGTGTCGTGTTATATGCAAACGTAGCATATGGTAACCATTCGTCCCAGTTGCTCTGTTCTTCGTTTATGTGGTGTCTCAGATATTCAGCTAACGTCCTATGTGAACATTCTGAGGCTCCATTGGATTCAGGATGATAGGCCGTCGTTTGAATCTTGTCGATCTTTAACAGTTTACGGGTATTTTTGAAAACGTTACTCAAAAAGTTCGTACCTTGATCGGTGAGTATTCTCTGTGGTATTCCGTGTTCGCATACGATCCTGGTCGCAAATTCCTTGGCTACAGTGTTAGCTTCTTGGTTCGGAATGGGTATTGCCCTACTGTATTTGGTTAGACAATCTTGAAACGTTAGGATATACTTGTTTCCTTGTTCGGTTTCTGTCAGTGGTCCTACGATATACAATGCACATTTCTCGAACGGTTGATTTGGAGTGTCGGTAATGACCATTGGTGCCTTCGTCTTCTTGCTAAGTTTGTTCTTCTGGCAATTCTCGCATCTCGAGATGTGTTCTTCGACGTCCTTCCGTAATCCTGGCCAATCGTGCTTCAATCGAATTCGTTCAATCGTTCGGTTGACTCCTTGATGAGCTCCTAATGGCGTGTCGTGATACTCATAGATGATCCTGTTCCGATCTTCCGCCGAATATTCTTGTTCTCCGTTGTTCGATTCATCCTCTTCTTTCTGCTGACTTCTGGTCGCTGCGTACATGCGACTCAAGGCATCTGCGTTGGTGTTAGCCTTGCCTGCCTTGTACTCGATCTCGTAGTCGTATTCTTCCAGCTTCAGTCGCCATCTCATGAGTCGTGATCCTGGATCTTTGACTCCGAATAACCATGTGAGTGGTTTGTGATCTGTAACAATCTTAAATCTGGTACCATATACATACGGTCTGAAATGATTAACTGCCCAAACTATTGCCAATAATTCTTTTTCTGTGGTGCTGTAATTTCCTTCTGCTGAATTTAGAGTTCTACTTGCGTATGCTACTGGCAAGTCACTTTCTATTATGCCTTGCGACAGGACCGCTCCGATGGCTTTGTCGGATGCGTCTGTCGTCACGATGAACGTTTGCTCGAAATCTGGATACTGTAGAATTGGTGCTGTCGTCAATGTCTTCTTCAAATTTTCAAAAGCTTCTTGTTCCCTCGAAGTCCATCCAAATTTTACCTCTTTCTTCAGCAAATGTGTTAGCGGTTTTGCTAAACTCGAGAAATTCTGTATGAATCGTCTGTAGTATCCGGCCAAACCCAGAAATCCTTGAACATCTTTTACACTCTTTGGAATTGGAAATTCTTCTACTGCTCGGATCTTCTCTGGATCTGCCTTTATCCCGTCTCTAGTGATGACGTGTCCCAAAAAGTTGACTTCTTTCCTCAGAAATTCACACTTGTCTCACGGTGGGGGTGTCTTCGGCCATATTGATTGGAGGTTGATTCGCTGCTGTGTTCTGATTCTGTTGTGGTGGTACTTGCTCCCGAGTCTTACTTTTAACAAATTCGCGTAATGCCGCACGAAGTTCGTCAACTGTATTTGCTTCGCTTACGTTTATGCCAAGATGCTCACAGGTTTGGAGAAGATGATCTCTTCGTAATTCTTGAATCCACGCGGTTTTACCTTCTGCAATGCGTCTTTCCACCAAGTCTCTGTTCAATGGCATTCGTTCCTTTTTCGAAGATTCTTGTGCTGCTGCAGCCAGTGATATATGCAAGGCGTGCCTCTGGCTGGGAGGTAGTACGCCAAACAACGGTGAATTATCCCCAAAGCTTACTTCTCCTTGTAACTCAGGTTTAGTCGGAGATTCTACGGATGCTGAATGTTCTATTCCTTTCTTTGACATGTGAGTTCACGGTGATTTCTTTAACGATGCCAGCTTCCAGTGCCACTATCACTATTCTTTTAATTCACTTGCTCGATACTTGACACTTGATTTATTTGTACGATTCGACGATCCCACCGCTGCCACCAGTTGTTGTCATTGGGATCCTGAGATCTTTTATACAACTACAATTTATTTAAAAGTTCGTTGTCGAATTAAGAGTTGGAACTCAGTCGTACAAAGTAATTCAAGTTTATTTAATATATGAAGTTTTACAAAGGATTTACTAATTTCGGACTAATGTCTATATAATGTGTCTTGCTTCTGGCCGCGATGTTCTGACGACGTGCGCGTCGTCTGCCTGCCCTTTAACGACTCTTTTGGTGCTGCGTCTGCACATTGCTATGTATTTCGCCATACGATCGAGTCGTTGCCCTGCTATACCGGATATGAGGTGTCGCAATAGCTTGGTATTCGAATTGCAACAAATTCATTATTGCCCGCTAAAAGTCGGTAGCGGGCAAAAATACCTCATTTTTGCCCGCTGAAAGTCGACAGCGGGCAAAAATAGCTTATTATTGCCCGCTACCGACTTTTTTTGGCCGCTGGTACAGAAACGTTGATTTCACGCCCCATTTTTAGGTCGAAAAAACGCAAAAATCGTGCATGTGTTACAAAAATATTACGTGATACTGGCAGGACCTATCTAATCTCAGCGCGTAGTGAACCATTACGAATGTCCGTAAGTGGAGCTGGTGGTACCGGTGAGAGTTTTTTCACAAAAACTATTGGGTGCTGGACAAAACAAATACTCGGCGCAACGACTGCCGTTACCGCACCAACAGGTCTGGCGGCTTTCAACGTCGCCGAACTAACAGTGCACAGACTGTTCCAGTTACACACAACGATATGGTGGTGGTAGTCACAACGATATCCCAAGGTGGAGTGAAACGTTTGTCAGAAACTCGAAAACGGGAATCGTAAATTCTCCGGAACTGCTGAACCGATCGTAATGAAATTTTGAGAGATTACACACAATTGTGGCAGAAAGTGGCTGATTATTTCACGTTTCCAAAATTCGACAAAAATTTTTACAGATTGACGTACCGACCACATAAATCGCGAGATTATTCACTGTTGCCGTAGATAATCGCATTTTCCTGACATTCAGCCACTCCGCAATGAAAAACCACACACTTTGAGCCCAATCCCGTGTCATTTGATGAAAAAATGGCTAAGAATTGACGATTCTTCGTTACTCAAAACTAAAAGAACCGACATTCAGTTGAGATCACTACCCGTATCGACATTCAGTTGAGATCACAACAGCTGTACCGAAATTGTAGCCAGTTTACTTGCAAGCCGAGCAGCAGCGCTAGTGAAGGTTTCCTATGCCACTCTACGTATCAGATATTGGTTCCTGCTGCTCCCGCTTGACGGCGCTTGGCAAGAAACACAAATATTGAATATCGGATCGCACACGACTAACCTCACCTGACTGACAGCTAACCTAAAATACGAACAAACGATAGGTAGAATCGTGTTCGAAATTTGCGTTACGAGAAAATATTATTGCTCGTTTATTTAATCTACTCCTTTCTTTCGTACTAATGTGTCTAAAAATGAGTAACGTATATGAACAATCGATATCGGATCCCAGACGTTATAACCTCACTCGTCTCACAGCTAACCTGAGACTCGAATATGGGATAGAGAAAATTGTATTTATCGTTGATTTATTTCATGCGTACTTTTCATTACGCTGAATTTGTTGAAAACATATGCATATACTGAAAATAAATTCGAATAACAGATACGAGATCCCAGACGTTATAATCTCACATTTCTGGCAGCTAGCCTGAAACCCGAACATAGGAAATGAGATTTTATTTCGGACTTGAGGTTATCGAGAGATCGATTGGTGAGTCTATTATCTGAATAATAAAAGTATAGGCAAATGACGTATACAAGCATACGAGACATAACCTCACTTTTTTGACAGCTAGTCTAACTGAGTAGTTTATTTCAGAGTTGAGGTTATGGAGGGATCGATTTGTGAGACAACAATCAAAATTATGAAAATACATTCAAATGACGTATGCATGCAGACGAGACATAACCTCACACTTTCGATAGCTAGTCTAACCTAGAAGTTCATTTCAGATTTGAGGTTATGGAAGAATCGATTTCTTGGTCGAAGATCAAAAGAATAAAACCATATTCAAATGACGTATACAAGCAGACGAGAAATAACCTCACTTTTTTGACAGCTAGTCTAACCTAGAAGTTCATTTCAGATTTGAGGTTATGGAAGAATGGATTTCTTGGTCGAACATCAAAAGAATAAAAGTATGTTCAAATGACGTATACAAGCAGACAAGACATAACCTCACGTTTTTGCCAGCTAGTCTAACTTAGGAGTTTATTTCAGAGTTGAGGTTATGGAGGGATCGATTTGTGAGATAACAATCGAAATAATAAAAATACATTCAAATGACGTACGCAAGCAGACGAGACATAACCTCACACTTTCGACAGCTAGTCTAACCTAGAAGTTCATTTCAGATTTAAGGTTATGTAGGGATCAATTTGTTCGACAACAATCCACATAATACAAGCAGACGACATAACCTCACTCGACTAACAGTTAGCCGAGCATAGGACTCTTTCAGATTTGAGGTTAGCGGAGAGATCAATCCGTTGGACGAAAATCGAAATAATAAAAATGAAGTCGAACGAATGGAATAGATATACGAGCAAGATTCTCTCCGTAACCTCAAATCTGAGATGAAGTTCTATGCTAGGCTATCTGTCAGAAATGTGAGGTTATGTCTCGTCGGCTAGTTGTATCCTATGGTTGTATCCGTCCACTGAAATGTAGATAATCATTCGAATTTATTTTCATTATTCTGACTTTTGTCCAACGATTCGATCCTGGAATAGAGTTGCTATGTTTGGCTGTCAGTCTAGTGAGGTTATGTCGTCTGCCCGTAGTATGGGGAATTGGAGATTTTTGTGTAACGAATCGATTCTGAAATAGAGTACCTATGTTTGGCGCACTGTCTGACGAGTGAGGTTATGCCGTATGCTTGTGTTGTTTGCATTTTTGTCCAACGAATCGATCTCTCCATTAACCTCAAATCTGAAATAAAGTCCTATATGTTCGGCTCATGGAGTAGAAGAAGACATATCTCCCCATGGACTTAGGAATAGTAGGACGGAGCACAAGCTAGTGATGTGGGGCGACGGAGTGATGCGCGGGATGGAAGGGGAGAATAACACACGGACAATACATAACTACGCGCGGCAGCCATGCCCTGTGAGCAGTTCGCACGCTATATTCGGAGATGTGTAAATGGGTGTCGAATTTTAAAAAATTTTCGCTGCACATTAGACTGACAGTTATTTTGGCTTTCGACGAAATGTTTCGCTCCGAGTATATGAATGGGTTCCGAATAAATAAAAAAAAAGCCTCCCCGAATTTTAGCCATTAATTTTAATATTAAGGGGTGCCGACAGCCCCTTACTTTTTCCCACTTAAATAACATGGGCTTTTTGACTGTTTCAATCAATTTTTTTCTACAAGGCCCAATTATTCGTCAAAAAATCTAAGTTTGAGCGACAATGTCGGTGATGATACTCTCTTCCAGTAAAAAAAAATGTGTCCACATCCATTCCGAATTTCATGTTGGTTTCCATCCCTATCTTATTCTGAGACTTTAACCGAAGCGAAAAAATTGTTCTTTCCTACAAAGTTGTTGAATATTCTCCGTCAATGTTGTACCTCATCAACTCATCGGAATGTGTAGCTCGCATTCATGTTCGTAACTTCGAACATCACCCCGATCCCCTAAAAATTGTACTAAAAATGGTGGGTAGATTGAAAAAAAAAAAAAATGGTTTGGCTACAAAAATGATCTGATTCAACAGAAGGGTTACAAAAATTTTATTTTTCATTTTTCTATATTCTTCTTCGGTACATTCTTTACTTCACCGCCACCCACAAAAATTGGAAAAATCGCTATCCAATGTTATCGATCTTGGTTGGAGCACTAATGTAGAATTCCGCTATCATGACATGTTACTTCACTTTCTGCTAACAATACTCGTTTCAAAATGATAGGAAAGGAAAATAATATTTAAAAGAAATATCACGATTATTACATTATTCATCATCAAAACTCCTTGATGACAGTTTGTTTGTTAGCATTTGGAATTTTTTTGCGATATTCTGACAATACTTGCATAACATATTGTTTTTGATTTTCATCTGTTGTTAGCGTATTGTTATAACTCTCCACTAAACCAACCGCTCTTTCGGCAATGTCATTAACGACTTTTAGCTTTCTGACAATATTCAGCCCTTCACGAAAGTGTTCGTCCTGATGCCAGATTGACGGATCCATTTTCAAAAATGCATCGTTAATTCCAAATCTTACGAAAAATTTGAGAGTTTGAGAATTTATAAAAAAAAATCTATTTCCTCACTTTTTAATTTCTCAATATTTTTCAAATCTATTTGGATTTTCTTGCAGGTATTTTTATTTGAGTTATCCATCACACGTAAGGCAGATACCATATCTTTCTTCACGTCGATCGAAACTTCTTCATCGAAAAAAGCCATTGCAGCCGCTTCTGAATTGAGATACCACAAGTGATTGTGAAATTTTTTGAGTGTTATCTCAGATATCCTGGGGTCGACAAATTTATAATCGTGGAGTTGTTTGATGAATTTCAAGTCGCAGTTCGGGGCTTGCGGTGCATGTGGGGCGGCAAACCATGCTCTCACGTATACCATAACGATAAAAATGCATATCTCAGATAGTGCCCTGTCTTCTCTTGAAGTCAATTGAAATTCTTTACGAAACAAATATATCTTTAAAGAGTATATCGCTTTCGCCATCCACCGAGCATGGTGGCATGCTCCTGGGTATTTGAATTTCACCTCGTGAGATGGAAGTATTCCAAGAAATATTTTTGTTAGCACCAGCAGTTCTTTATAGTCATTTCTCGGATGCTCCAACTCAAGCGCTTTTTCTACGACCGAACTGATGTTTTTGACATGATCTGCTGAAACTCGCTTTATATTCTCATTTTCCAATCCGATGGTATAATTATCTTCATTTAAATGTCCCCAAGCATCTTGAAACCTCTTGAAAATAGGAATATTTGGAACAGAAGATTGTGGCATTTTATCGTCGAATACACATCTCAAAACCAATTCATATATATGGTGTCGGCAAGGAAAGTATAAAATATCTTTTTCCAACAGTGTCTCCAATCTTACCGCAGCACCTTTGATCAATCCAAGATTAGAGGATGTTGTGTCACAGCATAGTGCCTTCATTTTATCGGAGATACCCCAATCAACGAGTGTTTCATAAATAGCGGTAGCTTGAGCCAAACCAGTCCCATCATCTAGCTCTGGCACACCCGATAGCTGTTCGATACTTCCATTACTTATGACGATCGGTAACCTATCCGATACTTTATGCGTTGCCAAATTCGGGAGCAATTTGCCGTCCCAATGTAAAACAATTGCATTCAATTCTTCACCTCTGAATACTTCCTTGATTCTTTTAGATCTTGCTTCACGCAATTTCGCTCTGCAGAATCGAATTGATTCTCTATTTATAATGAGTAAATCTACGTCGTCGATCAGGGATTGAGCAACAGCAATGATCAGGTGCACGGGATTTCTATCGCTCACTTTGGCTTTGTCTAGGGCCGCGACTAGTTTTTCCGTTATAACGTTGATCGTTCCTCGTGGTGTCTTCGGTGGTTGAGGTGAGCTACGATTGTCTGTTGAAAAATTGGAGTGAATGCTTGAAGTTTGACTCAAGGTTTGACTCAAAGTTGCAATAGAGCCCTCAGTGCTTGATATCAATTCTACAGTTTTGCCTAGAAAAAAAAAAAATGATCGATTCATTGTACTGTGACCACATTTTTGCATATAAGTCCAATACATTCCATCCGTACTTGTGAATTGTGTTATCTGAGCTTCTTCATTCCAATTGAAATTGTTGATATCAAACATTCCGATCTAATATTTGTTCGAGTAATACTGTTCCCAGGATGAGAAAGTTTTTCTGACAAGTAAAACCTACCAACATTGTCGTCCTCTCTTTTTCTTTTCTTCGATGTTGCTGTTTCAGCCCCGTCTCTGTAGGTATGTTCATCTTCAGTATCGTACATAGTGCGAATACTTGCAATGTAACCTTTCCGTCCATCTTTTCGTCCATTCAAAAGAAATATTTTTTTTATTTCATCGATCGATTCATCTACTTTCCGATGAGCGACGTCGAAAAGGTTATTACGTTTGGATAAAAACTGTTTTCCTGGTTCGGCATTACATGGCTTCCCAACACTTTCGTGTAACTTTCGCCAATTGTTATATGAAGTTTAGAATTTTGCAATGCAAGCGTCTTTTCTTAGAATTGGTATTTGGGCTTTTTCCCAGAAAACTGTCAGCTCTTTTATTGCCAACCTTGAACTTTTCCGTGAAGATAATTTTACTTGTCGTAGATTAAAAAATAGAACTTTCAACACTTGCAGATTCGATGGTAATTTATTACCACAAATTTGAGTAGCAACATTTCCAATCAAAAAAATGTTCTGGCGTAATGACGGGAGCGCGATTGTAAATTTGTTGTTAATGAAATCTAACGGAGAAACATGACACAATACCAAACATCATTGCACTCGAGAAAACTTTCAAGCATAGAGATTAGAGTAATGGAGCCCGAACACAGTGCTTGCAAAATTGTCGATGAAATTATTGATAGTAACCTTAAAACGCAGTGGACGGAGCTATGGGTAACACGATACGTATGCTAAGCGTTCACGACGAGACATGACGCCACCTTCCCTGCAGCAAAACTACCACAGGCGCGTACTGCATACGTAAGGCTCGATTGCGAGGGATAGGTTGCCAGTGGAGCTGCGACTATGAATTCAGCCTATCCCCTCCCGGTGGAGACTCACTTAGGCGATACGCGCCTGTGTTGCTTTGGCCGCAGGGAGGAGGGCGTTTCGTTTCGTCGGAAACGCTCGCTACATAGAATGACGCGTCAACCGAAATCGATAACATTGGATAGCGATTTTTCCAATTTTTGTGGGTGGGGGGGAGGTAAAGAATGTACCGAAGAAGAATATAGAAGAATGAAGAATAAAATTTTTGTAACCCTTTTGTTGAAGTCAGATCATTTTTGTAGCCGAAACATTTTTTTTTTTTTTTTAATTTACCCACCATTTTTAGTACAATTTTTAGGGGATGGGGGTGATGTTCGAAGTTACGAACATGAATGCGAGCTACACATTCCGATGAGTTGATGAAGTACAACATTGACGAAGAATATTCAACAACTTTGTAGGAAAGAACAATTTTTTCGCTTCGGTCGAAGTCTCAGAATAAGATAGGGATGGAAACCAACATGAAATTCGGAATGGATGTGGACACTTGTTTTTTTACTGGAAGAGAGTATCATCACCGACATTGTCGCTGAAACTTAGATTTTCTGACGAATGATTGGGCCTTGTAGAAAAAAATTGATTGAAACAGTCAAAAAGCCCATGTTATTTAAGTGGGAAAAAGTAAGGGGCTGTCGGCACCCCTTAATATTAAAATTGATGGCTAAAATTTGGGGATGCTTTTTTTTTATTTATTTGGAACCCATTCATATACTCGGAGCGAAACATTTCGTCGAAAGCCAAAATAACTGTCAGTCTACTGCACATAGCACCGTTTTCACTTTCCTAATCGTAGATCGAATATGCAATGATGCAGTTACTTGTTTCGCGATTTTTTAGAAATTTTTTAACCTTTGTGAGAGGTTAGAAATTCTTCACACGGCGGTTTATATTGTTTTGACGGATAGTTTATGCTCACAGTAGGCGGCGCTGCGTGAATTCCCCCCTTACGTCTTACGCTTCACCCCACAAGCGTTGTGCTTCGTCCCCCTATTCCTGAGTCCTGAGGTCGCAATTTCAGTGGTAGGGGCTGTGATAATTTTAGGACAATTCCGTAAGAATCCGCCAGGCGGCGTCGAGTCTAAGAGGAAACTAGCCGTATCTCAATTGGTCGGAAGTGGTAGAGGTTACGCCGTTGTACACCTTCGATCAATTTTGAGAGACGGCTAGTTTCCCCTTAGACTCGACGCCGCCTGGCAGATATTTGCCGAGTTGTCTTAAAATAATTACAGCACATTGTGCCCAGTCGAACCACCTATATATCTTACACCGTGCTCCCTATACACGTTGTATTGAAAAAGTGGCACGAATTCTGCACGTAATAGATCGCGCTGTTACCAGCGAGCCAACGCGGACTTCCTGTGAGTGGAAAAATTTACCATACAAATAGTGTCGTCATAATATACCTTGGAGTGCGCGCGCAAGCGTTTGCAGGAAGTTCGGGACTGGTCACTCACAACAGTGCCACCTTTTGCGTAAACCCATTTTCAATTCGAAAATAGGTCTCCTTCTACTCCATGGTTCGGCTGTTAGGCTAGCTGTCAAAAGTCTAAGGTTATGTTGTCTGCTTGTATCCGTCGTATCCGTCATTCCAATTAATTTTCATTATTTTCATTGTCTTCCGACGGATCTAGGGAAATAAAAAATACGATAAGAACAAATAGCGAGAGTCTCTACCAGTTGCAATGAACGCATTATGCCCGCCTTCGTGTTCGTTCGCACCAGTTCGCACCAGCCGACGCTAGGAGACATGGAAACACGTGAGCTTCAAAGATCAGTCAGAGCGGTCAGAGCTTGTAGTGAAAGATGATAATGAAAAAATAATTGGATACTAAGTTTCCGAACAAAGCGTGTGCTAATATGTTAGTTCACCTCATTACTATTCGTACTGAGTTTATTTCCAGTGTCTACGCGTGTGATAGTGCTTATTCCACCAGATCTCACGCTAACCTCAAAATCTTACTGCGCGCATGTGCTTCTTACTCATTGCAAGTAGGGTTATGAACAACCGTGCTGGTATGTATACAACGAAAGACAGAAGTAGACATTTTTCGTCTATCATTCCGCTAGATCCTGACCTGTCAGCAACTGATATTTACGAATTTATTCTTTACTAACTTTGACTCAACTCTTGTTGCTATACAGCTCGACTAAGTGTTTGTGAAATTAGGCAGTAGACACAGTGCATTAGCTATACTTACTCATTGAATTCTACTATTTTAATTTGCTCCGAGTAATAATTCAGTGAATTCCGATATCACTCATATCATTCGCTCTGCACAAGAGCGAGGGGAACAACCAAGGTTTGCTTGTCATACCGATGGAGTTTCCACACAGGGATATTCTTTGTGTTCATCAATCATGTCTAATTATAAGCTAGAAATATCATTGTGAACCAGTTTCACTCTTATGAACCGCTCTGCACAGGAGCGAGAATAAGTCTCTCCAGCGGAGAGCCACTCGACTGATTGTCGATAGATTCCAAACGGATTTAGAATAATGATCTAGAGAATATCAAACTAGTCATAGAAATGGCATACAGAAATGTTTTGCTTTCAGTATCTCCAGCGGAGAGCCACTCGACTGATTGTCGATAGAATCCGAACAGATTTAGAATAATGATCTAGAGAATATCTAACTAGTCATAGAAATGGCATACAGAAATGTTTTGCTTTCAGTCTCTCCAGCGGAGAGCGACTCGACTGATGGTCGATAGAATCCAAACGGATTTAGATTATTTATTTATAGAACATATATCTAGTCATAGAACCTGCATGAATCATTGTTTTTCTTTCAGTTTCTCCAACGGAGAGCGACTCGACTAATTGTCGATAGAATCCTAACGGATTAAGTACATTATAGTGAATTAGTCTCACTCATATCAACCGCTCTGCACAAGAGCGAGGGGAACAAAGGTTGGTTGTAAAACCAATGGCGATTCTGAACAGGGATTTTCTCTGTGTTCATTAATCATGTCTAATTATAAGTTAGAAATATCATTGTGACATAATTCCACTTATATCAACCGCTCTGCTAAAGAGCGAGGGGAACAACCAAGGTTTGCTTGTCATACCGATGGAGTTTCAACACAGGGACTTTCTTTGTGTTTATCAATCATGTCTAATTATAAGTTAGAAATATCATTGTGAACTAGTTTTACTCTTATGAACCGCGCTGCACGAGAGCGAGAATAAGTCTTTTCAACGGAGAGCCACTCGACTGATTGTCGAAGGAATCCTAACGGATTAGATACATTATAGTGAATTAGTTTTCACGCATATCTGTCGCTCTGCACAAGAGCGAGGGAAAAAACCAAGGTTTGATCGTCATACCGATGTGGTTTTCAAAAAGGGATTTTCTCTGAATTTATCATGTCTAACCTCTAAGTTAGAAATATCATAGTTGATTAGTTTCAACATTTATCAATTGCTCTGCACCAGAGCGAGAATATAAGCCACTTTTGCTGCTTGACACTGCGACGTTTATCCAACACAGTGTTGGTACACGTAATGTACCTAAATAATTCTCGATTTGTTCGGGTTATTATTTAGTGCAATCATTTGCAATATGCCTTGCTGTGTTTATAGACATTGCCGCGAAATAATCGCGATCATTAGTGTACGTATATATGTACTGACGTAGCGCGCATCGGAAGATGCGCGCTGCGCCATCTAGCGGTAGGCAAACGTACCAAACGTTCGATGTCTGCGCCATCTAGCGGTGGGCGAAGGTACTAACGTTTGGTAATCTGCCTTACCGCGGTGAAGTGAAGTAAGGTGAAGTGAAACGTTTCAAGGCCACGGCCGGGTGCCTTTCACCGCGGTAAGGCAGATTACCAAACGTTGGTATCTTTGCCCACCGATAGATGGCGCAGACACCGGAACGTTTGGTACCTCTGCCTACCGCTAGATGGCGCAGCGCGCATCTTCCGATGCGCGCTACGTCAGTATATATATATACGTACACTAATGATCGCGATTATTTCGCGGCAGTGTCTATAAACACAGCAAGACATATTGCAAATGATTGCACTGAATAACAACCCGAACAAATCGAGAATTATTTAGGTACATCACGTGTACCAACACTGTGTTCGACAAACGTCACAGTGTCAAGCAGCAAAAGTCGCTTATATTCTCGCTCTGGTGCAGAGCGATTGATAACAGTTGAAACTAATCAACTATGATATTTCTAACTTTGAGGTTAGACATGATAAATTCAGAGAAAATCCCTGTTTGAAAACCACATCGGTATGACGAGCAAACCTTGGTTTTTTCCCTCGCTCTTGTGCAGAGCGACAGATATGCGTGAAAACTAATTCACTATAATGTATCTAATCCGTTAGGATTCCTTCGACATCAGTCGAGTGGCTCTCCGCTGGAGAGACTTATTCTCGCTCTTGTGCAGAGCGGTTCATAAGAGTGAAACTAGTTCACAATGATATTTCTAACTTATAATTAGACATGATTAACGAACACAAAGAAAATCCCTGTTTGGAAACCCCATCGGTATGACAAGCAAACCTTGGTTGTTCCCCTCGCTCTTGTGCAAAGTGATAGATATGCGTGAAAACTAATTCACTATAATGTACTTAATCCGTTAGGATTCCTTCGACAATCAGTCGAGTCGCTCTCGATTGGAGAGACAAAGAAACACATTAATTCATGCAGGTTCTATGACTAGATGTATGTTCTATAAATCAATAATCTAAATCCGTTTGGATTCTATCGACAATCAGTCGAGTGGCTCTCCGCTGGAGAGACTGAAAGCAAAACAGTTCTGTATGCTATTTCTATGACTAGTTTGATATTCTCTAGATCATTATTCTAAATCCGTTTGGATTCTATCGACCATCAGTCGAGTGGCTCTCCGCTGGAGAGACTTATTCTCGCTCTTGTGCAGAGCGGTTCATAAGAGTGAAACTAGTTCACAATGATATTTCTAACTTATAATTAGACATGATTAACTAACACAAAGAAAATCCCTGTTTGGAAACCCCATCGGTATGACAAGCAAACCTTGGTTGTTCCCCTCGCTCTTGTGCAGAGCGGTTGATATGAGTGAAATTAGTTCACAATGACATTTCTAACTTATAATTAGACATAATTAATAAACACAGAGAAAATCCCTGTTCAGAATCCCCCCATTGGTTTTACAACCAACCTTTCTTCCCCTCGCTCTTGTGCAGAGCGGTTGATATAAGTGAAATCAGTTCACAATGATATTTCTAAAACATTAGGTCAAAAATGAATGATAAATACAGAGAAAATCCCTGTTCAAAATCCCCCCATTGGTTTTACAACCAACCTTTCTTCCCCTCGCTCTTGTGCAGAGCGGTTGATATGAGTGAAATTAGTTCACAATGATATTTCTAACTTATAATTAGACATAATTAATAAACACAGAGAAAATCCCTGTTCAGAATCCCCCCATTGGTTTTACAACCAACCTTTCTTCCCCTCGCTCTTGTGCAGAGCGGTTGATATGAGTGAAATTAGTTCACAATGATATTTCTTACTTATAATTAGACATAATTAATAAACAGAGAAAATCCCTGTTCAGAATCCCCCCATTGCTTTTACAATCAACCTTTCTTCCCCTCGCTCTTGTGCAGAGCGGTTGATATAAGTGAAATCAGTTCACAATGATATTTCTAAAACATAAAGTCAAAAATGAATGATAAATACAGAGAAAATCCCTGTTCACAATCTCCCCATTGGTTTTACAACCAACCTTTGTTCCCCTCGCTCTTGTGCAGAGCGGTTGATATGAGTGAAATTAGTTCACAATGATATTTCTAACTTATAATTAGACATAATTAATAAACACAGAGAAAATCCCTGTTCAGAATCCCCCCATTGCTTTTACAACCAACCTTTCTTCCCCTCGCTCTTGTGCAGAGCGGTTGATATAAGTGAAATCAGTTCACAATGATATTTCTAAAACATAAAGTCATAAATGAATGATAAATACAGAGAAAATCCCTGTTCACAATCCCCCCATTGGTTTTACAACCAACCTTTCTTCCCCTCGCTCTTGTGCAGAGCGGTTGATATAAGTGGAATCAGTTCACAATGATATTTCTAAAACATAAAGTCAAGAATGAATGATAAATACAGAGAAAATCCCTGTTCACAATCCCCCCATTGGTTTTACAACCAACCTTTGTTCCCCTCGTTCTTGTGCAGAACGGTTGATATGAGTGACACTAATTCACTATAATGTACTTAATCCGTTAGGATTCCTTCGACAATCAGTCGAGTCGCTCTCGATTGGAGAGACAAAGAAAAACATTAATTCATGCAGGTTCTATGACTAGATGTATGTTCCATAAATCAATAATCTAAATCTGTTTGGATTCTATCGACAATCAGTCGAGTGGCTCTCTGCTGGAGAGACTGAAAGCAAAACAGTTCTGTATGCTATTTCTATGACTAGTTTGATATTCTCTAGATCATTATTCTAAATCCGTTTGGATTCTATCGACCATCAGTCGAGTGGCTCTCCGCTGGAGAGACTGAAAGCAAAACAGTTCTGTATGCTATTTCTATGACTAGTTTGATATTCTCTAGATCATTATTCTAAATCCGTTTGGATTCTATCGACCATCAGTCGAGTGGCTCTCCGCTGGAGAGACTTATTCTCGCTCTTGTGCAGAGCGGTTCATAAGAGTGAAACTAGTTCACAATGATATTTCTAAAACATAAAGTCAAAAATGAATGATAAATACAGAGAAAATCCCTGTTCAAAATCCCCCCATTGGTTTTACAACCAACCTTTGTTCCCCTCGCTCTTGTGCAGAGCGGTTGATATGAGTGAAATTAGTTCACAATGATATTTCTAACTTATAATTAGACATAATTAATAAACACAGAGAAAATCCCTGTTCAGAATCCCCCCATTGGTTTTACAACCAACCTTTCTTCCCCTCGCTCTTGTGCAGAGCGGTTGATATAAGTGAAATTGGTTCACAATGATATTTCTAACTAGTAATAAGATACGATTGATAAATACCGAGAAAATCCCCGTTTGGAAACTCCATCGATATGACGAGCACCCTTGGTTGTTTCCCTCGCTCTTGAGTAGAGCGCTCCATGTAAGTGAAAATAGTTCACTTTAATATTCTCAACATGAAATTAGACATGATTGATAAATACAGAGAAAATCTCTGTTTGGAAGCCTCATCGGTGTGACGAGCAAAGCTTGGTTTTTTCCTCGCTCTTGAGCAGAGCGGTTGATATGAGTGAAAACTGAGTTTCCTGAATTATCACTGGAAGTAGATTGAAATAATAAAAATTAACGAGTAAGTACAGCCAATAATGCGCTGTGTCTAGTTCTATAGGCATCTAGTCGAGCCGACTAGCAACAAGAGTTTGAATCAAAGTTGAGGAACCAATGAGTAAATTCGAGTTACTTACAGGTTGGTATCTGGTGGAATCATAAAAGGAAAGTATTTACTCTGTCTTTCGTTGTACGTACCAGCACGGTGTTTTCAAACCTACTCGCAATGAATAAGTAGCACATGCTCGCGAACATTTTTCGAGGTTAGGTTGAGATCTGGTGAAATAAGTATTATCGCACGCGTAGATACTGGAGATAAATTCAGTAAAAACAGTAATGAGGTCAACTAACACATTACACACACGTTGTGTTCGTAAACTTATTATTCAATCATTTTTTACTCATCATCTTTCACTAACAGGCTTCAACACATCTTCAACGCGTCACGTGTTTCCATACCCCCTAGCGTCGGTTAGTGCGTACTACGAACTCTCTAAATTTGAATCAGTGAAAACTACTGACAATCAGTGAATAGTCACTGGTTTCCAGTCATAAGTCTGCCACTGCAACAATGAGTGGCAGACTTATAACTGGAAACTAGTGAATTTTCGCTGATTCAAATTCAGAGAGAACACGAAGGCGGGACGAATGCGTTCACGGCAACTCAAAATTTAGCTGGTCAAGAACTATTCGCCCAATGACAAACACTGTTATTTAATCTTACACACGCTTTTCAATTATTAATTTTTCAATTATTGTATCGTAATAGAAAGGTATTTCACGTAACAGCAAGCATTTCCAAGGCGGTAATGAAAATGAAATTTCAACATAGAATTTAGAGCTTCCACATTCGGGTAAATTACTTTGATGTTTCTATCGTTTCTATTGAAATAAATAAGAAGAATCTATATGTCTCAATACTGTTGAGACTGAGTATTTCTCAGTCTATCTCCTCATGTTGATTGCTTGTAATCACGTAAGAGAAGTCATACAGGAGGGTGGTTCTAGGATTCTCATTCACAAATGTGTAACTTTATTAATGATAGTTTATCTCTATATGAACTTGCAGGAGCAAGCAACCCCGAATAAAGGTACCATATTAAATGTAACATCCAGCAACAATTAATTTTTTTAATCTGGCCGATTTCCGGATTAGGAAGTCGCAATACCTAAGGCTGCTCTGCAAAAAAGGCCGAATCTAGATCGAATAGATGACATTTAAAAAGCGGTGACAGAAAAATAAACTACATTCAGTCGACTCTTGATGGATTACAATTGGAAGTTTACAGTATAATTTGAGAAAAATTGAATCTCATTTTGAAAAATTGAATCTTAAAAATTAAAGGGCAGAAAATTTTGAGGGCCTAAGGCTATAGCCTTATTACCCTTATGTTTAAACTGGGCCTGGTCCTAATGACTTGTGATCGTTAGCGAAATTGGGTTTCATTCGCCGCTGCGTAATAATATTATATACATTTTTCGTTGAATATCTTAACAACATTGACAATTTTCAAGAAACATCTAAAGAACGTATCCTAGCGAAAGACGAGTAACTGAGGCTTACAGGATGATCACGTCACAGGCGACGCGTAAAAGAGATCGAGTCAAAGGCTATCGATTATTGAATAAATAATACCTAGCTTTTAGATACGTGATAATATTTTATCACGTTATTATGATTTTTAATCATGAGATAAATTAACACTTATAAATATGACAAAAAATTAGAGAACTAACACATTTTCTAAGTCGTTTATATTCGGGCGATGGTCACTATGATTTTTGAAATGTACGACCAATCAACGCTTCAGAAATATTTGCACACGGTACGCGATGAGCCATCGTCCTTAGAGTCGTAGTGGGGAGTCTAAGGCCCACCCTATTTGGGTATTATCCGTCAACGCACTCATCAGTATTCATCGAGCCTGCAGACATCCAGAAAGGCCGGTAAATAACCAATATAAAAAAAAAAATCAAGCCAGACATGACCCGCAAACGACAATTTGGTAAGTGTTTAATCAGTAAATATATATAGTATAATATATACCTACAGATGAAGACGTGTAGTCCGACAAAATATTCACATTTTCATTCGCATGGAAACTTAATTCTTTTACCGAACTATATACATATATATCGCTGTGTATTTCGTAGATGCGAACACTATATTCTTTTTTCCGTGTATTTCTCATTCGCATGGAAAATTTTGATTCTTTTACCGAACTATATGCATATATATCGCTGTGTATTTCGTAGATGCAAACACTATATTCTTTTTCACGTGTATTTCTCATTCGCATGGAAAATTTTGATTCTTTTACCGAACTATATGCATATATATCGCTGTGTATTTCGTAGGTGCAAACATTATATTCTTTTTTCCGTGTATTTCTCATTCGCATGGAAAATTTTGATTCTTTTACCGAACTATATGCATATATATCGCTGTGTATTTCGTAGGTGCAAACATTATATTCTTTTTTCCGTGTATTTCTCATTCGCATGGAAAATTTTGATTCTTTTACCGAACTATATGCATATATATCGCTGTGTATTTCGTAGATGCAAACACTATATTCTTTTTCACGTGTATTTCTCATTCGCATGGAAAATTTTGATTCTTTTACCGAACTATATGCATATATATCGCTGTGTATTTCGTAGGTGCAAACATTATATTCTTTTTTCCGTGTATTTCTCATTCGCATGGAAAATTTTGATTCTTTTACCGAACTATATGCATATATATCGCTGTGTATTTCGTAGATGCAAACACTATATTCTTTTTCACGTGTATTTCTCATTCGCATGGAAACTTTCAATTCTTTTACCGAAGTATATACATATATATCGCTGTGTATTTCGTAGGTGCAAATATTATATTCTTTATTCCGTGTATTTCTCATTCGCATGGAAACTTTCAATTCTTTTACCGAAGTATATACATATATATCGCTGTGTATTTCGTAGATGCAAACATTATATTCTTTATTCCGTGTATTTCTCATTCGCATGAAAACTTTCAATTCTTTTACCGAAGTATATACATATATATCGCTGTGTATTTCGTAGGTGCAAACATTATATTCTTTTTTCCGTGTATTTCTCATTCGCATGGAAACTTTCAATTCTTTTACCGAAGTATATACACATATATCGTTGTGTATTTCGTAGGTGCAAACATTATATTCTTTATTCCGTGTATTTCTCATTCGCATGAGAACTTTTAATTCTTTTACCGAACTATATGCATATATATCGCTGTGTATTTCGTAGGTGCAAACATTATATTCTTTATTCCGTGTATTTCTCATTCGCATGAAAACTTTTAATTCTTTCACCGAACTATATGCATATATATCGCTGTGTATTTCGTAGGTGCAAACATTATATTCTTTATTCCGTGTATTTCTCATTCGCATGAAAACTTTTAATTCTTTTACCGAACTATATGCATATATATCGCTGTGTATTTCGTAGATGCAAACATTATATTCTTTATTCCGTGTATTTCTCATTCGCATGAAAACTTTTAATTCTTTTACCGAACTATATGCATATATATCGCTGTGTATTTCGTAGGTGCAAACATTATATTCTTTTTTCCGTGTATTTCTCATTCGCATGGAAACTTTCAATTCTTTTACCGAACTATATGCATATATTGTAGAGTTCGTGACCGTGAGTTATAAGGGAAGGTTCGTCGGATACAGTCAATTGGAGCTTGCTTTTTTGAAAGTCTTTTTATTTGTGACGTTTCGGCTGGCGACGGCCGGCCATCCTCAGACTGAAAGTACATTTGTTAAGAATAAGTATATAACTATAAATGTCTAAGAGAACATGTTTTGTGTTCGTAGTACTTAGTAACCTTAGTTGCGCACTCGCTCACTCAACATCACAACTTTGATTTTGATAATACCACAATTCTATGTACGGAGAATAACACTCAAAAAAGACTAATTAAGGAGATGATACAGATTACCAAATTTAACAACACAGCTGTCAACAAAAGGATGGATATTCAAAATCTTAGTCATCTCTACTTTGACATCCTCAAATCCAATAAAGCCAACACTGGCTAACTACTTTGACTATCTATCTCATTAACTTGTTAGCTTCCTGTCTCCATGTTTGCGTTCCACCATCTTGGAACCGATTCCGCATACCTCACTTCCCGACCAACTGCCAAATCAACAACATCTCAGGCGATGAGGAATGTCACAATTTGGTAATCTATACCTTCTCTCTTAATCTCAAATACTTTAATAATCTCTTCTATATCAAGTCTAGCGTACCTTAATCTGTAACAACATCAAATGTATATTTTTTCTTATAATTCTGGGAAATTGTAATCGTAATCTCAACCACATGGTATCTCTATCTAGTCTAATCTCTTTATTGATAGTTTAAACTGTTTTTCTATAAGTTTTGTTATGATTCTTCTGTTAAATCTTATCACAATTGCACGAACACAAAACATGTTCTCTTAGACATTTATAGTTATATACTTATTCTTAACAAATGTACTTTCAGTCTGAGGATGGCCGGCCGTCGCCAGCCGAAACGTCACAAATAAAAAGACTTTCAAAAAAGCAAGCTCCAATTGACTGTATCCGACGAACCTTCCCTTATATGCATATATATCGCTGTGTATTTCGTAGATGCAAACATTATATTCTTTATTCCGTGTATTTCTCATTCGCATGGAAACTTTCAATTCTTTTACCGAAGTATATACATATATATCGCTGTGTATTTCGTAGATGCAAACATTATATTCTTTATTCCGTGTATTTCTCATTCGCATGAAAACTTTCAATTCTTTTACCGAAGTATATACATATATATCGCTGTGTATTTCGTAGGTGCAAACATTATATTCTTTTTTCCGTGTATTTCTCATTCGCATGGAAACTTTCAATTCTTTTACCGAAGTATATACACATATATCGTTGTGTATTTCGTAGGTGCAAACATTATATTCTTTATTCCGTGTATTTCTCATTCGCATGAAAACTTTTAATTCTTTTACCGAACTATATGCATATATATCGCTGTGTATTTCGTAGGTGCAAACATTATATTCTTTATTCCGTGTATTTCTCATTCGCATGAAAACTTTCGATTCTTTTACCGAACTATATGCATATATATCGCTGTGTATTTCGTAGGTGCAAACATTATATTCTTTATTCCGTGTATTTCTCATTCGCATGAAAACTTTTAATTCTTTTACCGAACTATATGCATATATATCGCTGTGTATTTCGTAGATGCAAACATTATATTCTTTATTCCGTGTATTTCTCATTCGCATGAAAACTTTCAATTCTTTTACCGAAGTATATACATATATATCGCTGTGTATTTCGTAGGTGCAAACATTATATTCTTTTTTCCGTGTATTTCTCATTCGCATGGAAACTTTCAATTCTTTTACCGAAGTATATACACATATATCGTTGTGTATTTCGTAGGTGCAAACATTATATTCTTTATTCCGTGTATTTCTCATTCGCATGAAAACTTTTAATTCTTTTACCGAACTATATGCATATATATCGCTGTGTATTTCGTAGGTGCAAACATTATATTCTTTATTCCGTGTATTTCTCATTCGCATGAAAACTTTTAATTCTTTTACCGAACTATATGCATATATATCGCTGTGTATTTCGTAGGTGCAAACATTATATTCTTTATTCCGTGTATTTCTCATTCGCATGAAAACTTTTAATTCTTTTACCGAACTATATGCATATATATCGCTGTGTATTTCGTAGATGCAAACATTATATTCTTTATTCCGTGTATTTCTCATTCGCATGAAAACTTTTAATTCTTTTACCGAACTATATGCATATATATCGCTGTGTATTTCGTAGGTGCAAACATTATATTCTTTTTTCCGTGTATTTCTCATTCGCATGGAAAATTTTGATTCTTTTACCGAACAATATGCATATATATCGCTGTGTATTTCGTAGATGCAAACACTATATTCTTTTTCACGTGTATTTCTCATTCGCATGGAAACTTTCAATTCTTTTACCGAAGTATATACATATATATCGCTGTGTATTTCGTAGGTGCAAACATTATATTCTTTTCCCTGTGTATTTCTCATTCGCATGGAACTTTCAATTCTTTTAATGAAGTATATACATTTATATATATTAGGGTGGTTTATTTTAAACTTGCATTTTTTTTTGTCTCCCACCTGATAATTCGGTGCCAAATTCGGAAAAAAATTCTCCCTAAATCGCAGAGCATAAAAAAAAATATTTAGAGCTCGCTACCGGCAGCGAGTTTTTCCACATTAGCATGGTATTTTTTCATTTTTGTTAAATTTTCATTTGGTTTTGTAAAAAAAATTTTTTCTTTCGCTCACAAGTCAATCATGAATGTTAGATCGAAAATGATTGTTGTTTTTTTCATTCCTCGGTAGCGACCTCGAAACATTTTTTTCCATGCTCTGCGATTTAATTAGAATTTTTTTCCGAATTTGGCACCGAGTTTTCAGGTGGGAGATAAAAAAAAATACAACTTTAAAAAATATATATATTATATTATTATCATCACCTATACGAAATACACGCAGCGATATATATATATATATATATATTTATGAAAGGGTACATATCGGGTCCGAAAAGGCGACCCGTGTACATTAATATACGTAACTCTACGTTGTAATTATAATTTGAATCTTGTAGGTTATTTTCATTTGTACACCCTTGATTATAAGATATGATGAAACTAGAGTTTATATACAACGCGGTATTATACAGGGCCGTTTAACCATTTGATAACCCGTAACATGACAGTACCGTGATAGATTAATTCTTCGGAAAGCATTTTCAATTCTCTGGTCCCTGCATGTACCTATACGCGAACGATGTGAACGTGAGAATACATGTGGGGACCAAGTAAATTTCTGGTATTTCCTGGGAGTTATTTCATAGTGCGTCGCGCAGATTGTCTGACTCTTCTAGCTTCTCTCTAAATTTGAATCAGTGAAAACTACTGACAATCAGTGAATAGTCACTGCTTTCCAGTTATAAGTCTGCCACTGAACCAATCAGTGGCAGACTTATAACTGCAATCAGTGAGTTTTCACTGATTCAAATTTAGAGAGTTGAATATTGTTAAAAAACGAATAATTTATGAATATCCGTGCCTTTGATTCAATTCGATTGTTTGAATTTGATTTTCAGTCTCACGAGAACAGGTCATCGACAACGATCTCATGCCACCCAGGCTAGATAATAGTTTCACCGAATTTTACGTAATTGTATTTTATCACGTATATTAGTAGATCCGATTGAAAAAACTAATTTCGTCCGATTCGAATATTGTTGGAAACTAATGCTAACAGTGTCGAATCAACGATTGTTTTTTCAGTAACTTCCTCATGTTTCTACGGATTGACACATGCGGGGACCGCTGTTCGATACGTAATGATACATGTCGGGACCGGGCGAATTTCCATTTCTCTTCGTAGTTATTCGTTTGCCCTTCTAGCTGACATGTTGTTAGAAAACGAACAATTCATGAATATTCGTGCCTTAGATTAAATCTGGTTGTTTAAATTTGATTTTCGGTCTCACGAGAACAGGTCATCGACAACGATCTCATGCCACTCAGGCTAGATAATAGTTTCACCGAATTTTACGTAATCGTATTTTATCACGTATATTGGTAGATCCGATTGAAAAAACTAATTTCGTCCGATTCGAATATTGTTGGAAACTGATGCTAACAGTGTCGAATCAACGATTGTTTTTTCGGTAACTTCCTCATGTTTCTACGGATTGACACATGCGGGGACCGCTGTTCGATACGTAATGATACATGTCGGGACCGGGCAAATTTTTATTTCTCTTCGTAGTTATTCGTCTGCCCCTCTAGCTTAAATGTTGTCAGAACACGAACAATTCATGAATATTCGTGCCTTTGATTCAATCTGATTGTTTGAATTTGATTTTCGGTCTCACGAGAACAGGTCATCGACAACGATCTCATGCCACCCAGGCTAGATAATAGTTTCACCGAATTTTACGTAATCGTATTTTATCACGTATATTGGTAGATCCGATTGAAAAAACTAATTTCGTCCGATTCCAATATTGTTGGAAACTGATGCTAACAGTGTCGAATCAACGATTGTTTTTTCGGTAACTTCCTCATGTTTCTACGGATTGACACATGCGGGGACCGCTGTTCGATACGTAATGATACATGTCGGGACCGGGCAAATTTCCATTTCTCTTCGTAGTTATTCGTTTGCCCTTCTAGCTGACATGTTGTTAGAAAACGAACAATTCATAAATATTCGTGCCTTTGATTCAATCTGATTGTTTGAATTTGATTTTCGGTCTCACGAGAACAGGTCATCGACAACGATCTCATGCCACCCAGGCTAGATAATAGTTTCACCGAATTTTACGTAATCGTATTTTATCACGTATATTGGTAGATCCGATTGAAAAAACTAATTTCGTCCGATTCGAATATTGTTGGAAACTGATGCTAACAGTGTCGAATCAACGATTGTTTTTTCGGTAACTTCCTCATGTTTCTACGGATTGACACATGCGGGGACCGCTGTTCGATACGTAATGATACATGTCGGGACCGGGCAAATTTTTATTTCTCTTCGTAGTTATTCGTCTGCCCCTCTAGCTTAAATGTTGTCAGAACACGAACAATTCATGAATATTCGTGCCTTTGATTCAATCTGATTGTTTGAATTTGATTTTCGGTCTCACGAGAACAGGTCATCGACAACGATCTCATGCCACCCAGGCTAGATAATAGTTTCACCGAATTTTACGTAATCGTATTTTATCACGTATATTGGTAGATCCGATTGAAAAAACTAATTTCGTCCGATTCCAATATTGTTGGAAACTGATGCTAACAGTGTCGAATCAACGATTGTTTTTTCGGTAACTTCCTCATGTTTCTACGGATTGACACATGCGGGGACCGCTGTTCGATACGTAATGATACATGTCGGGACCGGGCAAATTTCCATTTCTCTTCGTAGTTATTCGTTTGCCCATCTAGCTTAAATGTTGTCAGAACACGAACAATTCATGAATATTCGTGCCTTCGATTAAATCTGGTTGTTTAAATTTGATTTTCGGTCTCACGAGAACAGGTCATCGACAACGATCTCATGCTACTCAGGCTAGATAATAGTTTCACCGAATTTTACGTAATCGTATTTTATCACGTATATTGGTAGATCCGATTGAAAAAACTAATTTCGTCCGATTCGAATATTGTTGGAAACTAATTCTAACAGTGTCGAATCAACGATTGTTTTTTCGGTAACTTCCTCATGTTTCTACGGATTGACACATGCGGGGACCGCTGTTCGATACGTAATGATACATGTCGGGACCGGGCGAATTCCTATTTCTTTTCGTATAGTTATTCCAATCCCCGTACTCACCATATCGCGCATTGTGAATGCATACGTAAGAACGACGGTGTAAGAATAAGAGGTGGGTTAACTGCCCTATACTCCCCGTGTAGAGCTCTGTAATTATTTTGAGGCAGTCCGGCGAAAATCCGCCAGGGGCCTCATGCGTCGGAAAGGCTGGAAGCTGGAACGCTATCCGTTGTTGATCACGTGGTTACAGGTGTTGATCACGTGGTCCCTGCAACCACGTGATCAACAACGAATAGCGTTCCAGCTTCCACCCTTTCCGACGCATGAGGCCCCTGGCGGATTTTCGCCGTACTGCCGCAAAATAATCACAGCAATTTGAGCCAGTTGACCCACCTCTTATTCTTACACCGTGGTAAGAACGCAGTCATTATCTTACGATCCGGAAGAGAGGATGCAGTTATGGCCGCATTTGCCCTTGTTCTGTTTGACGATGGCATTTATTATATATGCAAAGAAGTGGACATTATTGAACGAAAATACGCTACAAGTATAAAATATAAAGACGGAAGAAGATACGAGGGTAAAATTGTCGCTCGGAATGGTAAGTGTAACACTTTTGGTTGAAAATAGCTAACTTTACTTAAGACGAAATAAATTTGACCCTTGATTCTAACGAAGCGTTAATGAAAATAAACGTACTTATTTGGTTTTACCCTTACCCTTCAATATTGGATTGAAAATACTCTTCCATAAATTTACTCTTCGATCCGCATTTGTAGCCAGTAAAAAAAAGTTGGATAGTTTGAAAACGAAATATGAACAAAGAAGCATAGCTACGGTGCAAGATTCTTCAGATGGAGGCAAAAGTAATAATAAAGGCTGTACTTCGGACGAGACTCAGATTGATAAAATAACATTATCAAGACGAAACAAAGTGCCCCGAGATAAAAACAATACTGGTAAGCACTGCTACAAAGTTGTAAAACGTATGATCATTTTCTCTCAACTTCTGTCTTCATTGTTTGTTAGACATTGCTCATGTCTCTTCGACAAAGCTACATAATATAAATGATCTCGATCACCGAGATATCAACGTTGAAAAAAAACATGGTTCTGAATCAGAAAGCGATGTCAATGGAAACGCAGGCTCTTTCGTCAAATCGATGGAAGAAAAGGATTCGGCGTCCAACTTCGAAGACTCAGATCGTCGGGGCAACAGTATGAACACGAGCTGTACTCCGTACGAGACTGAAATCGATGAAATAAACTCACCGAGAAGCATCGGAGTGCCCCGTGATAGAAACGAAACTGGTGAGCAGTGCTCCGAAAGTTGTAAACATGAAGTAATAGTAAGGAGACGGAACTCAGCCGCGGCCCGTTTCAAAATGGAGCAATGTATTCTGTATGACAAAGGAGCAGTCCGCTGAAAAGAATAACCGCAGTCTTCGCGCCTGCGCGTTACAGATTCTAGCGGTGTCTCTTTCTCTCTCACAGAAAGTGGGAGAGAGATAGCTCGGCCGTCACCACGAAGTAATAAACAGTGATTTAGTGAGGTTATGGTGTTTTGTTTCGGAGGAAACTTACCTATGATTCCTCGCCGTATTTTTAACAAGTCACGTATCTTTCAGAAATAATAAAAGATCCGCCGTGTATTTCCTTCACGATTCACCAGATTCAGCTTATCCACCAAATCACCATAACCTCACTAAATCACTGTTTATTACTTCGTGGTGACGGCCGAGCTATCTCTCTCGCGCTTTCTGTGAGAGAGAAAGAGACACCGCTAGAATGTGTAACGCGCAGGCGCGAAGACTGCGGTTATTCTTTTCAGCGGACTGCTCCTTTGTCATACAGAAAACGTAGTTGAAATTGTATAACGGAGTTCGGTCTCCTTACTATTACTTCGTGGTTGTAAAACATATGACTATTTTTTCTCAACTCTTGTTTGCATTGTTTGTTAGACATCGCTCATGTCTCTCCGTCAACGCTACAAAATGTAACTGATCTTGATAACCGAGATATCAACATCGAAAGGAAACATGGTTCCGAACCAGAAAGCGATATCAATGGAAACGAAGGCTCTATCGTCAAATCAATGGAAGAAAAAGATTCGGTTTCCAGCTTCAGCGAGTCAGATCGCCAGGGCAAAAGTATGAACGCAACCTGTACTCCGTGCGAGACTGAGATCGATGAAATGAAGTTATCGAGGAGGATCGAAGTGCCCCGGGATAAGAACAAATCTGGTGAGCACTGCTCCGAAAGTTGTAAAACATATGGTCATCTTCTCTCAACTCTTGTTTTCATTGTTTGTTAGACATCGCTAATGTCTCTCCGTCAACGCCACAAAATATAACCGATCTCGATAACCGAGATATCAACGTCGAAAGGAAACATGGTTACGAACCAGAAAGCGATATCAATGGAAACGAAGGCTCTATCGTCAAATCGATGGAAGAAAACGATTCGGCGTCCAACTTCAAAGACTCAGATCGTCGGGGCAACAGTATGAACATGAGCTGTACTCTGTACGAGACTAAGATCGATGAAATAAACTCACCGAGAAGCATCGGAGTGCCCCGTGATAGAAATAAAACTGGTGAGCAGCGCTCAGAAAGTTGTAAAACATATGATTATTTTTTCTCAACTCTTGTTTTCATTGTTTGTTAGACATCGCTAATGTCTCTCCGTCAACGCCACAAAATATAACCGATCTCGATAACCAAGATATGAACATCGAAAGGAAACATGGTTCCGAACCAGAATGCGATATCAATGGAAACGAAGGCTCTATCGTCAAATCAATGGAAGCAAAAGGTTTGGCTTCCAACTTCAGCGAGTCAGATCGCCAGGGCAAAAGTATGAACGCAACCTGTACTTCGTGTGAGACTGAGATCCATGAAATAAAGTTACCGAGAAGGATCGAAGTGCCCCGGGATAAAAACAAATCTGGTGAGCACTGCTCCGAAAGTTGTAAAACATATGGTCATCTTCTCTCAACTCTTGTTTTCATTGTTTGTTAGACATCGCTAATGTCTCTCCGTCAACGCCACAAAATATAACCGATCTCGATAACCGAGATATCAACGTCGAAAGGAAACATGGTTACGAACCAGAAAGCGATATCAATGGAAACGAAGGCTCTATCGTCAAATCGATGGAAGAAAACGATTCGGCGTCCAACTTCAAAGACTCAGATCGTCGGGGCAACAGTATGAACATGAGCTGTACTCTGTACGAGACTAAGATCGATGAAATAAACTCACCGAGAAGCATCGGAGTGCCCCGTGATAGAAATAAAACTGGTGAGCAGCGCTCAGAAAGTTGTAAAACATATGATTATTTTTTCTCAACTCTTGTTTTCATTGTTTGTTAGACATCGCTAATGTCTCTCCGTCAACGCCACAAAATATAACCGATCTCGATAACCAAGATATGAACATCGAAAGGAAACATGGTTCCGAACCAGAATGCGATATCAATGGAAACGAAGGCTCTATCGTCAAATCAATGGAAGCAAAAGGTTTGGCTTCCAACTTCAGCGAGTCAGATCGCCAGGGCAAAAGTATGAACGCAACCTGTACTTCGTGTGAGACTGAGATCCATGAAATAAAGTTACCGAGAAGGATCGAAGTGCCCCGGGATAAAAACAAATCTGGTGAGCACTGCTCCGAAAGTTGTAAAACATACGATTAGTTTTTCTCAACTACTGTTCTCATTATTTGAGAAGGATCTTAATCAATCTAGTTGAGTCAATTTATTTTGCATCTTTGGCCTAACGTTTCGGCAGTGATGTGCTGCCCTCATCAGAGGCTAATTTATTGGAATTTACAAGAAAAATTTTTTTGTCAATAATCTGACACAATATATACAAACAATTGTGATATATTCAGAAGTCAAGAGATTAAATTAGAAAGGGTAATAGAACGTATGCAATAGTAGTCCGAATTCACAGAAAAAAAAAGGTACACAGGTGCATTAACACCAATAATTCATTTATTTATTAACACTAATAATTTAATTAACTAAATTTTTTTCTTGTGAATTCCAATAAATTAGCCTCTGATGAGGGCAGCACATCACTGCCGAAACGTCAGACCAAAGATGCAAAATGAATTGACTCGACTAGATTGATTAAGGTAGTTGTGCCGCGAAGCGCATTTTCTATAGAATTGTCTGAAATTTTGACCATAGTTTTATTAACGTAATATTTATCTAAACGAATTTTTTTAGAATTTTCTACCGTCTGAAACGCAGTATAATTGCACTCGAAGTTGATACTTTTTACACGTGTTGCCTATGTTGAGTATATGAAAATCGCACATTTTCAATTTTAATATCTAAACGGTTCTATAGATCTTTATGAAAAACAAGGATACGGTAAAACAATATTTTATGATTATTCATAAAAAAAATCAGATTGATCGACCGCACAGTTTTGCTGATATATCAATCAAAGTAACTTAATTTGAACCCAATTCTGCGTGGCCGTATCGAGAGGTGAGAGCTTAGCAACCGTGTACATATATACATATAACGGTATAAATGATATATGTATGAATATATTTGGTTACACTTGCAACAAATAATAAAAAAAACACTACACGAAACAATCAGTCATAGTGTGCGTGTATCGGTATAGGATACATTCTCTCTGTGAGAGTGCTTCGACTACAATTCCAGACAAAAGTTTCCGGTACGTAGCGTATACTATTCGGTGATTCTAACACGCGATGCGCGCATAAATTTTGGGACGGACTGTCGCGACACAACTACCTTAAGATCCTTCTTCAATAATTACAAAGACCAAGTGTTAACTTTATGATGAATAATACTGTTCTCATTGTTTGTTAGACATCGCTCATATCTCCCCAACAACGCTACATAATATAAACGGTCTTGATAACCGAGATATTAGCGTTGAAAGGAAACATGCCTCCGAACCAGAAAGCGATGTCAATGGAAACGAAGACTCTATCTTCAAATCGATGGAAGGAAGGGATTCCGCGTCCAACTTCAGCGAGTCAGGTAGCCAGGGCAAAAGTATGAATCGATGTGAAAAATATGAGGTCGATGAAATAAAGTCACTGAGAAGGATCGCAGTGACCCGAGTTGAAGACAAAACTGGTTGGCACTGCTCCGAAAGTTGTAAAACGTACACTTATTCTCACTTAACTCCTGTTTTCATTGTTTGTTAGACATTGCTGAAGTTACTTCAACAATGTGTCCCAGCCCGAACCGCCCAGAGGGCAAAAATATTATCACAATATTGTCAGATGGTTCCAAAGAACTGAATGGAGAACAAAGGACTGTGAACAGTCATATTCCTCAAATTCTGACCGGGGATATTCAGCTAGATCCCTTCGTAGCTGATATACAAGATGGACTCTCGAATTGTAGTGTTGTGAGATATGACCTGAACCAATTGCCTGCACCTATTTTTTATTCAAATGCACCACTTCCTGTCGTCGGTTCGTACTAGTTTCAGTTATACCTATTCAGTAAAACATATAAGCTGAGTGTTCATATTATACGATCTTTCTTATGAGAATTATTCATCATAAATAATATGTTATACAGGAACAATAACAATCGGTGCAAACATACAAAAAAATTCACGACATTTCTCAGATAATTCATGTGAAATATATACGTTTAATGATATTGTGATAGAAAACGTAAAACTATAATCTGAAATTTTATTTTAGCCGACAATCCATCTTGGGTATGGGATGAATGTAATATTGAAGTGTATGTTTCACAAAGTGATCTTGCACAAAATTTAGACTTCAATAATCCAACGACAGCTGTTCCTACTTCCTCGAATAATTCTGATCATGAAAGGTGATTACAATTTTCAATACCTAAATGTTGACCACCGGAAAATTGAATCCTTCACTTTGCCAGTTTCTAATATCGATTATGTTCATGAAATATCAATCATGCCAAATCAAAAAAATTGAATAATCAATTCAGCGCTTTGGAACAGCGAAGCAATAATAAAGCTTTGAGTGATTTTGTTTAGCGGTAGCTGCTATCAGAAATCGTAAACTTCAATTGAGAATATTGTCTAAGCCGGCTCGATTATAAACAGCTCCTACTGAAAATGATTCTGCGATGAATCGTGTAAAAGAGTATGTAATAATTCACGTGATAAATTGTATATCTTTATGACCGATATTGGTATATGGTTCACAACGTGGATTATTGTATGCCTTGTTACTTAATTTATCACAATGTGTGAAAAACACATGATTTATCATGTGAATTTTCATGTGATGAAATGTTACTAAAGAAAAAAAATGAAGTAGATCTGACCGGTAATCGAACCCTCGTCCGCCAAATTCGGAACCAGAAACGCTACCACCTGGGCCACTACATGTGTTGGCGGCATCGCACAGTTTTACAGTCATAAAGCTTAGCCGCGCTATTTTCACAGTTTCGAAGTCACAAGGATTAAATATGAAATTAATTGTTTGTGAGGTTAATTATGATCATATTTGATCCTTGTGATTTCGAAACTGTGAAAATAGCGCGGCTAAGCTTTATGACTGTAAAACTGTGCATTGTAATTAATACATGCAGTGGCCCAGGTGGTAGCGTCTCTGGTTCGACGGACGAGGGTTCGATTCCCAATCGGATCTCCCTTTTTTTTCTTTAGTAACATTTCATCACATGAAAATTCACATAATAAATCATGTGTTTTTCACACATTGTGATAAATTACGTAACAAGGCACACAATAATCCACATGATGAACCATATATACCAATATCGGTCATAAAGATGTACAATTTGTGACGTGAATTATTACATACTTTTTTACACGATTTATCACAGAATCATTTTCAGTAGGGACTTAGGGAGATTAGTTTTTTCTGTATTTTTTAAAGCATGTTTTGAATTGCACAGAAATAACGATACTATGCTGCCGACAGCACAGTCTCAAAATGAAGTTGCAGATCTTAGAGCGCCGTTTGTCTATGACAATCACAGTCTTGAAGATTTGTCCTATGTTCCACAATTTAGTTTGACAAGTATAAGAGATCACGGTAAAAACACTGAACTAAATTATTTATCCAACAGTTATTGTCGAACTGTCATGGTAAAGTAATCGTAACTATATTATGTGATTTGTTTTTAGAAGAGTATGACGACAACAGAGCAGAAAATGTTTCACATAATGACTCAGGTGACTCATATGTTCCCGAAACGGATTCTTCTCATAGTAGTGCGGAAAATGAATCTCTGTCAACCTCAGATGTGAATGAGCACCGAAATATTTCAAAGTCTTCAGCGAATGAATCATTCCCTCTGGACATTGATATACCAAATTGTAAAACGGGGCATAGTGCACCTGACGATGAAGGAATGATCGTGAAATCTACAAAATCTGGCACCAAAAGAGATTTTTGTCATTATTGCAAGACTGAACAAGCGAAATTAAGTCGCCACCTTGCTAGGAAACATGCAGATATAAAAGAAGTCCAATCGTTCCTTGACATACCGAAAGGCCATGATGCACGAAAAAAAGTTATATCGAATATTCGTAAACAAGGACAGTTTTATTTTAATACAAATACGGACGCTAATACTGGAGAGCTCAAAGTTATTCGGAGGCCTCGTCCGGAACACAAAAAAAATGCCACAGATTATGCTACGTGCAAGTCATGCATGGGTAGCTATGCCAAATCAACTCTACGCCGTCATTACCGGAGATGTAGTAACAAGGATTCCAGAAAATGCAAGACAGTACTATCTGGGGCCAGACAAGTCGAAGGCCGAATTCATTCAATAGCATGTAAGATTCTACGAACGAAAGTTTTCCCTTCATTGAAGGATGATAGGGTCACAAGAACCATCCGGTATGACGAACTTACTATCGCCTTCGGAAACAAATTATGCGACAGGTATAAAAATCCGCGTCATTATGACATGATTAGACAAAAAATGCGGCAACTTGGACGCTTCCTTTGCGAAATCAAGCAACACAACGAAAGCATCCATGATCTTTTCTCCGTTTTCTACCCAAGAAATTATGACTCCTGCATCAACACTATTCAAACTTTAGCTGGTTTAAACGCTTCAGGAACTGGCTTTAAAGTCCCATCACTTGCGACTTCATTAGGAACTCTCCTTAAGCAGGTGGGACAATTGAGTGTTTCCCTTTATATAAAAAGAGAAAATAGAGAGAAGCAGACTTTCGCTGAAGATTTTTTAAAATTATTGATCGAGGACTACTCTTCAACAGTTGCCCGCACAGCAATTGAATCTCAATTTAAAAAAAAAAGGCAATCTAAAGTTATTTTACCGCACAAAGATGACATAAACAAGTTACAATTATTTTTGAGGAATAAACTTGAAAGCGCTCGAAATTCCTTGGAACAGGAATTTTCATATAAAGATTGGCTTGCTTTAGCAGAAAGTTGCCTGACTTTCATTCAATTATTCAATCGCCGCAGAGCAGGAGAAATAGAGAGAACGTTGATAGAAGATTTCCAAAATCACGAATCAGTGAATGAGGAAACAATCGGTGAGGCGTTCAAATTATTTAGTGAGAAAGACAAAATCGCGGCGCTTAAATATGTACGATTTACTATCCGCGGCAAGTTGGGGCGTACAGTTGCTGTATTACTTCATTCAGAAGTACTGGAATCATTGAAGCTTATTTTAAAACATCGAAAATCTGCGAGGGTCAATCCAAAAAATCCATATCTTTTTGGCACTCCTGGTACTGTAAAAGGTGACTACCGTTATTTGAGAGCTTGTGACCTAATGCGGAGATTTGCAGAAGATTGCGGAGCACGAAATCCGAAAACGCTAAGAGGAACCATCCTACGAAAGCATATAGCTACAATGTGCACGAATTTAAACCTGAAGGATGCTGAAGTTTCCGAATTAGCTAATTTTATGGGTCATGCTGATAAAATTCACAAAGATCATTACAGACAACCTATCCTGACTAGGGAAATAATCAATGTCTCTAAGCTACTAGAAGCAGTTGAAGGAAATGAAGGAAATGAAACATCCGATGAAGATGATGATTTTGTTCAAGAAGAGTCTTGCGAAGGTACTCAATGTTTTTTGATTGTCCTCTCTCAATACTTACCGAGGATTTTACTTTTACCATGTAAATTTAAAAATGGGAATTGGTAATTGAAGGAGAAAGATAAATAGAATATGCTTCAAATTTATTTCAATAATTGTATTGTTATATTTTGTTGATTTACAGTACATGCAAATATTATTGATTATATCATATTTTGTAGCAGCTGTGTCGCAATCAAATTCAACTAGTCTGCAACCACTTGAGAATGAAACCAATTCCGACTGCAGTTTTCCATCACCATCACCATCACCATCACCATCACCATCAACATCAGCAGGAAACAATTCTAAAAGGAAACAGAAACGGTCAAGTGAGTTCTAATTAGTTAAATAATTCAGTTCAATAAGAACCACATGGTACAGCCACTCGATAAATTACGGACTGTAGAACACGGTGTAAGAATGAGAGGTGGGTCAACTGGCTCAAATTGCTGTGATTATTTTGCGGCAGTACGGCGAAAATCCGCCAGGGGCCTCATGCGTCGGAAAGGGTGGAGCTGGAACGCTATTCGTTGTTGATCACGTGGTTGCAGGGACCACGTGATCAACAACGAATAGCGTTCCAGCTCCACCCTTTCCGACGCATGAGGCCCCTGGCGGATTTTCGCCGTACTGCCGCAAAATAATTACAGAGCTCTACACGGGGAGTATAGGGCAGTTGACACACCTCTTATTCTTACACCGTGCTGTACAAATATGTACAAATATAAAAATACAAGCAATTCTATTACTTGGCACCTTGTTCATTCACAGAATCTCCAATTGGAAAATGTTCGCGACAACGTTGGACTTCAGCTGAAAGGAGTCTAGTCATGAACGCTTTCAGTAAATATTTTGCTACGCGAACTTTACCATCCTTGGAGGAAATACAGAAACTGAAGGATACTAATCCCGGTATTTTGAATCGCAATTCAGCTACCATAAAAACCTGGATACACAATCAATTTAAAAGCGCACAGACCAAAAATTAACATTAAAAAAAAAAAAACAACGACCATCTTTACGAACAGGGTGTTTTATGGCACTTCGTTGATCTGCTGACACTGATATTTCATTATTTTTTTTTAAAATATATACAAGTTTTCTTAAATAATACAAGTTTTCTTAAATAATACAAGTTTTTATGTCTGCGATGTCGCGTCCCTAATGCCATAAAAGCATATCGTCGTTATAGGCCTTTATGTCATACTAATGCCAAAAAGGCATATAGTTTTTTCAAACTTTGCCTATCGCTTTGAAAACATGAAAAACGCAGAGCGTTGACTGAATATTCTAAAGACGGTTCCCCTAATGGGACTTCGTGAGCCGGCAAAGTGGGCTTGAAGTGGGCTTGGGGATTGAAGAGTGCCCGAAGTTACCGACCGAAATAGCATTGTAATATATCTATAGTGTGCGAATATATAGATATACTGCAATGGTAGTTCGGTCGGTAAATTCGGGCACTCTTCAATCCCCAAGCCCACTTCAAGCCCACTTGGTCGGCTCACGGAATAACCCAGGGTGAGCTGTCTTTAGAATACTCAGTCAACGCATAGAGTCAGAAAAAAATATCAGTTTTCCTAAAAAGATATTATCTTTTGGGCCATAGGCCCTTTTAGCTTTCGCCTATAACGACGATATGCCTTTATGGCATTAGGGACGCGATGTATAGGGGAGACTGGAGTCGGTTGAAACACGGGTATGGTTGAAACAATGCTAATAACTCAAAAACTAATTGAGATAGTGGAGGGATACAAGGACAGAAAGAAGCGGCTTTATTTACTGTTTATTTATCTACTTTATTTACTCTATTATCTCTATTAGTTTTTGAGTTATTAGCGTTGGTTCAACCGACCCCGTGTTTCAACCGACACCAGTCTCCCGTATAATATAAACATTTATATAAAATGTGTACTTACCTTATAATATTTAAACATTTAATACTTTAATTATATTGTAAACTTATAAAATGGTAATAAATGGTAATTGTTATCTAAAAGCAATGTTTCCAACAATAATTATATATTTCCTCAAGTTTTCCAAAGTCAGGGAATAGTCAATTAGTCTACTGGTTTGTAAAAACATGAAATAAAACGACTTTATAGCACGGTGGCACTTTACGCCATTGTCTCTGAAAAATTATCGGTTTGGATGTAATCATGATAGTTTATACTTGCGGTCCTCGCTAGGTAATATTCACCGAATGTTTGACGACACTCAGATTGTATTAAATAATTCGGTACTTAAAACTACCTGTATGTGTATAAATCCACTGGTGCCTGTATGTCATGATATTCATACGAGGGAATATCAGGACCGGTCCCAAAAAGGTACATTGCGTATAGAAACTTATGAGGACGGTCCTTACATGTGCCAAGAGTCCCCGTATTGACCGATAGACTCCTGAATTGGTACCCACAAGTACCCTCTCATAAATATATATATATATATATATATATATATATATTAGGGTGGTCGTTAAAAACAAAGTTATCTTGGATGGCCTTCAATCGATTCTAAATGTGAGAAAAATGATTCTCTAATTTTTTCAGACTTTTATTTCGACTCCCTATGGACCCTATTTTCACATGAACTTTTTTAATTCGAAGAAATCCTAATTTGAGTTGGGTCTAATTTAAATCAGCGAGATTGCATCGGATACGTTTTATTATTGTATATCACACACAGCTCAAGTGAAAAAATTGAAATTTTTATTCTACCTATTTTAATATACCGATTAAGTGATTATTTTTTTAATTTTTTTTCAAATTTTTTTAATTCTCGCGAAAAAGAATTAAAACCATAACCAGAGATTCAATGAACATAATACACGTTGATTGAGCTCTGGCGATGGTTTCAATTTTTTTTCGCAAGAATTAAAAAAAAAATTAAAAAAAGTAATTAAAAAATAATTAATTAATCGATATATTAAAATAGGTAAAATAATAATTTCAATTTTTTCACTCGAGCTGTGTGTAATATGAGTAAAATTATTTAAGAAAAGCCGGACCTGTGTCCGACCCCCTTCGATTCGGCTGATTTTTTGTGGGCTTGTTACTCACCTAGAGAGTAGTCAAGAGCCAAAATATTAGGCCCCGAAAAAATTTATTGGCTAAGCCAGAGCTATTTTTCGTTTTTTTTCACATTTACGACTTGAATTTGGGTATTTTTGATTACGTAGAGGTTTTTTGTACTGAGTGGACGAAAATTGGTTTCTCATTATAAAATTGACCAAGGAACAAGAATATGGCCACAGATTTGACCCACGACGAATACCCGCAGAAATATTTGCCAAAAACACTCAAAATTGACCAAAAAAGTCCCAAATCTTGGAGAAATGGTCAAAAAATCTGTTTTTTCACTACCCGAGGCGGCCATCTTGTAGAGAAAGAACCAACGAATACAATGAGCACACGACCAGATTTTTAGGACGAACCGTTTAGAAAATACGCGGAGTCAAAGTCGGAGAATTTCGATTCTTGTCAAAAACTGGCGTTTTTGACCTCGTGGGAGAATTTCCGACCTATAGGCCTATTTTGCGGCGTGCTCCCTGACTGTCTCAATGGTATATTAAATGAGATTCGTAAGGTTCTGGCGAAAATGTATAATTTTTTTTTTTTTTTAATTTTTTTTTTCAATAAAGATAACCTATCAATACACCATTTAGACAGTCAGGGAGGACGCCGCAGAATAGGCCTGTAGGTCGGACATTCTCCCACGAGGTCAAAAATGTCAATTTTTGACGAAAATCGAAATCCTCCCACTTTAACTCCACGTATTTTCTAAACGGTTCGTCCTAAAAATCTGGTCGTGTGCTCATTGTATTCGTTGGTTCTTTCTCTACAAGATGGCCGCCTCGGGTAGTGAAAAAACAGATTTTTTGACCATTTCTCCAAGATTTGGGACTTTTTTGGTCAATTTTGAGTGTTTTTGGCAAATATTTCTGCGGGTATTCGTCGTGGGTCAAATCTGTGGCTATATTCTTGTTCCTTGGTCAATTTTACAATGAGAAAACAATTTTTGTCCACTTAGTACAAAAAACCCCTGCGTAATCAAAAATACCCAAATTCAAGTCGTAAATGTGAAAAAAAAAACAAAAATAGCTCTGGCTTAGCCAATAAATTTTTGCGGGGCCTAATATTTTGGCTCTTGACTACTCTCTAGGTGAGTAACAAGCCTACAAAAAATCAGCCGAATCGAAGGGGGTCGGACACAGGTTCGGCTTTTCTTAAATAATTTTACTCTATACAATAATAAAACGTATCCGATGCAATCTCGCTGATTTAAATCAGACCCAACTCAAATTAGGATTTTTTCGAATTTAAAAATGTTCATGTGAAAATAGGGTCCATGAGGAGTCAAAATAAAAATCTGAAAAAATTAGAAAATCATTTTTTTCACATTTAGAACCGACTGAAGGCCATCCAAGATAACTTTTTTTTCAACTACCACCCTAATATATATAGATATATATATATATATGTATATATATCATTTTTACGGCAGATAGATATTTTTATACGGCGCATAGAATAATATTAGTTTGAGAGTATTTCAACTTCCAGTTTTTCGGAGAATTTGATTTTTAATTATGGATGATTGTTACAGACAGACGCGGTCGTAGGGGAGGCCCACCGCCCAGACGCGGTCGGTCAGGAGCAAAGTCGGAGATTCAGGTGTGTACTTCCCTCTTATATTTCTTGGCTGAGAAATCTAACTTACGATTCGCGGTTCGCATTCCGTTGTTTGGACCCGTTATACAATTTTGAAAATCGTGAATTGTGTATGCGACTATATATTTGTCATTGTTGGGATGTTCGCTTACAAAACCTGAGTGCTAGTATGAAAAAAACAATCTATTAGGTAACGACGCTTTAGTTCATTGGCAGTAACAGGGCTGGGTACGTCTAATCACTTTCCAAATTAATTGTTTGATTATTTTTCTGATATCTTTGTTGATAATCATTATATTCCAATCATAATTCGAAAAATCTGTAGCCCATCCTCTCACATTTCAGTATCGAATGAACAAAAAATTATGTTGTTAGGAAAAATAAGAAAACAGCAAGAAGATCTAAAGTAATTAGGAAAAGTATCTGTCAAATCACTTTCGCAGATTTTTTGAACACTGACAGCAGAATAATGATTATTGACGAACATATTAGGATAATAATCTAACGATAATTTTGGAAAGTAATTTGACGAGTCCAACCCTGGTCAGTAATATATCCATGCGGGTTTTCACGAATCATTCGTCCAAATATGATGAATCTTCATACTTTAATTTTATATTGCAGGAACAACAACAACAACAACAACAACAACAACAACAACAACAACAACAACAACAACAACAACAACAACAACAACAACAACAACAACAACAACAACAACAACAACAACAACAACAACAACAACAACAACAACAACAACAACAACAACAACAACAACAACAACAACAACAACAACAACAACAACAACAACAACAACAACAACAACAACAACAACAACAACAACAACAACAACAACAACAACAACAACAGGAACGGCTACAGGAACAGGAACGGGAATGGGAACGGGAACAGGAACAGGAACGGGAACAGGAACAGGAACGGGAATGGGAACTGCTACAGGAACAGGAACGGCAACAGGAACAGGAACAGGAACGGGAATGGGAACGGCTACAGGAACATGAACGGCTACAGGAACATGAACGGCTACAGGAACATGAACGGCTACAGGAACATGAACGGCAACAGGAACAGGAACGGCAACAGGAACGGGAACGGAAACAACAACAGAAACAGAAACAGCCACAGCTGCTGTGGCTGCCGCAGCTGCCGCCACTTCGACAACAACAGCAACAGCCGCCTCAGGTCCTGGTCCAAGAGTGTTCCGGACTGTCGCCGGAACATTATGGAAGACTCCAGGACCAAATCGCTTTTTACCACGCCAGCCTGCTCTTCAATAAATTATCAATACGCCTTGAGCGAGAGCGGGCACGTGGTGAAAAGCACCGCAACCAGAAGCAAGCGATGGAAGCTAAAGCTCTGGTTGCGGCGAGGCGGCGAATCGACGTGCGGCTGCGGCGTGTCCAACAGCCACAGCAGCAACAACAACTACACCGACAACCGCAACAGCAGCAACCACAACAGCAACAACCACAACAGCAACAGCAGGGACAAGGACAAGGACAAGGACAAGGACAAAGACGACGACGAAGACGAGCACAACAGCAGCAGCAGCAACAACAAGAAGAAGAGCAGGGAGAGTAAAATTTATAGTTTTTTATCATCATTATCATTATTATTATTATTATTATTATTACTATTATATTTGATATTATTATTAGTTTTATTATCATTATTATTATTATCATTATTATTATTATATTTGATATTATTAGTATTATTATCACTATTATTATCATTATATTAGATATTATTAGTATTATTATCCTTATTTTTAATATATTTATTATTATTATCATTATCATTATTATCGTTATTTTTATCATTATTATCGTTATTATTATCATCATTATCGTCATATTTATCATTATTATCGTTATTATTATCATCATTATCATCATTTTTATCATTATTATCATCATTATTGTCGTTATCATTATTATCATTATCATCATTATGTATAGATATATAAAAATATAGTAAGATATTAAACCATACATATGATCGTATTTTTCATCTTATCCCGCATACTACTTTCCATTTCATACCGCTATACGCATATTATATTCTGTGTTCGATATCTTTTTCCGCATATGAGCTTACTGTCACGCGTCAACATTCCGTGATTGAGAGCTTTGATCATAGATCGATGTACCCAAGTGGAAGTAAATTTCAAGTAACAGTATGGAAGTTGTGATAGAACGATATTAACTAGTTTTTTTATGTAGTGGGCGGATGGTTTTATCCAAAAATTCAATACCTATCAAAAAAATTAATAGTCAGACGATTCCTCAATAATGATTCAAACTCTTATAGAACTTATACTAAAACAAATAAATGGATAGATTCAATAAATTGCTGAAACCTATAGATTTTCGTATTTTTTTACAGAGCTATGAAGTTTTGAATTAGATTATGAAAAATATCGAAGCTGATACATGTATAACCATCCAGGTTATCTGTTTCATTATGTGAGTATTGTTATTATTATAATTACTAATACTATTTCTAAATGAAAGCGAGAAATGCTGCGGGACGAGAGATCGTCAACAGGGAACTTGCATGCAATTGAATTCAGAATTAGTCTTTGACCATTCCGTCAGCGTAAATCATTATTTTGATTGAAACACTCTCACATGAGTGTTGAGACGTCTGAACGCCTCAAGGTATCACACTCAGATTCAAATGTGATGTCAGAATAATTTATTTTAGTTTCACATTGTTATCTAGAATTATTATAAATGTAATTGCAAAGAAAATTCAGTGTAATGCAAGTTCTCTGCTGCTTCCGTCATTAGGGAAGCTGCAACAGCTTTGTAAACGGCACTTTTAAAGTGCCTAAGGAACACCCACCCACTCTTACCCACTCACACTATAGTGCGAGTGCGTTCCCTTATGTTAGAGCGCTCAAATCGAGCTATTTTGTGTATCCGCATGGACTTATATGAGCGTGCGGACAGTGAAGTCGCAGCACTGTGATTCATTCACAGGGGAATGGCGTCAAGATTCGAGATTTTAATATCACTATTAAATGATTTCTCATTTTTTTCGCATCTCGCGAATAGACTTGCAGCGCAGGGTCACCACCCAGTGCGATTGTCGTTGCGTAAGCCGCAGCGTATACACCACAACTGTAGGAGTCGGGTTGCCTTGTAACAGGGTGGAAAACTATACTTCCAGTATCGATATGCGGATATCGCTTAGAAATGTATCGCTTCTCTTCCCTGCTCAAGAACTCGTATTCGCTGCGCACAAGACCGTCGTAAACGTTAACATTACAAGTATCGTAATAAACGCAACACCAGTGTCGGCAGAGGTTACCGCCAATTATGTGTATATCCCTTCGAAGAGGGCTGCATGGCTTGATGCAGTTATAATATGCTGTATAAGAAGCAGGATTGCAACGAAAATCGGTATTTTCCTGTAATATATTCTGGAACAAGTCGATGCTTGAGTCAGTCAATAAATCTCTGCGAGATAATACGTTCGCCTCGACTTGTTCGGCCGTAACATCTCGGCGTACGATTTCGAGCAACTCGATAGTTTCGTCAGAAGCCTCATTGTCACTGTCAATTTCGATTGCTACCCAATCGGCAATGGCAGTGTCCCATTGAGTCTTCGAACTTGGACCGGCTCTGTCCATGACATCAACCGATGCAACTTTCATCTCTGCAGAAGGTTGCGAGGAGATATCTGTAGACCTCGTACAGTTTCGTACATTGTCAAGCTCGTCAATGGAACGAGCACGTTTTTTTCGAAGATTTGCAGCTTCTTGGGCTTGAAGAATATATGCAGGATCGCGGATCCGCCTATTTCTATTCTTACGACTGTCTATAATTTCTGGAAGCAAACATTCCATGTAAAATCGACAGAGAAAGGGTTTCATTTTCGATTCCCAGAATCCATCGTCTCTAGCGACTCTGACGAGTTTTATATACGTAGTCGTCTCAGTCGACGACCAAAGCGCAAATTGGCAATAATCACGCTTGGTTACGTGTAACTGACCCTGTACTTGGTAATAATACTTGTGATTCTTATTCAGAAGGTTTTTGTCCTTCTTGTCGAAAATAGTCCGAAGATTCGGCTCTTCGGCTATGACCTTTTCCAACTCAGCGTTCCGGGCTGAAAATGGACATTTTATTTCGACGATTCCATCGTCGTCTATCAGACCGTCTGGAGACGCTCCTAGATAGGGGATCTGTTGATCAATGAAAAGACCACAAGAAACGATTTTTTTCTTCAGTTCTGCTTCAACCGCTTGTAAGGCGGGTTTCTCATTTGCAAGCCCATACTGAGTAGCACTAACGTCGATTACCTTCGGGTATCGAATGCTCGCAACCATGTTCGCGCACGACGAGTGCGGCAACATACGGCATATCGGTCCGAATCTCGATGCTGTGATGATCTCAGTACGCAGCTGATGCCACAGCTCAGAATCGCTCTGCGATATCGTATCTCGCTCGATCTGTCTAGCGTTTCTTTGGTACGACTTCAATTTTTCCATGTGTCGTTCAGCAAACACATCGAATGCCTCTTTGTCCATATCCGCCTTTTTGGCAGATGGACCATAGTCCTTGTCAACACCGCGATGACTTCGCACCCTGCGACTGCGTTTTTGCAACCTGCATAGGCGAGTACCGTAATTATTACGATGCCTATCCCGTTCCATTTTCGCTACTGCGATAGGAGTATAGTTTGTCACATGGCGATGTAACTGAGATAAAACTGAGTGGGTGTTGTATTGGACAACCGCTCCGTAACATCTCATTTGGTACGAGTTTTTCATACAATGGTTAATTCTTTTTCCCGAATTCAATTTGTTCACTATGGAATTGCACGCTTCTGCCGGATTGTTGGTAACATTCCTCAATAAGCTCTTGGCGTGACAACTCAAATAGCGCACTGCATCGTAAACGCAGGGATAAACTCCGGTTCGGTGAAGTTCCGCCAGCACATTCTTACCATTGGCCTCAGATACACAGTCAAACGGCAGTGTCTGACAATTGGAGTGGTCACCGTACACATGAGCAAATATATTTAATATATCTATGCAGAGTTTCGTTGTTTTTTCGTCCTCTGATATGTTCTCCGCATTGCGGAGATCTCTCGCTTTCTCTACGTTGAGACGAATTTTTAAACCGCTCGAAAGTACGTACTGTCGGAATTGAGTGACGTTCTGTACTTCTTTCTGCGGGAGTTTCGCAAGCTTCGTGAGGGAAGCAGCTCTCAACTTGCGGCACAAGTTTCGAAACAAGTGATTATTACACTCGATTTTATCGACGAGAACTCCGTATTCAGCGTACGGATTTAAATCTCGTATAGCTTGATATACGCTGCTATCTCCGTCCGCAATTAGCGTTTTATATATTAGACCGTTGCACTCAACGCTATTCCGGAAACCTTCGACAATAATGTCAGTTTCCATTGCGTTGGAGCTGCGGTCAAGCCCCCAGTTTTTGAAACAGGTATGAGGGGGAGGCTCCTTATTCAACTGCTCTGCTCTTGCGTGGGTTGCACAATACTTGTTGCGTACACCAACGAATAGAGCTAACTTGGTCTCACGACCAATGATCATGGCTGCACCCGATAGCGCATCGTGTTTACCACCCGCATAGGAGCGTTTTGCCCAACAGCCATCCGCAATGACATCGATGTACGGGACACCGTTTATAACATGCCCCTTTCTTATGGCAATTTCTTTTTCCATGGCCACAGCCCTTTCCCTTTCAGCTTCGACAACTTCATGGAAGTTGTCAAACAGCGTATCCCGATAATGTCGGTAGGTGGGCGCGGACATGGACGGGATTGCCATTGCAGCAAGTTGTTCTTGCAGCGTACTATGGCCGGTACCCGAAGTAATTGTACCACACACGGCACTTTGGTTTATCCCCATAATATTTTTGAGGTCGGGATCTGTCCAAATGCTGAATTTGTACAGACATTTCTGACACAGGAAATGCAGGTGGGTCCGCAAACCTTGATCCCATGATTTGACCAATTTCAGATCGCGAAAAGAACATTCCGACGTAACGGAATGGTTATCGAATTTTTCGTGCAACTGTTTAAGTAAATAACTTATATCGACGATGCGCCGACCTTCGATTGTGATCTCACGGACGTACTCGCTATCCGTGATATCATTTTCACCGACGAGCGCATTGTCGTCACTTACCGATACCGGCAAACTATTAATTTCCGCGACAATCGCGGTCTCTGAGGTCGCAGCCGCGACACTGACTTGGCCATCATGTTCGTCAAGCGGAACGATGGTCTTCTTCTGGCGTCTGAAACAGATCGTCACTCCATAAGTATTCGCAGTGGGTTTACCGCGGCGAGGTGTGTCAAAACGCCTAATGACCGGAAAAAAAACTGGATTTGTATATTAAATTTAAATTATTCGATTTCGGCTGGATAAGTAGGAAGGTTGAACCAACCCTTGTTGAATTTTATGAAAAAAAATTCTGAATTCACAATGAAGCGGATTTCTCGATTCAAAGACCGTTCACGTGATCTATTAGCATTGGTTTACTACCTTCGCAATTAAATAAATTTAACACAAATATTTATGACAGCTCATTCCGGATTTCGACCAATTGACGGTTTTTCAAACGGCGTGAATTACGAAAAATAACAATAACGTGCACGTAAAAATAGTAATGGAATCGTGTTTGTATTTGTGCTCGTTTCATAAATGATATGCTACAATGTATTAGATGTGGTAGGTATAGTATAGAACGCGTGATCTGACACGGTATTGATGGGGATTCTCAGTAAGTATATGAGTTGTGGAAAACCGAACCAAAATTTGTGTCTTTAGGAAAAGTATAATTATAAACAATCGTACTTACCTAGAAACAACAAAACTTCGCTTTCGCGATTTTTTTTTTCTTTTGTTGTGACTATTCGCCATGCTTATGGCAACCACACAGGTTGACTTCTATATAATAAATAATACTAATTTTATCGTTCACACTCACACACACACACACACACGCACACGCTGACACAAGTAATAACAAAAAAGTAAAAGTCAATCACATTCACTAATCACTGTCACTATCACTGAACACTGTCACTATCACTGAACACTGTCACTATCACTGAACACTGCAAAGATCACTCAACAGTGGGAGCTTTCCATCTACAGACAAAACTCGACATAGTCAGACACACAGTATTATGATTGGCTGGATCTAACGGAAGGGACCAATCGTATTGCTGTGTGTCTGACTGTGTCGATTTTTGTCTGTAGATGAAAAGATCCCACTGTCACATGAACGAAACGCGTTGCGCGGCTGAGGGCACGTGTGCTCTCCGAATATTTTGAAAAAAATACGAGCGTGTTCCTTCGTTCATTCTCTACAAAATCTGTAAGTTTCAAAATGGAACTCCGATGGAAACTACGTTAAAAAAGCGATTGATCCGTGAGAGACGTCGCGCGCGGCCGTGTACGCAGGAGCGCTGGACCCGCGATGCTTGTTCGCTTCACATGCAAATAATGTATAGGGGGACATGTTATAATGTACGTTTCAATTCATCGAATCTATTGATTTACGAAATTATTTTTTCCATTTCATACTGGATTCTCGACTTGAAACTACGAAAATTCTCATTTATATTTATTTATTCATCGTAGACTCGGCGTATTTTCATTTATGAATGTCATTATTTGAATAAAAAAAAATTTATGGATCGTGTAATTTTGTAGCAGGTCGTCGTATCAGAAGAAAGGATGATGAGAGAAAACGCTGAAGCTGCGAAATATCGGGATGGTGTGATTTGTTACAAGAAACGCGAAAAGTCAGAAGAATAGAGCAGAATGCAACTCTGGTGGAGATATTTCTCTGAAAAAAGTAAGATTTATTCTTGTGGAATTCTGAAAAAGCGTTAAAAAAGTCTCACTTACTCAGAAAATCTCAGAAAAAGTCTTATAAAGGCAGACCAATGCTTTGTAAGACAAGACAGCGAACACTAAGATGTTGATACTCTTTCAGAAGAGTTTTGCAAAAGTTTTTCAGAGAACTAATAAAACAAAATATAACAGTATTTCAGAGTTTTTCTGAGATGCAGGTCAGTTTTGAAGAGTTTATTTGTTCATCTTGAAAATAATTATTCCAAGTTTGTCATAAATTGTAAGTCAATTTTAAAATATTACTGCATTTCATTTAAAACGATTCTTCTGAGTTTTTATTGAATATTGAAATATTGAGTAGAATTGCTGCAACGGTAGGAAAATTATTATTTGAATAAATGAAAGACATAACTTACGGAGGGGCAATTATTGATTATTTATTTATTTAGTGACATAAATCATGAATATTTTTTAGTACATCCTTGGTATATGTAAACGTTATCTGTTATCAACATTTTTCTTGCATTAAACAGTATCTATGAAATTTTATGACAAAGTATTCTTGACAGATATATATTAATTAAATATAATAATAATAAACAGAATATTTATAAACATGGATTATCGACATTTTCCTAAATAATTACAATATTTAGGCAGTTTTTTCAGACTTTGAGCCCGAAGATGACTTTTTTTTGTAGGTTTTCAGGGATTCTAGATAGTAATCAACGTGATCCATATAATTATAAATTTTTTTGGTTGTCAATTTCGTAGGCTGCTGAATATCTATGCATTGCACACAGTCGTTATTGTACATCAGATTGATGAAATTTTTCATCCCAGGTATAGAGAATCACTTCATTCTGCGCCTATCGACACATTGCTTCTCTTCGTTTATCGCTCGTACAACATTCATTTGGTGGATTCGAAGACTCCTTCCCACTGGCAGGATACAAGATTCTGTAATTCGCCATCAAGTATCAATTTCATCGCAATATCATATTTATTATTTCAGAAGAATATGTATTTAGGGTAGTTCATTTTTTTTCTTGGGCACCCAAATGAAGTTATGAGGAATCACAGAAAAAAAAAAAGTGTCAAAACTTGACATTGAATAATATTTAGAGGTTGCTACCGAGGCATAAAGGAAACAACGATGATTTTCGATTCATCGTTCATGATCGATTGAAAAGAGGGGGGAAAAAAAGCAAAAAATAATAAAAAATATATAAAAATACTAGTATACTCACTTGAAAGTACTCGTTCAATCGTCCGCATGTCAGTAGAAGACAGTGAATAATTCCAGGTCAGATATTTGTCATGGAGAGTAAACTGGATATATTTGTTAAATAGTCAAACTGTTTCAAGGTTTCCATACGACTTGTATCCCTCTTTTTCAGATTAAATTATTTCAATTGCCGGTAGCGACCTCTGAATATTTTCCAATGTCAAGTTTTTAAACAGATTGTTGTTTAGGATTCCTCCGAACTTTCTTCAAGTGCCAATGAAAAAAAAAATGAAGCACCCTAATGTATGTATACCTATATAATGTATATACTTATCTCATGGAATGGCATTGTGTCACAATAGGTGAGATTAAGTTATCCGATTAATCGTTTATGAGCAACAGCCAGATTAGGCAACAAACTGCTGCGAAAAAACCTTTCCTAATAAGAATTGGCAATTACTCTTCACTCTTCTTTCTGTATGGATTGACGTATTGACGTCGATCGTCGCCCATGCTAACCATATGCGAAACGAGTCCGGGAGTCAGCTGTCAGCGGAGCCCCCGAAAGTTTGCAACGATATCGAAATAGAAAGAGAGACAAGAATAAGAGGTCCGATGGTCTTTGTTCAATGACGCATGCGTAGTGAGCGACTGTATGAACGCAACACTGAACGCAGGTTGTGTTCTTGTCAACTTGTCGACACAAACGCACAGCGCATGCGTCATTCAACAAGGACCATCCGACCTCCTAGCTCTCGCTCTCTTCCTATTCCGATATCGCCGTTTCGGCTGACTTCCATACTCTATTCTTATATCTCTATATGCGAAACTGCTTTTGTAATATTGTAAAAGCGTGTTCTGCTCGATCGCTTAGAGGCGCTTTCCCGTTGGAATCAAAGTGATCCGAGATCACTTTAGATTCTAACCTTACCCGAAATGCAGCGTTTTTATTGAACAATGCCAACCAATGCAAACCAATACTGCCGTGCTAAGCACAAAGGTGGTAACTGCATTTTTGGCCATCTTGAGATATTGACAGTTTTCAATTTTGAATTTTCACAGTAATTGAGAATTATATTCAAAGTCGAACGATTTTAAAATTTGATTTGAATCGAAAAGATAAAAGCTTATGTTATTCGTTACTGTTGTATTAATATTACTGATAAATACGGCTGATTGTTCTAGTAATTGACAACTTTAACGCAGATACGGCAACTTCGATAAAGTAGTTTTATTATGAAAAAATAAATTAGAATGTTTAATATTATGATGAAAATATTATACCATCTTAGAGTCATAAATCGTTTTTGACGAAAAAGTCAGTTACCACCTTTGTGCTTAGCACGGCAAAATAAGAACACTGCATTTCGGGTAAGGTTAGAATCTAAAGTGATCTCGCATCACTCTGATTCCAACGGGAAAGCGCTTAGAACATGTAAGAATAGACGGAGCATTGCCTATGCCGGAGTATAGGGGAATCTGTTGCCGAGTAATGAGAAAGGGACGGAAGATACTGAATTGTGTGTAAGAGAAGGAAGCAGTTATCTCGTTTGGGATAAAAAGTTGCCAAGTCGTGTTGCTGCGTTGCCACGTTTATGTGCCCCATAGCCTCTGTGGCATAACTCTCTCGATCATAACTAAACCGACGCGATTTCAAGAGTTAGCATGAATGAGGTTTATTCGTGTGCATATATATATCGCTGAGGCTATCCTTGTCTTTTTAGTCGGCAACACCCCCACCGCTCCAATGTTTTTTTTTAATCGCCCCAGGCTGATATTTCCGAAACCAAGCAAGATACGGAAAAACACCTCAGGCAAAACTTATAGGATATCGAGGGGCAAAGGATATGGTGCGATCATATCTTTTGTAGGTGAAGGCGCTGAGCTGCGATGAAGGTCAACTTGGTTTTTTTAAATGGAATGGTATAGTTTTTTCTACAGAATCTGAAAAAGCATCAGATTCTGCATTCAACACACCTGGACAGATTTTTTCTAAAGTTGATAGTTTATGAGATAAGAGCTGGGCAAGTTGAGTCGAAAGAGGAAGTTCAATTTTTTTGCAAATTGAGCCCTCGGATCATAAAAGGGATCGCGCGGATAAAATCGCATAGAAGTATTGTCACTTCTGATCATATGCCGACCGGAAAAAAAAAACAACAAGGTCATGAATTAGTAAATAGTCACTACTTTTTGATTCACTTTTTTTTTTCTTTTTTTCCGATCGGCATATTATGTTCGGAAATGACAATACTTCTATGTGATTTTTTCCGCGCGATCCCTTTTATGATCCGGGGGCTCAATTGAAATCCGAAAAAAATAACAGTAATGATGAACATTATTGATGAAGTTTATTGACCTCAACTTATTTGACCGTGATATTGTAAGCCAGGAACCTTCGAGATGTAGACGGCGAACAATGTATTACCCAATAGATAATAAAAGTCACACGTTAGTACAAACTGATTGAACGGAGAAATGACAGTCATGTTGATAATATTATTGATAAAATTTATTGACCTCAACTTATTTGACCATTATGCCTGAACTGTACAACTCCAAGTAAAAAAGTATCTCAGACACATTCGAGAAAACTTCACAACAGTATTCAGGTAATTTGAACTTCCTCTTTTGACTCAACTTGCCCAGCTCTTATCTCATAAACTATCCACTTTGAAAAAAAAATTCGTCCAGGTGTTTTGAATGCAGAATCTGATGCTTTTTCAGATTCTGTAATAAAAAGTATACCATTCGATTTAAAAAAAAACCAAGTTGACCTTCACCGCAGCTCAGCACCTCCACCTACAAAAGATATGATTGCACCATGTCCTTTCCCCCACGATATCCTATAAGTTTTGTCTGAGGTGTTTCTCCGTATCTTGCTTGATTTCCGAAATATCAGCCTGGGGCGATTCAATAAAATCACCCTGTATGGTCTAAGGGAAAGCGCCTTAGAAACACGTCTGTGCTCCTAGCAGACGACGCTTTTACAAAGGCAGTTTCGCATATGGCTAGCATGCGCGACGATCGACGTCAATACGTCAATCCATACATAAGGCTACCAGACGTACTGGATTAGGCAGGACAGTCCTGGATTTGAGCTAAGTGTACTGGATTTTTTTACACCCCGAGTTCGTACTGCATTTATAAGAATTGTCCTGCATTGTCCTGGATTATGTGCGAGTTCGCTTCAACTTGTTTTTAAACATATAAAATAGCCGGATATCTTGAAGAAAATCCACAGTTCGGAAAAGTTCGCGCCGCAAACTGAGTAACAATATCGTAGCTGATACGTATACTATAGATATATTATTCAATCATTTGACTGTTTAATTTTTTTCGAGATTTTTCTTGTTTAATGTTTGCAATACCTACATATAAGATTAAGGAATTGAGAATTCTAGTGTAAGATAGGTACTGTGAGTATTAGGGTGTGTCAGAAAAAAAAATTTTTTTTTGCCACCTTCTGAACGGATAGTTCTCGTCAAGACAGAGAGATTCCCCGCTGGAGAATGTCCTATGTCAAGGCTAAGTGGTTCCGAAACTTTTTTTTAGTTTTCCGTTTTACATAGGAATTGGAATCTTCCATAGGAAAATGGAAAACTAAAAAAAAGTTTCGGAACCACATAGCCTTGACATAGGACATTTTCCAGCGGGGAATCTCTCTGTCTTGACGAGAACTATCCGTTCAGAAGGTAGCAAAATAAATTTTTTTTTTCTGACACACCCTAGTGAGTATACTACAAACTTATGTAAAATATTATATTTATCTATTATTGTAACGTTACTTTTATCGTGTTGAATGAAAAAAATTAATACTGAATGATTATGTCCATGCATTACTCGGGGGGGGGGGGGGGGGGGGGGTAATGGCGGTGTCCTGCATTGCACTAGTTCAGATCTGGTAGCCTTATCCATACAGAAAATAGTTAAGACAGTTGTCGCGTGCAACGATTTTCCGAAGGATTTCAACGAAACTTTCCTTGATTGTTGTTTAATTGAATACAAATAATATGAGCCTATTCCGATTAAAATTGACCACCCCAATTTTGAGACCAACGATATCACAGTTTTGTAATTTCAACATGGGCTTTCATGGAGAATAGAGATTGAAACGCGAGATTTTTCGGATAAAATCAAAACGCAACAAAGAAATTTGATAGAATTTTGATATGTTATAAAAATCGAAGCTATAAGTTACACAAAAATAAAAAAAAATTTTACCACGCCGTTACTGAAATATAACTTGTCAAAATCTGAAAATTTTCATGAATAAATACACGTACAGATACTATTTAGATGTGTGTGAGAGCTGTAAGACTGTACTTTTACAAAAGTTTTATAATGGGCGGTTTTCGACTGACGCATCTATATTATACTTCTGATTCGATGATTCGAATGAATGTTGTACGAGCGATGAACGAAGAGAAGCAATGTATCGATAGGCGCAGAATGAAGTGATTCTCTATACCTGTGATGAAAAATTTCATCAATCTGATGTACAATAACGACTGTGTGCAATGCATAGATATTCAGCAGCCTACGAAATTGACTATCAAAAAAATTCATAATCATATGGATCACTATCTAGAAGCCCTGAAAACCTATAAAAAAAGGTCATCTTCGGGCTCAAAGTCTGAAAAAACTGCTTAAATATTGTAATTATTTAGGAAAATGTTATTATTAATGTATTTAATTAATATATATCTGTCAGGAATATTTTGTCATAAAATTTGATAGATATTGTTTAATGCAAGAAAAATGTTGATAACAGATCAAGAGACTCGGTAGAGTCTCGCGCCAAGTACATTAAAAAAAAAATTTTTTCAAGCGCGAGACTCAACGAGTCTATATACCCGAGAGGCAGCTACCCTAACCTATACCGCGAACTAGTATCGTCGTTTTCTTTCACCTCACAATATACAAAGATTGAAACTAATTTAATCTAGGATGTGGGCATGAAAAGCTTTCATTTGAGCCTTAGATCGATTAAATCGGTGTCCGGAGTGCTGAGATATGATTAACTACAAATTCTGATACCCCGTTTCATTGTAAAATTTTTCGTTTTCGTTTTCGTTTTCGTCGTCGTCAGACCAAGATTCACGTCAAACCATTCCCATGCAATCACTAGACGGGAAAATCCACACAAAAGTTGTAGAGTGACGTCAGTACGAGATAGTTCCGACGTAGATAGCGCCAGTATCGCAGACAGAAACCGTCTCCTACATAGACATAGAGCATGGACTGCGCATTCCCTATACAGCCTATGGTAACGCCGAAAGTGAGAGAGAAGGGTAACACACGCGGCCAAATCTGTCTCTTTCTATGCATTTGACGTTGTTGGTTAGAAAGAAAGAGATTTGGCCGCGTGTATATGCTGTCTCTTTCTACCGACCGAGCGATTTTCGGCCCGAATGCGCAGTCCATGCTCTGTGTCTATGGTCTCCTACACTAGCAGACGCGTATTGTCATTTCATGTTTTTAAATCCCAATAATAAAGGAAATAAGAGAAATACGAGCAATGCTTAATACAAAATTTGAATGTACAAAAACTAGTGAATACCCACCGCAAGCCCCTCGGGTGCCAAAACCTTACGCCAAGTACATTAATGTGATAATCACCAATAAAAATGTTTCGATAGGTTAATCTTGAATCCTACGATCTCGAGCTTTTGAGGTTATGCGAATCGGCTGACGTGTAAAATTCATGGTGATAAATAAAATAACAATTATAAACGGACAAGACTGTCAGATGAATATTAACTGATTTATGAATGCAATTATCAGAAGAAACGGTTTTTTCGGTTCAATTGTTCAGCAAGTTATCGCCTGAGGAAGTCTGACAAGAGAAAATCAAGAGAAAATGTTGAAGTAGAAAAATATGAGGATAGCATTATTCGATATAGGGAACGGCAAGGAGCCAGACCAATAAAGCCGAGTTCAAGCGTTGGATTGCAACGAATTTTACTTCAAGCTCCATGTTAAGCTCATCTCCGAAGACTCGTCTGCTGAGACTCAAATTGTGAGTCAACGTTATACGTAGGATTCCGACGAGTCCTATAATCTAACTCCGTATCATCTAGTCAAAATGAGATTTTCAGTCAACGTTATTTGTTGGACTCCGATAGGCTTTATTCTACACTCCACGTCAACGTAGTGCCTTGACCTTCGGTGAAGATAATTTTTTAATCCATAATGTATATTCATAATTTAATGTCAAATTTCAATAAATTTGTTACATTTTGGTATGCAACCTGTGTCTATATGTTCGACTCTATTAAGCTTTCTCCAAATTAAGATTAGTGCTATCACGACAAATGGAATGAAATTACTTATTTATGGATTATTTAATTTTGTAGCGAGTCGCCATATAAGACGAGAGGATGATGAGAGAAAACGCTTGGGTTGCAAAGTATCAGGATAGTGTTATTTGATACGAGAAACGGCAAAAGTCAGACGAAGAGAGCAGAATGCGGGTGTTTGACTTCATAAATTTCCATTTTATGCTCTACGCTAGTCTTGCATGAATAGGCTCAATTCTAAATATTTTGATACCTACTGTTCAGACCCGAATTGGAAGTTGATGTTATGAGTACGGGACGCATACATGTTCTTTTTGCAGAGGACCTAGTTGCATTAAAAGAAAAACTACCTACGAATTGCAATACATATATCTGATATCCATATATATTTAGTCATGAGCACCAACTATAACCCTGCGTGCAAGTAACTCCGTCATTGCCGGTCCCAGGCCCAGATGAGACAGGAGGAGGGCTGCACGCAGGGTTGGATGTTGTAGGTATAAAAAATTGTTGTGTAGGAACAATTTGTAAACGCTATGAAAGTACATTACGCGTCACTCTACAAATTTGAGACTTGGGGAAAATTATGAGCACACGCGTGCTCGTTGCTGTTGACGTTCCTGCTTATCGAGGGACTTCGGGCGGTATGAAATAGTACAAAACAACCGAACGAGCACAATTATTAGGTGGTCAAGCAAAATTTTACAAAAAGTAGTGAAATCAACCCCAAAAAGCACCTTTGGTGCAAAAACCTTCCGCCAAGTCCATTAATGTGTAGATCACTCCACCAAAAAATAATCAAAGGTTGTGCTCGCTCACTCGATTGGTTGATGATTATCAACATACAAAAGCATTGAAATCAGATACAACTGCCAAGTACCTGTAGAATGATAAAAGTTTGGAATTGAAAAATTTGTTCAAACTAAATAACATTGTACTCGTTCGCTCGCTGCGCTCGCTCACTCTATTGGCTTATGATTATGGGTTGAAAAAACAATTCGGATGAAGAGATTGAAGATGTCAACATTTATCTAAAAATATTCATAACGAAAAAATAATTTGAAAAAAAATTAAAAAAAAAAAATTTGGAGGTAGTGGTACTTGGGGGGCCTTTTGTAGAAAAAGAAATGTAAAATATCGATCACGAACCATGTCAATGTCATCTGATAGATATTCAAACATTGGCCCGCCAACGTACCACGGACTCCAAATTTTTTTTCTTTAATTTTTTTTCAAATTATTTTTTCGTTATGAATATTTTTAGATAAATGTTGACATCTTCAATCTCTTCATCCGAATTGTTTTTTCAACCCATAATCATAAGCCAATAGAGTGAGCGAGCGCAGCGAGCGAACGAGTACAATGTTATTTAGTTTGAACAAATTTTTCAATTCCAAACTTTTATCATTCTACAGGTACTTGGCAGTTGTATCTGATTTCAATGCTTTTGTATGTTGATAATCATCAACCAATCGAGTGAGCGAGCACAACCTTTGATTATTTTTTGGTGGAGTGATAACGTTTACATATACCAAGGATGTACTAAAAAATATTTATAATTTATGTCACTAAATAAATGAATAATCAATAATTGCCCCTCCGTAAGTTATGTCTTTCATTTATTCAAATAATAATTTTCCTACCGTTGCAGCAATTCTACTCAATATTTTAATATTCAATAAAAACACAGAATAATCATTTTAACTGAAATGCAGTAATATTTTAAAATTGACTTATAATCTATGATAAACTTAGAATAATTATTTTCAAGATGAATCAATAACCTCTTCAAAACTCACCTGCATCTCAGAAAAACTCTGAAACACTGTTATATTTTGTTTTATTAGTTCTCTGAAAAACTTTTGCAAAACTCTTCTGAAAGAGTCTCAACATTTTAGTGTTCGCTGTCTTTTAAAATCTTATAAAGCATTGGTCTGCCTTTATAAGACTTTTTCTGAGACTTTCTGATAAAGTGAGACTTTTTTAATTCTTTTTCAAAATTTCACTAGAATTAATCTGATTCTTTTCTGACTTTAAAAACTTTCATTTTATGCTCTACGCTGGTCTTGCATCAATAGGCTCAATTCTATATATTTCGACACCTTCTGTTCAGACCTGGATGTGAAGTTGACATTACGAGTTAGACTTCGACGAGCTTTATGATATGTCTTCGTACCGTCTAGTCAGAACCAGACCGTAAGCCAACGTTGTGTATTAGACTACGATCAGCTCCATTTTATTCTCTACGTCGATGCAGTGTATAGGACTTGGGTAGACTTCAATATTCACTCTACGTTAACATTGTGCATTTTACACTTTATATCGACGGAGTGTGTTTGAGTTTGATAGGCTCCATTTTTCGGTTTGTAAATATCGAAATAAGTGTTCCAAGTTCTGAATCATCATCTCAGTGTACGTGGAAAAAAAATTTGCATTACAATTGTACTCAATTGGATGCTCGTCAAAACAAGATTACGAATGAATAATCACTAACAAATTCAGAGAGAAATCAATAAAAATCTTATGTGAAACGTAATATACTTAAAAAAGAGTAGAAATCCAAGCAAACACTGAAGCACCACTTATGACAGATATTGGACCTTGAGTTAAGATTCAACATAAAAGTTAATCAGGGAATCATCGTTTTTGGATACCAATTGTCATAGTCTCAAGTGACTAGACTATAAGAGCGGATAAAAATAATTAGTAGAATATAAATATAAATAATGAACAGAAACTATGAGGAAAAGGCGACGGTATCACTCAAATATCTCGAGTCCCTTGTGTATTTCTGACTAACTGGACAACAGAGTTCTATCCCAGAACCAAACGAACAACTAATCTATTCTACTCTACTCGCTCAATTTATTACACAGTTATTGATGTGACGTTTATTAATAAGCGAGATTGTAACAAGTTTTGTGATATAATTCGCTGAATGAAATGAAAAATATGTGGGAAACATTGAAAACAAAAATGACAATCTATGTGACACAGGTCTCTTTATTTTTTAAATATAATATTCAATTGTTATTTTATTTGTCGCCCCCGTCGTTCCTCCTCGTTTGCAACTTCTTCTGAAAAATTGAAAATTACATCATTGTTATGAGTTTTGTAGCAAAATAGGGTGAAGCAACTACCAGGGCTCAATTAGTCCGAATGAATCATAGTTTAGAACGATGATAGATATACTAGTTCGAGTAGACTTCATTATAAAAACTACGATATTTCTTTGATTACTAAAATTTATACGTCATACATCATCAGAGATGACGACGATTGACTTGTAGCAGTTGCTCGGATAACTGAAGTCAACTGTAGAACTCCGAGCTTGTCCCAATTTGCATGAGTCTTTACTTGTTACTTTGGTAACATAACTGAGGATGAGTTATATAATCCTCGACCTCTAATGGTTGAATTTTCAAACAAGAGTCAACTTTTCTTATGCCACAATTATTACACGCATGATGATTCATTGGATTGTCGACTAATCAATCATAAGTTCAACTAAACTTGACTTGGCGTAATAAGCATCAAAAAATAGGTGGCTAAGATACGTATAGACGAGAGCTGCGAAGTTTGAGCCATAGTACGTAGATTAACAGTAATTTCAAAGTTCCAGTATTCTCTTTTATCAGTGAATATATTTTGTTCTTGATATTACCGTCGTACGACTGAACATAAAAATAAAACGGTCGTAACTGTGCATAATGAAATAAGGAATATAGGTGGAAATAATAATGATTATACACCTTTTGATGAAAGAAAATAATGTTGTCGACTATACCTGCAGCCTGTTGGGCCACTCAGCCTGCCTCAGCCGCTAGGAGCTCCCACCACTGGTAATTTCCTGGAACTTCGATTCGTCGAATTTCTGCATAATTTGGAAGTTCGTCTATTGGGACCCGTTGGGCTAGTCTGACTTGGCCAGCCGCTTCGTTTGGGGCCTGTTGCACCGCTTCCTTCGCAACAGCCATTTGGTTGTCCTCTGTGAATAAAAGCATACAACCGTATTGATAAACTGTATGTACCTCGACATCGTGTCAAATTTCCAATTGTTTGTAATTCGAGGCGATGGCTCGATTCATAAGATACACAATGAAAATATGAAATTCGTTTTTCAATTAGTGGAAATCTCAAATGGTAACTAGTTCGTTCGAATGTAAGATGCCGTCATTCATGCACACTTTTTTCTGTCAGATATTGATGTACATATGGGTGCGCATTAAAAATTTAATTTTCTCAGGCACCTTGTAAAAAGTTTCCTTTTCGTCAACAAACATAAGAGCAATTTTTTTTGTTTGTTTTTTTTAGAAAAATAAAAATAATCACATGCCGCAAGACAATCAAATTTTTTTTTTTTTTTAACCTGCAATTTTTTCGGAAATGTCCTACAAAATGTGCAGAGTTGACAAAAAAACCCATGGTAGAAAAAAAAAAATTTCACTCATCAAGAAGAAGATATGTCAGATGGAGCACGGGTCGAAAATCAACCCATCAACATGAAAAAAATAACGAAGTTGAAAAAAAAAGAAGATTGATCTGTGAGCTATGGACCCTTTTAGACTTTTGTTGACCTTCATGAGTAGGATGTTTTCCCAACGCGAACAATCACCTGGCAAAGCGGCAGCATAGAGACCGGTCGAAACCCGCATAGTACAATTCTTTACACTTACGGACAGGATTCACCATATCGGCCTCACGCCGGTTAACCGCTGGGAATCGTTGTTGTCGTTGTTCATATTGAAGTCGGGCAACTGTTCAACGAATTCAAAATAAATGCATGAAATTTATCTAATTTTAGCGAAATTAATAATATCCTGTACTAACAATACAAACTTGCGCTATCGTCAGGCGACGGTGCACGTGAATGATACGATTCTCTGGAATTCCCAACGTAGCCAAGACCATAGACGAACTAGAGGTTTGAAAGATAGAGCGATTTCATTGGACTTTATCAATGCCACTGACTCCAGATTCCCTAGTTTCCAACCAATCAGCGACTGGACTACGAGAAAACTGTACTCAGTGCGTCCTGGTAGAGCTCCTATCTTTCAAACTTCTAGTTCGTCTATGGTCTTGGCTACGTTGGGAATCCCAGAGAATCGGATCATTCTCGTGCACCGTTGCCTGACGATAGCGTAAGTTTGTATTTTAGTATACAGGATATTATTAATTTCGCTAAGATTAGATAAATTGCGTGTATGTATTTCGAATTCGTTGAACAGTTGCCCGACTTCAATATGAACAACGACAACGAGCCATTCCCAGCGGTGAACCAGCGTGCCGCTGATATGGTGAATCCTGTCCGTGAGTGTGAAGAATTGTACTATGCAGGTTGTGACCAGTTTCTGTGCTGCCCGGTGTACCGCTTTGCCAGGTGATTCTTCGCGTTTGGAAAACATCCTACTCATGAAGGTCAACAAAAGTCTAAAAAGGTCCATAGCTCACAGATCAATTTTCTTTTTTCAACTTCGTTATTTTTTTCCTGTTGATGGGTTTATTTTCGACCCGTGGTCCCTCTGACAAATCTTCTTCTTGATGGGTGAAATTTATTTTTTTCTACCATGGGTTTTTTTGTCAACTCTGCACATTTTGTAGGACATTTCCGAAGAAACTGCAGGTTGAAAAAAAAATAAAAATTTGATTGTCTTGCGGCATGTGATTATTTTTATTTTTCTAAAGAAAACAAACAAAAAAAATTGCTCTTATGTTTGTTGACGAAAAGGAAACTTTTTACAAGGTGCCTGAGAAAATTAAATTTTTAATGCCCACCCATATGTACATCAATATCTGACAGAAAAAAGTGTGCATGAATGACGGCATCTTACATTCGAACGAACTAGTTACCATTTGAGATTTCCACTAATTGAAAAACGAATTTCATATTTTCATTATGTATTTCATGAATCGAACCATCCAATGCCTTGAATTACAAACAATTGGAAATCTTACACAATGCCGAGGTACATACAGTTTATCAATATGGTTGTATGCTTTTATTTATAGAGGACACCCAAATAGCTGTTGCAAGGGAAGCGGCGCAACGAGCCCCAAACGAAGCGGCTGGCCAAGTCAGACTGGCCCAACGGGTCCCAATTCGACGTTTTGCAGCAATTCGACTAGTCGAAGTTGTAGGGTTTGGAGGAGTCCGACAGGCCCAATGGGTCTCGATCGAAGCGACTGAAGCACGCTGAGTGGCACAACAGGCTTGAAGTATTATAGTCGACAATATTATTTTCTTTCATCAAATGGTGTATAATCATTATTACTTACATCTATATTCCTCATTCCATCCTGCACAGTGACGACCGTTTTATTTTCATGTTCAGTCGTACGATGGTAATATCAAGAACAAAATATATTCACTGATAAAGGAGAATACTGGAACTTTGAAATTACTTTGAATCTACGTACTATGACTCAAACTTCGCAGCTCTCGTATATACGTATCTTAGCCACCTATTTTTTGATGATAATTACACCAAGTCAAGTTTAGTTGAACTTATGATTGATTAGTCGACGATCCAATGAATCATCATGCGTGTAATAATTGTGGCATAAAAAAAGTTAACTCTTGTTTGAAAATTCAACCATTAGAGGTCGAGGATTATATAACTCATCCTCAATTATGTTACCAAAGTAACAAGTAATGCTGAATATTATCAATTTGACAAATATTGTCAGATCACTAAATTTTCTGATATCAAGACTCATGTAAATTGGGACAAGCTCGGAGTTCTACAGTTGACTTCAGTTATCCGAGCAACTGCTACAAGTCAATCGTCGTCATCTCTGATGATGCATAACGTATAAATTTTACTAATCAAAGAAATATCGTAGTTTTTATAATGAAGTTAACTCGAACCAGTATATCTATCATCGTTTTTAAACTATTATTCATTCGGACTAATTGAGCTCTGGTAGTTGCTTCACCCTATTTTGCTACAAAACTCTATATTGATGATGTAATTTTCAATTTTTCAGAAAAAAATGCAAATAAGGAGGAAGGACGAGTACGACGATACGAAATAATGCGGAGGAAGGATGAGGACGACGATTGTAATATTATTTTCAACAAATAAAGAGACCTGTGTCACATAGATTGTCGTTTTTTTTTTCACTGTTTCCCAAATTTTCATCGGATTATATCACAATATCGCTTAGTCATACTCCAGTAACTGTGAAATCTGGTGCGAAAAAACTTTTGTCAAGTACGTTGATGTGTAGATCCCTGCACCTAAAAATAATGAAAGGTTGTAGTGCTTGTTCACTCGCTCACTCGATTGGCTCATGATTATTGGTTGAAAGAACAATTCGGCTCAAGCAATTGAAGATGACGACATTCGTCAAAAAATATTCACAGCGAAAGTTATTTAAAATAAATTAAGAAAAAAGATTGCAGTTCGTGGTACTTTGGCGGGCCAATGTTTGAATGACTATCGGAGGACAATGACATGGTTCGCAATTGATATTTCACAGTTATTTTTCTATAAAAGGCCCGCCAAGTACCGCTAGCTCCGAATTTTTTTTAATAATTTTTTTTGAAATAACTTTCATTATAAATATATTTTCTGATAAATGTTGTCATCTCCAATTTCTTCATCCGAATTATTTTTTCAAGTAATAATCCAAAGCCCATCGAGTGAGTGAGCGCAGCGAGCGAACGAGCACAAGTTTTCATTATTTTTTGGTGGTGTGATTTGAATGCATTTTTATTTAGAATTTCGAAAAACAAATCGATCCCTCCATAACCTCAAGTCCGAAATAAAATCTCATTTCCTATCCTTCTAGCTTCCAGGCTAGCTGCCAGAAATGTGAGATTATGACGTCTGGGATCTTGTATCTGTTATTCGAATTTATTTTCATTATATGCATATATTTCCAACAAATCTAGCGGAATGAAAAATATGCATGAAATAAATCAACGATGAATACAATTTTCTCTATCCTATATTCGTGTCTCAGGTTAGCTGTGAGACGAGTAAGGTTATGACGTCTGGGATCCGATATCGATTGTTCATATACGTTACTCATTTTTAGACACATTAGTACGAAAGAAAGGAGTAGATTAAATAAACGACCAATAATCTTTTCTCGTAACGAAAATTTCGAACACGATTCTACCTGTCATTTGTTCGTATTTTAGGTTAGCTGTCAGTCAGGTGAGGTTAGCCGTATACAATCCGATATTCAATATTTGCGTTTCTTGCTAAGCGCCGCCAAGCGGGAGCAGCAGGAACCAACATCTTTTGCGTAGTGGCATAGGAAACCTTCACTAGCGCTGCTGCTCGGCTTGCAAGTAAACTGGACACAATTTCGGTACAGCTGTTGTGATCTCAACTAAATGTCGATACGGGTAGTGATCTCAACTGAATGTCGGTTCTTTTAGTTTTGAGTAACGGAGAATCGTCAATTCTCAGCCATTTCTCCATCAAATGACACGGGATTGGGTTCAAAGTGTGTGGTTTTTCATTGCGGAGTGGCTAAATGTCAGGAAAATGCGATTATCTACGGTAACAGTGAATAATCTCGCGATTTATGTGGTCGGTACGTCAATCTGTAAAAATTTTTGTCGAATTTTGGAAAAGTAAAATAATCAGCCACTTTCTGCCACAATTCTGTGTAATCCCTCAAAATTTCATTGCGATCGATTCAGTAGTTCCGGAGAATTCACGATTCCCGTTTTCGAGGTTCTGACAAACGTTTCACTTCACCTTAACTACGGTTCACACCATCCTAGGTCTTATAAGATTGGTACAATCCTTAACTTAGTCGATAGAGGTATTATGCTGGCTAGCCCGGAATTTCACTCTAAGAATTTGTCTTTCATCTACGATGTTTTGCGTCGGAACGATTACCCTTCAGGTTTACTTAAAGAACACATTAACGCCAGACATCGTTCAATCGTAAGGCGCTTGAACTTTAACAACAACATTGATGTTGCGGATTCAAACCTAACTCCTGGGAAATTCATCTCATTACCTTATGTAGATCGACTTTTTGAGTCCCTTAACAGAGTCTTTAAAAAATACAATATCAAATTTGTGGGTAAAAGTGTGTATGATTTGACCTTTTTGTCCGATTCTGGCAAGGATGGATTACTTTTGGATAAAAGTTCCAATGTAGTGTATCAAATTCCATGTAGGGATTGCAATCAAGTATATATAGGACAAACTATCGCCATCTGCATACTAGGCCTAACGAACATAAAACGAACATTCATGATAGCGTTGACCACTACACCGCGCTAACTAAACACATGGTCGACAACGACCATCTGTTTGATTATAGCGGTGTCAGTGTATTAACCGACGAACCGTTATATTATAAGCGTTTACTTTCGGAAATGTGCAATATTGTTAGCCACTCCAATTCTGTTAATCTAAGACAGGATGTAGAAAACTTGAGTGAAACCTGCAAGTCTCTAATTACCTATAATGTTATCCATTCAATCTAACTACTTGTGATCTAACTATCTTTGATACAACTTACTAGTCAATAGTTAGGTTACTCATTAATGTTATCCATTAAATCTAACCACTTGTGATCCAACTATCTGTGATACAACTGACTAGTCAATAGTTAGGTTACTCCACGTGGTGGTGTCGACTTGGTCGCTTCATATTATATAGTTTATATTATACTGTTGTTTATAAGAGTGTTTCACGTTTCTATGATTGTTATTATTATCTGGGTTTATTCTCCATTTATACTCCTTTGAGGTTACCACATGTGTGCTCCCGACTTAGTCGCTACTACACTTTTTTTTTATTTTTATATATATATATTATGAGTAGGTCATGGTTTCGTCATGATTGTAATTGATTTTTGGTTTTTCTGACAGTTAATAAACACTTCGTCTGAGGAGGGCCCTCATTTGGGTCGAAACGTTATAAAGATAAGTGATTTCATCTGACCTTCATTTCCAAAAACTTCCTTTGACAAATAACTTCGAGGTCAATAATAAGAGTTTTTACTGTTCCAGTTATCAGTTGAGCACGGCGGAACGCCCAAATAGAACGAATTGTCCGACGAGGTGTTGAAAATCTTGCGGAGAGAATTGAAAGATGTAGTGTTGTTCATTGTAGATAAGGTTTCAATGATATCAAACGTCGCGTTAATGTACATTCACTTAAGACTGACTGAAATATTCGATACTGAGAATTCTCATGATGGCTGGTTCGGTGGGAAACGGATTCTACTGATGGGTGATTTACTACAACTCTCGCCAGTAAATGCGGATTCAGCGTACCTGAACTTGACGAAAGACAAGATACAGGAATATATCGGCTCAGTAGGTGCAGTCAATCTATGGACCGATCTATTCTCGTACGACGAGCTGTTGACAAATGATACAACTTACCAAGGAATATTAACTCGACTTAGATTTGGAATTTTGACCACTGCCGATGAACAGATTCTAGATTTTAGGGAAGTAAACCTTACCGGTACGTCGGTCGGAGCCAGACTCGACGAATTATGCAATTATATTAACCAATTATCGCTAGATACAGTCTGTCTTTTTCCGACTCGAAACCAATGTGACATTTTGAACACAGCCATGTTAACCAAAATTCCAGGCGACGAAATTGAACTGAACGCCAAGGACAGCATTGATTGCATACCGTATTCAAAGAAAAAAAATATCGAAACTCCTGAATCAGGAACACGAAGACAGCACTCGCACGGCTGGACTCGCAAAAACTATAACGGTTAAGATTGGGGCATAAATCATGATTAGACGAAACATCGACGTATCTAGAGGTATTATAAACGGTACCATAGGACACGTGATTACCGTAACTTGAGATATCGACACACGCGAGGTACAATCATTAACGATTGCCCTAGCATCGGGGATAGAGTATACCATCGAAAGAGTATCCACAAAATTCGAAATAATGAATGGTGCCTTTATATTCAGAAATCAATTTCCCCTGTCCCTTAGTTACGCAATCACGATACATAGAAGCCAGGGCTTAACTTTGAACAGCATAGTTATAGACATAGGCTAGACTGTCTTCACTGCTGGACAAGCATACGTTGCATTGTCAAGAGTCAAGTCTCTCGCCGGATTACATTTGATAAATTTCAATCCACAGGGAGTGAAAGTTCAGGAAGTTGCACTAGTCGAGTATAATCGACTCAGAGCACAATACAAAGCTGAATTGGCTGAAATTAATATCACACGTGCGGCTAAATTAACGGTCAAAGGCACTGTATGGTCGGATCCCACATGCACGCAAAATATACAAATTGAAGTAGATGATAACACATTGCCAAATCCGGTATACACCATTGTTGGCATGGAAAATAAGGACAGTGTTCCATGTTACGCGAATGCCACTCTGCAGTGTATATTCCACTGCTCAAATATAGTACAAGAATTGATTAAGTTGGATAATAACGATGCATTAGAAAAATCAGCCTATTTTTACGTCACAAGTAGTGCAATGTTGGATTCCTTTGCGGTTCGAGAATAAACGAGCAAAAATTTCACAGAAAATATACAAGACGCGGCTCAATTTCTTACGGCTATTTGCAAAAAATCTGATGCAACTCAAAAAGCGATGAACATCAGTTGATCACGACGGTCAGATGTAACAATTGCGGACTGAGCTCTGAGATCGCACAGCCAAATCACATATCTTCGCCATACCTATATTGGTTACACCAGGTACCAAGAGCCCCAAGAACCTACAAGATTTGTTGAATAGCACTTTGTCACGATGGATAAGACTTGACAGTACGTGCGAGAATTGTCAAAAAAGCGATAAGCTAGGAAAAACTGTCGTCGCTTCGGTAAAACATATCATTGTCGTGCAGTTCATGATATTTGCGTATGTAGATGGACAGGCATCTAAAATAATAAATTTCAAATCAAACGCAGTACCAACCACAAGGATTATCCTTGACAATAAGAAATTCAAGGTAAATAGCGCAAGATTTCATCACAGTAAAAGTATATGGGGCTTTCCACGCCATCCGGGACAGCATCTGACCCTGACCCCTCCCGATTTTTTTCATACTTTGTTCTGATATTCGGTAGACTGAAAGAAGTGCTCGTGATTTGTTTCAAATTTTTATCTCAATTGGTTTTCGATTTACATATTTTTGAAAATTTTCAATTCCTGACCATCGCAAAATGTTCAAACGCCCATATTTCTGGATCTATCAGTCGGATTACGAAATGTGACTATATGAAATTAATCAGAAGGAAGTGTACTTCTCAAAAAAAGTATTTAGGGATAATTGTGCTCCGTCCTTCATAGGGAATTCTTCGTTTAGACATGTAAAATCGATTTTTCTTAAAGTATGACATGATTCATAATTTTCAAAAAATTCTCAAAAATACTTCGAGGAAAAACAAACATTTTGAGCTACGGCCGATCGTGGCTTTCTCTTTCCTTCTAGACTTTTTTCCAAATTTGAAAAATTTTTCAGGCTAAAACCGCTCGTACAAGAACCGCTTGAACTTGGCATTATGTTTCATTCATTGTTTCTCATAAAACTTATCCTCAGATGTATCGCTGCAGTGCTACCACCGGGATTAGGTTAGATAAATTATTATTATTGATCATTTAATTCATTAGTTTTATAAAAAACAATGAATGAAACATAATGCCAAGTTCGAGCGGTTCTTATACGAGCGGTTTTAGCATTCAAAATTTTTCAAATCCGAAAAAAGTCTAGAAGGAAAGAGAAAGCCACGATCGACCATAGCTCAAAATGTTTGTTTTTCCTCGAAGTATTTTTGAGAATTTTTTGAAAATTATGAATCATGTCATACTTTGAGAAAAATCGATTTTACATGTCTAAACGAAGAATTCCCTATGAAGGACGGAGCACAATTATCCCTAAATACTTTTTTTGAGAAGTACACTTCCTTCTGATTAATTTCATATAGTCATATTTCGTAATCCGACTGATAGATATAGAAATATTGGCGTTTGAACATTTTGCGATGGTCAGGAATTGAAAATTTTCAAAAATATGTAAATCGAAAACCAATTGAGATAAAAATTTGAAACAAATCACGAGCACTTCTTTCAGTCTACCGAATATCAGAACAAAGTATAAAAAAAATCGGGAGGGGTCAGGGTCAGAGGCTGTCCCGGATGGCGTGGAAAGCCCCATATATAGTGGTCACTATATCGCGATGCTAAAAGATAAAGCAAATAATTGGCTGGGTGTAAACGATACGCAAGTGCGTAAACAGATCTGGCCACGTAAAGCCAAGGACGCTTACATGATGGTATTGGAAGCGATATCATAAAATTTACGATTTATATCGCCATTAATGCCTTTCCAATTACACATTTATTTCATAATAATATACATACCATGCATACTATCACGGTATTACCAGCTCTATCCACAATTACAAATATAAATTATATTTCATAGTTCAATACCACTATTCGATCGCTTATCCGATCATGTCAGTAAGTCAGTACTGAATATAAGTTTCCCACCGAAAAAAAAAGAAAAACAAGAATACTTCTTCCACGAGTCGTACTATAATATGTATAGTCTATCAAACATCAAACTTTGATATTTGACATGCAATCGATAAATAAGCTGGTACTCCATTATACTGTAACGTATTCGGCCTATAGCCGAATAGCCGTAACATATTCATAGTATACAGGGTGTTAATTAAGTAACGGGACGGCTGAATATCTTCTGAAGTAGGATATTTTTCGAAAAGGTCAACATCATTCTTGATGTGATTTTCGACGAGGAATTCAATGGTGTCCTTGATTTTGACCTTGACGATGACCTTCAAGGTTATTTCAAGGTCAACTTTTTTTTTTGAATGGACACCCCCTTTTTATACATCAGCATTCGAAAGAGCGCAAAATTTTACGTCCGAACACGTAATTAGATCATAGCGAAGTCTTGACCTTGACGTTTGTTCTTGGGTCAATTAAACTTAAATCGAATCGACGATCGAAGTTATCAATTCTAACGAGGCGCATTTAGTAGTGACCCTTATCATGACTTTGACGATTACCTTCAAGGCCATTTCAAGGTCACCTTTTTTCTCGATGGAAACCTGTATTTTTAAGTGCCGAAATCAATAAGACAAACAGTTACACATTTACATCAAAAAATTTGGAAAAAATCAATCGATTCATACCGAATGAGGTATCAATTCACACCTCGTTAGAATTGATAACTTCGATCGTCATGAGAGAATTTGAAAAGCTTCTATTCCCAGAGGTATCCACACCTTATTTAAATTTAATTGACCCAAGAATGAACGTCAAGGTCAAGATTTCCCTATGATCTAATTACGAGTTCGGACGTAAAATTTTGCGCTCTTTCGAATGCTGATGTGAAAAAATGGGGTGTACATTCAAAAAAAAAAGTTGACCTCGAAATAACCTTGAAGGTCATCGTGAAGGTCAAAATCGAGGTCACCATTGAATTCCTCGTCGAAAATCACATCAAGAATGATGTTGACCTTTTCAAAAAATATTCTACTTCAGAAGATATTCAGCCGTCCCGTTACTTAATCGACACCCTGTATGGCAATAGGCGATACACTCATACTACATTACATATCATGATATACAGTAGCGTTAGCGCGCACTATCGCTCACGCATAGCTGATCACCAGTTATGACGTCACTGCAAATATAAGAGGCGACCGTCTCACGGCTCGTGAGTGGACTTGTGCCAAAGCGGCCAACTGACTCATTACATTTCTCAAATTCATAAACTCTATTTCTCATAAGCATAGCAAGACCCAAAGCGGGCACATCCGTAAAATCAATTAAATTGTCGGATAGTCTGCTAAAACAGCGACTATACCAGTAGAGTCAGGAAAGCAGATTGTTATAGCTAAAACAGCATTTCAGTTTAAATATTTAAAATCAGCTAAGATAGCATTCAAGCACAAACAAATTCAAAGTCCGGCACATTGTGCCAGCGCGCGATTAGGTTAAGTTAAGTTAGGGATTCAGAAATTTATTTCTCGATCTAATTATATTTCATGTTCTACATTTCTTTCTTTACTTTTCTTTTGTATTATTTTTGTAAATAGTAAATTCCCTTCGGAATAACAACATTTTTGTTTAAATAAAATAGGAGATGATTACTTAATCACTTAAAATTATCAGGAATCTGATTTTTCTTTCTCATCTTCGTATAACCTTGTGTTTCTGAATTTCCTTATTTTTCAGTCAAATTAAAATCATTTATCAGCTAGAAATCAGTATCGATGCGTTGATCTCATTCAGCAAGGTAGCTCTATAGTATCTACCTTAGTCTGGTGAGCTAGACATATTCCAGATCTGATTTAAACGGTATTGGTGCGTCAAATTGAACAGCTAGATAGTTCTATAGCATCTATCTTTGTCTGGCAAATTTAACATATCCCAGATCCGTAGGGAGGCAGCTCTGATAGTGAAAGATCTATCATAGTCTGTAATAGGGTAATTTGAGGGTTTTTTCAACTTTCCCCAGAGGTGCTCCAAATTTCATAACCCGTGACAAACAACTCACGCGAACTAGCATAATTTCACCAGCCTTTAGCTGGTGAAACAGTTGCAATTAGTTACAATACATGTGTACAAAGAGCTGACAATCAAAGAACACTAAGATTTATAAATCACTGAGAGAAATCAGACTGATTACTTTAACATCGATATTAAATTACAGTAAATTATTGGTTCGGAATGCATAACACAGAAAATATGTACGTCATCATAATATACGCATAACCGGTGAGTGAGAGATCATAGTACATCGTTTCGGTGAATAGTTGTATTACAGAATAAACTGTCATACTAATAACGTATAATATACATAACATAACATGTACACTTTACCAAGAAACAGCTGTGGACTTATACCACCTTTGGCTCCAGCGTCTGTCATATAACATGTACCATGAGTTTATAGAGACATGTGCAATAACTGATATCCCTAACTTGCAAGATATCGATTGCATATTGCTTACACTTTAGTGAATTATGACTCGATGCATGTTATCTTGATGGATTCTGGACGAATTTCAATCAGTGTAACATCTGTTTCATTGGTATCAGTGTAAGCAGTACAACGGACTGACTTGCGTCACAGGTGAAACATTTCATCTGAAACGATCTTAGCTGACAGCTGCAAAAGAATATCGTATTATAATATGCCTCTGCACAAGTCGTCCGCCGTATGGTATAGTGATGAAAACGATAATGAAAGGGAGTCTCATCCAACTATAGTCAATGTAGCCTGTAACGTTCCGGGTTGTAGCGGATCTTAAGATCTTAGCGACAAACCGGTCGTCAGACTCGAAATAACAACAACTGGCCCTCGAACACAAGTCCGTAAACTAGCCTCGTTCGCTTCTGTTGATGTTATTTGAATCCCTATCTATTTGGCTTGTTGATGGTGTTTTAAATCTCAAACAGGAATAGAGAAATGTCAGGCAAGTCTCAGTAACAGCCGAAATGGCATTTATCTATTCAACCAAATAAAAGATGTACAAAAAAAAAGTTTAACCAAATAAATTCTTATGATTAACTTGACTTTCATTTCTTTGTTTCTCGATTGCTAATCGTTTTATCTTTGAATGATTTTGTAATAGCTGAAGTTCCTATAGATTTTATATTGTATTCAATATTGAATTGTATTTAATAAATGGAATAGGTACGACGGCCGCTTTGGCTCGATCGTCCGGAATAATATATTATAGTGAGTCGCCCGGGTGCTACACTGGAAAACCTTTTGCGGCCCAGCGCAACAATGAACGATTCGCGCGGGGCGCCCGGCAGCGCTAGTGTGTCGGCTGGCAGAAAACGTTCTCTCACGTACCCCTATACCGTGTCGCGCAAGCCGTCTTGTTTTGTATGGCGGCTCGGACGACACGTTAAAGCTGCTAGCTGGCCCAATCTGAGGCGCCCGAGCCGACATCAGGCCGAGCCGGCTTGCACGACACGAGAGAAGGGTACGCTGCGTACTAGTTTGTATCTTCCGATGCGCCATCACAAGCGCCTCGCCAATCCGAGTTGACGATGCCTCGCGCGAGACTACTTGGTCGCGTCGGGCCGCAAAAGGTTTCCCAGTGTATACCGCAAATGCGCTGGCGAGCTATGTCAGTGCGTGTTTATATACTTATATGTTTACGCTTCTGACGTCACAAGCGTAATGATTTGGACAAGCTACTTGTCCATTTCTCTTGGATTCTTCTCTGACCAATCCCAGCTGTCCTTGCCTTGGACAGCTGGACACGTTACAAGCCGTGAATTGAACGAACAAAAGTCGCATGAATATGTCTGCTGACGTAATCGAAGTTCAGCTAGTAGAATTACCCAGTAGAGCTAATTACAGACAAAAAATAAATATGCCTCGAATACAAAATGGAAACAGACTCCTCTTTTTTATTCTAATATTCACTATACGATCAAGTTGACCATTTGTTATGCCTATGCATAATTCCGAACCAATGCGCCAAATTCATTGATTCAAATTAAATTCGAAACTTTAGTATATGTTAGTACATTATGTCAAACACAATGTCTATACACTGTGCTATTTCCTATTCGTGAAAACCATAGTCTTTTGCCACCTGTCTCTTGCTCTACCAGGCGCTCGCCTCATACACTCAGTCGAGATAACGAGAGACATTGGTTCGCTGTTAGGAAAGTCGCTGCACGATGCATATATATGATAAAATGATATGAATAAAAATAGGCAAATAACAGTGATTTAATCACGGTGTACGGATCATAAAAAGATTCACCATGGTATGGTTAAAGTTATAGCAAAAAAAAGGCAACTGAAATATATTTAATCATGTAAAAAATAAAAAACAATTGACCACAGTATGGCAAAGGTATAGTAAAAAGAAGGCAACTGAAATATATCCAGCATGAAAAAAAAAAAAATTAAACTCAAAAATGATTGCCAGTAATTCACAAGATGATGACGTACAAACAATATGAAAACAGTCAGAAATCAAAGCAAATATAAGATATATTCATCAAATGATTGCCAATAATTCACAAGATGAATACGTACAAACAATATGAAAATGGTCAGAAACAAAAGCAAATATAAAATATATTCATCAAATGATTGCCAACAATTCACAAGATAATTACGTACAAACAATATAAAAATGGTCAAGAACAATAGCAAATATAAAATAAATCCATCAAATCATTGCCAAATATTTACATGAGAATGACGTACAAAAAATATAAGAACGGTTAAAAACGGAAGCAAATATGAAATATATCCAAACGTATATTTATACCTATGCACAAACAATTTGGCAACAGGTTGAAACAGACTGAACATGACACATACATTTCCCATGACAGATTTATTCCGTAATTCAACTATTCATCACGGCGATGTACTATGATCTCTCACAGTTATGCTGAATTCGACTTACTGCACTAGTGCGCACTGAGTGCACTTTCATCTTCTTCTATCTCCTATGTCAGAGTGCGACAAAAGTACACTCAGTGCACCACAGGGCAGTACGTCGAATTCGGCATTAGTTTGAATTGTAAGTCGAACAATAAAACAAGAATACCTGGTTATACGAATAAAAAGACCGAAACAAGAAACATGTTGCCACAATTCAACGCTGATGATCGGCGGAAACGATTATGAAATAATCAATTAACATGATAACATGTATCACGCACTAATATCTCTACCTTTTTATGCATTCAGGTATGACAAAATTGTAATACACAATTTCGTTTGGTGAAATAGTTATCAAACCTAATTGGATTAAAGAACATTAATATCGAGTATTGGCTGGAACGATACAGAGTTACTGCTAGATCAGTCAGAACTACCAACATTTCATTCAGCAGCTGACGATGGGTGGAAAAATTGATATTTTGACCATACATCACATAACTCAGTTAGAGTCCCACGCGGCCATGCGCATATAAGTCATGCAGATTCACACATCAACCTGAATGCACATAGGAGAGTATAGTGCTACTTATCTACTAATCTCTTATTTTAATACAGGATTATTGCGACTAAACCCATTTTTATGGTATCATCCAGTGTTGGAACGTCGCATAGCATATTATATATAACAGAGTCTACGATTCCCAACGCAATTGTACGTTCTAATATAATAGTAGTAGAATAGGGCAGCTTTGGTGCGTCACAACAAACCCCCCCTTCCCCCCCTGCCCCTCCCCCTGGCGCCAGACTTCCCCCTCAAGGTCGTCTGGGCTCCCTTCTCAAGGTCGTCTGGGCTCCCCCCTCAAGGTCGTCTGGGCTCCCCTCTCATGGTCGTCTGGGCTCCCCCCCGGGGTTCACCGTTGACGCGGGGGTGTCTCTGTCCCCCTGTCCCCTCGCTATTTCTGACCCGTCGCTGTATTTTCATGAGGGGATCATCTCTGGCTGGAAATTTGAATACGCTACCCCATTCTTACGACTATAAGGATGGGAGGAACGGGTACAAGATTACAAGATGCAATGACACGGCAATGTTCACATAAATACTATTTTTATTTAATTCTCAAGTATACACGAACGGAAATGAGACAACTATTGTTTTCTTAACCCTATGAGTACATAAAATTTTATGCGAATCTTAGGTTACATATTGAGGTAAGTGCTATATTAGGTCTATAAGTACACACACCCACACAATTTCACTAGTTTCATGTATAATTCACACGCATGTATATATATATATTGTAACATTGCATTTTGCAACGCGTGTTACAAGTGACTCCCGAACCCTTAGACGACCATAGTTACGAAGGGTGAATGCATGACAGAAGCATGAATGCGTTTAGGTTAGTCCCGAGGCTAGAAACGCTCCAAGAGGCGACCGTGACCGATCTAAGACTGTCGAATTTAGTTCTTGTTCTTTTCGTTTTTTTCACCTTTTCTCTAACATGTGTGAGATGAGACCCAGCTGACGGCTAACAACCACAACTGAGACACGACCAGACGAACGCACGATGCCAAAAATCGACTGTTGGGATCCTTATCGACGAACGCCACCTAAAAGCTCCGGAGGATAGTACTGGCCAGGCTACCTCCAACTATTGTACGAGAGGACACGGGGGAGTGCCAAGGGCATTCTGCAACATGGGATATCGGTGGTGGAAGAGATTCCCGCCACCAAGAAGAATCTGCAGCCCGTGGTCCTCCGATTTAGCGAGCTTCGAACATCGTGGCGAACTTCAAATTGCGCGCGTAGCGACAACAGGTCGCCATATTTAAGGATGTCGCGGTAGATTTACGAAATCGATAATCGATCTCCTAATGAGGCTGCTAAATACCGGCGCCATGCCGTCTGATCACTCTGCCGTAGGCCTGCCTCGCAGGTAGATCACCGAGCTCTAGTGCTCGCTCTGATTGTAGAAATTGCATTTTTCTGTAGTAGCCACGAGGCTGAATTTTGTGTAAATTTCCTGCGGGAAAGCGTTTGAGTCTTTGTTGAGTACGAGTTGAGTGCATCCGAGGGCTCGTCGTCGAAACGCCACGAGGCCTTGTATTTTGGCTGGACAACGGTAAGCGTTAGCCAATTTGACTCGTACTAATTTGAATTCGACAAACGGCCATCAGCCATCGTACCTTACTTTCCGAGCCACGAGGCTTTTCGAGATCGTTGGAAATCAAATTCAGACGACCTCCGAGTCGGTAGGCCGTCACTAGTGTCTCGCGAAATAATAGAGTTTTGAGTTTTTGATTTTTTGAGTAAGATTTTTGAGTTTTGTATCGGGTGAGAGTGCTTTTGTAGAGTTGCGAGCTTCGCACGTAAGTGCGAGAAAGATAGTCTTCATCCGTTACGGTCGCGCTCTCTTTCTCTCACGGAGAGATTCAGATCGTCATTACATTTTGAATTTCGTTCAGCCTTTTCGGTTCGCCTACAAAGGTAGAGTTAGCTTAAGTTAATTTTAAGTAATAAGTTTGTGGATTAGTTGTTGTGCCTTGCGGGCATATTCCAGTCTTTAATTTGTAATTTTTGTTCCACGAGGACCTATTTTGTCGAGTTACTTATTTTTGCATTATTTTGTTTTGTTATCGCTCTCCTACGTGGAAGCTAGTAGTTTATTAATTATTATGAAACTCGTCAAACGTGGCCAGGTCGCCTGTACACGACCTGTGGCCGTCCTATATTCGAGGGGAAGTATCCCCGATTGCTCAATTTGTTATTTCTATTATTTTTTTTCTATAATTTTTATTGAATAAATTCTATTTTCTTTGTTAAATTCAAATTCTCGAGTCGTTAATCAACGCCAGCGGCTTGCCACTCAATGTTATTAGATAGGACCCTTATTCGACTCACTTATACCACAACATTACCAACTGAATGGAGCAGAAAACGAAAAAATGTTAATATTTCTCTTCATTTTTATGCTTTTTGTTGTGGTATGCGTTTGGTATAAGTTGTCAAATAAGAAAGTGGAGGGGGTAAAGAGTGGCAAGCCGCTGATCAACGCCTTGCCAATCCTTTATTGAATCCTAACCCCTCTCTGCGGTACTGCTGCTAGCCGACGGTTATTATTTCGTTTAGATTTTTGAAATCGGCGGTTATCCGCCTGGCGCCCAGCTTTTGCTATTCGTTGTTTTCTTTTGGCCAATTGTCGAGTGGATAGTTCTCGTAGACTAGTATCCGGTCTAGTTTCGAGGGCTAAATAAAATCCACGTCACAATATATATACATATGGGGAATTCCACGTGAACTCGGTAAATGTTTGACCCTGACACCTTCCGATTGGAGCCACGATTTTTTATGTTATCGTACCTGATCGAAGAGACGCTCCGAATTTTTTCCAGATTTTTTCGAACAGCCGCCATTTTTTTAAAAATTCACAAAACGCCAACATAAGAGCCCCAATTTAAAAATCTGAAAAAATTCTCAAAAATCCTCTGCCAGATATCAAAATTTTTCAGCCTTGAGCCAAAGTGGGCGAACGTTTGCTTCCATTCTTTTTCGTGCTTTTTTCGAAAAAACATTATAAAAAAGAACAGCAGCAGTTGCCAGTCTACTGTGAACTGTTGCTTGAACGTTTTTATACGTCACGCGCGATTTTTGGAAATTTTATCAGATTTTTCCCATGCGATTTTTTTTTCATCCGATCTGAATCCAAAAATATGAGAAAAAATATAATCGCTTCGGAAAAATCAGCAAAAATTCCCAAAAATCGTGCGTGACGTATAAAAACGTTCAAGCAATAGTTCACAGTGGACTGGCATCTGCTGCTATTCTTTTTCATAATTTTTTTCGAAAAAATCACGAAAAAGAATGGAAGCAAACGTTTGCCCACTCTGACTCAAGGCTGGAAAATTTTGATATCTGACAGAGGATTTTTGAGAATTTTTTCAGATTTTTAAATTGGGGCTCTTATGTTGGCGTTTTGTGCATTTTTAAAAAAATGGCGGCGTTTCGAAAAAATCTGAAAAAAATTCGGTGCGTCTCGTCGGTCAAGTATAATAACATAAAAAATCATGGCCCGAATCGGAAGGTGTCAGGGTCAAACATTTACCGAGTTCACGTGGAATTCCCCATATACATGCTTATTTGACACGTTTGAAAAATGTTGTGTTTATTTAACACTTGGGTGAGGGCGATTCCGCGAGTACGTTACATCATCCCCGGCAGGTCCTGTTAATGCTCCGGCCCACTTTCTGACATGGGAATTTTTTTCTTCTCACATGCAGTCGTCATGGTGCGACCTCGTGAGATCTTGGTGACTGTGGTGTAACTCGATGGAGACAGACGGATTCAATATGGGAAATACTTTGGCTGCGCTTCGATGAGTTGTTTCACCTGAACGGCCACGTAATAGGAGAAAAGTTTGCTTATCTCTAGCAGGACGATGTCAAGGTAGTTTTCACGGAATTCGAGATCTATCAGTGGTTTGATGTGTTCCACGGCCGTGTCGTACTCCCTCAGAACTATTTGTAAAATGCTTTCCAAGGAAGGCTGAGCAGGTAGCATTGTCTTTACTTTTTCCGCGATGAACTCTGCGAATAGTTTTTTACACGTATTGACATCATCTTTCAATTTCTTCAGCATTCGTATCCGTTCTTGTACACAGGGGAGTAGCGATTTCAGGCCGTCGAAGGTGGTCTTTTGCATCACGATTGAAGGTTCATAGAGTTTTTGGCGCTTATCGGATGGTTGATCGTCCTCGTGGTCACCGACTCGTGTGTCATCGTTAATAGCGTTTGATGAGATATCTGCGTTGCTTGCTGGTACGTCAAATCGAATTGCTCTTGCCCCGTGAGCTGACGTGAATGTTAGTTTGCATTCACCAAGGTCGAGGGTATCGAAATACCACTGGGCGTCAGCGTATATATCGAAAGCGAAGTAATCCGAGATGATGTCCGTTGAGTCGGTCAGCGCGATCCACGAATCGAGTTCCAGGCAAATACCTCCGGAAGAATTATTTACTAGCCGAATCAACAGCTCGTACTCGCTGTCCCCTCGCAAACCAAGACCGACATTGATTTTCTTGGTAAACGAGTGGTCTAATCCGTATGTAGTAGACAAAAGTAGGTGTTCTTCTGTCTGTTTCAACGACCAAGAGTAAGTTTTGGAAATTTTGCGTGGCTTGCTCGCCGGTAAACCAGTCTTGGGTGTAGCCATTGTGCGATGTTGTTTCTTTCACAGATGACGAAGAACTGACCTGGCTGTGCGGTTACCGTGCTTCAATATACGTATAAATTGTCATAAAATGATTTACACGGTTACCCCTACCATTGTATGATATGGGTTGAAAAGAGAGCTGATCAGTCGTGACCAGGTTAGGGGACGACTGGTCTTCGCCCCCTCGTCCATCAGGTAGCAGGGGTGACGCAATCTGTAACGCTCACCAGCGCGGCGTTAATTACCTACCGTTGGCCCCTAATTTCCGAGACGACCCCCCGGACTGACACTAGAAGGTCGAGTCAAAATGGTCATAATATACGGTATGCGGATTGCGACAAGTAAGGCGGATCGCGAGAAGGCGCTTTACAGCTGGCCTGCTCAAATGCATCAGGATTCGCGTGTGAAAATCGTTCAAAATCTTACGGCACCCCCGCGTGAGAATAACGTCGTTTTCATCGTAAGAGATGCATACGGTAGCGGGGTGAGGGGGTGCTACGTGGTATATCTAGGCGAGTGTTCCGCAATTTTCCTCATTCTTACAAAGTCATTGATCAAGCCTATACGCTTTCTCATTTTTGCTATATCTTTCTCTCTCTCTCTCGAGACCCGCCCTACTTGTTCGATTTTTACATTTTTTCAAATCCCAACGTAATGTCTGGTATTTCAAGTGTGTACCGTGCCGCAGTGTTGATGGCCGTCTTTTACGCTAAAAAGAAGGATCGATCAATTGGCTTGGAATGTGATATGCGATGGAGACGATCGCTTGCTCGTATGTCAGCCGGTGATTTGCTGCGTCAGCTGCGACGTTTCATCGGAGCATGTACCGAAAGGTCCATCGGTTCGATGCACGCGGCTGGCGTTTTTAAAAAATCGAGTGAGTGTCTCCGAATTGCGGCCGAGACAATGTTGAGACGGAGGAAAACCGTTAAATGACTGGTTTAATAGCCCGCGCGTGAACTAGCCATCGTAGGGCAGCGTTTGTATCGCATCGTAATTCATTTGTCTGGCTCTTGTCGGCTGTGGTACGAAATCAAAAGCTTTGCGGTGCAGCTATTTACCGCCACAACTTGCGCGACAGTGCACGTCACCTTTGCTATTGGATTCATTCTTAATATTGACTTGCTGGAGTGAACTATTTGTGGGCAGTTTGTTGTGTAAATTGTTGTCGAAACAATGGGAAAATACTTATTTGGTTGATGTGGATAGTTTTAATGGTAAGTGTAATTTATTTCACTTCTTCATTTAACAATTATTCGTAGTCTTTTAGTGATGGACATGTTTTAAATACGAAAAACTTTTATTTGCACTTTCATATGTCTCAACTGATTATTATAAATGAAGCAAACAGGTAGGATTTTTATATGCACTATTTTATACCAAACAAAGCCCAGTCGATAGAATGTATGGATTTAAAAAGCCGCTTCCTATATTTCGATACATTGTACCAGTTGCTAGATAATTGTGAATGCTATCCGTTCGCCGAATGAAAGTTTTTCGAAGTTATTATATCCACGTTTGATCGACGTCCAGTTGTAGAAGTTTTAAGTTCTTAAAGGTTCATTTTTGACTTTTATTTGGTTGTGACTCGATTCACGCGGACATTTGATTTTTCATCTCCTCTCGCGACTAACTAATTTGTTCCGCGAATACATATGGGGAAACGTTTTTTTTCGTAAAAAGCTTGAAAACAGTAAGAAGGAAAAATCTCCCCACTTCGGCTCTAGGCTTCAAAATTTTCGTATCTGACACACGATTTTTCAGAATTTTTTCAGAATTTTAAATTGTGTTGTTCAATGAAATCGTTTTCAAAAATCGTAGAAAATCCAAATCAAGTCGAAAAAATCTGAAATGAAAACTAAGTGCTTTTCAAAGTGAGAACAACCATATAAAATATCTCGGGCCAAATCCGAGAGGTCAAGGGTCAAACTCAGGTCGAAACGGCCTGAAATCCCTCATATACAGGCTATACTGTGACTTATTGCATATGTTTCACCAGCAGAAGGCTGGTGAAATTATGCTAGTTCGCGTGAGTACAGTGTCACGGGTTATGATATTTGGAGCTCCTCTGGGAAAAGTTGAAAAAACCCTCAATTTACCCTAATACAGACTCGGATAGATTTCTCACTAACAGAGCTGCTTCCCTACGGATCTGGGATATGTCGAATTCGCCAGACAGAGATAGGTGCTATAGAGCTATCGTGCTGTTGAATTTGACGCACCGATACCGTTTTAATCAGATCTGGGATATGTCTCACTCACCAGACTAGGGTAGGTGCTATAGAGCTACCGTGCTGGATGGGATCAACGCACCGATACTGATATCTAGCTAATGATTTTAAGTTTACTGAAAAATAAAGAAAGTTAGTTAGGATAAGGTTGTGAGAAAATAGAAAGGAAAGATCAGATTCCTGATGATTTTGAATGATTGAAAATTATTCCCTAGTTTATTTCATAATTCCTAATTTTGATATTCAAAAATGAAGATATTCCTTTTACAAAATAATACAAAAAACAAAAGATAATGTGAAACATCAAATAATAATGATTTTAGATTCTTTTGAGACTTAACCTAACTTATTCTATCGCGCGCTGGCACAATGTGCCGGACTTTGTGTTTGCTTTTAGTTTTGTGAAATCTGAATTTAATTGGAATGCTGCTTTAGCTATTACAATTTAATTTTCGGGACTCTAAATGGTATAGATGCCGCTCTGGCTATCTATCCGAAAAAAAATGAAGTTAATTGATCAAATATGGCCGCTTTGGCACTTGCTAAGCTCAGGACGAGGTATTGAGAATTTATGAGTTATGAGTAATACAATGAGACGGCAGGCCGCTCTGGCACGAATCCGCTCACGAGCCGTGAGACGGTCGCCTTATATATTTGCAGTGACGTCATAGCTGGTGATCTGCTATGCGTGAGCGATAGTGCGCGTCAACGCTACTCTATGTCATGACATGTAATGGTATGAGTGTATCGCCTATTGGCCTATACTATGAATACGTTACAATACTGACTTTTTTTTTCCTAATGCACAATTAGATCTACAGAATATTCAATTCACTATCTGAATGTAGAGTCAATATCAGAACAAAATGATGCAAAACTGTCAAAAGATATTGAAAAATATATTAAGACAATCTTTTTTTAGGCAGCCCTAGATATAGTTTCTACTCTTTATTTACAGATACCTACAGTCTACTATGTCGAGAAATAAGAAAACTTCCTTCAATTCTCAATGGCTCTTGAACGACAAGATCAAATCATGGGTTACTTCTGTTCAAAAAGATTCCTTCTCTGCTCACTGCAATTTATGCTCGAAAAATTTTACACTCAGCAACATGGGCGAGCAAGCTCTCACAAGTCATATGAGTGGCAAGAAACACAAGAGAGCACTCTCAAGTTCGCAAAATTCGGCAAGCCTGTTAGGATTTTACTCTGTTACCAAGGAACCGTCATCTTCCAAAGACAACTCTTTGAGTTTATTGTCTACCGAGCATAAGCCAGCCATAAATAATGCCCCAATACTTTCAATAGTTGCAAGTACCAGCTCGGCTCATAGTGTATCCTTAGCACCCGATCCACAATCGCAAATGGTTAGAAACGAGCCAAGGGGGCTAGCCTCAATGCTTGTGAAAGATAGCGTTACTAAGGCAGAAATCTTGTGGTGTTTGCATTCGATCCTGAGCCATGCCTCGCAAAGAAGCGGAGGAGAAGCTGTGGAACTGTTTCCTTCGATGTTTCCGGATTCAGAAATAGCATCTCAAATGCGACTGCAGAAAACTAAAATTGCATACACGATCAATTTTGGTCTTGCCCCATATTTCCTTCGTGAGCTTCAAGATGTCTGTACTAACTGTGATTACATTGTGATTGGTTTTGATGAATCACTGAATAAGATTGCCCAGAAAAGACAAATCGACGTTGTTGTACGCTTCTGGAATTCTGAAACTTGTCAAGTGTGTACTAGATATTATGGATCGTCATTCCTAGGTCACGCGACCGCAACTGACTTGATGAGATCTTTTCTTGAGGGGTCGAAAGGACTCAGCCTTACAAGTCTGTTGCAAGTTTCAATGGATGGTCCCAATGTAAACAAGAGATTCCTCCAAGACTTGAAGTCTAAACTAAAAGAAGATCATGTGGATGGGCCAGTCCTGCTCAATTTGGGAAGCTGTGGTTTGCATACAGTTCACAACTCTTACAAAAAAGCCATGAACAAGACTAACTGAAACATTATGAAATTTTTGAGATCACTTTATTATCTATTTTGCCACAGCCCTGCACGGCGTGGAGACTACATTAAATACTCAGGGTCTTCGTTATTTTCCCTGAAGTTTTGTGCTGTGCGCTGGGTGGAAAATTTCGATGTTGCTGGTCGTGCTCTTAAAATCATCCCTAATTTTCGCAAATATGTTCAAGGCGTGGAGGAACAAAAAAGGTGCCCGATTGCAACAGTTTTCAAATAGTTTCTTCCGCTTTAGATAATAAGTTATTGCCCGCGAAACTCGCATTCTTTCAGACCATCGCTTCTGAAGTGGAGCCATTTTTGACACGCTTTCAGTCGAACGCTCCTCTTTCGCCTCTGTTATATGAAGCTTTGTTAAGTACATCACGCATAATAATGACTCGATTCGTTGAAGAGAATGTTGTAGATTCTTCCTCGAATATGGTTAGTATTGACTTGAAGAAAGATACCAATCTTATAGTTGCCAAGCATATTGACCTGGGCTTTTCTGTAAGGAGTGCTCTCCGTAGTGCAGGACATATTACAGATATTGACGTGTTGCGTTTCCGCAACGATTGCCGTAATGGGATGATTGAGTTTTGCGTTTCACTGTCGGAAGTGTCCCCAATTACATATCCATTGACGAAAGGAATTTCTTGTTTTGACCCATTTATCGCGATAAATCCTGCACTACGGCTTTCAAGAATGAATAAAGCCGTCGATATTTTTGTACAAAATAATTGGCTCTCTGGCTCTCAAGCAGATAGAGTTAAGAGTAGTTTCAATAAAACTTGTTAAACATCGTTGTTTGAGGAAAAAATGAAAAGTTTCTCTCCGGAAAATCACAGACTCGATGATTTCTGGTTTGACGTAATTCCAAAGACTGCAGAATTTACAGAATTACGTGCTTTTCTTAGATGGTTTTAAATCTATCTCATGGTAACGCCTTCTCTGAAAGGGGTTTTTCAGTGAATAAAGAGAATTTAATAGATAACCTCTCTGAGCAATCGCTTATCGCGCAGAGGCATACATACGATGCACTTATGTATCATGGCGGGGTACATAAAATCATAATAACTAAAAAACTTCTTCATGCTGCGCGAAATGCGCACAGTAATTATCAAGAAGCCCTGAAGAAAAAAAAAGGAGAACAAGATCCAGAATCGAGATTGAAAGCAGAAAAGCGTCAAGCTTCGGAGAAACTGAAGATGCTTACGAATAAGAAACAGAAAATTCTTGATAACACTCGACACGAAGTTGAGAAATTGGATTTGGAAATGAAGCAGTTGATTTAGGCATAACTCCTAATTACCTAATTAGTTTTAAGCTTTCGACCAAATTATTCAGTCATTACGATGTAAGTCAATGGTACAAGTTAGTGAAGTAATGTTTTTAATGATTCCTCATGTTGTCTTTGTAATAAATATTCATAAAATAAATAGTTCAAACGCTTATTTTCATTTTAAATTACTCGTTAAGTTAATGGGACAAATTAAAATGGAGATATTCCTATTGTACCAGTGTAAGTGAAGTCAGGGAAAAAACTGAAAAATCGCCTGGAAAACCGGGAAAAGTCAGGGAAATCGGCTATGGAGAAATAGTGGCCACCCTGCGAGGATGAGGATGAGGATGAGGATGAGCTTCAGGATGCGGAGAACGCCAGTATTTCCACGGCAGACCCTGAGGCTCTTTCTCAATTATTCAGCCTAGGCTCGTCCTTCGACAGTGGAATATTTTCATTGTGCAATACCTCGGCCGCGGCGGAGTTATACTTTTCATAAACAGGGCGGGCGTGTGTTTGACAGTTTATTCCGTAAGCATAAATAACCTAGTATTAATTGCTATTCCTAACGTTATGTCTGATGTTTTACATTGTTCGCTGTACAAGTATCTGTATTCTCAATATTGACCTATAGACCCGGTTTACCGGTGCGAAATAAATGGATGATTAAATTGAAAAATCTCATTTTCTGTGGACTACCGCACACCAGGACTACCGATGAACATCGAGGAGGGTTGTACCTCCGGTTTATAGACCGGGGGCCGTCAACGGCTCACGCGCGTAAACGAAGGAGCCAGTACCTCGGGGTTACCGAGCGCTGGGGCGATGGCCATCGATTCTGACGATTCCGATTATGACGATTACAGCGTCGACTACGACGCGACGCGACGCCTGACGAACAAGGAAAAAACACTGACCAGCTCGACGGACCGACCGGTCGCGAAGTGGGCGATAAGAAACAGCGTGAAAGCATGGCGAGAGACGAGGTTGAGCCAGAGCCGCTAGATCCTGGAAATCGCTTTAGTATTCTCGGTGAAACTTTGAGACATATCAGGAGGTTTGATATTAACGGGCGTGAACTGAACGTTAAAATAAATATTCCTGTTGCCAGCGCGAATCCTTTAGAGTGGTTGGAGGGAGCAATCAAAGACTTGCACACATACGTCACTGCAACCTGTCATGGGGATGATGACATAGGTTTTATTTTTCACGCGGAAAGTTTCAATGAGGGGTCCGCATAGTTGTCTTTTCGGCCAGTCCGCGATTCTCACTACGATGATCTGTGGAAGCTGGTTTCCAGCGTTACGCAGAGTGCAGCCGAGTTTGAAATCGACAAGGTCTGCACTGTCACGGTTCATATAGTCAAGGTACCATCCGGTCGTGGCGGGGCCTTACCGATGACACACGCCGGTGTAATAAAACAGTCGATTGTTCGAATCTTGAATACCGATGGGCTTTGTTTACCGCGAGCGTTTGTGGTGGCGGAAGCGCACGCCGAGAGGGGTTCGAGCCGTAGCGGGACGCTGCACGAGCGGTACGATGCGATACGTCGCCATGGATCGTCTCTACAGCGGGTGGAAGCACGGCAACTCGTAGAGCGAGCTGGAGTAGTAATTTCCGAAACGGGTTGTGGGATATTAGAAATTAGCAGATTCCAAGATTTCTTGGCTCCCAAGGGATTGGCGATCGTGATTTGCGAACTGGGAAAATTAGGTACCGGGGACGCGGTTTTTTACAACGGCACGACCAGTGTTACAGACAGGCACCTGAGTGTTAGCAGTCGGCTGAATATTTTGTATAACCCTGCCGAGCGGCATTTCGACACCATAACAAGCTTGACAGGGGCTTCGGCGGGTAGGTTTTTCTGTGAGGGCTTTAACACAAAATTCAATAAAGGCAACGATCATCGCTGCTCGCATCGATGTCCGCAGTGTCAGGGTACGCCGCAGCGTGACAGCCGGGTAGCTAAATTGAAATGCCCCGACTGTAGGCGTGAGTTTCGGGGTAACGCGTGTCTCGATAAGCATCGTAAGGAGGGTTCGTTCAGCGCGCGTCAGACTGTTTGCCTCACGCTCCGCGCATGCGTGGATTTCTCCCGACTTGTCAACCTGAATGTCAACCACACTCGTGCGAGACGCGCTTCTGCCGAACGTGTAATCGTAGCCGGCCGCACAACCATTTCTGTTTTATGGCACCCTTGAAAACGGAGGTTCGTTCGAGCGATTGCATTTTCATATTTCAAGATTTTGAGACGCAGCAGAGTCAGACGATCCGCGGAGACCCCACGACGAACGTTCACGTGCCCAACCTTTGCGTGGCGCAGCAGGTGTGTACTTGTTGCATCGGCCAAACCGATATCAGACAAGGGTGTGACTTCTGCGGACTTGTGCGTGAGTTCGTCTTCAGGAAAGACCCTGTGAGAGAGCTGGTCGAGTTTGCGACACGACCGCTGCAGGGATTCAGTCGCGTTATTTGCATCGCCCACAATTCGAAAGGATTCGATTGTCAGTTTATTCTGCGCGGGATAGTCGAGCGGGATGTCGAGCCTCCGACGGTAATATTGAACGGTAGTAAAATTATTATGCTCGAGACGGGTCGTACGCGCTTCTTAGATTCTCTATCGTACATGCCGATGCCCCTATCCGCTCTGCCCAAAGCCTTTGGACTGCCGGATAGTGCTGTGAGAGCAGTATTTCCGCATTTTTTCAATACCCCTGAAAATATCGGTTACGTGGGACCGCTCCCCGCTGCGCGATTCTACGCTCCGGACAGCATGGTAGTTCCGCGTGAGCGGCATTCTACGACTGGTACAACGACGCTGTGGCGAAAAATTACACATTTAATTTTGACCTGGAACTAGTGACGTACTGTAAATCGGACGTAGATATTCTCCGGCGCGCTTGCATCGCGTTCCGGGCGATATTTCTAGAGTTCGGCGGTGTATGCCCTTTCACAGAAAGTGGCACTATAGCATCGACTTGCTCGTCTGTGTTCCGCAAAAAAATCTTACAACCGGACCACACAGGGATCTTACCCCCCGGAGGTTACAGGCTAGCCGACCGGCAGTCCCAAAAGGCTGTAAAGTGGCTCGTTTGGATGGAGCGGGAGCTAGAACGGACCGTATTGCACGCCGGTCGCTCTCGAGAATATCGTACCCACGAAAAACATCCAAAGATGTAATAAAAGCCGCCAAGTACTCAGACGAAAATCACAATTGCTTTATAAGTGAAACGGTTCGCCAGTCTCTGTCGTGAAATCAAGAAAAAAGCCAAGCACCGAACGTACAACTGCGATCTCTCAGCAATTTGTTGGAAAAAAATGAAAAAAACTCAAAATCAAACTTAAGTCTACGTCGTGAAGTCGGAGTTTCGTGTGAGGATATCGAAGCATCATTCCAAGAGCTACGTACTTGGCGGGCACATTCGTTTTTTCTTCTTTGTGTTGGTTGTTCTCGCGTTGAATTGATATGACCTTATCGTATTTTGCGAACCAGTCTCAAAGTACTATGTTTTCGGTCGCTAGTTGTAAACATGTCATGAACTTTGCATCGACTGACGGATGTTAGATTCGCAGATAAGATTGGCTCTATAGGTACAAAATTATTTGAAATGCATCTTCCGATCTTGTCGAACGACTATGTCGTGGCAGTTGAAGGATCAGCGCTTGCCAGTTCACGGGAGTGCGTAGTGCGGGCGCCTTTGCCTTTGGCGCCCGCACTACCCACTCCCTTGAACTCGCAAGCGCTAATCCTTCAACTGCCACGATTGTGTAGTTGCAAATGATTATTCTCCACAAGCGAATGAGCAACAATTTAGTACATTTTGCTACTAGGGAGGAAAGTGCGTGGTTTTTGCTGAGTGCGTGGTTCAGCACGAGGACGAGGTGAAAATTCGCTTCTCCCATGTGGCATATGTCACTTTTTACCCGACCAGATGAAATGTCCATATTGCATCCATTAGTCAAACACAGCAATTCAATCAATCAAACTTAGAATCGGTCAAACTTAGAGTTTTTTCTGCCTTTAAAATTTACTTTTTCGACCGCGAAATTCACTTTTTCGTCCCTTCGGTCAGAAGTTGATTACATTTCGCCCGCGTTGCAGGGATGGAGTATAGTAATTTTATCGTAGTCGGGTGAAAAATATTCTTGCACTCAAGTGAGGCCGAACTGTTACGAATATGGGTTTTAGATATTGAAATTGATCCTCCCCACTTCATGTATACGCTCGTGCACTCGCACATACGCCTGCATCGTGAGCAGGATTGTATGATATAGTATAGGTACACCAAAGCAATCATCGACTGAATTTTATATTCATTATTATATCAAACTGTCATACTCTATGCTACTCAAAGCATATACGTATATCCGTAGATGCATGTCTTCGGTTTCATGCCGAAATAGCAGAGTAGAGTTATCTTGATTCGACCATATTGCAAGTCAATAAGTTTATTCTCCCATAATTAATACTACATAGTGAGGTTTGTGATTCAGAGTTCTTATTCTGATTTGATAATTCAATGACAGTGGAAACGACAACGATTTTGATTGATTATACAAGGTATTTATGTCTGTAAAGTCATACACATAGTTGAAGACACGTAGAAGTATATTCTGAAACGATTATTGGTTTGAATAACTGGTTTTTCAGTGTATTCAATTGCTGTCGAATTGAAAACTCAATTTTCGCGTAAAACGAAGCGGGTTGTCCATATAGCTCTAAGGAACCGAATGTGCCCGCCAAGTACGTAGCTCTTGGAATGATGCTTCGATATCCTCACACGAAACTTCGACTTCACGACGTAGACTTGAGTTTGAGTTTGAGTTTTTTTATTTTTTTCAACAAATTGCTGAGAGATCGCAGTTGTACGTTCGGTGCTTGGCTTTTTTTTTTGATTTCACGACAGAGACTGGCGAACCGTTTTGCTTAGAAAGCAATTGTGATTTTCGTGTCAGTACTTGAAGTCTTTTTTTCATATCTTTGGATGTTTTTCGTGGGATTTCACTTCTTTTTGCAAGTACCAGAACTGAGAAAGATTGCTAATTTAATTTCAGCAGAGTTATACGTTATTATAGTTTGATCACCACAAGAAATACATTTGGAATTTGGACAAGGGAAAAAACAGTCAGCGAAAGACGAACACATTTACTTTAATTGTCAACTGTGACAAACATAAATAATTCATTAGGTAGAACTTAACTTCGTCTTATACAGTATCACGTTGAAGTTCGTAATGTTATTTCAACAAAATATTCGCCAAACAATTCTCAAATTCGAGGCTCGAATTTCAAATGGATCAAGAACGGTGTACAATTCCTGAAATTGTGTGAAACACCTTCATCTAGCATATTTTGCGATTCTAACAACATTTGAATCACGATGTATTGCATTTTTTCAACGAATATTCTGTTACGTTAACATTACGAACTTCAACCTTAATATACAGTTTCAACTAAAATCAAGTACTTAATCAGTAATTTTTCAGCCATAGTTTGGAAGACAGTGTTGCCTGACGCAGTAACAGGCTCATATGTGTTCTGCAACGTTGATTGTTCGGAACTTGCATGCTTGTCTACTGCAATTCAATTCAGGTCACTGTGCGAATCATACAAATCAATAAACGATCAATCATCCAAATGTTACAGTAATTACTAAAATATATCACATGTTGCCGTGGTGAAGGTGAGCTGAGAAATATCGACTCGTATAGCATACCTTCTAATATGTGATATGCAGATTGATTCTTTCGCTCACTCTGTGACGTAAGATTTTAATAAATTCTGGAGATTGTACAGCCTTGAAGTAATAGTAGACTGATGTTTGGTTTCGGAATACTAGCCATTCTGAACTTGCGTGCGTGTTTGTGACCATGTAATAATTCCAGTGAAGGATGATTGACTAAAGTAGCTGAATGTGCCGAGGAGCGATGTATCGTTCTCTAGATCAATGGAAATTCTGGTCTTTGCAGGCTCATCTGTAATCCTGAAATATTGACTCTCATGATCTCATGACGCGTCACGCCTGCAAATCATAAAAATACACGAAATTAATACTTTGATGTTGCAGTGGTGTTTTTCTGGGTTTGAGTTTTATTGATCAAGGTGACTTGAGAGCATCAATTTCATACCATACCTTTTGATATAAAATCTTTAAATGTATTTATCCAATCATGTTCAATAGCGGCTGTGCAAGTTCGGATGATTTTCACAATAGCTGTGTTCTGATGAAATATTTGGCCAGGTGGAAAATGAATTGAGCGACCAGAAATGTTGAGTATAGATAGTGTGATCTATGCATCCATGGACACTTCAGGTTTAAGCGGTTGGAACTTAATCGTCAGTTTTGAAATTGTCGCTATTCCGAGTTTGTGTGCCTGTACTAGTTTCTTATATTAATTCTGGTTCCTGTATAAAACAGTCGAAACATTGATTATGTCATAATTACTAGTCAGTTGGTAGGAGCTCACCAGTTATGGGTTTTCAATTTTATGTTTTATCTACGGAGCGATTTAAAAAGTATCAATTTTTGTAGCATACCGTCTAACGTGTGTTACTGGGGTCCATTCTGGTAGCTGCTGTTTTATCACTGAGCAAAGAAAGTTTGCATTTAATCAACGGTGCATCACGATCTTATAATCTGTTTGTACATACTACGGTAGATCTTAGTTGTTCTTAGGTTAGAATCTAGCTAGCTAAGTTTCATCCGTCATGATTTTCAACGTGGCCCTATCAAATTAATGTGCTTGAAGTATTTCTTTGTTCTTCAAAAAATTTCTTTGATTACGGAGAAGAAGAGTTAAGAAATACAACAAATCCCCACTGGTATATCTAGCTTCTGATCGCTGTATACATACTTATTCTATGAAATTGGACGAAATTTACAAAATAATGAAATTTCGGGATCATAGTCCTTGAACAATCAATTTCTACAAACGAAAGACACAGAGGTATATAACATTATAGTGTCAATTGTATCGGGAATAGCTGTTAATTGAGTATGAATAAATTATATGACTACTATCGGGCCGTGAAGTCGGGGCACTTGGGTTCGACACACCATATCTGAGTGAAAAAAAAATCTGACAGTATCCGGATATGAATCATTTTCAATCTTGTCCTATTCCCCATTAGATCAACCATAGACCATTGTTGTATAAGAATCAGAAGGGGAGTTATTGTTCAATGTATGTAAAAAGACGTAGTTTTCACACATTGTTTTTCGTAGCTTAACTTCAACTCATCGCCATTCTTTTTAAGGGGGTATCTACACCTTTGAATTTTCGAAAAATCGTTTTTGTTTTTATAATTTATTTGGAATGCTAGTGACCTACTGTACCTGCAAATAACTCGGTGTCAAGATATCTAGAGGATTTGAGAAGTTACAGCCATGGCAGTGCCAAATTGCAAAAAAGCGCCGCGGCGAGGCGCACGAACCCTCAGATTGGTGCCATAAGTATTGTACAACACCGCCAACACCACTGCTTACTTTTATGAGGTTTTGATATATTTCGATTTTGAATTTGATTTTGTGATCTTTTAATTGTTTGTAATTATCATTCTTACACATATTGAATTTTCAATTTTCTTTTAAATTGTGATCATTGACAGAACACATGGCTGCGATCTACGTCTTCTCGAGGTTAGGTGTCCACTTGTTTGTAAATATTGTCGTACTCTCAGTACGAATTCAAACCAATAGTAATTTCCATTATCGGATAAACACAGTGTAGGTATATATATTGTAACTTTTGGCGAGTTTCTCAGGCTCAAAGCTATAGAGAAACCCGCAAGTTATTGTGAGTTCTTTACCCAAATTGAAGTGAATTTAATAAAAATAATTAGGGCTTTTTCTTGAGGTTGAAAGGTAGGGAAAAGGATGGGACTTACCACCAAAAGCCACCTATCTAACCTTTTGACTCTATTCTAACTGGGACTCGGGTAGGTTTTCCCGCCAGAGCCTCGGTGCGTCGACTCGGAAGTTAATCAAAGCCGACGACAATTCTAAAGATCAGAACCAGGAACTTAATCCGGGTCTGATCTGCTAAACTATATTTCTAAATCTCTACGGAACCGGGAATCTCTCGACTCCGAGACCGTGCGCCAGACTCGTGATCGTATGCCTTGGCCCTCGGACACGCTAACTTAATAGAATGCCGTGCGCTCTTTGCATTTATCAGAGCCTGTTCCCTGCTGGCTTTTTATAGGAGTTAAATAGCTGGGAATCGGGGCTGAAACAATCAATAAAGTCCAACGTTCAAAATAAAGAAAAATAAAGAAGCATAATTTAATCTACTCTGATCGGTATAAAAATAATCGTATTCTAGTTTTCCCTATTTTCTAATGATCTGTGCTGTAACGCTCGTGCGTGTCTTGGTTTTGATTCGATCGTGACGATTTTATATTTGTAAATAAAGCTCGGCGCTTATTTCCTATCCTTCGGAATTTATATTTTGAAACATCTATTCTCTCCTATCCCATCGATTAAATTTAGAATTATCAGTGATGCTATATCTTCTGTAATATGACGCTAATACAACGAAGTTATTTCCGACAATTAAATCAAGGCGAAATAATGTAGGCAAGTGATTTTATATTAAACAAAGATCGAGTTGTCGAGGCGCTATGCCTTTCGACACTCCGAAACATGAAATGAGTCGCTGTGACGCTTTGTATACGAACGCTGCCGATGCCTGCTGAGCGCGTTCCTTATATAGTTGAAATCCCCACTCCTTTGGCTTCGCAACGTCGTGCTCGACTGCAGAGGATTAGTATAATCCTCTAGCCTTTTGTTCGATCTATTTCAGCTGATATATTCGGAATATATCGCTGAATATGTTACAATATCTGAGATGAGACTTCGGAATCGAAAGAAGATGATCCATCAAAAAGTGCGTTTGAAATCGATGCCAGGAGACTACACATTTGGATTTCCAAAAAGATGAGTATTTCTATAATACATATATTAATTGCAAGAATTAATAAATATTATGAGAAAAAAGGTATGATTGATGAAAGATGACAGAATTTTCTTAGTATTGACAAAAATTGTGCTAGCATCTTCTGAATCTCAAAAATATTGAAGATAAAAAATTTTACAGAATTTTTATGTTTTGAACAATTTCGATCAGATTTTTTCTAAAGCAATTCATTATTTTTCTAACAGCCTCATCGGACACCTAACCGACACTGTTGTTGTACAGAACGGGTCAAAACTCACTACAAACCTCCGCCTGGCACATGTGTCTAGACTCGACTCGACTCATAACTCATCGATACGAGAGCAGCTGCGGATACAGTATATTAGTCATAAGCAAAATCTTAAAACTTGATTTCCTGTAACTAGATTTTCCTCTCTGGGAAAAACAGGAAATAAAAAAAAAATTGAAATAAAAGAGTTTGAAAGTTGATTTCTGGGGAATGAATATTTTGACCGGTTGTCGTAAAGAATCAGGAGCATCGTTGGACCGATTCTGGAGTTTGTGGTCTTCAAATTTGTAGAATCCAAACCTCTATCACATGAACTGACAACTTTTTGATATCACTATTTTTGGTCGAGATAATAGAAAAAATATAGATAAAAAATTAAAGAATCAGGAAAATCTCAGTAAAAACTAAGCGAGTTAGGCAATTTTTGCGATATCAAAAAGTTGTCTGTTCATCTGATAGAAGCACCTCTTCTGAACACTTGAAGACCAAAAACTCCAGAATTGGTCCAACGATACTCCTGATTCTTTACGACAACCGAGTAATTTGGTATTTTTCTATATGGAGCGTGACTACTATTGGACTCAAAGTAATATTGAATGTAAGGTATGGATAATGAGGGTCAAACCCTCCCCAAATTTCATGATTTCTTTGGATTTGATCAGACTCTCAAATTCGCTGTAAAACATTAATATCTTTTTCAGAATTTTAACCCATTCAAAGGTGTGGATACCCCCTCAAATGGCTGCAAAAAATATTCAAAAAATCATGCGCAATCTTTGAAGCCTCCTGAATGCAACGCTCTTTGAAATCTAGGGAAACTACTAAAATGATGGTCACGGCAGTGGAAAATAGCCCAAGTGGTGATCTCGGAGACGAGTAACGACAGAAGGTTCATCGATGGCTGAAAATTTAGAGAAATATTATGGCAAGCAATTGCCATTGCGATTTAATATGTTCGATGTGTTGTTAAACAGTTATTGCAAAGTTATCGCTCCTGCAGCCATGGGCGCCGCGCACCGAATATGAATACTTTGCAATAAATGTTGACCAACACATCAAACATATTAAATCGCAATGGCAATTGCTTGCCATGATTTTTCTCTGAATTTTCAGCCATCGATGAACCTTCTGTTGTTACCTGTCTCCGAGATCACCACTTGGGCTATTTTCCACTGCCGTGACCATAATTTTAGAAATTTCTCTAGAATTCAAAGAGCGTTGCATTCAGGAGGCTTCAAAGATTGTGATTGATTTTTTAAAGATTTTTTCCGGTCACTTTGGAAAAATGGCGATGAGTTAAAGTTAAGCTACGACAAACAATATGTAAAAACTACGTTTTTTTTACATACATTAAACGATAACTCCCCTCCTGATTCTCGTACAACAATTGTGTATGGCTGATCTAACGGGGAATAGGACAAGCTCGAAAATGATTCATATCCGAAGACTCTGCGATTTTTTTTCACTCGGATATGGTGTGTCAAAACCAGGTGCCCCGACTTTACGGCCCGATAGTAGATGATATGTGTGTGTCGCATGATTCATGTATGATAACAATAACAGTTGGAGTTGTATATGGACTGCAATTTGTATGTGATGATAACATTCTCATAGTGAACTTGATAATCTAGACTCTGATAGTGATAAAAAATGAAACATCGATAATTAAATACAATAGAAACAAAAGTTGAAGTTGTATATGGACTGCAATGTATACTACGAGTTTTTGTGGAAATGCACCATGGAACAATCGGACGAACTTTTATTACTTGCGTGGCCAATAGGCTTGCGATATTTGTAGTTGAAGTTGTTTCAGGGCGTATCCAGAAAAACTTACAGTATGTGAGTAGAACATTCTGATAGTAAACTCATTATTTCACATAACGTTATATTCATTGGTAATAAACCCCATTGCAATGAAGTGAAAACGCTGATTCCGAGTAATGTACATAGACATACATCAAACGTTTAGTAGACTTTCCATCTCGATGCATGTCATTGTAATGTTGCTATTAACTCTGTTGAATTCGAATAAATTAATATCATGCTGCATAATGTCAAACAGTTGCTAGCTCAAAGAATAGAATTGAATTCGAGCTCTTGCCACATTGAGATTGAAAATCTACTGTAACAACGCTTATCAAATCAAAGAAATCTGTCGTGTTCTATCAACATATACAGACATTATTGATAGTCAATCTCCGTATGCAATTATACGCACGATCGTTCCATCCAGTGTTGGGACGGAGTTAACGACTAATTCTTAAACACTATAAAATATCTCAATAGTTTCCCTATAGCTATACTATGTTTGATGTGAATACACATACTAGTCGGTATATGTGGATGAAGTGTGTAGTGTATATTAGTGTAGGCTTGAAGAATCGCAGTAGATAATATGGTTCATGCTAATAGTTCAATCATTTTGAATAATACCGTATAATAAAAATGTAATATGATGGAATAGTCATATTTGAACCAACCAAGTTATTGCATTAAGAATGATTGAGTCGTGAAGCAAATAGAAAATGAAGTCGATTCTTCATGCCATTATTGAGATCAAGTGTCTTTGTTTGGGAAGCACTAACTACTTATTCAGTTATATTTGTTCGTGCACCCTCGGTCTAAGACGAATCCTATCACACTATTATATTAAAACGTACAATTGCGTTAGGAATCTCAAACTCCGTGATGTATATACTATGCGACGTTCCAACACTGGATGGTATCATAAAAATTGTTTTGGTCGTGATAATCCTGTAATAAAATGAAAGATTAGTAGATTAGTAGCACTATATCTCTCTATATGCATTCATGTTGAAGTGTGAATCCGCATGACTAGTATGCGCATGGCTGCGTGGGACTCTAACTGAGTTACGTGATGTATGGTGAAAATATTAATTTTTTCATCCATCGTCAGCTGCTGAATGAAACGTTGGTAATTCTAACCGATCAAGCAGTAACTCGGTAGTGTTCCAGCCAATATTTGATATCAATGTTTTTTAATCCAAGTAGGTTCAATAACTATCTTACCAAACGAAATTGTGTATCACAATTTTGTCATACCTGAATGCATAAAAAGGTAGAGATATTAGTGCATAATACATGTCATCGTGTTGATCCATTATTTATAATCATTTTTGCCGATGATCACCAATGAATTGTGGAAATATGTTTCTTGTTTTAAACGTTTTTTTTGCATAACCAGGTATTGTTGTTTCAGTGTTTGATTCAGTTCCAGTTCCAGAATCGAAGGTTAAAATTTGTACTAGGTTTAAACTGCTGAAGATTGCCTGTCGTTGGTTAAATCCGTCGCTAAGCCAAGTTTAAACTGTAAACTTGTTTTAAAGTCAAGTTGTGGAACTGGGCCTTACATTTGAAACTAATTGTGAGAGATCATAGTACATTGCCGTGATGTATAGTTGAATTACAGAATCAATCTGTCATTAAAAATGTATGTGTCATGTTCAGTGTGTCTGAACTTATTGCCAAATTGTTTGTGCATAGGTATAGATATACGTTTGGATATATTTTATATTCGCTCTTGTTCATGACCATTCTTATGTTGTTTGTACGTAATTATCTTGTGAATTCATTGGCAATAATTTGATAGATATATTTTATATTTGCTTTCGTTTTTGACCATTCTTATATTGTTTGTACGTAATAATTTTGTGAATTATTGGCAATTATTTTCAGGTTTCAATTTTGTTTTCTCTTTGATGTTGCATATATTCCGGTTGCCTCCTTTATACTATAACTTTGCCATACCATGGTCAATTGTTTTTTTATTTTTTACGTTGTTGGATATATTTTGGTTGCCTCCTTTTTACTATACCTTTGCTATACCATGGTCAATTGTTTTCCATTTTTCACATTATTGGATATATTTAAGTTGCCTTATTTTTACCATAACTTTAACCACACCATGGTGAAATTTCTCCATTAACAGTGGCATATATATGTATTGTTTTGGTCAATAGTTTCATTTGGTGTTAATAATAATAATAACAGAAAGTATTAAGATTATCATTCTATAGTCATGGCCAAAATTGTATAGTTACTTTTTGTTTTGACTATAGCTTTCAAACATTGTGCCAAATGGTTTGTATTGTAACATGTTCGGACTGTACCACCCGGTAGATCGACCGAACAAGCTACATACGACCGCGCAAATAGCCTCGCGCCGATCCGATCAGAAGACCCTGACGTCACGTCACGAGAACTACTATATAAGCTGGCACGCTGAGGCAGTAGCCAGCGATTCGTACTAGAGCAGTCAATCGACTCATAGCTATTAGATAGATCAACTCTCATAACTTCAAATTAGGAAGACATTCAAAGCGAGGTCTTACCATATAAAAGAATAAAAAAAAGGAAACAGGAAGTTACTCAAAGCGAGATCTTACCTCAAATCAAAATCAAAACTAGAGAAACAGTAAATTAGCTAAAGCAGCAATTTAACTTTAAATTAGAATCAAAAAACGAGACATTTAAAATCAGCTAAAGCAGCAATTTGAATTAACCTCAAAAAATCAATGAAAGTAAATTAGCTAAAGTAGCAATTTAACTTAAAATCAGAAAAACAAAACAAACAGAACAGAAACAGAAACAAAAAGGCAAATAGAAATAAGAGAAAACAACTAGAATTAGAGATTATTATTTGATTGTATCGAGCCACATTTTTAGTTTATTTCATTTTTGTAAATAGTAGAATAAGGAATCGATTAGAAAAATAGAATCGAATTATAACAATAAAATAATTAATCAATCGATTAGATATAATAATCAATCAAGATCAATTTGTCTTTCATTTCGTGTCGTGTTTCATTTCTTTAATCAACATAAATTCCTTTCAGCTAAAATCACTTGGAAATAAAATCGTGTTCAGCTAGCTTAGAACAAGGCAACTTCGGTAGTCTAACACTCAGGCAGCGACGGTACAGCTTTAATTGGTACCCGAGTCTGAGAGTGTAAGATTATCCAAGTCTGTATTAGGGAGGCAGCTTCGGTGCGTAACACTCAGGCAGCAACGGTATAGCTTTAATCGGTACCCGACTCTGAGAGTGTGCAATCCCAAGTCTGTATTAGGCCCGTGCAAAATTTTTTACCCTGAACTAAGCTTGCTAAACGCTTGCAGAACCATTGCTCCAAAACGCTTGCAGAACTGTTGCTCAAACGCTTGCGAATTGAAACAAAACTGTCAAGGATTTTTCCAAGGGTTTTCCAAGATAAGTCACCCAAGCGTTTTGAATGGGTTGCCAATGGTTAAGAAAGGATTCTCTCAACGGTTTTGAATAGGTTGCCAATGGTTAAGTAAGGATTCTCCCAAGGGTTTTGAATAGCCCGATTTATGAAATTGAAAAGTAATAATAGTAGAATAAAAAAGCATTACGAAATGTGACATATTTTATTGTCCGTTGACCCAGCCTACGCATCCCATCGATGAAATTGCATTATACACCTTCTGAAAAAACCGCCGCATTCTTCGTCCCCGCCGGGACTTGAACCCACGTCCGCTCGGTTACCAGTCGCACGCCCTAACCACTACGCTAAACCACCTCATGACATATGACCCAACACTCTCCTACTTGTTTAGGGCCTATCGAAGTGTCAAGTTATTACTGGCGTGCCTTTCCAAATATACGTTGCAATATACTTCGACTGTCTTGTTTATTAGTTTCTATAATGGCATAAGCGTTGAGATCAAGTGTTCGCCAAGGTTAATCCAACCCTTCCCCAAGGCTTGGTGAACTCTTGGTTTAAAAGCCAAATGATCGCAAGGTTTCCGCAAGGGTCTTTCGAACCAAGGTATTGCCAAGCGTTGAGATCAAGTGTTCGCCAAGGTTAATGCCAACCCTTCCCCAAGGCTTGGTGAACTCTTGGTTTGAGAGCCAACTAATCGCAAGGTTTCCGCAAGGGTATTTTGGGCCAAGGTATTGCCAAGCGTTGAAATCAAGTGTTCGCCAAGGCTAATGCCAACCCTTCCCCAAGGCTTGGTGAACTCTTGGTTTAAAAGCCAACTGATCGCAAGGCTTCCGCAAGGGTATTTTGGGCCAAGGTATTGCCAAGCGTTGAAATCAAGTGTTCGCCAAGGCTAATGCCAACCCTTCCCCAAGGCTTGGTGAACTCTTGGTTTAAAAGCCAAGCGTTGGCAAGCTAATCGCAAAGCTTTTTCAATGGTTTTTGGGCCGCTTCAAGGGTTTTTCAAGGCATACACAAGGCTTAAGCAAGCTTTTCTATTTTGCACGGGGGGTAACAATAGGTTTTTCACATTTTTCCTTGGAGGGGCTTCAAATCATACCCGTGACAAAGAATTCACGCGAGCTAGCGTAATTTCGCGGCCTTTTGCCGTGAGACATACGCAGAGAAAGTTACAGTATGTAGGTATAGATTGTGCACTATGTACAGATTTTTTTCCATTTCCATTTGTATATCTGGTGTAACGGATGTAATAGTATTCCGGCAACCATATATACAACCTGTATATGGTGCTTAAATCACAGTCATTCGCCTATTTTCATTAATATCATTCTATTACATATATTGTAACTTTTCACAGGTTTGCGATATAGAAGATATCACAAACCGTGCCGTTAGTGTGAGTTCTATTGCTCGGTTAATGTTTTTCGGGACCACTCTTAATAATTAGACTATTGACGCTAATCTTACGGACCTCAAACGCACTGCGTTATCAGCCGTCTCCCTGACGAATAGGTACACGCAGACGTGCAACTACCGTCTTCTTCCCAGTTAGTAAACAAACCTACGCTCAGAACTGTGCCTGCAAGTGCAGACAAAGCCTGTCTCAGACTTGGACAAGGTTATACCTTGCCGAAGCTGTCCCTATGCTATAGTTAGTAAGTTGAATTTACAAGACCTGGAAATTGGCGAAGAAGGGAGGCTGCGACAAATTATGCTTTTTCTTAATCCAACAAAAATATCATTTATTTAATAACTTAAGCTAAGGTTGCAACCAACTAAAATTATATTTACAAAGTTGCTTTTGCTCTCTCGATTCGAAATATTGTTTCTAGAAGTTTTGCACAATAATAAGTTTTCTATTCTGTGACTTTTATATGATTTCTATTTTTCTATAATAATGATTTTCTGATTATAATGTGAAGCTAAAGGTATATTGCTGTTATAGCCAATATCCAAACGAAATAAAGATTTGAATTTAGTGATCACTCGAGCTCTTTGCTACGAGTGTCAGACAACAAAGTATGAGAAGTGATATTCCAGTGAGTCAATCAGGCGATCAGCCGTGTATTGTTTTTTAGTGGTGAGCCAAACTCTAGGCGCTTTGCCGTAGATTTGCTGCTGAGCTGAGCAGCGTCATGGCTTTTATATCAGTCGTGACGTCACTCAGCTCGACGTTGCGATGGAACGTTCTCGATGATTTGCTCGTTGCTTGTCGATGATTGGTCGATTCGCAACGACTGTTGAGCTCAAATGCTAACGCCCAGGCCTAGGTGGCCTGACACGTTACAATATATGTATTTTGCAGCGACTTTCCTAACAGCGAATCAATGTCTTTCGCTATCTCAACCAACTGAATGAGGCGAGCGCCTGGTAGAGTAAGAGACAGATGACAAAAGGCTATGGTTTTCGCGCATAGGAAAAAGCATGGTGTATAGATGTTGTGTTTTACATAACTACCAACATACATTTAATTTTCGGATTCGATTTGAAACAATGAATTTGGCGTATTGGTTCGGAATTGTGCATAGGCATTACTAATGATTTTCACTTCATGTATAGTGAATATTCGACTGATGAAGAGCAGTCTGTTTCAATTTTGTATGTGAGACATATTTATATTTTGCCTGTAACCAGCTCTACTGGGTAATTTTACTAGCTGAATTCAATTATGCCAGCAGACATGTCCATGCGACTGTTGTTCTTTCAATTCACGGCTAGATTGACTATAGTTGGATGAGACTCTCTTTCGTTATCGTTTTCTTCATTATATGATACGACGGACGACTTGTGCACAGGCATATTATAATACGATATATTTTGCAGCTGTCAGCTAAGATCGTTTCGCATGAAATTTTTCACCTGTGATGCAAGTCAGTCCGTTGTACTGCATACACTGATACCAATGAAACAGATATCACACTGATTCAAATTCGTCCAGCATCTATCAAGATAACGTGTATCGAGTCATAATTCACCGAAGCGTAAGCAATATGCAATTGATATTTTGTAAGTTAGAGATATCAGTTATTGTACATGTCTCTATGAACTCATGGTACATGTTATATGATAGATGCTGGAGCCAAATTTGGTATGAGTCCACAGCTGTTTCTTGGTGAAGTGTGTATGTTATGTCTATTATACGTTACCAGTATGACAGTTTTTTCTGTAATACAACTATTCACCGAAACGATGTACTATGATCTCTCACTGACTGGTTATGCGTATATTATGATTACGTACATATTTTTTGCGCTATGCATTCCGAACCAATAATTGACTGTGATTTAATATTAATATCGAGGAAATCAGTCTAATTTTTTTCAGTGATTCATAAAATCTTACAGTTCTTGGATTGTTAACTCTTTGTCCACATGTATAAGTACTAGCTAATTTATCGATTGCATGCCTGTGCATGTAGGCTGTGGTTATAATATTTGAGACCAATGTATATACACTGTTTTTTCAATTGCTACTACTAACAAAGTTATTGTGTTTTTATTCTTCACATTTTCAGGTAGAATTATTTACAAATGATTAGAGACAAATAGAAACAATCTCCAATATAAATGTTTGATTTTTGATATGTTATACATGTAGTTTGACTCGTAAAAGAATTATTTTCGTTTTTTTTTTTTTTTTCTTTTACGGTGGGAAACTTTTGTTCAGTACTTACTTACTGACCTATTCGGATGATCGATCGAATAGTCGTATTGTTCTATAAAATATATTTATATTTGTAATTGTAAATAGGGTTGGTAAGCCTGTGATGGTATACATGGTATATATATTATCAAACAAACATGTAATTGCCAAAGCAGTCATAGCGATATAAATCAGAAATGTTATGATATCGCTTCTAATACCATCATGTAGATGTCCTTGGCTCCCCGTGGCCAGATCTGTTTATGTACTTGCGTATCGTTTACACCCAGCCAATGATTTGCTTTATCTTTCAGCATTGCAGTATAGTGACCACAATCTATACTTTTACCGTGATGAAATATCGCGATATTTATCTTAAATTTCTTATTGTCGAGGGTAATCTTTGTTGTTGGTACTGCGTTCAATTTGAAATTTGTTATTTTAGATGCCCGTCCATCTTGATACGTAAATATCATGAACTGCACGACAATGATATGTTTTACCGAAGCAATTACAGTTTTTTGTAGCTTATTGCTCTTCTGACAATTCTCACACGTACTGTCAAGTCTTGTCCATCGTGACAAAGTGTTATTTAACAAATCTTGTAGGTTCTTGGGGCTCTTGATACCTGGTGTAAATGATACGGGTATGGCTAAAATGCAATTTGGCTGTGCGGTCTCAGAGCTGAGTCCGCAATCGTTACATCTGATCGTCGTGATCAACTGATGTTCAATCGCTAATTCTCGAACCGCAAAGAAATTTAATGTTGCACTACTTGTGACGTAAGAATAGGCTAGTTTTTCTAATGGATCGTTATCATTTAATTTAATCAATTCTTGTACTATATTTGAGCAGTGGAATATACACTGCAGAGTGGCATTCGCGTAACATGAAACACTGTCCTCATTTTCCATGCCAACAATGGTGCGCAACGGATTTGGAAATGTATTATCATCTACTTCGATTTGTATATTTTGCGTGCATGGTGAAACCGACCATACGGTGTCTTTGACCGTTAATTTAGTCGCACGTGTAATATTAATTTCCGCCAATTCAGGTTTGTATTGTGCCCTTAGTCGATTGTACTTGACTAGTGCAGCTTCCTGAACTTTTACTGCCTGCGGATTGGAATTTATCAAATGTAATCCGTCGAGAGATTTGACTCTTGACAATGCAACGTACGCTTGTCCAGCAGTGAATACAGTCTGGCCAATGTCTATAACTATGCTGTTCAAAGTTAAGCCCTGGCTTTTATGTATCGTGATTCCGTAACTAAGGGACAGGGAAAATTGATTTCTGGATATGAAGGCACCATTCATTATTTCGGATTTTGTGGATACTTTTTCGATGGTATACCCTTTCCCCGATGCTAGGGCAATCGTTAATGATTGTACCTCGCGTGTATCGATATCTCGATTCACGGAAATCACATGACCTATGGTACCGTTTATAATACCTGTAGATAGGTCGATGTTTTGTCTAATCATGATTTTGGCCCCAATCCTAACCGTTATTGTTTTTGCGAGTCCAGCCGTGCGAGTGCTGTCTTCGTGTTCCTGATTCAAGAGTTTAGTTATTTTTTCTCTTAAATCCGGTATGCACTCAATGCTGTCTTTGGCGTTGAGTTCAATTTCGTCGCCTGGAATTTTGGTTAACATGGCTGTGTTCATAATGTCACATTGGTTCCGAGTTGGAAAAATACAGACTGTATCTAGTGATAATTGGGTGATATAATTGCATAATTCGACGAGTCTGGCTCCGACCGACGTACCGGTAAGGTTTACTTTTCTAGAATCTAGAATCTGTTGGTCGGCGGTGCTCATGATTCCGAATCTAACCCGAGTTAATATTTCTTGGTAAGTCGTATCATTCTGTTGGCGTACGTTTGTCAACAGCTCGTCGTACGAAAATAGACCGTTTCATAGATTGACCGCACCTACTGAGCCAATATATTTCTGTATTCTGTCTCTCGACAGATTCAGGTACGCTGAATCCGCATTTTCTGGCGGGAGTTGTAATAAATCACCCATAAGTAGAATATGTTTTCCACCCAACCAGCCATCATTAGTATTTTTTGTATCTAATATTTCAGTTAGTCTTAAGTGAATATACATTAACGTGACGGTTGATATCATTTAAACCTGATCTATGATGAACAATACTACATCTTTCAACTCGTTTCGCAAGATTTTCAACACCTCGTCAGACAATTCTTTGTATTTGGGCGTGCCGCCGTGCTCGACTGGTAGCTGGAACAGTCTGCGGACTGTCAGTCCGTCGACGTTAAAAGCCGCCAAACCTGTTGGTGCCGTTACAGCAGTCGTTGCACCGAGTATTTGTTTTGTCCAGCACCTAATAGTTTTTATGAGAAAGCTCTTACCCGTACCACCAGCTACACTTACGAACATTCGTAATGGTTCACTACGCGGTGAGATTCAAGAGGTTTTGACAGTATCAAATATTATTTCCGGTTCGTTATTAAGTTGTGATATCATGTCAACTATGTCCAGATCTTTCAGTTGCCCTTCCGCGTTATCCAAGTCCTGCATAGCCAAGTTGGCCTCTACTGGCTGATAATGTAACGGATTATCTCTGTTGTCATTTGAATCTTGGCTCAGATTGCTCATCATATTCGTAAGGTCATCCAGCTTTTGTTCGACTAATTTTTTCACCTGATCGAAACCTTTTGGAATTTCGGACAATCGCTCGTGGTAACTCATTAATTCTAATAGGTCTGTCTTGCTTTTCTCGAACGCCTCGGCATACGAATTACAGTCATTTTACAACTCATCAGTATCACGCCACGGTTTGAAAAGTAGCAACGACGCATGCAAGTACTTTTCAGGCTCTACATTCGGATTATATTTATAGTGATTTATCAAATAACCGCGCTGTCTTTTTTTCAAATACAAACTACCGCCTAAATCGTATATTTCTGCATTACTATTTTTTGGTATTATTTTAGTTATTTTGTACCATTTGCCGTAGTCGTATAAATGCACCGACTCTAATTCCTCCGGTCTATTCGGGTAGTAATCGTCAATGAGGGACGGATAGAAAATATCCGTCGAACCCGGAAATAGTTTTTCTACAGTTTTGTACGATTTAACTCTTGTATTTCGAAGCTGATTTACGTCCAACCATTTTATAGTTGTGTCAGGATCAGTTTCGCACAACGGAATATCTAACAGTGTGTCGGCAGCTTCCAGAGCCCCGCATTCTCTGTTATTCAAACTGCGCATTGCCACACTCCACAGCCGGCTGCTTAACGACTTGGTGGAATTGATATCATGAAATATGTCGGTTGTGTGACTAGTTTCAGGTTTAGTACTGTACCTAGTACAATACCAATTGAGTATTGTCGATTTTTCGCCTATGAACTGCAAGTCCATGTTTCCTTCCCACGCACTAAGAACAACCGGGTTATAGTCATTTATGAAGGCTTCCTCTGTATTTCGTGGTAAGTCGACGAGTCTACCTTTTGATTTCAGCTGTTTTCTACCCGCAATGGACATGGCCACGTCTTTTATTACCATCGTGTCTGTAATTGGTCTGGGGAATCCGAATCTGCATATTTTCGCAAATCCCTTTTAGTTTTCTTATTCCGCATACAATAATCGTTATGCTTGTGTCTCTGATGCGTGTCTACTCGACGATACAACGTCGGCGATATATGTTTATTGGGCAGTCTGCAAGTAATATGCTTGGAAATGAAGTTGGCGATGTCTTCCGTAGATGATTCCCCGATTGTAGGAGCATCCTTAATCCAGACCAACAAATGGAAGTGCTGTGTTCCTCTGCCTTGGTACTTTCGTCTCCAAAAGTAATGGCTGATTTCTCCAATCGGGTTATCATTGGAACATATGAATTTCAGCATCGCCCGAAATTTATTGTCTAGATATCTTGAAGCTGAAACTGGGTCCCTTGCTACCAATTCACTCATAGACATACCGGCCATTTTTGGTCCGTTAACGTTTCTGATATATTCAGCTAAATCATCCCTCATCCACTCGCTGGGACTCAGCGTAAGAAACCACGTTGCCGAACCATAATTTTGTACCATACAACCCAAGTCATTTCTGGGTTTGCGCCAATACTGGTCTGTATTCCGTAATTTCGCGAAAATAGTGGTCAGATTTCCTTCAAGCTGTTCTTTTGACATTAATTCCATTTTTTCCTTTGGATTGATGACATTTAATTTGTGAAATATACCACCCTTCAACTGCCTTTTGTTCGAGTCGTGTAACAGGTAGAACAAATACTGTTGATTCAACCTGAAGACGGAACAAGTGGACAAAAGCCTGCATTTTATGTCGTCGAATTTTCGCAGAGGGTTCGCGCGGTCTTGATGCTGGCCGTTGTTACCATAAGGATACAAGTCTGCGAAGCACATGACGGCAAGATATTTATCCCATTGACTTAGCGGTGCTCCTTCTACCTTGAGCATTTGATACAGAGCCGTTGCGTTTTTATTCTCCCTATCGGCACTGATAGGATAGATGGTATACTGCTCGTAGTAATCTTCGCTATCCATTATTTGTGTTAATATCGCCCGACGCTTAGTACTCGTCTCGTCATTACACTCCATAACTGTATCCGCATGTTCTTCCGAACCGGGCTCTTTTGTCTCTACCTGAATTTCCACGTCTTGCGCAAGTAAATCTAACAACGAGTCTGGCTCAGCGGGTGATTCAATCTAAGCATGAAAAGGATTATTTTCTTTAAGCCAAACGAGTGTCTCGTAAAGTTTTTTCACGTCCACCAAACTACTCCACACGACTTTCGACTCATTCGGTAGTCCATAGACCATCACGAATAGTTCTTGATTCAGATTTAGCTCGTCAGTCGGTGCAGGTAATTTTTCTAGTGTTTCTTCTAACGGTAACGGTAAATGGAACGTTCGACCCTTTACTTTCTGTACTCGCAACTTATTCGGAAGATTTTTTTCCGCTACTGTACCCATTCTTAGTACCGTTTGAAAAGCCTTTGCCCTTTGTAAGAGGATTTTTTCATAATCATTAAGAGTGAAGAGAGCAGGTGGCACGTCGCCTATAGCTAGCTGATTCAATAAACACGTTGGTGTCATTTCATCATCACGGAACTTTTCTAAACAGTATTTACAGATATAATCAGACGCATTGTCGGACGCATCGATGTGAGTTTTCATCTGTGACCAATAGTGCCCTGTGATAGGTTTCCTAAGTTCTTTTATATATCGCGTGTCTCTACGGTAACAAAGTTTTTCGAACGATACGCAAGCCAATTGTGGTGTATCCATTGATTGTTGGACTAGCTCATGGAATGCACGCCTATATTTGTGCACAATTTCATCTTCGTTCGAATTTATTACTTCAGAACACAGTTGATACATCGCAGCTCTCTCGGCTGTTTTGCTGGAAAGTTCTTGCAAAAGAAGTACATCTCCTCGTACTAAGGCACTGTCTATACAATTAATTTTCTCCACTAGTCTCATAAGTTCGTAAATGTATCTTCTGAAATACCGAATCTGTGGCAAGTGCGGATGCAATAATCAAAGCGGTAAGAATTTCGAATTGCAATTCACAGGATTGGTATAGCAAATTTGTGCGTGTCCCAATTTGCGCTGTGACTTATTGACACAACATTGGTTCCAGTGTTTCAATGTATTACGAATATTTGCTATTTTCCATGAGCGTATAGCGTAAGACACATATTCTAGCCTATTAACGGTATTTGAATTTAGTTTTACACACAGTTCTGAGCAAACCCATCATTTTCGTACATGTGTGCTAGCAGTTACCGGTACAACGTTAGCTATTTCTCCCGTTGATGTACTGATAAGCGGGTCTATTACAATGTGAAGCTCATCATAAGCTGTATCGGTATAATAAGGGTCGGACGAGCCCGTATGTTTTGATTCCCCGCAAAAGGCTTCCATTTTTGATCCTACATCACACGATTCTGCCGCTCGTACCGAACAGATCTCGATCTTATTCTTTAGATTATTCAGAGTACGTCTCACGTTTAGTACAATATGTTTTCTCGCTTCAATGCACCATTTTATAATTTCTTCTGCCTCAATTCGTTTCTGTGGTTTTGACCTACAATTAATTTTCGCGGATAAGATGGTGATATATTTTTCTACCGATCCTAACAGTGTTATCGTACTGCTCCGTCTACCTAAATGCCTATATTTATTAAGAATATTTTTAGTTCTAGTAAATTTCTGTTGCCCTTTCAGTTCTGTACGAGCGCGTCTGACTTTGTCGAGTATTGCCTTGTTCACATCGCGATTAATGGCATACTTGTTTCGTTCATATTTTTTTTTTCATTTCTGAATTGAGAGAATATTTATCAAATTCGTACTTTTTTTTTGTTTTTGGGGTGTGCAGAATATTCAATTCTTTGTTTTGTGGCCTTCATCTCAGGATTGGCTACATATTTGGTTCTTTCATGGGTCTGTTTGATATTAGGATTTACTGTGTATTTCATCCTTTCATGTGTTCTCTTGATACCACGATTGGCTGCATATCTTGTTCTTTCACGTGTCCGTTTGATATCAGGATTTACTGTGTATTTTATCCTCCCATGTGTTTTTTTGATATCAGGATTGGCTGTATATTTTGTTCTTTCACGTGTTTTTTTGATACCAGGAATGGCAGCATATTTTTGTCTCTCACGTGTCTGTTGGATCTTAGCATTAGCTCCATATTTTTCTTTTTGAGATACAGCAGTTGTTTTCTTCTCGTACAATGTTTTTTGTTCTGCATAGTCTTCGCGTCTTTTTTTGTTCATTTGGTCATTGTGAGTGGCCAATTATCTATTCTTGCGATTTGTCTGTGTTGGGAGAGTTATTTTTGTTTCATCGCTATTGCATTGTTGTTTGCTTTTTTTTACTACTATCGTCCGTCGTACTTTCTGAAGCAAGTGAAATGGTATGCCGTGGTACTGTTCGACAGACCGTTGCATACGTTTTAGCGGGCTATTCTTGTATTTCCGACCGGTCTGTATTTTGGTCTTGTACGATTGGAGTAATGTCCGACTGTGCTATTGTGGTAATTTTCATTGCAGGAAACGCGCTCATTGTCTTTTCGTTGAGTATGCGTAGTAAATGCTGTCTCATTGTTAGTGTCGTTCATCTCGCCCATCGTTATCTACGTAATAGCGCTCGGTCACAGGGTCCTTATCTAGTGCAAGTGATGTTGCGATTGCACATTTGAACACCTCGCATGATTCTAAATCCGGTTGTATTTATACATTTTCGTACATAATCGAATGTTTTTCATACTGACGATTTAATATATCTTGTTAGAACGGCGATAATTGGTGTTTCGAGGTATCGTACACGTGTACTACTGACCCATCGTAGTATATGCAAGTCCAGTGACCGATCTCGTCAGGACCAATATTTCCGCTGTAGAGGATCTGAATATCCCGATCGTTTGTAACAAGTTGATACCAATGTAATCCTTGATAGAATATCGGATCATGTGGTTTAAAAGTCGTCGTGTCAGTTAAAACGTTGAGAAATGCATTTATACACTTGTCATGTAGCTCCTCTGCAATGTTCATAATGCAGGCTGCGATCTGTGCCCTATTTGCACGTACTATTGCATTAACGTCTATCTGTTCGTCAGTGTCGTCTGTAATGTCTATTATAAGTGGCAAATTTACGTCAGCTGTTTTATTGCGTTTCGACGTGTCAGCTTTACCTATTCTGGCGGGTAGCTTCGCCTCTTTTTGTTGATGCTGCAATTTGCTATGGCTACGTTTTCTATTTTTCGGCATTGTTATTTATTGATCTACCTGTAGTAAATACTACTCAACCCATACTTAGGATTTGTCTATTTATCGTATATTGTGTATCGTATTGATTGTATATTCTGACTTTCATGTATTTATCAATTTATAATTGTTATTGAGTGTACTCACATATAGTTTTTTTCTGGTCTTCTGATTGAACTGTTGCGTGAATTCTATTTCATACACAATTATACAATAAAATCTTTCCTGCACGTATTTGGAAAATCAAGGAAATCCACTATTTTTATTCTCGTAATCGTACGTCAATTTTACAATTTCTAATACTGTTTGAGAAACGATGTGTGAGAATTAATTTTTCCCGGCACTGCAGTACGCTGACACGAATAACCTCGAACTTGTCGATTAAGAACAATTGCATACTGACAATGATATAGAATTATTGATATTATTGTTACAGTAAAGAAAATGAATAAATTCGCGTGTCTGTGTGAATTCAAACGATTTTCAAATGCACTGAAATAACACTCACTTGTCGAATGATTGCAATATTTATCTTTCGATACGCGCTTTGCAATATTTCTAAGTGGAATGGAAGTTCCACTTCCTATTCGCAGACTTCTCTAAATGACGTTCCTAAAGTCATCTATTTGAGTTGATCTCATCTGTATTGTACTTGTTATTTCTGAAATTTGTCAATAGAGTGCAGTCCTATTGACGCGTATTTTATGTGGACAATTGATTCATCACATGTTTCAATCTAATTACTCGTTGTTCTATTTTTTCGATGATTGCTTCCTAATCAATTCACTCATTTGTCTTCTCAATATAATTCTGTTGTAATAATAATTGCAATACGTAAATAGATGGAAAATTTTGGTTGAACTGAATTTGTCCAGTCAGTGCTAACAGAACATCGCCAGCTGGACAAATTTTTATGCAGTTGGACAATTTATTCCAAATTGTTTGGTTGTATGTGTGAGTATGTGATCTCGTCAATTCATATGCTACTAGATCAACGGTTTCAACCGTTCATTCTGCATTCGAATCTCGAAGCCTCAAGATGGGTAAGTATACATACACGTTTTCATATATTGTGTTAGGGTCTGTTTTGTTGTAATCGTGTATTCCATAATATTTTTCAAACAAATTGAGTATTCTGATTCAGCTATCATTCGAGTATTGTATATACATGTGAACAATGGGTTGAGTGATAGAAAGATGCGTGTTCTAATTTTTTACGGCCAGTTACTCCATTTTGTATTATCACGTGTTTGGTTAATTGTTTCAAGCTGACATGGTCTAATTTTGTCAATTGTCTTTAATGAGTGGCATTGCTTATACGTTATCTTTATTTTATTTATTCTGAAGAAATTGTAGGATCTAAAGTAGGGCTGTGTTCTAAGCTAACTGCTAAAACTTATTGATACCATTTTGTAGTACGATTTTATTGAATTCAATCAAATTCAGAATTGAAAATGTAAGCTGATTCAATTTTGGAATTCTATTTTTCTGATTAGCTTCATTCTTTGCATAGCTAATAATTTTGTTCTATTTTGTTGTTTTGGAGTTTTGGAGCAAGCCTTAGATGTTTATGATGCGTTCATAATCATTCAATTGAATATTTATCCTCTCGAATTGTTCTGTGTTTAATATCAACGGTGGGTGTGATATGGTATATTTATTAAAAATTTGTTTCATTTGGTTTATAGTAGATGAGAACAATATTCCCATGGAGAGTGGCGAGGGTGGCAGTGAGGGGCCACCGCAATTTGATCAGCCTTGAACCGAGGCAATGGTATGCACAGTATTAAATACGATTATGGCTTGCGTTGAATGAGAAGGAAAATATGAAGCAGATGGATTCTACAAAGCCAGACGTATTCAGGTGGGCCATTTGGAATGGATGTATTTTGTTGGACAGTTTAGAACAGACATATCCTAATAGACTCTATCGGCTATGTAGTGTGTATAGATGACTGCACATATTTGCTGTAATGTTTTTTGTGCCCGTTTTAGTTGACTTAGATTGCCTGGTAAAATACATTCGTTCTAAGCGGACCATTTGAATATGTCTGTTCCCTTAGGTTCTGGCGAAGTAGTTCTTAGATTAAACAGGAATTTATGCATGAAGTTTTTTTTCCAATTTTTCTAATTGAGCTTACAATCAATTGTGTGCAATACTTTTCTTGAATTTTCGTTTCTGAAGAAATTAACATTTCTCAAACCACTTGTTGAGGTATTTATCTAACCATAAAAATCTTGTCGTAAACGATACTAATAGTTGATATTTCAATTTACAGATCAGAGACTCGTGTATGATTCTAGGGCGGTACATGGGGCAACAGTCCCATGTACCGGCCCCAGATTCCAAGGCTGGAGAAGGAGGGCGTGAAAGAGAAAGAGGAAGAGGAAGAGGAAGAGAAAGAGGAAGCGGAAGAGGAAGAGGAAGCGAAAGCGAAAGTGGAAGTGACCGAGAAGAGAGAGAAACAGATGGAGAGACAGAAAGAGATACGAAAGAAGCCAAAAAAGACAATAATAAAAATAAAAATCAAAATAGAGATGAAAAGAGAGGAGGAAAAGTAAAAGGTGGAGGAGTAAGAGGAGGAGGGGTAAAAGAAGGAGGAGGAAAAAGCAGAGGTGGTGGAAGTGGACGAGGGCGATATGTTGGAGGTGGTGGAGGTGTACGAGAGAGATATGGTGGAGGTGGACGAGGGAGATATGGTGAAGGCGGACAAGGAAGATATGGTGGAGGCGGACGAGGAAGAGGTGGATATAACTGGCGTGGTCAAGGAACGGGGGGGGGGGTTAACTGGCGGGGAAGAGGAACAGGGAGATGGGGACGAGGGAGAGGGGGACAAGGGGGCGGAGGTAGAGGACGACGAGGCTCCCTCCAATTTTATTTTCAATTATTTGGTCGAATAAAAGTATTCTTTCATAGTCTAATGTGTACGATTCATTCTTACCTTCTTTCTCATCAACTGGGTTCTGGTGTATTAGATAATAATTTCAATACCTTTTCATTTGGATTCCTTTTTTACTTTTGTTTATTCTTGTTCCTTTGTGATTGCAATTATGTATATGGTCTGGAGTTTTGTCTTTACTTGACCTACATGGGATACGAATATGCTAATGAACTAGTTTGGTAATCGAGTCTAGTTACCTACATCATAAAGTTTATTTTGAAGCTTGTTCTACAGTTTGTTTCTCAATTTTTTTCCATTAACAATGGTTTTTTTTTTTTTTTTTTTTTTTTTTTTATGGATAATGACCTAGTGAATGACTCCCTGACGTATATATTATTTCATATACATAGTTGGATGCAGAGTAGCCATCTAAACGCTGTTAAGTGCAGAAGAGAAGCGAAGAGAAAAAGTAAAAATGGAAAAGATGAAAGAAGTTGTAGATCAGGTGCTGAAGGAGATAAAGGAGGTGAAAGGAGAGATGAGAGACCTAAAACTGGAAATCGGGGAATGGAGAAAGAGGGAAGAGGACAAAGAAAGGAAACGTAGGAGACAGGAGGAGAGGAATCAAAAAGACGACAGAGCAGCGGAGGAAGAACTCGGGGGAGATGATAGAGAAGAAGCAAGAGGAGCGGAGAGGCAGAAGACGGAGAACGTAAGCGAAACGGAGGAAAAAGCGAAAGAGAGAAAAAGAAGACACATAGTGATAAAGGGGATATACGGGAGCAGAGACTGGAGAGAGGTGGCGGCAAGGATAGTGAGGGAAGCGGCTGGAAGGAAAGTTCAATTAGACAAAGAGTGGGAAAGCGAAACGGGGACAGAAGACAAAGAGAGTGGGGTGACTGTGGTGAGACTATGGAGTTAGAGAGAAAAAGAAGAGGTGATGAAGGGGAAGGAAATAGTAGAAAGAAAATACGGGGTAGTGATAGAAGAGGACTCAACATTTGGAGAGAGGGAGGCCAGAAGAAGGAAAAGGGAGAGAGAAGCCGAAGAAGAAAGAAAAGAGAGATGGATGAAGGCAGAATGGAGGAGACAAGACAAAAAAGAGAGAGAAAGGACATGGAAAGACGAAAGACTCATAGAAGATCAGGAAAGGAAGGAGAGAGAGGAAAGGCATAGAAGGAGAGAAGAGAGGGAGAGAGAAGAGAAGGAGGAGAAAAGAAAGAGGGAACTAAAAGAAAGGATGGAACGAACGATCAGAGAATGGAGAGAAATGAGAGAGGAAGAAGAAAAGAAGAAAGGGGAAAAAGACAAGAGTGGAAAGGAGGGGGAAGGACAATAAACAAGAAACAGAAGCGACAAGGAGATAAAGAAGAGGAGGAAAGACAAAGAAAAGAGACGGAGACCAAGGCATAAACTCGGTTCTCTTATATTTGTATGGGATTTGATTTTTATTTTTATTGTTTATTTTAGTTTTATTTTATTTTTACTTTTAGTTCTTTCAGTTAGATATGCGCTCAACAAAAGTGAGCATGAGTGTAGTATTTACATTAGTCAGGATGATATTGCTTTTGTTTCTTTTTTTCTTTACGCCTATGTCAAGGTTAGTTTTAGTTTTAGTTTCAGTTTATTTTGATTACGATGAAGAGTAAGAAAAGAAGTGTATAGAAGTCAGGAGATATATGTAATCGGAGAATGTAATATGGAGAACGGAATTTGTAACGCCGGAAGGCAAACAAAAAGATACATAAAGATATAATATAGTTGGATGCAGGCGATTACTATGCATATCGTGGGTAATTTGACTAGGCTAAGTTGTATATCTTCTTTGTGTTAAATTCTTGTTTTATTATTTCACAATTCCTATCTCCAGATATTTATTATATGATTGAATTAGAATTCAGTTTATGATGTTACATGGTCATTGATTACATTAAAATTCAATTCAATACTATTTACTTTGATTCTGAAGTGGTGATCCAGTTACTCTAAATTTGCATTTATTTTTCAAGGGTTTGTGTGTGGGTATTATTTCCACAGTAAATTATCCAACGTGGGATTGACATGTCACCAGTGAATATATAGTTTGTCATCAATTACAAATCTTAATGAATCCACTGTTTCGTAAAACAGATCTTGTATTTAATCTTAGAATGTTCCAAGATCGCTATTTTCAAGTTTGTGCACTTCGAATGTTCATAATTCGTTGTATTGTGAAGTTGTTACAAAATCCACGCCTAGCATCAAACTATCAAGGGATTTATACACAGTTTTACTCGTGAATATATGCATGAATATAGTAGTTTATTAATCATCCATTATACACGTAATGTATAGTTTTAGTTTGGAAAGCATTACCCAATAAACACCAAAACCGATGAACGTATAAAAATAGGAAGAATGTCCGCCCGGAAAAACGTATATTTCACGTATAAAGACGTATATGTACGTATATACGTGATATATACATTTTTCCAGGCGGACATTCTTCCTAGTCATATACTGTAGTGTACGAGTATGAGTATGAGTGAGGTGTGCGAGTAGGAGTGGGAGGTGTGTATGAGTGACGTAGCCCTGCGAGGCATTAGAGACGTCCAGTATCATGTAGACCGTCGGTCACACAAGTAAATAGAGGTGTTGGGTTTTGGGAATAATTACCGCTGCTGATTTCTATACCCCCGAACCTCAATATCCCGATATTACATATACGTTTATCGAATTTTTTGGTTATTGGGTAGTATTGGTATTAATACGACGACTTAAATAATCACAGTTGATTAGCATATACACTGAGTCTTTGCGATACCTAGAAACGCTGCGAACTATTCTCTGTGCATTCTACCAACACAAGAACAAACCTGAAGATTATACCAAAGGATTCGACAAACCACAATATTTTTTTCCACACGATGATCTAGGGTCAATGAATTACCAAAATTTTATACATTCAGTTTGACACTTATCAGACAGGTTGTTGATTTTGCTGCCAAACGTAAGAACCAAGGCTTGAAATTGGGCAGTTATCAAGAAATCAGCCCTCTTCTATGCATTGGAAATGAATCTCAACAAGCATCGTTCAGGGAAAATCTGAAGAATTTCTTTTTGATAATAGAAGCTACCGAGGAAAAACGAAAGGATTTGGCTACACCATTTTTCGTAACCATTCAGCAATGAAAGGAAGCTTTGACACTTATCAGAAGGGTGTTTGATTTTGAATTCCTGTCATTTCACTGATAATCTAATGGATAGCATATTTCAAGGTATCAAACAATTCAACTAGATTTGTAAAGATATTAAATGCACACTCGCCTTTGGCTCGTGTTGCCAACTAACACTAGTCATAAAAAGTTTTACCGCACTTGCATCATAGTATACCATTACTTCACTCAGTGTGATAATGGATGTTTTACGCACGCTCCATTTTCACACATTATAAAATAAAATTTTATATAATACTTGACGGAGAGACTTTTTCTGACCTTGTGTGATTGCATCACTCGCCTTCGGCTCGTGCTGCAATCTCACACTCTTCAGAAAAAGTTACACCACTCTTGTATAGTATTGTACTATTTTCAACTCAGTGTGTGATACTCGATTTCTTGTGCCTGTTGGTAGTGTGCGAAATGCCCGATTCACACTTCTATATGTAAAAATAATTAAGTTCTCTTCGTTTGAAAATAATAATTTCTGAAATATTTTTATTCTCTTCAACTTTCTCAATTTTGTGTCGAGTTGTGTTGACATATACATATTTACTGATTGAATAAGAGCGTTGCCAATATTCCAAATTAACATTACATGTTATTTATAAATAAAATAAAATTTATGTAAATCATAATATAATTCTATCAAAATAGAATGAGCCTTGCTTATCTGATGGAGATAACTTGTATCTCGAATTTGCGTTTTCATCGATAGACTACGAAATAGTAGATTGTGATACAAGTAGGGAAACGGGGGCTTCGCACGAGTGATGTCCCCTGGCGCCTGCGGCGCCTTCACTCGACTGCGGCTCATGCTGAAAACATCACACGAGTGCTAAGTCCCTGTCCCCCACTCGTACCACATCCTATATTTCATGACCAATGCATGGCAGCCTTCACTTTCGACGCCATGATAGTGTGACAAAGTAGTGTGAAAGAGTTTTTGCCACACTCCTCAGCAAAGACTCATTTTGTCCACTGCTTACACGCGGAGAAAGTGAAGGTTTCCATGCATGTGTTATGAAAAGGGATATTTTGAAGTGGAAGAAAAAGATTTTTGTTTGTCTTTGATTTCCTCATTTCTTAGTTTCGAAGACTCATAGAATTTTATGCTATTGGAAATCATTTTTGAAAGTATTTGGTTTTAATGGGGGGGCTCAGCCCCCCCAACCCCCCAGCGGGGGCTTCGCCCCCTGCACCCTGACCAGGCCGCTGTCACTAATATTACAATATATACTATACTTTCCTATTTTTTAGAGTTTTTTTACAGGTAAAGAATTTCGCACACTGCGTTGAACAAAATAGTATACGACATGTGTGTACCTACTTATATCGTACTGTACTATTATAACACTTCTAATGATCAGCAATTTCAAATATATTAGTCTGTTTGATAATTAGTTTGTGATGCTGATGTATAAGTAGGTGAAGTTAGTGATTGGTAGGCTGGTCGAAGTTGGTTGATTTGAAGAAGATACGTAGAGTGTTATAACTTTGGAGCAGCTGTGGGCTACTTCTGTTATGGGATATCGTTTGGCCGAAATGTTATGCTCTTCTGTTCCGATGGATTAATAATGGGATAGGAGTGGTCCAGGTGACTGTAAAAGATATAAAATAACAAAGAATTGAAGGAGAGATTCTAGTATATCAGTACTAATTTTCATTGGATTGTTATCATTTCGGAGCCATGAACTGTGGGCTACCTTTGTCTTGGGACGCTGTTTTACCGAAGTGTTACGTTCGTCTATCTCAACGGATTGATAATCGGAACCTTCGTTCGGGACGTCGTTTTGTCAAAGCATTATCTCCGACTATTCCAATGGATCGATGATCGGATGGGAAAAGGCCAGGTGACTGTGAAACATAGAAAATGACAAAGGATTCATTCAATGAGAGGTTTCGTATCACTACTAATGTTCCTAACATTGTTATTACGTTGAAGCTATCAGTTGTAGGCTATCTTCGTTGAACAGGTGAAGCAGGTAAACGCAAAGATGGCATGCGCGCTGAAAGTTAACGTCGGTGGTATGTTAACGCCAAGAGATCCAGAAGTGCATCGCAAGTGATGGTAGGAAACATACAAATCAATAAACAAATAACGAGTCATGAATTTAGTGGGAATAAAGAAGTTGAGGCTGGTCTATTCATCTATTATATGTAAAATCTAGTGAAAATCAATGTACGTACATACCGTTTAATTTAAGTCATCATAACCTTCTTTTCACTTGCTTCGTTTTGAAGTGAAATAATATTTTGCCAGGTTCGTTGGTTTATTCTTTTTCTATATTTGAATCCAGCTTAGAGGATCTGTTCCGTGCAATTACAACAGGCCATCATGCAGATTTATTAAATAATACCGATCATCGGCGTGAAACCACGGACGTCGCTCTATTTCACTGTGATTATTGTTCACTGATTCACTGCATCACTGATTCACTGATTCACTGATATAAAACCATTAGCATGACCGATAACACCTCATATAATTATATCACATAAATATATAACCATATAATATGATTATATATAAATTATGAATATTCTAACTGTCAATAGCGCGATCCGACAGCTGTCCGACGGCCATTTTGATTTCGTCGACCCTCTGTAGCTCACTTAGTAACTTCATTACCACATATCGACCAAGTGCGGATTCAGATTCATGCCAAAATCAATAGGGGGCGAGATTTCAATGGCTTGTACCCACGGTTCAAATTTCAAGTCGATCCGTTTCACCGTTCGTTCAGAAACGTGAGGACAAGCAAGCGTCTACCGAAAATCTGACCGGGAAGAAGAAGAAGAAGAAGAAGAAGAAGAAGATGCTTTTTCATCAACTTTCGTGACTGATATATCAGAAACCAGTGTACCGATTTCAATCCAATTTATACAGCGAATTCGTGTGGTGGGGGAATATCTGTTCTGTAAATTTGATCGAAAAATATTGACGCGTTCCGTAGTTATGACCTTGTGCTTACAGGTATAGATTAGATTAGATTGGATTCTTGTTTATTATGCTATAGCCCCAAATGGGCCGGAAGGCAACAGGAAATTACAAAGATATACAGATATGCTTATGACTAAAGATACTCATGCTAGACCTTAAAGTGAGATGACTCAAAGTGGAGCCGAAAGATATCAGGAAGGAGAGGATATATGATACTTATAGATAAACCTTAACTAAACTTAGGATAAGATATGATGCCAACCACAGTGTGTTTGCGCTCGGGCCGCAGTGAGATGCTAGGTGCGGAAGTACAGTGGAGAGGAGTAGAACCAGGAAAGCTAAGGGCATAGAAAAGATAGAGTTAATCGGCGGATCACACGAGGGAAGAAAACAGGGTAGAAATGAAAATAGAATAGAAAACGAAGCGGGAGCAAAATAAAAGTATAGAATAAAGATAGGACATTAAATAAAAATAAGATAGATAAGATAGCGGGGGTAATAGATTTGCGAATTTCAAGATAGTGGCTAGCCCTCCAAACTTGACTGTGGTAAGGTTCGCGCTTCAAAGCTTGGCTCTGGGAGAGCCAGGGACTATGCAGGCCTCAGCTCGCTGTAGGTGCGCAAATAGACGGGCTTTGAAAACCTCGAGAGTAGATGACTCTTTGATCGAGGGCTCCAATTTTTCCCACAAATGAGTAGCAGACAGTGCAAATGAATTGTGATAGGTGGAGGTTCGATGAGTTGGGATGGAGAGAGCTAACCCTACACCTGATTTAGAGCTAGCCAGCCTAGCTGAACGCCGGGTCTCTGGATCCAGCTCCAAAAGGAGTTCTCGCAGGTAGGAGGGCATGGACGTGCTGAGAACCTGGAAGAGAACTGCACCCAGAAAGTATAATAGTCGATTTGAGACAGCAAGCCAACGTAATCTTAATCGGTGGGGGGTGATGTGAACATCCCTGCGCAAGCCGAAGACGAACCTGATCCCGCAGTTCACCAACCGCTGGAGCTTGGTATTCAAGTGGCCCGACAAGTCGTGGTAGACAACACAGCAGTAGTCGATATGCGGTTGGATCAGAGCACGGACCAAGGTCGTCCTGACTTGAGGAAAGAGAGCAGTGCCGCGATGCTTAAGTCTATACAGAGTCGCATAAACCTTTCTAGAGACCTAACCAACATGCGCATTCCAGGTGAGGTCAGATGACAGATAGACGCCCAAATTACGTACAGTATCCACGTAGGGCACCGCCGTTCCATTTACAATAATAGAGGGCAGCGGACCAGCGAGTTGCAATTGCCTGAGATACGCCGAGCTGCCAAGAACAATAGCTTTTGTTTTTGCGGTGTTTAGCAGGAGGCCGTTTTGGGCCGCCCAAAGCGAGACAGCACCAGCGTCGTCGGTAAGCCTGGCAATCGCAGCAGGCAGATCCCTAGGAGGAGTGCGCAAATGAACTTGGAGGTCATCAGCAAACAATACATGATGCGTATTCTTAAGCACGGATCCTATGTCATTGATAAAAATGAGAAAAAGGAGCGGACCGAGAACAGAGCCCTGAAGGACCCCAGAAAGGTTACGCAGAAAGCTAGAGTGACCGCCCGACAAATCCTGGACCGCCTGAGTTCTACCAGTCAGATAGGAATGGAACCACCTGACGGCATCATCGGTGAAACCTGAGCGTTTGAGTTTGGTTGAAAGTAAACTATGATTTATGCTGTCAAAGGCTTTGCTGAAATCAAATAAAAGCAAGACTGTGACACATCCATCGTCAACAGCTCTTCTGGCGAAGTCGAGAACCTTGAGCAGAGCCGTTTGTGTGCTATGACCTTTACGAAAACCAGCTTGTGCTGGATCAAGGAAGTTATTCAATTCAAGGTAGGAGGTTAGCGCTGACCTGCAACAATCTTCTCCAAGACTTAGGAGAGATGTGGTAAGTTCGCAACGGGGCGGGTATCTGAAACTGAGCCGGGAGAATTCACTTTGTTGAGCGGTACAACATACGCTCTCTTCCAGATATCCGGAAAGGTAGAGGAGCGCAATGATGCATTGAATAGGCAGGTCAGTGAAGACGCAAGTGACGGTAGGACATCCTTAAGATAGCCTAGCCGGACGCCATCAGGGCTCTGCCCACGAGACTTCGTGAGATACGAGGAGATGATCAAGGAAACTAGAGGGACCTGCACAGGTGAGAGAGCGAAGCGACAGCAGACATCAGAATCTGAGCCCAATAGGATTTGGTCTAGATCATTCTCGGAACAGGGAGGGTGGACACTAGTCACAGAGGCAAAATAGACGTTGAGCTGGTGGGGAGAGAAATGGTGTAGAAGTGAGGTGGACGGTACTTTCACGAGTCCAAAGCGCCGAAGCTCAGACCAAATGCTCGCAATGTCAGAGAGATTGCTCAGTCGCGCCTTAATATAATCGTTCCTAGCCTACTGTATCTCGGACTTGATAGATTTACGCAGAGCACGAAATTGTTCGTAGATAACGGCTGAATTTTGTCGCCGAGCAGACTTGTACAGCCTATTGCGGACTCTGATACGGTGCCTGATCGCGGTCGTTAGCCAGGGAGCTGGCGACCCCTTAATCTCGCGCGACACTAACGGCGCATGTACATCCAGCGCGCAGACAATAGAAGCACATAGGGACTCAGCCAGAGCATTAACATCGTCGCAGAGATTCGGTGGCAGGTCGTCAAAAACGGCAGTAACCGCAGATTCAAAGGCCGTCAGTTGAAAGTTCCGAAAATCACGGGATTTCATTTCTCGGACCGCACGAGCAGGTACCGGCAGATTATAGTCAAACTCAATCAAGTCATGACCAGCAATAAAAGGCGTTTGTGACTTGGAGGCAGAAACAAGTTTATCAGGTGAGTCTAAGATTGCCACGTCCAGCCACGTGTCAGAGTGCGCCGTGTGATGCGTGCTACCATGCGGCACGAGGAAGAGCGAATTGCTGAGGATCACGTTACGAAGATAAGTGGGCTCAAAGTCGGCAGAATTCAAGTCACAATTTAAGTCTCCGGTGATAATGATATTAGTACAGCTATGCATGAAGTGCTCAAACCTCTCCAGGAAGGCCTCAAGTAAGATGCTTTCAGGCCTACGATATATAGTAGCAAATAGGATCTTAGCGTGACGTGACCTCAGCTCCACAATCAGGTATTCCGGAGAGTTTGAAAATGGAGAAGGTGAGGTGGCAAGGACCCTATATTCTAGTGAGTTATGGATATAGCAAGCCACACCTCCACCCCGCTTACCGGATCTATCATTACGCAATAGGCAGTAGCCGGGAATGGCAACAACGTCGTCTGGAATATCATCGCGTAACCAAGTTTCTGAGATTGAGATAACATGGTAGGTGGATGAGGAGAAATGTAATTTTATTTGATCGATATGACCTGGCAGTGAAGTTGCATTCAAATGCGCAACTCTTAGAAGGCTTGTCGATGGGAAAACGGCGGCTGGAGTAGTCCCAGCAGCAGTGGTGTCCTGGGCCGGATGACGACGTCAGATCATCCCGGGAGAATCGACAGATGGATGATCCCCACCCTCATCATTACCTCGAGCCTGATCCTGGTCATTTTGGGAAGACCTATCCCTGTCGTCTGCTTGCCGAAGCTGCCGGAGGTCTTCTTCGCAGCGAACTATGAGCGGCTCGGTAGCCGGCGCGCGCCTGAGGTGCACAGCTCCGTTTCTCGTCCAAATATAACGATAGCCATGCCTTCTGCCCAAGTCCTTTGCCCTTCTCAAGAGGCCGGCTAGTGCCGGAGTAAGATGCTCGTTCAGAAAGATCGGAGTATGAGGGGGATTTCCAGCCAGGCCAAGTTCGTCTGCATAGAGGTGCCCTTTGGCACGCTTTGCGGCAAGGAGGCGATCTCGGCAATCGGAAGACTGGAGCCGGACCACAATTAAACGGGGCTGATCAGTGTCCCTAGTGCTTTTCACACGGTTTGCTTCGCAGACATCGAGCCGAGAGATTGATATGGAGAGCCGGGTGGCGATCATCCGCATGAGTGCGATGAGGTCTTCGTTCTCAGTTTCCGGTATTCCAGAGATCATAAGATCACGATTTAATAAACTGCGCTCAACGGATTCAAGCTTAGAAACCAGCTGAGAGTTCAGAGATACGAGGCGGGCAATATCAGATGTCTGACCTCCCTGTGAATTCTCTAGTGCATCGAGTTGACCCGCAGCCTTGGCATTTTCAACCGTCACTGCCTCAAGTTTGGCCCGAAGCTCACTGGCGAGATCGGCGGTCGATTTTGAGATACTGTCTAGTTTTGACACTATGTCCTCAATCTTAGCAGGGAGGCCGGATAGGCCTTGCAACTGTCTATCCAGATCACTAGCAAAATTACTGATGAAATCCGAGGTATAAAGAGTTTACCCGAGAAAATAGTGTCTCGGCTAGCGCTCGCCTCCCTACGGGTACCTATACGGGTATATATATATATTAGGCCTGGCCAAAACAAAAAATTGTTTTTTAATTTCGTCTCTGGCAACTCTAAATATCAGTCTTGGGTCCAATAATGACTCTGTTAAAATTTGGGCTTCGTCGGATAATTCTAAGAGGTTGCGCATCGAGTCTCAAGATTTGCATTTGAATAACACGTGAAAAATAACTTTTCACCGTTCAAAGCTGTTCTAGAAAAATTTAGGCGATCGAGGGGGGTGTACATTAGTGTGCGGCTTCCTTCATTTTTTTTTTTAATTTTTTGGCATTTTATTTTTTTTTTTAATTTTTTATTGTCAAATTATATATTTCAAAAATTTGTTGAATAAAAAATTAAAAACAAAAAATACCAAAAAATAGAAAAAAAATAAAAAAAATACCAAAAAATTTTAAAAAAATAAAGGAAGCCGCACACCAATGTACACCCCCCTCGATCGCCTAGATTTTTCTAGAACAGCTTTGAACGGTGAAAAGTTATTTTTCACGTGTTAATCAAATGCAAATTTCGAGACTCGATGCGCAACCTCTTGGAATTATCCGACGAAGCCCAAATTTTGACAGAGTCATTATTGGACCCAAGACTAATGTTTAAAGTTGCCAGAGACGAAATCAAGAAACAATTTCCTATTTTGGCCAGGCCTAATATATATACGGGAACTTGGCGGCGATTCGCTGCCGCGAATCTTGATATCTGAAACAGGACGCCAGGTGAACGGTTATTACGTCGACCGTGACGGGACGAGGCACATGTTGGAATTTCACGGCTGTTTCTTTCACCGGTGTCGCCGCTGTTTCCGTATCAACCGTGATCGGCGCCCGGTGAACGGCATCACACTAGACGCGCGTGCCGAGGAAACACTCGTCAAGACCTCCTGTATGAAGCAGTTGGGGTACAGCGTGACGGAAATTTGGGAATCCGCGTTTGACCAGGAGTTTTCCGAAAATGAGGATATGCGGCAATATTTAGCGCAGCACCCTTTGACCACGAGCACGGCCGGGAGCGAGGCTTTGAATCCGCGAGATGCGTTCTACGGTGAACGTACCGGTAATACGTCACGTTACCGTCAAATCGTCACTGACGCGGTGGAGCAGATCCGTTACGTGGACGTCTGTTCCCTGTACCCGTGGGTTTGCAAGAACGGGCGATTCCCGGTTGGTCATCCGACCGTTCACGTAGGTGACGAGTGCAAGTTGCTGACGGGGCCGATGGGCAAGGACATCTCGCGTGTCGAGGGTTTGATCAAGTGTCGCATGTTACCACCGCGAAATCTATATCACCCTGTGTTACCTCTGCGTATGCACGGCAAGCTTATGTTTGCGTTGTGCTATTCCTGTTGCTTGAATTTCGAGCAAAACGAGTGCCCTCACCAGGATAGCAAGGACAGGCAGTTTGAGGGTACCTCGGTATCGGCCGAGTTGAACAAGGCCGTAGAAATGGGATATGAAATCTTGAGCGTGCAAGAGATCTGGCACCACGAGGTTACCCCCTTCGACCCCGTCACTCGTCGAGGCGGCCTATTCGCAGCCTACATCGACACATTTCTGAAAATGAAGCAGGAGGCGAGCGGTTGGCCCGCAGAATGTGTCGCTGACGTAACGCGGGCACGCTACCTCGCCGAGTACGAACGAGTCGAAGGTATACGCCTGGATGAAGCCAAAATTGAGGAAAATCCCGGGCTGCGGTCTGTTTCAAAGCTGTGTCTGAACTCGTTTCGGGGCAAGTTTGGGCAACGTGAAAATCTGACGAAAACAAGCATTGTCAAAAGCCGCCAGCAACTGCTCGAGTTGATGACCGATCCCGAGATTGAGCTGCAGCATCTGCTGACGGTCAACGAGAGCGTGTTGTACGTCTGGTGGGCATACGCACGCCACAGTGTCTGTCCCTCGCCACTCGCCGACGTGGTAATAGCCGCCTACACCACGGCTCAGGCACGCTTGAAGCTTTACTCGTACCTAGAAAGGCTCGACCGCCGCGTTCTCTATTACGACACCGATTCGGTCATTTACACACGTGACATGACCCGCCCGAAAGATTACGAGCCACCAACTGGTAACTTTTTGAGAGACTTGACGGACGAACTGACTACTTACGGCGACGGAAGTTACATCCGAACCTTCGTCTCGGGTGGTCCGAAATTTTACGTGTTTATCGTACGTCGCGCGGACGGTGAAGAGGTTGAAGTGTGCAAAGTCAAAGGAATCACTTTAAATTACACAGTCGGTAGTCGCGTCAATTTCGAATCCATTCGCCGGATGGTAGTTGAGGGGGCGAATCCGGTCGAAGTGAAGTACCGTGCGATTCGCACAACTGCGATGCGCGAAGTAGTGACGCGCACTGAAAAGAAAACCTGCAGACCGGTATTTCTCAAAAGACGTTGTTTGCCAGGCAATTGTGATACGCTTCCCTACGGCTACCGCGCGTAGGCTATATAGCTCGAGCCGCGGACCATGAGCAGAACGGTGCCACCCTCAGCCCCGCTTTCTTTGTCTTTCTCTCACTTCTCCGCTCGACCGAGCGGTGTACGGTCAGACAGACAGGCAGACAGAGACCTGCTAGACAGACCGACGGACGGGCGCCCCGCTGTGAAAGATCGGTATACATGCCGAAAGCCAGCAAGGCACAAACTACGGGTCAACGACGACAAAATATCTGCCAGGATGCGTCGTCAAGACTGTTAAACAGGTGAGTGTATTGGGGATTAATGTCTGATTGTTGAATTTCAAATATCTCGTTTGGCATGTATACGAGAAGATTTAAAAAAAAAAAAAAAAAATGAGCTCATACCCGCCGCGTGGCGCGCTGACAATCAGCTTATTGCACAGCGCGCGCATGCATTCAAACGAGCTTGACACGCACGCACCCCGCGCGCGGTAGTCTGCTCGTCCAACGGATGTCGCGCGTGCGCTGATATCAGCTGGTAGACAGCGCGCCGGGCCCGCGCCGCCACCGCCGCCGGGATGAACTCATAGATAGAGAGTAGCCCCGCGTTTCGATTCCTATCGCACATTTAGATTTCATTTTTGCAGAACGTGTGGAAGAAATCAACCGCAACGCAGCATCTACGATAATGGACACACGTTGGAAGCATCCGTTCTCAGCCATCGTAGCCGGACCATCGGGCTGTGGCAAGTCAAACTTTGTGAAAAATTTCCTGCGTCGCAGCGAGAACATGTGCGAGACTAAATTCAGTCGAGTCATCTGGTACTTTGACGAGTGGCAACCGCTTTAAAAATCGGGTAACGGAATAGAGTACCGCGAGGGTCTGCCGCAACACAGCGATTACGACGCTGACAAGTCGCCCAAGTTGTTGGTGATTGACGGTCTTATGCGCGAGGCGTCTAACAACGTGGTCGTCGACCTATTTACCAAAGTCTGTCATCACAAGAATCTCAGTGTCTTCTACATTACTCAGAATCTCTTTCATCAGGGACACGGTCAGCGAGATATCTCTCTCAACGCGAACTATATGGTTTTCTTCAAAAACCCCCGGGATCGCGGACAGATTCAACATCTCGCGCGACAAATCTATCCGGAGGATCCGCGATTCCTTCAAGAGGCCTATCACGACGCCACCGCTGTCCCGCACGGTTATTTACTGCTCGATCTGAAGCAATCGACGCCGGAGAATTGTCATTTTCGAACCAGCATATTTCCCTCGGATGAGAAACAGTACGTATACGTTCCTCGGAAGGATACAAAGAGCGGCAACGCCCACAGATTACCAGTCGTTCAGCTGTAATGCCGCGAGGATCCCGCACCGGTGCCCGTCACGGCGGTCCCGCCAACTTTTGCATGACGAATACCATCGCTTTACACGCGCTGCACAAATTGAACCACGTGCAGAGAAAAGCATTGCTGCGTACGGCCGACAGCTCATTGATAAATAATATTTGCGAGTGTGCACTGAACACCTTGGAGGGTAACGTGGTGTTGTCCCGCGCGCAGAAGGCACGTCTCGTCCGTCACAAGCAGACCCTTCGGCGATTGTCCGGTAATCGCGGCAGCTGGAAGACCAAAAAACGAATACTCGTTCAGCGGGGAAACCGATTTTTAACTCTACTGCTTGGACCGATACTCCAAACTCTTGCCTCTAGCCTATTTTCGACACGATAGACGGACATAGAGCGAGCTAAGAAGATGGTTTCAATTCCGATGGAAACGATCGAGCGATTTCAACGGCATGTCGGCGATGGCGTGGGTACGGCCGCATCGTCAACGATCAACTCTGATTCCGCTGTTGGCACTGATCCCGTATCCGGGTTCGATGGGGAGATGAACAATATCTTGAAACACCCGACAAAGGATGACGCGGAAAAGTGGAAACTTTATCAACAGGCTCTGCAGCGTTATCTGTTCTTTCCAAACGAGTCGCGAAAACCATTGCGAGTGGATGTTTACGAGAAAGGCGACAATGCGGACGGAAAAATCGCTAACAAAGAACAGTTCAAAACTGACGTCAAGACCGCCGGAACAAACGACGAAGAAAAAGGAGAAGCGACCCAGGCGAGGAAAATAATTTCGGCCGTACCTGCCAAGTTCAACGCAAAAGCCAAACTCTCAATGGGCATGCTGAGCGAGGCTTCGTCACGGTTGACGTGGAACAACGATGGGGCAATCTCGCTCGACGGGGTACCTGTACCAGGTACGAATATCGTTGACCTGGTAAACCACACCATGCGCAACAGAAAAACCTTTGATCCGGTTGGCAGAGTAACGTCGGCGCGATTTCTTCATGCGCTTAACGTTCCGCGGGAATACGTGGAAAACGATAATTTTCGGAAAGATATACGAGCCTTCGACAATGAAAGTATTGCGGATATCTCAAGCTCGAGGATCGCATCATCTTCAACGAGGAACGAGCTCGACCTCACCCCCAGTGGACTTCCGCGCCTGAGACGGGCAAGACGATTGGCGGACCACGGCGGGGGAACCGGTGCAGAGAACGAAACTTACGACATCGAAGAGGAAACACCTGTATTGTTCGATCGTCGGGGGGATATAAGACTTTCACGCGATCGTTCCAGTGCTGAGAAACGTGCAAAAATCGGCGCCGGGAAACCCCGGTGGAGGACTCCTCGTCTGAAAAAATAATGGAAATACTGGAGAAAACGTATTACGATGTGTTGTCTTCGGGATCCTGAGATCTTTCATACAACTACAATTTATTTGAAGGTTCGTTGTCGAATTAAGAGTTGGAACTCAGTCGTACAAAGTAATTCAAGTTTATTTAATATATGAAGTTTTACAAAGGCTTTACTAATTACGAACTAATCTCTATATAATGTGTCTTGCTTCTGGTCGCGATGTTCTGACGACGGGCGCGTCGTCTGCCTGCCCTTTAACGACTCTTTTGGTGCTGCGTCTGCACATTGCTATGTATTTCGCCATACGATAGAGTCGTTGCCCTGCTATACCGGATATGAGGTGTCGCAATAGCTTGGTATTCGAATTGCAACAGATGCCTCTCATCCCGCCGGGTACGCAGGGGCTCGAATACTCGAACGGGCCGCACACGGCGACACGAGTCGCGAATCGGTCCGAAAATGGCTGGCTGCCCAAGAGGCCTATACACTGCACAAGCCTGTGCGAAGAAGATTTCCACGCGCAAGATACAACGTTTCCAACATCGATGACGTGTGGGAGGCCGATCTGGCTGACCTGAGCTCTGTGAAAAAACACAACAACTGTTACCGATATCTGTTGGTTGTCATCGACGTCTTAAGCAAGTACGCGTGGGTGGTCCCACTGAAACGCAAGACTGCTGCAGCCGTGGCCGAGGGATTTCTACACGTGTTGAGTAGAACGCCAAGTAGACCCGTTTTGCTGCAGACTGACAAGGGTAAGGAGTTTGTCGGAAGCGCCTTTCAGAAGATACTCAACGACAACGAAATAAGGTACCGAACCACCCGCAACCCTGACATAAAAGCAGCTATCGTCGAACGGTTCAGTCGCACGCTCAAGGAACGACTATGACGTTACTTTACGCACAAGGAGACGCGCCGCTACGTTGATGTCCTACCTCAGGTTGTACAAGCTTACAATACAGCTGTTTACAGGAGCATAGGAATGGCTCCATCGGAGGTGACGCTCCGCAACGCAGCGGATGCGCGCGCCCACATGCAGATACGCTACCCGCCCCGTTCTGCGGGTAAGCCGAGATTCAGCAAAAACGACTTGGTACGGATCAGCAGAACCAAGGGTACGTTCGAGAAAGGCTACGTGCCAAACTGGAGCCAAGAACTTTTCAAGATTCGTCGCGAACTAGCGCGCGCGCCGATCGTCTACGTGTTGGAGGATCTCACTGGTGAGGAGATCGACGGTGCGTTCTACGAGCCTGACCTTCAGCGGGTGGAGGGAGAACACGTGGCATAAAATCGGACAAAATCACGCGACTCAAGGAGCGAGGATGCAGTAAGGGTGCGTTTGCCATACGATTCACACTTGCCGAAACGAACGGACGTCATGACGGGCGATCAGTTTTATATTACTCTACCGAGCAATAGTTCGATGCGATTTTTTCCGGAAAATCGTACCTGCTGCTACATAACTCAATTATCGCGGTCAATCGAGTTGACCGGTGTCTGGAAGGTTGGACTTGCCGAGATTCATTATCCGCTTACCATCGCGGTAAACGAGGCCTCATGGGAAAAATATCCAACGGTCGTGACCGAGATACGACCAAGGGTGTACGAGGCGACGAAGGTAAAACCTCGAGCGGAGATACAGCCAAAGATACCCCACTGTCTGATGTTCGTATACTGTGACCTTGTGGAACCTCGGATAGTCGGGGACGTTTACGCCCCCCTGTTGCGAGTTGTCCAAGCATGCGGAAAAGAGCATTCCGCTTACGGGGAATCCGAGATAAGAGGTCTCTCACCGTCGGACTATCTGCCTCTGATGCTTACAAGTTTCTGCACGATTGAAATCAATATCAGAACGCATACCGGTGAACCTATGCCATTCGAGTACGGGACGTTGACGACCACACTGCACTTTCGACGTATTCAACAATAAGACGATCTGGCTCTTCGCGACAGAAGAGGAAGAAGGAGAAGAAGAAGAAGGAACGGAAAAGGAAAATAACAATCAGGCACAAATTCAGATGGCTCATTATATCGACCATTACGAGGCGCAGCTCGGCGGCGGCGGTATGGAAATCTTCTACCGCGGCGCGGTGCATCAGCGGGGCCACGGTATCGGTAGCTTTCTCGGAGGTTTGTTTCGTAGAGTATTACCGCTGCTAACCAGAGGGGCTCGAGCTGTTGGAAAATAGGTTTTACGCAACGGCGCCAACCTATTATCGGACATGCGGAATCATAAACCGTTCAAACAGGCGTTCAAGACACGGGTAAAGGAATCGGGTAGTAATTTGCAACAAAAAGCCAAGGAAAAAGTTGATGCACTCATAAAGGGATCTGGATATAAAAGGGAGCGCATGTACAGAGCGTCAGTTAACGCTTGCCTGTCTGAAACGACTCGTCGCCGGACACCCGTCTACCCGAGCTAACAAGAAGAAGAAGAAGAACAAGGCAACCACCAAAACCAGGCGTGGGGCAGCTGACAAAAGTGGAAAGCGACCAAAAAAGCTGGCAATTACCGATATCTTTGGACCCCGTTAATCTCTCCCCAACAAGCAATGGCGTTTTCACACGCGCACTCGGGGGAGTGTATGAAATCTGAGCTGGATCTTTTTACCTTACCACCGACGCAAACATCTATCGAGGGCGGTCAGTGGGTTCACCACAAGCCCGTATCATCATTAACCGATGATTCGCCAATCGAATTTCTCGTACCCGGGCACGGCGACGAGTACATTGACCTGGCGCACACAATGCTCAGCGTACGAGTACAATTTCGACGAATTACCGAACCTAATGACGCAGATCAAGCGCGACCGTGGCCATGCCCCGTGAACAATCTGCTTCACTCTATGTTCAGCTAGGTTGATGTATTCTTCAATCAGAAATTAGTCTCACCGACCAACAACTCGTATGCTTATCGCTCCTACATAGAGACACTACTGAATTACGCACCACATGCGAAGGAATCACATCTTACTGCCGGCTTGTGGAGTGGTTACAGTGAATCGACATCGGACAACCACACGGGCGACGATGACGAGGAAGGTGCGGATCTCGGATATGCCGCACGCAAAGCTATAATGAACAACGGTCGTGTTGTGGATCTGATTGGTCATCTTCATTGCGACGTCTTCAACCAAGAATAGTTTCTACTCAACGGTGTAGAGCTGCGACTACGACTCGTGAGATCGCGAGACAGTTTTTGCATAATGAAGCCGGAGCCCCTGCATAGTCTTCACATCGTCGAAACCTCGTTGTTGGCGCGGCGCGTGAAGATCAGTCCTGGAATTCTATTGGCCCTCGCGCGGACCCTCGCTCAAGGTAGTGCAAAGTACCCTGTGACCGAGATGCTGGACAACGTTATACTTGGACAATTGCCGACCCGCGTGATACAAGGCTGCGTCAGCAACAAGGTTTTCAACGGAGATAGAAAACTAAATCGGTTCAATTTCCAAAACTTCCTCAGGAACTATTTGTCACTGTACGTCGATGAGGTACAGGTCCCTTCCAAACCTTTACAACCGAATTTCAAGAAAGACGGAGTGACGAGTAACCTGTACATTGAGGCCTATCACACCCTCTTCTCGGGCACAGGTATACATTTTCTCAACGAGGGAAACGGAATCAGCAGGACAAGTTACCCGAAAGGATTCTGTCTTATGGCATTTGACCTGACCCCGGATCTCTCAGCTAACTGTCCGTCACATTGGTCTCTCATCAAGCACGGAACCCTCAGAATCGAAGTGCGCTTTGACGAAGCTTTGAAAGAAACCATCAACTGCATTGTTTACGCGGAGTTCGATAATATTATCGAAGTGAATGCCGCCCGCCAGGTCATTGCGGATTTCGGTGGTTGAACGAGCCCAACGACGGCTAGGGGGAAAAAATAACACGTCATCGGTCAGCCAGGTGTCCACTACGGGGGAGGAGCCGACTCCCTGAAGTGGTAAGGGCTACATCCAAGAGCTCGTGAGTGAGTTTAAAAGGCCGCACGCCAGCACTGTGACGATCAGTCCACTACCAGCCTTTGATTCGTTCGCTATCGTACGTCAAGCGGTAAATATGAATTACGTTATTGATATCCAAGGATTTCACCATAGCGAGCGGCAATTTATACCAAAAGAAGTGGCAGTGTTTACTCTGGAGGGGAGTCTCGGCGCATTGGGTTGTCGAGTCACCGCACCCGTTTGAAGATCTGCTTTCCACTGACCAGACCCATAATAATCACGTAACCTGCCATCATCACGGGATCGAGTGGTTCGAGGGAGACATTTCGCCACGAAAACTGAATTGTTATCTGAGGGAAATTGCTCGCACTGCTCACCATATTCTGACCCGAGGCTACGAGAAGGCGAGATACTTGGAAAGAGCGGCAGCACGGAAAATTGTGAATTTGGAAAACTTTGACTGCCCTAGTTTTGCCAGGATGGAAGCAACGCCGGAATATTGTTTATTTCACGGCGTGAAAAAGGAAGAATCTTACACGTGTGCATCAAACAATGCCGTTCAGCTGAAAAAATGGTCAACAACCAGCGAGTTTATCAAAACCTACTACAGCCACAGTCCTCGCGTCGAGTCAGCCCCCGACAGATTCAGTCATATCTCGCAATCGAGGACACCGGTCGACGGTAAGTGTCGGAACGGCGAACGTAGCGTCTCGACAGTAGAACAACAAGAACAGTTGGCTGCACCAGCAGCACCTATGCCGTCAGAAAACGAGAAACGACAGCCTCCAACCCGGCCTGAAAGAAAGTCATCTCTGCGACAAAATTCTGTTGAGGTGAGACCGCCAACGCCTGGTATAATACCAAAGAAATTTCAATATCCGGAGGAGGCGAAAGACGAAGAAGGATCCATAGTCAGCATCTCAGAAACTCTCAATCAACTTGAGCTATATTCAAATGGGACGCCATCACCGCGTGGCATGACAGTATCCGAAGACGAGGAATATGGACAGTCTACAAATTCTGCAGGCCCTGCAGATGTTGCATACGGTCCCGTGCGGGGTTTTCGCAGCCGACCGAGTACCCTTGGCTTGGACATACCCAACAGCTATTGTCTCCAACATCGATGATCACACGCGACCAGGTTCGCATTGGGTGGCATTTTACGTCACCCCCACCGGACAGGGGACATACTTTGACAGTTTTGGACTGCCACCACTCATCCCTGACCATATGCGAAGACTCCGAAGAAATTGCCGGCAATACCGCTACAACGACAGACAGCTGCAGAGCCTTTCTTCTGACGTATGTGGATACTTCTCTATTATGTTTATTTATTTTATGGCTGCTGGCAGTACCTTGCGCCAGTTTCTCGATATATTTACTGACGACTATGAAAAGAATGACGCCATCGCCCGAACATTTTATAACAAGTTAGTCGGCAAGGGCATGGTCTCAAGTTCTCGGAATTTTATTCCCAGCAGTGGCCTACAGTATTGTACCTCTGGGGTAAATAAATTCAAAAATAAAGCTAAGTCGTAGAATTACCCCAACACAATATTATTAGAACCCCTCAAATAAGCATATGAATAAAAATTGTACTCGTAGAATTCATTTATCACTTACCTTCATGTAAGATCCCACCCATGTATTGAATAAGCACAAATTGTGTGTGTGTGTGTGTGTGTACTCATAGACTTAATATAGCACTTACCTCAATATGTAACCTAAGATTCGCGTGAAATTGTATGTATTCATAGGGTTAAGAAAACAAATTGTCTCATTCCCGTTCGTGTATACTTGACAATTGAATAAAAATAGTATTTATGTGAACATTGCCGTATCATTGCATCTTGTAATCTTTTACCCATTGCTCCCATCCTAATAGTCGTAAGAAGGGGGGTAGCGTATTCAAATTTCCAGCAAGAGACGACCCCCTCATGAAAATACAGCGAGGGGGGCAGAGGGGTCGGAAATAGCGACGGGGCAAGGGGACAGGGACACCCCCTCGTCAACGGTCAACCCCGAGGGGGAGCCCAGACGACCTTGAGGGGGGAGCCCAAACGACCTTGAGGGGTAAGTCTGACGCCAGGGGGAGGGGGAGGGGGAAAAGGGGGGTTTGTTGTGACGCACCAAAGCTGCCCTATTCTACTAATAGTATAATAGAATTTGTCTGAGGCCCAACGTGCACGAGCAAATATAAATGAATAAATAGTTGGTGCTTTCCAGATACAAACACACATCTTAATAATGGCGTGAAGAACCGACTTTATTTTTTGGTCACTTTACAACTCGATCATGCCTGAAGGCAATAACTTGTCTGGTTCAAATATAACTATTCCATCATTATAAATTTTTATTATACAGTATTATTCAAAATGATTGAACTATTATCATGGACCATAAAACTACTTCGAATCTTCCAGCCTACACTAATATACACTACATACTACATCCACGTAGTATAGGTATGGAGAGACTATCAAAATATTATAGTGTTCAAGAATTAGTCGTTAAATCCGTCCCAACACTGGATGAAACAATCGTGCGTAAAATTGCATAGGGAGATCGACTATCAATAATGTATGTATCTGTTCATGGAATATGACAGATTTCTTCGATTTTATGAGCGTTGGTTCAATAGCTTGTCAATCTCGATGTGTCGGAAACTCGAATTCAATTCTATTCTTCAAGCTAGCCAATGTTTGACATCGTGCAGCATGATATCAAATTATTCGAATTCAAATTGATAGGGTAAAAATGGCGTTACATACAATACGAAATCACTGATAAGAACATTATAATTACGTGCATCGCGATTGGAAGTCTACTAAACCTTTGATGTATGTCTATTGTAACGTGTTCGAACTATACCACCCGGTAGATCGACCGAACAAGCTACATACGACCGCGCAAATAGCCTCGCGCCGATCCGATCAGAAGACCCTGACGTGACGTCACGAGAACTACTATATAAGCTGGCACGCTGAGGCAGTAGCTAGCGATTAGAACTAGAGAAGTCAATCGACTCATAACTAAATTCACTCTCACATAACCTCAAATAGGAAGTTACTCAAAGCGAGATCTTACCTCACATAGAATCAAAACTCGAGAAATTAAATTGGCTAAAGCAGCAATTTAGATTAAACTCAAAACAAAAGAAAAATATAATTAGCTAAAACAGTAATTATAGAATCAAAAAAGAAAAACGAAAGTAAATTAGCTAAAGTAGCAATTTAACTTAAACTCAAAACAAAATTAGATTCGCTAAAGCAGCGTCTTGGAACAAAAGAACAAAGAAAGAAAAACAGAACAGAAACAGAAACAAAGCCAATAAGAAAAAAGAACATTTATTATTTTAGATTATATCGAGCCACAATTTTAATTTATTTCATTTTTGTAAATAGTAGCTTTAAGTAAAAACAGACTCTAGAAAGTCTAACCAATAAAATAAAATAACCAATAGTCGATAATAATCGAATCGAATTGTGTTTCATTTCGTGTACTATTTCATTTCTTTAATTAACATAAATTCTTTCAGCTTCAAATCACTTAGAAATAAAATCGTGATTAGCTAACAGGTAGCTTCGGTATTCTAACACTCAGGCAGCAACGATACAGCTTTAATTGGTATCCGAGTCTGAGAGTGTAAGAATATCCAAGTCTATAGCAGGCAGCTTCGGTGCGTTTAACCTAGACAGCAACGGTATAGCTATAATCGGTACCCGAGTCTGGAAGGTATAAAACTATCCCAAGTCTGTAGGGAGGCAGCTCTGGTGGACCAAAGTGTCTATCCGAGTCTGTATTAGGGTAACAAAAGGGTTTTTTACATTTTTTCCTTGGAGGGGCTCCAAATCATACCCGTGACAAAGAATTCACGCGAGCTAGCGTAATTTCGCGGCCTTCTGCCGTGAGACATACGCAGAGAAAGTTACACTATATATATTACTCGGAATTAGCGTGTTCACTCCAGTTGAATGTGGTTTATTACCAATAGCTATAACGTCATGTGGAATAATGAGTTTACTATCCGAATGTTATAGGCACATACAGTGAGTTTTTCTGGATACGCACTGATACAACACTGCGTTTATTACGAATATCGCGAGTCTATTAGCCACGCAAGTAACAAAAGTCGATCGGTCAATTGATCCATGTTGCATTTCCACACAAACTCATGGTATACGTTGCAGTCCATATACAACTTCAACTTTTGTTTCTATTGTATAGAATTATCGATGTTGGCTCTTTTATTACTATCAGAGTCTAAAATATTAGGTTTACCATGAAAATTTTATCGTCACATATAAGTTGCGGTCCATATATAACTCCAACTGTTATTGTTATTATACATGATTATTCATCACCAGGGCCTGGAAGTTGGGACCAACAATCAGACGTGACAAGAAAGCGTAATACATGTAATAATCACTAGAAAAAAAGACGATTCACTATACGTCGAATGTCGAAATCGAGTGAAGTAAGCAGCAAAACACGTGGATGAAGGGCTTTTGAGCGCTCTGCTGTTTTACCGACGGGGTAGCATGAGACTACCCTATAGATGTAGTCATTTCGATAGGGTTCTTCAGCTGTGCGCTAGATGCGCTCTTCGGAACAAGGAGAGTTGTCGGAGCTCGCTCAAATGCCCTTAAGGGCGTTGACCAGGCCTCGCCAAGCGCGCGTAAATAGACGGTCGGCATTTACCTTCTCATTTCCTCATTTTACAAGATAACGGAGTTCTCGATAACGATTCTCACAGATAAAGGCTGTATCCGTGTCATGGCTTTGGCCTAATTTGCGATTTCACGTGTAGCTTATAAAATGGGCAGTCCTCCGTTACTCGTGCAATGATGAAAAAAATACTAGCTCTCTTGAAATTACCTGATGATATGACACTTTCAGACGCGCTTCCGCCTAGTTTGGGAGCAACTACGATTGGCAAGCCCATGAAAAACTAAATAAAATTGAAAAAAAGCGTCTAATTAGCGTTAAAGTCGAATTTAACAAAAAATAAGACAGAAATCAAGACAAAAAATGAGACAAAAATTGAGATAAAAATCAATACCGGAGATAAGACAAAAATCAATACAGAAATCAATCCAAAAAATAAGATAAAAATCAATACAGAAATGAAGACAAAAAATGAGATAAAAATTGAGACAAAAAATAAGATAAGAATCAAGACGAAAGTCTAGGCAAAAAATGCGAGTGAATAATAAAGTCAATAGATATACGATAGGAATACAATTATAAAGATTGCTATTTCTATACTGTCATTGACGATTCGATAACCTCACTGTATTTTTTCTAATTAAAAATAACTAATCTATAGTAATGAAACGAATTTTTATTTCATCAATCTCGGTCCAGCTTTAATAAACACGAATTCATTTCTAACAATATATATTTTTTTTTTCAAATATTTATTCACATATGTATAATCAGTGAAATCATCAATATTAACAATATTTACTTGAAAATAACAAACAAACAAGCTAATGTTATAATCTTTCTTATTCAGTGAGGTATGCTTTCACTGTGCTTTTAAAATGGGCTCCTAGTGAGTCCGTAGGCAGTCATACATGAGTATAAATTTATGTCAACTGTAATATAATAAGAAAAAATTCAACACTATCAGATAAATTAGTGCTGTTCTACGATTATACCTGTGGTTTTTCTTAAATCTATACATGTCTTTAAGTAGAAAGGGTCAGCTCGGTTAATACATGCTCAATTTTTCGTTTCAACTATTCTGTGATCTGCCCATCTATTTGTTTTTGTCTTTAGAGTCTGCTTCGGCGCAGATGTCCAGCTTCATGTCTATTGGCAACTCCTAAAAGACCTTTGCTGCCACGTCTTGATAACTTCTTCTGTCAGTTTGCTCAGTTTGCAGGACAACATGTTAATTTGCATCCTTGCTCTATCGTCCCTCTCTAGGTTGGTTGCTTTCGAGCTGTCTCATTGCTGTGTTTCATACAGCTCCCCACGCAAGTATTCCATAGTTCCCATTCTTCCACCACGAGGAAGAGGGCGCAAGTATCATCTACATACGCCAGAATCTCGCAATTTGTCTAGATTTCGGAAATAATATCCAGTATGACAGTAAGATGATGGGACCCCATAATCGATGACCTCACTCTTGAAGACAGTGGCTCCTATTCTCACTCGATGTCGCTTGTCGACCAAGTAGCTGGACCGCAAGTCATGCGCTGTTCCTCTGAATCATTTCTTCTTCAGCTTCTCTGTCAGCAGTGGTATACTTAGGGTCTCTAACACTTTCTTTAGGTCTATGAAAGTGCCCAAGCAGGGCCGAATCTGCAATATTGTTATGCGTGGTCAGTGAAGATTGCTGTCTTGTGCCCTGGTAGAAGCTGGTTATCCTCGACTATAGGCATTTCACCACCACTTTCGCTCGTTGACGAGGTGGGTAGGTTTTCAGGACGCTAACTGATCTTCCTTTGTATCTTCAACTCCGTAGCCGGCCAAAGTACCGTCGAGTTCTGAGGCCCTGCTGCTTTTGAATTCATATAGACAGGATCCTTTCTTTATCTGTTTGAGCAATTTTTGTTCGCTTGAGTCACTGGCGTACATCAGCTGTAGCTTTAGCATTGCTCGAAATAGTCATTGTATTTTTTTAACAATAAAAACAACAGCAGGGTGTCCAGCAACTGAGCATTTCGAAATTCCCTGAGAATTCCAGGTTTTCGAGGGCAATATTCGTCGTTTTTCCAGGGTAAAAAGCCTAATATATACAGAGCGATTCTGTGGAAAGTGACGTGCCTAAAAAGTAGGCAAACGGGAAACGCCTGCATTGAGCAGATCAAACATCGATGATTGGATTTTATTTATTACGTAATAATCTGCTCAATTCAGGCGTTTTCCGTTTGCTTACCTTTCAGGCGCGTGATTGTCCACATAATCGCGCTGTATAACCATTCTCAGTGTTAGATCAGCGCGTGCGAGAAATTGATTTTTGATTTTTGAATTTAAACACAAAACTTTGAATTCCCAGAACTTTAGCAAAATTCCATGAGAATTCCCTGAGAATTCCCTATCCAACGGAATTCCCTGAGAATTCCAGGTTTTTCAGGTTTACTCTGTCGCTGGACACCCTGAACAGGTATCATTGTAGAACAGCACTAATTTAGCTAAAATCTAAGCACGTCTGAATGTGTATAATAAAATATAGCACATGCATAAATAACTTATAGGTGAACATGAGTCTCATTGGTATGGCATATATTTTCTTAAAATTCACTGGTTATAGGTTTCCTTGATGTGGTTTAGATCATCTTTGTCAAATAATACGTAGGCATTGTTACTGAAAATTCGGATAATACTGTAGGGGCCTATGTTACGGATTATTAACGAAAAAAGGAAATCGTGATTCCTCGAGCAAAATAAGGAGACTTTTATGACACTAATAATTTAGTCTAAACGAATTAGTTATATTTGGAAATACAAGTGCTCGAATTAATATCTGGAGCAAGACTGATTTGTTTTTAACAAGAGTAGTTATTAGTAGAAGAGTCGTCCCGACTTTCAAGTAAATATAGAATTGACGAAAGTTTAACAGGTGTATTTGCTCTCATAGGGAAAGTTTGAGCTGTGGCTGGAAAATTAAATAGTTTGATTTCCCTAACATTATCCGGTCTAACCTTTCGTCTCATGGGTAAACCACAGAAAGCCACAAGAAGATAGTCGAGCTCAATCAAATGTCACAACATAGGTTTTTACAAAAATCCTCCGAGGGCAGGAACCAGTAACAAGTGTAGGAATCAGGAATCAGGAATGAAGAATCAGGATGATGTTGGTTAAATCCTGCGTACTGCAACAGGAAGCCGTTGGAGGGATGAAGGGACCAAGGACTAGTAGGCCGAGCTCCAAACCTCTTCGAAAGCTTGATAAAACGACCTAGATTGGAGGACAAATGTTAGCTTCTTGAAATGATAATAAAGTCGTAAATCGAAGTATCAGATGTTAACTCGATAGAATGTTTTTTGAGGATATTTGATCAAAATAATTAAAAATGACGAATCAAATAATTATAGAGAATCTGAATGATCTTATCTGATGGGACGGAGAATCAGGATAGTTTGAGGATAGTTGCTGGGTTCTTGGTCTCGTCTGTGAAAGGTTGTTGAGCTCGTCTTCCTCTTAAGGGTACGAGATACTGAAGACTGCCAATTCATTGCTATTTTCAAATCACATAAACCAATAGATATTTACGAATGAAATTTAACACACATGGTGGGCATCTCAAAACATAGACATTGTGCAAATTTCGAGTCAATTGAAACAATAAGTACAGAGTTACTCCTCATAATGTTTCTGAAATAGGCTTTATTCGAATACCTCCCATGCGTCTGAGTTATTCTTGAATCTTGCTGGGCTTGCACACACATATTTTAGGATGCGTAAGCCACAAACCCACGTCGGTTTTTATAGATGGCTACGATACTTTGATTTTGACATTTTTTTTATGGAAAAAAAAATATATTTTCAATTATTTTTTATCAAATTTTTTTTTTAGTCTCGATTTCCAAATTCTGACGTGGGTTTGTAGCTAGTGTGTGTAGGAACGTACCCTGAAAATTTGAAGAGTCTTCGACAAAAACTGAGACGCATGGGACTTTTTCAATTGCCAAAAACCTAGTTCTGAAATAAATCGCTCTGAAGTTTTTTTTTTTCAAATGATTCACAAAATTCAAGAAATTCAAGATATAAATTATCACAACTCGAAGAAAATTCAACATATATATTTTATTAGTTCTGTTCATATGAACATGGTCTTGTCGAGTCTAAGCAATTTGTCCTGCGGGCAGCGAATCATGCGGTTGATAACTTGTAAATCTGGTTCTGTAAAATGAATACAAACATTTGGAAGAATATTGATTCGCTATATAAATTTGAATGCTCATCTCTGGTGTAGTGTGTGACAAAAAACTTCAATATGATTTCCAACCGTAGAAAACACATTTTGGAGTTGTTGTCTTATGGGGGTATACACACCTTGAAAAGGATTTTTTCCAAATCACTGCTACGCTCTGTGAAAACATTCCAGTGACCTAGTTCTTTCACAGTTGATTAATGCCACTTCGATACATAGTTCATGATTTTCACAGATTTTATGTAAAGTAGGACGAGCAATTCAATATCTTCATATACATGTGTCGACAGTGCTGTCAGTGATTAGCTGGTGCGCATCGTTCGGTCAAAGTAAGATCCTGCGTAATATCTGTATTTGTTCGAATGATGTGCCTATTCGCACGACAGATTGACTCCAAGACAGACACTCCAGACACTCCAGAGACACTCTAATAGAGTCACGCAAGAGTCACACAAAAATTTTAGGAGAATTGGAGTGATTGGATTATTATTTTTTTTTTATAATATGCAACGAGACTGGCGCACTTACAAAAAAAATTATTAATTCCGTCCGAGAATCCACCCACTAGGTGGTATGAGTGCAAGATGGATGATCTCCCTTAGTTGTGAGCCTGGGTCACGACGCGAAGCCACTCACCCGTTGGTTCAGCAGTCCAACAAAAGCAGTACAACATTTTTGCGTGACTCTTGCGTGACTCTGTTAAAGTCACTTTACCTGTCTGAAGTGTCTCTCTTGGAGTCAATCTGTCGTGCGAATAGGCACAGTGTTATTTAAAATATCATTATTAGTTATATATGTTCCTGATTTCAGCCATATGATCTTTATTTTCCCTTTGATAAAATGTAAAAAAAAAACCGGGATTCTCTTCTCGCCTCGTGCCAAGAATTACAGGCAGACTCCTTCCCATGCGGATTCAGCCATGTTCATTATCAGCACGTGTTGGCTGATTGTTGGCCCGATTAATTTATCAATTGAATCTTCAGGCATCTCCTATATTTAACAGCCAAATAACTCCTGACTAATTCCGGACTTTTTCTGATTTTCTGATTTATATATTTTTTTTACTTCGATCTTTATCTTCGTTCCTTTTTATTCATTTTACGTAAACTTATAGCATTGTAGCTAACAACTGCCTGACGGTGCAGGACGGCGAAACTGTATGATTTGATGCACTTGCTCATTTAATTAAGTACACCGCACACACACACACACACACACACTTATTTTCGTTTCCCATTAAAGTTGCCCCATTGCGAAACTCGAACAATCCTGTTTAAGATTCGAACGTATCAGCGATATACACATCGCCTAAGTAGTACCATGCAAAGATTGATAGGTTAGGGTTAGCGTAAAGTTATAATCTATCATGTATCACAGTCAGAGAAATAGTTTCGTTATACATTTTCTGACAACGGTTGTAAATTAATATGCTATTGAAAATTATCATACAAGCAAACAATCTGACAATGGTTGCTCGGGGTTAACATTATGGGTTAGGACGGACTACGACCATGGCGGTGCGCGTCTGCAAGGAAGACGGACGTTGCGACGTTGCCGTTCGTTCTCGCGTGGCTGCGCGCCAACACCGCCAAATCAAGACAGAAAATAAGACAAAAATCAATACAGAAAATAAGACAAGGACTAAGACAAGAAATAAGATAAAAATCAAGATACAAATCAAGACATAAAATAAGACAAGAAATAAGACAAAAAATAAGATAAAAATCAAGACATAAAATAAGACAAGAAATAAGACAGAAAATAAGATAAAAATCAAGACAAAAAATAAGACAAAAATTAAGACAAAAATCAAGACAAAAAATAAGACGAAAATCAAGACAGAGAATAAGACAAGAAATGAGAAATGTATTCCCCTCACAGCCCGTGAGAGGCTTTATTGAGAGGTTGCACCGCAACTCAATGGCGGGTCCTAGCTTTCGGACCATCGCAGATGATTTCTCAGCTGAGACTCCGGAACGTCCGATGGAAGCCGTGCGGAATATCATATTGTCGTAGAAGGAAACTGGAGTGAGTGATCGGCGTCAAAGTTCTACGAGTACTCGAAGAAAACGGGAAAAAAACAGCGTCGAGAGTGGCTCAATAAGTCGGATTATCTAAGGCCACGGTGCATTGCTCGTAGAAGTCCACAACGGCCAGAATTTGAGCATAATAACGAATATTGTCACGAAATGAGTTATTCATACAAATAAATCCGACATTATAGTACCAATCCGGAATAGGTCAGTTCGGTGAGATAAATATAAACATGAATTCATTTGAATTCATTTGAAACCATTTTTTCTTTTTTTAATATATTTATTCACATACCGAGAATATTCGGTGAACGTAGCCAGTCACCTTCCTACGACAAAACCAACACAGGCGCGCACCGCGTGCGTCAGGCTCGTGCAAAATCGTTGAAATCATCAATATTAACAATATTTACTCAAAAATCTCGCATATGAATTTATAGGAACGCTAATAATTGCTACATAATTCTATACGTACAATCTGTACCCGACAACTGCTCAAACAGATTATAGGGGTGTGGGTCGAGAAACCGAAAGACCGGAATTCATAATGACAGAAATCCCGAAAATCTTATACCGGAATACCGTTACTGCCGAACAGTCATCAATCCTAATTTAAATATTCCAAGAGACCAAATTATGAAGCTTTTGTATGAGGCTCATTTGTATTGAATGTTTTCTCAACTTTGAAATTTCGGAATTTCGCTAATTATTAATGTTGGTCATTCGGTTTTTCTCCACCAACCCGAATGTGTATAACCTTTTATATATAATAAAATATAGCAAATTTATAAATAACTTATAGGTGAACATGAGTATCATTGGGATGGCACATATTTTCTTAAAATTGACTTGTTATAGGTCCACTCAATGTGGTCTATATCATTCTTGTCAGATGATACGTAGCCATTGTTATTGAAAATTCGGATAATGCTGCAGGGCCCATTGCATAAATGTAATAATGTGTGCATAATTTCAAAGATGGCATATGGCGGGTAAGGTATTTTTAATAACACGTGCACTGAAACGTTGATTGCGAAATAGATTTTTGACTTAGTAATCGAGCAATGCCAGATATAGAGTGAGCAAATGAAGAAGAAGGATAAAGAAGCTGTGAGTATTCTTGCAAGTGTTTGCCGACTGTGTGAGTATGTGCGATGAGATGACCAGACTTGATCATTCAGAGGAAGTAAAAGTCGTAAAAAGGTTTATAGTAGATTACGATACAATTGCGCGAAGTAAGTGATTCTCGAACGAGTGTAGTTTAACACGAGTGCGAGGATCACGTACGCGCACGTGTGTCGTATACTATTTTTCATGACTCAATGTGCGAATTTCAATTTCTAAAATATATATTAATATAAACGTCTTTTCATCAGTAACCGAAAATCGGCTTACAACGTACATATAGTATTTTTCTCTCAATTATATTCTGTTGTCTGTGAATAATTATATCTAACTTCTTCCTTAACCACCTGTTCTAGTGAAGCGGATGATTGATTAATGTATTGTATGAATTTATGTGATTTGTGCATAAAGTTGACTAATCTAAAGTGATTCATCGAAAAAAAAATTTACCATTGGTCACGTACGTGACAGAGCAAAACTAGGAAACCTGATATACGAGGTGGAGTTGGGCGATGATCGGATATGGAAACGGCACATGAACCAAATACGCGCAATCGGCCAGTAACACGCCTTCGAAAAGAAGCCTCGAACAACCCTACGACGTAAGATACGAATAAATACGAGCAAAACCATTTTCTCGCTGGAAAAATCACGACAGTGATCATCACTGGAGAACTAGATAAGGAAACTATTTGTACAGGGAACGGAGAGAACGCTGATCGGAATCCAGCGCCGGAAGCCCCCTGCACAGCAGAAAGAAAATTTGAAAAAAAAATTGAAGCCGAAAGCGTGCTAGTAAAGAACAACGAAGGAATCAAGTCAGATCCCTTGAACTTGCGCAGATCGCAGAGGAGTAGCAGGGAACCTGCACGGCTACAATACACGTAGGGTTATACACTATTACAACGAAAGAGATAGATAGATAGATAAATATAATTTATTATGCGGTAGCCTACAATTAGGCCAAGGGGCAAGCAGCAGTAGAAAGTAAAATGACGAAAAGATTTACACTAATTTACACATTACAATAGAGAGTACCCGTCTGGTACAACTAATTTACAATTTACAATAGAGTAACCATCTAGTACATTAATTTACAATTTACAATAGTGTATCCGTCTAGTACAACTACAATTTCACGATTGTAGCTTCAAGGCAGTGATATGTACTTTGCAAAGTAAAGGTAGCTAATAGTAATATAGTTGGAATACTGTAGAAGTGGCAAAGATATAGATAAGATGCAGAGATGAGATGATATAACGGACTGATAGTGGATAATGATTAACGGAGAGTGCTGGGACCAACGTCTCATTAGCCGCAATGAGATAGGTGAGAGTATGACTAAAAATAACGGCGACAATTAGACTAAATAAATGGAATGAGTGTACAAAATAGACATGATCAATAAATCAGCAAATATAACGGATGAATACAATAACCGATTAACACAACTAGTTAATATAACTACATAAAATAAATAAAGTAAAATAAAGCCATAAATGACAGTGTCGATAGCACTTGCATGAGAATGGAGACTAAGTAATGATACATTGAGCAACCGATTGTGAGCAGTCCATTGTGAGTGCGCCCGAGTGTCAGAGCTTCGATCTTGCCTGGACAACAGCGCCACTCGCCTCGGCCGAAGACGAATGCAAAAAGAGTCTTGCCTTAAAAATATCGAGTGACGATGCCTCCCGAATCGGATGAGGCAAGCTATTCCAAAAATAAATGGCTGAGAGCGCAAAGGAATGCCGATAACAAGCAGTCCTATGGCTTGGAACAGTAAATATTAAAGTGTGGCCAGAGTCGGCGAGCCTGGAGGAGCGACGCACATGGGGGTCCGGAGACAAGAACAGTTCACGTAGATAGGGAGGCGAGGAGGTAGCTGGAACCTGGTAAAGGAAAGTGCCAAGGAAGAACAACCGCCGATCCGAGACCGAGAGCCATTTCAGCTTGAGACGGTAGGGCGTGATGTGGGCATCCCTCCGCACACCGAAGATAAATCTCAGACCAGAATTTATAAGGCGCTGGAGCTTCTGATTGAGGTAGTCCGTCACGTCATTGAACACCAGGCAGCAATAATCTAGATGCGGTGTGATTAGCGTGCTAACAAGCATAGTCTTAACTTGAGGAGAGAGAACCGCACCATGGTGCTTCAGCCTATGAAGAGATGCATAGACCCTCCTGGAGACTTGCGCGACATGCTTGTTCCATGATGAATCCGCGGATATATGGACACCGAGGTTTCTGACCTCATCGACAAAAGCGACCACCTGGCCATTTATAAATACTGGAGGGAGCGCACTTTTGCGCAGCTGTTCAAGGTATGGCGAACTACCAAGGACCATTGCTTTCGTTTTCGAGACATTCAGCTTGAGACCATTTGTTACGGCCCAACTCGCAATAGCATCTACATCACTATTGACCACTATTGATATTTGATATAGATAGAGAGAATATTTGATAGATAGAATATTTATTGAGCGCTCTGGGACGGATCCCCTCAAGCGCTGGCACTTTAGATTACATTATAGCAGAAGTTTTACATTTGCCTGTGATACATTGTACTTAAGGTATCATATACCTGCTGGCTTTATATATAACTAAGTGATTAATCTAATATAATATACTATATACTACGATTTTAATATATACTAAGATATGGTATGACATGATTTTGATTTTGACTTTAGCTAGTCCTATTCACAGCGTTAAATCTAAGCTGACTAGTTCGAATTTATTTAATTATTTGTGTGTTTTCGTGTGTGTAAGTACAAGAGTGTATGTGTGTGTGTGTGTATCGTGGCTAACGGCCTATACCTATAAGATCGTGCATGTTCGAGGCTGAGTGAGGTGGGTTAGATATGCCATGGAGGCCCACTCAGCGAGTCCCGGCATTTGCCCTTAGTCCACAGGGAAAACCATGGCCCAAATAACCTAAGGAAGGACTCAGTCTAGGTGACTAGATTAAAGGACAGCATTAGCTTGTGTCTGACTAGAGAGTAGGTGATTGAACAGGTGATATTTGAAAGTGACTAGAGTTCCACAGTTACGGACGTCCAAAGGTATATTGTTCCAATATGCAGCACCTCCGTGTGTGAATGAGCTTTGGAAATATTGAGTCCTACACGGTTTGATAGCTAGATTTTCGGATGGTGCTCTCGTGCTTCTAATCCCTACTTCTGTTTTATACTTGAACTTGCTTTTCAGGTACTGTGGTATCTGAGTCTTCAATACATTGTACATCATGCAGCCTAGTAGATATTCTTTTCTAGCGTTGACTTTCAACCACCCCATCATTGTAAAGTAGGGGGTGATATGTTCGTCCCTACGGATATTATAGATGAATCTAACACATGAATTTAAGGCTCTTTGTAGCGAAAGCGTGAGTTCGTCAGTCAGGTCGAGGTGTATGATACAGCAGTAATCGATCAGAGGAAAAACCAGAGTTGATATTAGCTGTATGCGTAACTGTTCGGGCAATAGTTTGCGACAAAGGCGTAATTGACACGCGGTGCTGTATATTCTTTTAGTAACGTTATTTATATGAGGCCTCCAGGTGAGATCGCTCGTCAGCGTGACTCCCAATATGTATAGATTGGATGAATATTCAATCCCTGTTTCCCGTACTTGAATACGCGGCATAGTTCTAAAATCGAAAGAATTTATGTACCTGGTCGTCCCAACCAATATCACTCTAGTTTTACCACTGTTCAATTGTAGCCCGTTGTCATCTGCCCATCCGCAGACCGCGTCGACGTCTCTGTTGACCCTCGCAATCCCACTGAGGATGTTTGCTGGTTCGCACTCGATCATCAGCTGGAGGTCATCGGCGTAGAAGTTGTAGCTACAGTTACATAATATATTGCGGAGATCTGAAACATAAATGATAAAGAGCAAGGGTCCCAGAACCGATCCCTGGGGCACGCCCAGCGTCTTATTGACCCATTCAGATAAGGCCCCGTTAGTTCCCCTGACAGCCTGCCGCCTCTTGGTGAGATACGAATGAAGAAATTTAAGGACAAGAGGTGAGAAGTTCAGCTTCCTCAGCTTTGTGAGAAGTATGGAATGATTAACTTTGTCGAAGGCTTTGGAAAAATCAAATGAGACCATAATAACGACCTTTCTTTTGTCTATCGCCTGGCGGCAGTAGTCTACGACCCTAATGAGCGCAGTATGAGTGCTATGTCCCTTCCTGTAGGCCGATTGGAATGGGTCATAGACAGTGCCGGCTTCAGACATTACTGCGCCCTGAGGCAATAGGGGTTTCTGGCACCCCCCCTCCCCCCCCCCCCCGCCGCCGCCGAATTTTTCACCATTCGTTACTAATCGAAAATTGTATGTCACACAACGGCGTACGAACCGCTTTAAACAAACCTTTGCAAAACAGCATAACCAATGCCAGATAACTGAGCTGAATCCAAAACAACTCGAAATGACTTTACCAAGACAAAAAAAAACCTGTGGTCATCCAATTCGATATAACTTGCAACTTCAATTGTGAATCATTTTCGTAAAGTTTCTACGAAGAAATTATTTCGGGTTAAAAGCTCTCTAAGTGCAATGCTTTTTGAATTTTGGAGAAATTCCCAAAATTATGATCACGACAGTGGAAAATAGCCCAAGTGATGATCTCGAAGAGGAGTAACAATAGAAGGTTCATCAATGGCTGAAAATTTGGGGAAAAATTATGGTAAGCAATTGTCATTGCAATTCAACATGTTCGATGTACACAACTCACGCATAATTTCGTATTTACTTACGATGAGGAGTTCGCGATTTTTCAGACTTCCTTGAGTTTACTGATTAGGATTTGGAAGATTACTTTAGTTCGACGATCTATCAATGAAGTTGATTTGAGTTCTCGTAAAAAAAAAAAAAAAATTGCTCTCTGTTTTGGCGCCCCTTCAGAGCGGCGCCCTGAGGCGGCCGCCTCAGTTGCTTACTGTCTGAAGCCGGCACTGGTCATAGAGGTTTCGTTCCTCAAGGTAGTCAGAGATTTGGTCGGCTACCAGCCTCTCGAGACACTTAGAAAGTGCGCATAGAATAGAAATGGGTCTGTAGTCGTTGCACGACATCGGAGATTTCTTTTTGGGAAGAGGCACGATGACAGAATCTTTCCATAAGGAGGAGGAGGAATATAGAATATAGAGGAGGAATATAGAGAGAGAGAGAGAGAGAGAGATAGATAGATAGATGGATATTTATTCATTTATCCATATCAATATAGGATAAGTTTACAGTGCATTTACAAAAAGGGATGCAAGGTAAACACAGAAGAGCAAATTATAAAAAAAGAGAAAATACAAAAGTCTTAATCTAGAACTTAATGCTACTAAGAGTAAGAGAATAGACAGCAGAGTAACAAGAGCGAGAAACTAAAATAGTTAAACTTAAGGCTACAGGCAAAAGACAGGAGGCAGCTACACCCTAGCGAATTCGGTGTCGAAAAGGTACTGCCTCAGACGAGAACGGAACAGTGAGACAGAGGTTGATCTCCCGATGTCAGGGGGAAGCGACTCCCAAAAATAGGCTCCGGACACTGCGAAGGAGCGCCTGTAGGCTTCAGTGGTGAAACGGGGGATCAGAAAGTCACCCCTTGCAAGCCTACTAGACACAGGCGGAGCGGAAGGACGATTCACGAAAAAGACGCGAAGGTAGTCTGGAGAGTTGGTGCGAAAAACGGTGTAAAGCAAGGCACCTAGAAAATAAAGCCGACGATCTCGAGCCGATAGCCAGCACAAACCGCGGCAATGAGGGGTGACGTGCTCATCCCTCGAAACACCACAGACAAAGCGGACACAAGAATTAAAGAGCCGTTGCAGCCGGGTGTTAAGCTCCCCGCAGACGTCGTTGTAGACAATGCAGCCATAGTCCAGTAGCGGGAAAATGAGGGTAGTCGCGAGGTAAGCACGCAGAGCAGGAGAAAACAGACGACGAGATGCAGAAAGCTGACGAAGCGCGCAATGTACCCTGCCCGAGACTGCATCGACTTGCGGTACCCAAGAGAGCGAAGGGTCGAGGATTAGGCCGAGATTGCGGACGGTCCGCGAGAACGGTATGGCGACACCATTCATGATCACGGACGGGAGAACACTGCGATAAAGCCGAGTTGTAAAAGGAGAGCTGCCAAAGATGATGGCCTGAGTTTTGGAGGAGTTGAGCGCAAGAGAGTTGCGACAAGACCACTCGTGGACTGCTGCAATGTCCCGATTTAGGAGCACAATTGCCTCAGAGACCTCAGATGCAGGGCATTGAAGGTATATTTTTAGGTCGTCGGCATGGAGTAGGTGCTCCGTGTGCCGAAGAACCTGAGAAATGTCATTAATAAAAATGATAAAAAGTAGCGGACCTAAAACGGAACCCTGGGGAACACCCTGATCAAGCGGCAGCCAAGAAGACAGCTCGCCAGTAGGGCCAACGACTGCCTGCGATCGGTCCCGGAGGTAACTCGAGATCCATGACAAGACATGCTGAGAAAACCCAAGACTAAGGAGTTTAGCAAGAAGTAAAGAGTGCGGGATAGAATCAAACGCCTTGCTGAAGTCGAACAAAACCACCAGGGTCACCAGACGATTGTCGACGCCACGGCGAACGTCATTAGCGAGCTTCAACAAGGCCGTTTGCGTACTACGGCCCATTCGGAAACCAGACTGGCGAGAGTCAAGCAGCGAACGGGATTCAAGAAAAGCCATGATCTGGACCAGAACAATGCGCTCGAGTACCTTGGACAGGAGACAGAGGTTGGCAATGGGTCGCATTTGCTGCAGAGAGGTTGGACACTTAACCTTGGCCAGAGGGATGATACGGGCTTTTTTCCAGACGGCAGGAAAAATACCCGAGCCAAGCGAGTGATTGAAGAGAAGGAGCAAGAGCGGAAAAATTGCCGAGAGAGCATCTTTGATGTTGCGAAGTGAGAGGTCATCCACGCCCCGGGACTGCGACGAAAAGTGCATGATTGCTTTGCGGAGGGCAATAGGAGAGACGTCAGAAAAATAGAAAAGCGAGTCGTCATATCGCGGCGGAGGGAGTGCGCGGAAAAACTCCTCAACTTCTTGGGACGCATTAGGGCAGCGGGAGACTGCAGCAAAGTGAGCGTTAAGGTCTTCGGTGTTGAAACCGGCGCAGTCTCTTTTTTGAGAGGAGGCAAGCCGAAGGGACCGGAGTTCGTTCCAGAGGGCACGCGCCCCAGGAGCATTCGCAAGCCGTGCGGCGAAAAATTCAGAGCGGACTGCAGAAATACGCCTGTGAAGGGCATCGCGGGAGCAGCGGTAGGAGAGGAGATCGGACTGAGCGCGAGAACGCCTGTACCTGCGATAGAGGGCATCCCTGGCACGCTCCTGGGCACGAAGGTCAGGAGTGATCCAGGGCGGAGAGCGACGCTTAGGAACGAAGGTGCGCGGTGGAGCAAGCGCGTCAAGCGCGGAGGTAAGATTTTCCTGGAGGCACTGGAGCATATCGTCGGGCACGGCGGACAAAAAGAAGCGGTCCCAGTTTGAGTCATCGAGCGCAAGAACGAAGTCATCGGCAGAGAAACTCCGGTAAGAGCGGGCGGTGATTGGCCGCGGCGCAGGCGGAGCAGGCAAGGCGATGGTCACAAAGATCAGGTCGTGGCCGGCAATAAAGGGTACACTGGACTGCCCAAAGTTAAGGATGACTTCGGGGTCACTCACAAGACAGAGGTCAAGTAGGGTGTCAGCGGCGAAAGAGTGATGGGTGGCAGAGAAAGGTACCATGTAGAGTGAATGCGAAAGGCAAAAAGAGCGCTGTTGTAATTTGTTTAACTCCCGTTATTCAAGGAATGGGGAATTAAAAGGGTTGTTCCCAGAGGTGATCTTTGACAATCACTCTAAGTGCTAGATAGCGACAAAGTAGTTTTTATTTAATATTTAACAAAGTACAAAAGAATTGCGTTTGGAGCACTTGCTCCGGTTCGAGTCAATGAGTATTCGGAGATAGCCTCCGCTTTCTTCAAGGTATCTGCTCAAGACTGAAGCGCGGCTCCGTCTTTAGCCTAATTTATAACTTACATAATGCTTACTCGATTATTGGCGCAACCTGCAATGCGATGCGCTTTGTCGCATTCCAGGTCATGAATTGCTTAATTATTAAAGGTAGTCAATTTACGAAATGTATTGGAATGTTGAGTAACAATTCTCAACATCCCTCCCCCCTTAGGAGAATAGGCCTCCGGACTATTTTTCCCTTATTTACTAAGTACAAATTTCCTTACTCTTATCCTTATTTGCTAATCTTATTTTAGTCCAATCCCGGTTTTATTCATTTTGATAATAGATACAATAATTGGTGTTACTTAGGTATATACAATTTCTTAATCCAATTTAATTCAAGCTTCTAGTAAAAATCCATTTAATTTTTAATACCGGATTATGTTGTACCCGTGATCGACGTGTTCCGTTTAAAATTGATAATGGTTTCTTTGGCTACCGGAGTCCGTTTTCGCGGCTGCGGAGGCTCCGGTGCCACTGTTGGCCCTGACGTTTCTTTACATCTAACTTTACCTGTAGATACACATTTATAGATTATGTAACCTATCATGCCTACTAATACTATTCCACTTATTGGATACAAAGGTGCCACATACGGCAGGTGCCGCCTGTGACTATTGTTCTTATCGTCTAATTCCTTATGTAGGTTCTCAAGGCTAGTTCCCAATGAGTTTAGCTCGTTTGCGTCTCGCAGGACGCTCTTGAGTACTACACTGACACCTTTCTCGTTAGACTTCGGGATTGCCTCCCAGTCTGTTTCGTGGAGACTCAGATTGTACGGTGGCAGGTAACTGAATTCCTGCCTGCTTTGATACTGCCGTAATGTCTCCATACGGAAATCCTTCGCAGTTACAGCGCATTTCCCGTTGAGAGCTATGATGCCAGTGCCTATCAATGTTTCACGCGCCGCAGGCAACCCTTCGCAAGCTACTGTGATTGCCTCGGCCTCTGGAGCTATATATAACCATGTTCCTGGTCTATTCAAAATTAAAACTATTGCCTTGTTTACCCTAACAATTCTTTTCGGGCATTGTGATAGTTCTACGTCCAGCTTTGAGAGAATAGCAATTTCACAGGGTGAACCTATTCCTATTGAGTTCGTAGGGCGCCTTGGGTCGCACAAATAGTGTTCACCTAAACGTTTACACGTCCCCAAGTCCGCCTCCTTCATTCGTAGGTAATTTCTATAATCATGGTCCACCACTGCTAATTCCTCCGTTGTTTCTAGATAGCAATAGGTATCGTTTTGTGCCCTTACAGGCAGAGGATATACTTTGCTGATGCTATACTCTTCACTACCTATTAGAGGTATTTCTATTACTGTGACTACCGTGTCTTCCCTCCCGTAAGATTTAATATCCGCGACTGTCATCAACAATGATACCCCTGGTCGCGTCAATGGTATAGGGAAGCTGTGACCCGCCGGCAGGTGTGGTAGTGCCGACGAGAGGTACTCTAGTATTTTGGCTGGAATAAGCACGGTGGGGTTGATAATACCCCTTTTTATTTCTGTTAAAAATTGTACCAAATCCTTCACATCACTCAGCAACGCATCTACTATTAGGCCTATTGCCTCTATATGCTCGTCGAGCTTTTGCCTCGCTGCTGTTCTCTCTATACCGTTGGAAAGACTGATACTAAGCTGCTTAGTTATCTCGAGCAAAGTTTGCTCATTTTCTTCCACTACCCTCATGGTATTATTAAACACTCCTAACGTCGATGATACTATTTGGATTTGCTTACTCATTGCCGTTTTTAGGTTGGCTTGATCTTCCCGAAGATCATCGATCTCTTGATCTATCCTAGCCGCGTCTGCTGCATCCATAGTCCCGAACAAGGATTTTGCTATCGAGCCTAAACCGTCTATCAAACCTCGGCGCTTTCGTGCCGGCCCGACGCATGTGACGTCGCGGACTAGTTGCAAACCCCTATCAACCTTATCTAACAAATTTCCTACTGTTTCACTCATAGTCTCACATAAAAGCGAGCCTGCGTTATCTGGAATCTCGCATGTCTTGCGTATATTGTTCAGGTGTGCCTTCACATTTTTTTCTCTCTCGAATACCGTGCGGAGGTCCATGTCTATTACTAAGCTCCACCTATCTTTGTACACCTGCAGCGTCCCTATTTTCTCGAAGTAAACGCCCGGATTATCCCTGAACCTCTCGATCTTGAAAGATGGGCTGATTTCTTCTTTTGCCAGCGCCATCGCCAGGCATGATCTGCAAGTCAATTTAGATATTACTACTAATGCATCCCCTCCCTTTGTTATATGGTGAAATTTGTGAGGAAATGGTGAGGGGTGGGATAGGTGCTGGGGACGTGCTTCTCTCCTTCTAGTCAATGTTCTACGAATAACTTCAATCGGTTGGCGTGAACTTTGGTCTCCTTCCGACCCTTCCGGATGGTGTAGTTGACATCCGAATGCTTTTCCGTGATCTCGTATGGACCTACATACTTTGGCGTTAATTTCGCTGATCTCCCCCGCCGAACCGTCTCATCTAGTAGAAGAACCTTATCTCCTGGCTGGAATTTTGTCTCTACCGTTTTTTTGTCGTAGTATGATTTTGCTTTTCCCTTGGCTGCTTCCAGATTCTCTTTTGCTTTGAGATTAGCCGCCCTAAGTCTTTCGCGTAGTTCCTGAACGTAGTCGTCATACGCGTAAGTAAGTCTCGGCGCTTGCTTTACCGATGATGGTATTTCTACCGGGTGCCCGAAAACAAGCTCGTACGGGGTGTACCCTGTTGCAGTGTGAGGGGTTGTGTTGTACGTGAACATTGCGTACGGCAACCACTCATCCCAGTTGCTCTGGTCCTCTTCGATATAACTCCTTAGATATTCTGCTAGTGTTCTATGTGATCGTTCCAGTGCTCCGTTAGATTCTGGATGATATGCCGTCGTTTGAATTTTCTCGATTTTCAAAAGCTTACACATATTCTTAAATACATTGCTTAAAAAATTCGTTCCCTGATCAGTAAGGATTACCTTGGGTGTTCCATATTCGCATATAATATTTTTTACGAATTCTCTAGCCACTGTGGAAGCTTCCTGGTCAGCCACTGGCATAGCTTTGCTAAATTTGGTTAAAGCATCTTGAAACGTAAGTACATACTTATTGCCTGTATTAGTTACAGTCAACGGCCCTACGATATCTAGCGCACATTTTTCGAAGGCTTTCGAAGGAGTATCGGTGATTATCATGGGTGCTTTCAGTTTCCTCTGCGTTTTATTTTTCTGACATTTCTCGCATTTACCTATGTAATCTTCTACTTCTTTGCGCATATTCGGCCACCTGTGTTCCATTTTTATGCGTTCTAGAGTACGCGATACGCCTTGGTGCCCACCCATGGGTGCGTCGTGATATTCGTACAAGATCTTTTTCTTCTTGTCTTCTGTGTATTCCGGTTCCGATTCATCATCATCTTCTTTTTCCTCTTCTTCTTCTTCTTTTTCTTCTGATACTACGAGAATGTTTGTACCTTCTGAAGGTTCCGTACCTTCTTCCAAAGGTTTTTCCTCTTCGAATTCCTGGTTGTTGCTGTAAATCTTATATATTCTGCTGAGCGCGTCCGCATTCGTATTTAGTTTTCCAGGTTTGTAAACTACATCATACTCGTGTTCGGCGAGTTTTAATCTCATTCTCAGTAACCTTGATCCAGGATCCTCGATTTTGAAGATCCATTTAAGAGGGAGGTGATCCGTGATCACAGTGAAATGCGTTCCATATACGTATGGTCTAAACTGCCTAGTCCCGAAGACGATTGCTAACATTTCCCTCTCAGTGGTCGAGTAATTTCTTTCGGCCTTGTTAAGCGTTCGACTTGCGTACGCTATTGGTAAATCTTGCCCAATTGGTCCTTGAGAGAGGATTGCTCCGATTGCCTTGTCGGATGCATCTGTTGTTATCAAGAAAGGTTTCGTGAAATCCGGATACTTTAGGATGGGTGCCGTGATGAGCTTTGATTTTAGCGTTTCGAATGCGCTTTCTTCTACCGTTGTCCACTCGAACTTGCGTCCCTTTTGCGTAAGTTGCGTTAACGGTCGTGCTATTCTCGAAAATCCTTCTATGAATCTCCTGTAATAACCTGCTAGCCCTAAAAATGACTGCACCTGTTTAACGTTTGTCGGGCTCTTAAATTTCTTGACGTCCGCGATTTTCGAGGGATCTGGGAGAATTCCCTCCGACGTTATCACATGCCCTAAATAACTAGTTTCCTTTCGAAGAAATTGACATTTGTCTGGCTGGAGGATGAGATTGCTCTCCTGCAGTCGCTTTAGTACCTCGATGAGCCTATCGTTGTGCTCTTTCAGTGTTGCTCCATGAATTACAATGTCGTCTAAATAAACGTAGCATTTAGATGCTTGTAACCCTGCTAAAACGGTATTCATCAAACGTTGGAATGTCGCTGGCGCATTCTTCATTCCGAATGGCATTGAATTATACTCATAATGCCCATGTGCTGTTGAGAAAGCAGTTTTTTCCTTGTCTTCTTCAGCCATCGGAATCTGATGAAATCCCGAGGCGAGGTCTAATGTAGTAAAGTACTTCGCTTTTCCTAACTGATCCAATATTTCTGTAATATTTGGCAAAGGATACGAATCCCCTACCGTGATCTCGTTCAATTTTCTGTAGTCGACGACTATCCTAAATTTCTGCTTTCCTGATGCGTCAGGTTTTTTCGGTACTACTAGAAGCGGTGCGTTCCATTGGCTACGACTCGGGCGTATTATGTTACTCTCTAACATGGCTTCTATTTGCTTGTTTATCTCTTGTTTCTGCGACTCAGGTAGGCGGTATGGACGAACATTAATCGGTTTTCCCCCATCCGTCAATGTAATTGTATGGCTGGTCGCGTTAGTAACGCCTAGCTTATCCCCTGGTAAATAGAAGATTTCGCTATACTTTTCGCATATCTTAAGTAGAGTATTTCTCTCCTCCTCGTTAAGATGATCTGTGCGAATGGTATCATGTACTAGCTTGATTCGTTGGTTACCCGTTCTACCAGTTATTAAACCTATGTAGGCTGCTTCTTCGTCGCTCGTTTCGCTATTTTCCTCGCATAACTCCTCCAATTCCACGGTCGGCGTCTCCAATATCACCTCGTGATCGTTTAGGTTCAAAATGTCTACTATGCATTCTTGGTTCGCCGGTTTAGTTAAGCAATTTCCTAGGTATACTCCGTCGGCGAGTTCCTTCTTCTCTACAATGCCGATGAACTTACTATTTGTTTTTGCACTGACCTTCCTTATTGTTCGCGGCGCTAACCTAATTTTCTCCGTTTTTAACGGTCGTAAGAGCTCGAAACGTTGCCCGTGTATGAAAAATGCTTGAGCGCTTTTACCTATCGCGGCTTCGTGATCCTCTATGAAATCTATTCCAATGATGCCATCCGCATCTAGACTGAAATCGTCTCTTACCACAAAGAAAGGGTGCTCAATACTTCTATCTTTCAATGGGATTGTTAATATGACTTTACAAAGTGCCTCAACAACGCCTTGTCCTATTCCCGATAAACTCGTCGTTTCTTCTAAAACTGGCAAATCATCTTTCAACATCCCTATTTTGATGATGCTGGCGTCGGCACCAGAGTCTACTAAAAGAGTCATCTTTTCCTTAGTGGTTCCGTTCGCCTTTAATTCTATTCTGTTCCGACTTGCTCTATCTGCGTTGGCGACGTTCATGGATTTGTACGATCCTGCATTCCTCGTCGATTGCTGGGATCCTTCATGCCCTGCGTTTTTACTATAAGAATTTTGGGAGTAACCCGTACTAGCTTTTTGGTTTTCGCCTGATCCGCTACCGTTATTTCCTGATCGTCGTTCATCGCGACGCATTCTATCCCTACAATCTTTATATAGGTGCCCTCTGCGTTTACAAAAATTGCATACTAATTCTACACGATGCACCGATCTACTCTGACCTGCTGTAGGTAACGATTGCTTGTATTTCACCTGGGTACAATCCCGTGCAAAATGTCCCGTTTGATTACACTTCAGACACTTCACTGCTGATGTATTCCTATCGCCCGGCTGGTTCGTTCTCCGATTTATAGAGTTTACGCCGTTTTGCGATTTTTCTTCCTCTTCCGCGCCCTTTATTGAAGCCGAAAGTTCCGAGAAATGGTACGATTTTACGATCATTCTCAAATTATAATGTAGCCCGTTTTCGAAAATGGCAAGTGTTTGATATCTGAGTAGGTCTTCTATTCCTTTTCTTTCCGCTGCTATATTTGTCCTAGCTCCGCATGCTCTAATAAGATCCATCATAAGACGCGTAACCCTCTTTCCGAAATCATGCGCGTTTTCACCCGTTTTCTGTCTACTTGAAAATAATTCTACCAACAATGCTGGCGTAGAGCTTTTAACTCCGTACAATGCCAAAAGCTCGGCTTTCAGCTTTTCGAAAGAATTTATATCTTTATATCTGAGTTCCATGGCTGCTTCGCCCTGTATCTTTGTTTTTAGGACCAATTCTAACACGTCTGGTCTTTGATTCGGATTTACTTTATCTTTCGCATACTCGATTGTTTGCAACAAATCGTCCACCTTACGTGGCTCGCTTCCATCGAAAACGTTGACCATCTGCCGCACCTCCTTCAATGACAAGTAGTCCGTCATCTTGGTTGCTGTGTGTTGCCTTGATTCTTTCTCGTCAGGAACCGGACCCGGAATGGGTATTGTCTCCTGGGATGCTGTTTGAGGTAGGTCAGGAAAAAAGGAAGTGCCTGGTCCAGGCTTTGGGGAAGGAGTTGGCTGTCCCTTTCTATTGCTTTTAATAAATGCTCGTAAGGTTGCCCTAATCTCCTCTACAGTGTTTGAATCACCGACTGCTAGACCGTATCTTTCGCAAACTTGTAGGAGGACCTCTTTTCGAAGATCCTGTATCCACCCGGTTTGACCTTGCGCGACAAGTTCCTCAATCTTATTCCAAGTAGCAGACATCTACTCTAATCGAAAATTCTAATCCAAGCCTGATGAGCCTGACTGACTCGTTACTTTGACGAAAAAATATCTAAAACTCTTTGTATACTCTAAACATGAAAATTTTCTAAATGCTCGCACGCTTCTAACTGGCAGCTAGCTCTCAATGACAATGTTTGCGGCTTAAATACTAAAACTGCGAGGGTTTCAAACTGACTTACATAAAAATGAATATCTTCATCTCGCTTTCCCGCTTCTGCTGGGCTGTTGCTGACCCTCTGATTCCTCTGGTACTGTTGAACCGCTGCGTTCTGCTGCTTCTGCTGCTGCTGCTGTAGGTACCCCGTGCTGGTTCCTTTGCCTTGGCCACGAATGCTGCGTGCTGTAGCTCTTTCTTTGCGATGTATCTTTCACTAGGTTACAACGACTGCGTGTTGCACCTTTAACTTTCTTCTTTTTTACTTATTTATTTTTTATTTCACTTTTCTACTTTTCTTTTAGCGTCAACTATCTTGCAAGCTCTGGTTTATCCGCTAGACCGCTGCCACCAATGTTGTAATTTGTTTAACTCCCGTTATTCAAGGAATGGGGAATTAAAAGGGTTGTTCCCAGAGGTGATCTTTGACAATCACTCTAAGTGCTAGATAGCGACAAAGTAGTTTTTATTTAATATTTAACAAAGTACAAAAGAATTGCGTTTGGAGCACTTGCTCCGGTTCGAGTCAATGAGTATTCGGAGATAGCCTCCGCTTTCTTCAAGGTATCTGCTCAAGACTGAAGCGCGGCTCCGTCTTTAGCCTAATTTATAACTTACATAATGCTTACTCGATTATTGGCGCAACCTGCAATGCGATGCGCTTTGTCGCATTCCAGGTCATGAATTGCTTAATTATTAAAGGTAGTCAATTTACGAAATGTATTGGAATGTTGAGTAACAATTCTCAACAGCGCACATTATCCGCATCGTAATAGTTATAAGCGAGTTGGTTGGCGTTAAAATCACCCAACACTACAGACAGAGAGTAGTCACAGGAGAAGACATCAAAGTCATCCTGAAAAGATGCCAGGTTTGCGGTCTTAGGTGGACGGTAGACAACCGAGACGAGGAACGGGGGCGCACCAGGAGACTTAATTTCCACCAGCAGATATTCTGGAGAGGCTGAGTATAAGGACGGGGAAGCAGCAAGAATTTTGCCGCGCAGAGAGTCGCAGATGTACAAGGCAACACCACCGGCGTCCTTCCCAACACGGTCGTTGCGGAGGATAGAGAACCCAGATAAAGCCACGGAGGAGTCCGGAATCTCAAGGTGAAGCCAGGACTCACTGATCGCAATAAGATGGTAGCGAGAGCCAACAAAGTGGAAGCACAGATAGTCTAGATGGCCGCGGATGGACGTTGCGTTCACGTGGCAGATGTTGAGCGCTGAGCGTGGCGGGCCCGCAGGAGGCGGCAAACCAGGGTCAAGTCATTGCCGCGAGGTGGAAGGAAGCGGAGAAGCTGACACCGAGACAATGGCAGCGGGAGGCAAAGAAGGGGCACTACCCCTAGAGGCCCCGCGAGCAGACCCCCGAGCACCACGACGGGACCGCGCAGCCGGGGCACCGCGACCACGTGCAGAGGCGGAGGCGCCTGAGGGAGAGACAAGCGGAAACTCGGCTTCGAGCGAGAGAGAGAGAGAGAGAGAGAGAGAGAGAGAGATTGATTGATTGATTGATTGCGTTTTATTTAGCTTACAGCTACTTACTGCCTATGCAGATTACATTGCTTAGTTTCTTATTTCCTATTATTTCACATGTTTTACCTATCACTATTACTAAATAAAAGTATAATTCCTTACTACTACATATTATATACTTTTTCACATATACATTTCACCCTATTACTAAGTAAACATTTCTACTACTACAGATCACACACCTCTGATATATACATTTCACACTGCATACCATACCATAGCCCCGTTATCTATTATTCATCTTTATATATTCCTTGCCTTGTCTTTTAAATGTTTCTATCGTTCGGGCATCTCTTATTTCTCTTGGCAATTCATTAAAAATTCTGAACCCTTCATACACTAACGTTCTCCCTGCTGTTACAGTTCTGGTCCTTCGCACTTCTATGTCATTTTTGTTTCGAGTATTGTATCCGTGTCTTTCGCTTATGGTCCGAATTTCGCTGTGCAGGTATTCTGGTACCATACCATTTTTCATTTTATACACGAGTACACATACATTGTACTCCATTCTCTGTCTGATGCTCATGAACTCCACTTCTAACATCGATCGTATTGGGGTGAACATGTTTACCATCAGTATAGACCTCATGGCACGGTTTTGCGTTCTTTGTATCATTTCCATTTTGTCACCACTCCAATTTAACATTAATGTACTACAATACTCATAGTGTGGGGCTATGATTGCTTTATATATCACGACGCGAGTGTACACACTTAGTTCTCTTTTGATGCGGTTTAAGAAGCCAATCTTTTTTCCAACTTTTTTTGCCACGTACCATGCATGGTTCCCGAACGATAGATTTTCATCAATTATGACACCTAAATATTTATGCTCCTCCACTTCACCTATCCTATTATCATCCACTCTTATTGCACATCTTCCCTTGATATTCACTTTCCTTGGGTCATGTATCGTCATGAAGACCGTTTTTTTTACATTTATTTTTAGGGAGTTACATTTCAACAATTCCGATAATTTGCTGAGAGCAAGGTTCAATCTATTTTCAACGTATAACACATCGTCACTAGCAACATAGACAATCATGTCGTCCGCAAACAATTTACATGAACATCCACTTCCTTCCAACGCTTCTACTATGTCATTTATATAAATTATAAATAACAACGGTCCTAGCTTTGACCCTTGGGGTACACCATATCTCACCAAAAGCTCCTCAGACATTACCTGTCCATATTTCACTCTCTGTTTCCTATTGTTCAGGTATAAATCGAACCACGCCAAAACTGTCCCTTTTATCCCGTATTTCTGCAATTTTTTTAATAATATTTCCCTATTTATTGTCTCGAACGCTCTCTTAAGATCTATGAATACGACTCCTATAACTTTACTCTTATCTAACCGTATTCTCCATTCAATCAATGTATCTTGAAGTGCTGTTTCACATGAGTACCCAGTTCTAAATCCTGATTGTTGCTTGATCAACACTTCTTTGGCATCTATGTATTTTATTAACTGGTTTTTCACAACCTGTTCCAAGACCTTTTCATATATTGGAAGAGTGTTTATGGGTCTGTATTCTTCGGCTTTGATACTACCGTTGACTTTGGGTATCGGTATAATTATTGAGGTTTTCCATTTGTCAGGTACTTTTCCTTCTTGTAACGATTTATTTATGACATCTAATATGATACGACTATCACACTTCCATACCATTTTAATAATGTCTGCTGTAATTTCTGTGTTTGCCCCTTTCCGATTGTCTAACCCATTTATAAATTCCCTAAGAGCATTGTGTTGTACAATTTGGAATTTATCGAGCGGGCTATCTCCATTCCTATCACTTATTCCTACACTTGGTACCTCGGTGACTGTTCCTATTTCCTCTACTATTTCTTCTATACTCTGGATAAAGAAGTTATTGAATTTACGTGCGATAGTTGCCTGCTCTGTGTATAATAGATTATTGAATTCAATTGCTTTCATTCCCGCACCTATCTTTTTATCCCCTATCAGTTGTTTCATAGTCCTCCACATTTTTTGAGGATTATTTTTTTGTGCATCTATACTCTGTTCATAGTATTGTTTTTTCTTTCCTCTAGTTGTATACAAAAGATCATTTCTACATTGCCTATACCTATTCCAATTTTCGTCCTTGTCTACACGTAACGCGTTTTTATAAGCAGCGTCCCGCAGTTTACTCTTATCTCTAACGATTTCATCAATCCACGGCTTATTTGCCCACTTCCTGGGGACGGATTTTTTAACAATTGGCGCTATTTCATCCATGGTTTCGCTTATACATTGTATCATACCATTTGCAACTGTATTTACATCCCCATCCGAGAGAGAATAGAATAGAATAGAATAGAATATTAGGTTTATTTATCCATAACAATTTTGGATAAGAATACCTTGCATTCACAATGATATATGCAAGGTAAACATTACAGCAAGAACATGCACCAAACAGGCGAGAGAAATACAAAAAGGCCTTAACCTAAGCAAAAAACTAAATAAAGCTAGCTATTGTACTGAGAAAACCGAGGCGAGCAGAGAGAGCAAAAGAAACAAAAAAGAAAAGAAAAAGACAAGCAAGCACGAGTCGAGAGGTGAATGAAAAGCGCATGAAGCAGATTGATTGCAGATGGATGAGGTGTCGGATAAAAGCAAAGAATAAAAAGATGAGAACCAAGGAGCTAAGCAAGAGGGCTAAAAATACTAAAAGCAAATCGAATAATAAAAGTATAGAACAGAAAAAAGCAGAGATAAAGAGATAGAAGCTAAAATGCTAAAGGCCAGAATGCTAAAAAGTAGACGAAAACACAAAGACAGCAACAGGAACACAAGTGAAAAGAGTTACGCCTCACACTCAAGTGGCTTCAGCCCTAAAAAGGTGCTTGTGTAGCCCACGCTTAAAGGCCGACAGCGTGCGAGCCTCCCTAAGTTCCAGTGGTAACGCATTCCACAGATACACCCCAGCCACGGCGAACGATTTCTTAAAAGTCTCCGTCCGGATGCGCGGTACGAGAAAATCGCCACGAGGTAGCCGCGAGGAGCCACAGAGTGCTGGCCCGCGCTCGGCGAAAAGTTCGCGAAGATAGTAGGGGCGGCCAGAGCGGGTGACTGTGAAAAAGAGCACGAGCAGAAAATAGGTCCTACGATCACGAACTGAAAGCCAATCAAGGCCCCGGCGGTACGGCGTGATATGCTCGTCACGAGGAACTCCGCAGACGAAGCGCACACAGGAATTCATCAGCCGCTGAAGCTTGGTATTGAGCACCCCAGACAAATCATTATAAACTAAACAGCAGTAATCGAAGAGCGGGAATACAAGTGACATCACGAGCATCTTGCGCAGCGAGAAAGATAGAAAACGCCGAGAGGCAGAGAGCTGACGAAGGGACGCATGCACACGCGAGGAGATAGCGACAACCTGCTCAGACCACGACAGCTTACTGTCTACAATGACACCCAGATCTCGTACCGAGCGAGAGAAAGGCACAGGAACCCCATCCAGAGAAATTGCTGGCACAGCAGCAAGTTTCAGCTTATCAATGTAGGCCGAGCTTCCGACAACCATAGCCTGGGTTTTGGCCACGTTTAACTGAAGGCCATGACGCTTCGACCAGCGAGAGATCGCCTCAACATCTTCATTCAGCTCTGCAATAGTACCCGAGAGTCCTTCCACGCCACAGTGCGAATAGATCTGCAGGTCATCGGCATACAGGAGGTGTGACGAGTGACGTAGTACCTGCGGGAGGTCATTGACGAAGAGAGAAAACAACAGAGGACCCAGGACGGAGCCCTGAGGGACTCCAAGATCGAGCGGAGCCCAGGACGAGGAGCGACCGTCATTACCAACCACCATCTGCGACCTTTCCGTCAGGTAGGAGCCAAACCACCTCAGAACATGCTGCGAGAACCCGAGGGCAGCCAACTTAGGCAGGAGGGCGGCATGAGAGACGGTGTCGAAGGCCTTAGTGAAATCAAAGAGCACGACTACAGAGAGCTCACGATTGTCGATGCCCTGGCGGATGTCTTCAGTCAGCCTAAGCAGTGCGGATTGAGTGCTGAAACCCGGACGAAAACCTGATTGCCTTGGGTCTAATAGACCGCGCTCCTCGAGATAGGCGGAAACCTGCAGTAACACCACACGCTCAAAAACCTTAGATAGGAGGCACAGGTTAGAGATCGGCCTGATCTGCTGGAGGGAAGTGGGCGATTTGACTTTCCCTAGCGGGAGGACCCTCGCCTGCTTCCACTGAGCCGGAAAGGCAGCAGTGCCCAAGGAGGTGTTCAGTAGAGAGAGCAGATATGGAAAAATAGCCGGCAGCGCTTCGTTCAAGTTACGGAGCGAGAGATCGTCAACCCCACGAGCCTGAGAGGTGAAATGCGCAAAAGCATCTAATAGGACCTTCGGCGAGATGTCTTTGAAATAAAACAATGAGTCGTCATACTGAGGTGGAGGTAAAGATGCAAAAAAGTCCGCAACTTCAGAGGCAGAGGACGGCCGCTGAGATACAGAGACAAAATGCCTATTGAGCTCATCCGCCGAGAAATCGCCATAGTCGTTAGAGCGATCCGCAACAAGCCCCAGACTCCGAAGCTCCTTCCACAGCAGGCGAGGCTGGTCGATGGACAGCAAACGATTAGAATAGTAATCAGAGCGAGCCGCAGAGATCCTCTTGTGGAGATCATCACGGGCCTGACGATAGCGAGCAAGCGAGATTTCGGACCTAGAGCGCCTATAGACTCGATACAGAGAGTCCCTCACACGACCAAGATCCCCGAGTTCAAGTGAAATCCAGGGCGGCTTCGTCTTCCTCCGCCTACGCTGACAATACGGAGCATGCAGATCCAGAGCCCTTGTGAGATTGCCCTGGAGGCATCGAAGTTGCTCGTCCACAACGGCCGAGGCACCAAACACAGACCAGTCAGAATCCGCGAGCTCACGCAGATGGAGTTGCTGATCGAAGTTCCGATACGAGCGTGCCCGGTAATCCCCAGCAGTAGCAGGAGGAGCAGGCCGACGCAGTTCCACGGAGATGAGATCATGTGGGGCAATAAAGGGCGCAACAGACTGGCGAAATGAATGGAGAGCTGACTCATCACTTAAGATGCAGAGATCCAGGAGCGTGTCAGAGGAGTGCGTGTGACAGGTTGCAGCGAATGGTACGAAGAAGAGGGAGCGAGAGGCGTAAAAATCCCGTACATTTACCGCTTCATAAGAGTAATAGTCAAACTGGTTAGCATTGAAGTCGCCTAGGATGACAGCAAGACTGTATTCGAGCGCAAACCTGTTAAAGTCCTGCTCAAACCTATCTAGGTTCGCCGCCTTCGGGAGGCGATAGACCACCGCGACCAGAAAAGGCGCCAATGAAGCCGATGAGAGAGAGAGAGAGAGAGAGAGAGAGAGAGAGATAGATAGATAGATTGGTTTATTTGTCCATGACAATATTGGACAAGAATACCTCGCATTTACAAAAGGGGATGCGAGGTAGATAATACAAAGATTACATGCACCAGATAGGTGAGAGCAAACAGCATAGCCTAAGCGTAAAACTAATTAATTCTAACTAAATCTAAGCAAAGGAGACAGACAGAAAAGAGAGAAGGGAGACATACCAGCTAAGCGAGCAAGAGAGCCAGCAGTGAGGAAAAAGCAGATAAGAAAAGAAACGAAGCGGATGTAGAAAGAGCAAGAAATGAAGAGAGAAAGAAAGAAAGGCAGGCTCCACTCAAGCTGTGTCCGCAGAAAGAAGGTGAGTGTGTAGCCCACGCTTGAAGGCCGCCAACGTGCGGGCCTCCCTGAGTTCCGGTGGCAGCGCGTTCCACAGATACACCGCGGCCACTGCGAACGACTTCTTGAAGGTCTCCGTACGAACGCGCGGCAGGAGAAAATCACCACGAAAGAGACGCGATGATCCACGTAACGCCACGTAAGAGAGAGAGATGGATAGATGATGGGTGCCGGTTAAAATTAGGAATGATGAAAATGAAGAAGGGCTGAATTATGGAATACAAAAGTAGACGAAGCTGCAAATGTAGAAAGGCTCATATTATGATAGCTTTTGAAGTGGTATGTAAAAAATTGGGAACACAAGAACGTGGAGAAAATGTGTATTGGAGCACAGTTACGAGAATGATCAAAATTACGAACGGCGGAATATGGAATTGCCAAAAACAGCAATACTCGATAATTTGAGTGTTAAAATCTTATAATCACGAATATTATGGAAGTTTAAAAATTGGAATTCACTAAAGTGAAAGACCAAACAGTTGATGGGTTAAAATTTGGAAGGACCAAAAAATGGAACGGTTACAATCGCGACATATTTCTTAGCTCCTGCGTCACCGATCGGTGCTGGCAGATGGAGCTAGTCGTGGCTCCAGCTAACAATAAGTCGCTGCTATAGCGCGATTGTCTACGGCAGAATATCGTCGCTCGAGGCTTTCGTATCCGGTGAATGATACGTGGTCTTTACCTTCATCAATTTTCCAAAGCATTTTAAGATATATACCGGGAGATTATGTGGAAAGGAAAGGCTCCAAGCGCGCGAACTTTGATTTACTTGAATCTCATTGGCCAGCAGAATAGCGCCAGCGACTCTACCAACTTCTCAGTAATATCCCTAGTTCTGTCGTCTGCTAGATTCACACAAACATAACCTATTCCTGCAACGGTCTGCCGCCATTTGTATTTGACAACAATCAGAAACAAATAGCAGACGGACTCTAGGGATATTCGTGGCGAGTCTGAAATTGGTGACCCTCGAAATATTCGAATAAATCAGCGCCTGCGCGCTTGGAGCCTTTCATTTCCACATAATCGCCCGGTATATAAATTTGGAAAATTAGTCTAATTCAGGTAATTTACAAATGATTATCATTTTTTTTCTTCATCAACGAATCGAAAGTTTCCGGTGTTTCTGAGGTATTTCGTATAACGAAACAGTACGAACTCACAACCTTTTTTAAATCATAAAAATTGGAGTATAAAGTGTAGCGAATGAGGACACGGATGTAACGTGTATAAAAGTATTAAAGTATAAAGTGTAGGGTAAAGTTGCCAATATCGTACCACCGCCTAAATCGTACCGTTTAAGTTTGGTAATTTTTTGCCAGAGTATCTCCTCGATTTTTAAAATTGTATTGTTGAGAATGTTTGGAGAATTTTGAATACTGATGGTACCCATTTATACAATTCTCAGCATTGAGGAAATATTCTCGCAAAAAATTACCAAACTTAAACGGTACGATTTAGGCGGTGGTACGATATTGGCAACCTTACCCTATATAGTATAAAATGTATTTTTTTGTTTTTTCAGCCAAGAATCCTCAATTTAATGAACATAAATGTAATTCCTGCCTGATCCCATTTCGAGCACCCAAACCAAATTTCAGTTCTTTCAGTTGAAAACTGCAAGCTTCCAGATAAAAATATCAAATGTGAAAAAAAAATTGGGGAACGTTGAAAAAACACGTTTTTTTTTTAGAAAAAACGTTTTTTTTTTTTTACGGTTTTTGAGAATGTAACTCGAAACGAATTTCATATTCTGAAAGATCAGGTATTTTTACATAAAAGACATGTATCATCGAATTCGCTTTTTTGCGATAGAGATAGGATAAAAATTCGAATGTAAAAGTCAATGTGCTCAAAGTTGAAAGACTAATCAACGCGTATCTCCTGACTGGTAAGGCTTAGAGGTCTGATACTTGGTGGATTTTCACATCTCAATACACACTATGAGATAGGGTAAAGTCGGGAGAGATGCCCCACCTAAGGAAAATGTTTTTTTAAAAATTACGTGTTCCATGGAAAAATATTTTCATTGCACCAAGTTACTTTATAAAGCTCTGGTAATACAGTCGGGACTCCCAATAAGAGCGCTACGGAGCTGTAGGAGAAGGAATTTCCGAGAAATGTGGTACCCCCACTCTCTATTGAAAAGCTCGCTCGCTCGGAACGTAAACCGGTCTCTCAATAAACAAGCACGGTAGTGGGGGTACTGCTCGGCCACGGATTAGGGGAAGCGCTCTTATTGAGAGCCCTCTTATTGGGAGTCCCGACTGTATTGGGATACAAAGACAATTTTTTTTTTTAACTCTATCCTAATGAAAATTGCGATAAACAAATATAATGTTTCGGCCATCTCACCCCAAGGGTATGGGTGAGATGCCCCACGTACGTGGGTGAGATGCCCCACGAGGGAGAGATGGCCTCTACTGAAAATTTACGTAAAAGATGATTGAATCATGGTTTCATTTTCCTGTTACGCCTCTTTGAGCGTGCTTTTATTTTTTTCCACACTTTATTTTGCACCTATCAAGTACAGTAATGTTCATTAATGGGTTCGCGGTGGCTAACTGTTTTTTCTCGGACCTTTCGGATACAATCCAATAAAATAATATTATATCATTTTTATAAGGAGTCATAATTATTATTATTATAATTTCGGCCATCGGCACATGAAATACGACTAGAATGGAGTCTCGTTTCCGAGAAAGTCAGAAAAGAAAGTTAGCCACCGCGAACCCATTAATGAACATTACTGTGCATACATATGGTACTGCAGTTTTCGTGCATCTAATTCTCACAACCAATTCACTGCAGCCAGTCTACATCCTCCTTTGTATCACGGTAATTTTCAAGGCATTCGATACCGTAATCTTCATAAGAACTCAAAGAATCCGAAGATTTTTCTTCAGAATCGCTTTCGTCTAGTGGCATTTTCTCTTTTTTCTGTACTAGCGGCTGCAATGTATTCCTTTGTATACTTTCGGGGCATGTCTGGAAGTACAAGTGATATTGTACTGAAGACTGTACATCGACCCACAAATAAATATCACCAGAAAAACGAAATACTGCAGTAAGTTTGGTGGGGCATCTATCCCGCAATTATGTGGGGCATCTCTCCCGATTGGGGAGAGATGGCCTTTTTGTAGTCACCTCCCTCGTCGTAAACGTTCTAAAGGTACCGTTGACACTACATGACCTTCAAGTACCTATCTGAGTATCCCCATGCCCATAGTACCTTTTAGTTATTGTTAAATAGTCAGACCTACCGCATAAATAATATACAAAGTTACAGCAACGAAAATGGTCCGAGTACTCACCAGTGAACTACAATTTTTATGAAAATAATCGTTTTTTTTTCGAGCATTCGTGCATGCCTTCTGTCATTTCAGATACGAGGACCAGTAAAAAAAATCAGTGGCGGTATCTGACTATTATTTTATTAGATATCGAATATCGGCCATCTCTCCCACTGGGGCATCTCTCCCGACTTTACCCTATCAAAATTGCAGACAAATCGGAATTTTGACCCCGGATCGTTTTCAGATAATTGGTGGACCTGCCTATATATTATATATTTATTACAATTTGTACGATGAACTTGATAATAAACGAGATATTTGAAAAAAATCATTTTTTACCCCCATTCGCAGTTGAAGTCTATAAATGTCGATCGTAGGGTAAAAATGATAACCAGCAAACTTGTGGGGAATTATTTCCTACAACTTTGGGTATTATCATTTCCACTCCAAAGTTGAAAATAAGCGAGTTATTCGAAAAACAAAAAATCCCCCTTTAAATCAAGATGGCGGCAAACGCAATGGGGCGATTTTCCCGAAAATCGAGATTTACACTAACCCCCCCCCCCCCCCCCCCCCCCCCCCCCCCGAATATAAAAAAGAAAATCGCTCCCGCCAATTAATTCCAAGTGAAATCCTACTTCAACTGGACTAAACAAGCTGTATAACGTATTTTATACCTGAATCAAAACTCGCGATATTGACAGGGCGCATTGGTTCGGGAAAATATTAGTTTTAGGAAAAAATGAAACCAACCTTTTTTATAGGTAAGTTAATGCTCTTTGACTTTTGTGAACACAATTTGTCTAATAAAGTCGATAATTAAGGACTTATACGACAAAAACCATAAAAATGCACCCTGTTTCCAAGATGGCGGCGATTGCGGACCTTCGATTGGTCAGGACTTTTAACACGTTCAATAGTAAGCCAGAATAATCATTGTCACCAAATTTCAAAACTTTCGTATTTATTATTTTTATTTGATGAACTTTAGCCTTCGTTGACTCCGGGCTATCATAGGTAAGTACAATTTGAAGAATTATAACCGTTTAATCGTCTTAACTGCAGTTAACGACTCGTAGTGTTAAATTGTGATCTATGCTCCTTTGGCTGTGGGCCATAATAATTCCCGCAGTTTTTGACTGATAATTCTTATAGTTATATTCTTCTGTTTTCTGTGCTACTCTTGCACGATGCGCCTCCTCGGTCATGACAGCCTCATTTACGGCTTTCAGCTATCTGCGCCAATAAACTTGTACCCGACCACGACGTGGCTGCGAGCTATTTATTTTTCATGAATTTTTATCGGGTGAGTGATCCGAATTTTTTTGACCCGAAAGTCTTTATTCTAAGAAATCATTTAACACGCGCGAAAATATGATATACTGCTTTTATCAATGATAAAAACTGGTGAGTGAAGTGTCCTCATTCGGATGGAATTACCCTTTCGAAATGGGTGCCGGTCAAAATTTCGAACGAGGAAGATTATATATCTACAGAATACAAAAAAAAAAAGCTGCAACGAAGAACTCTTTGTACCAGGATCTTCAATTTAACTTCTTACAGGTAAGTAAAAGCATTTTCAAACCATGCCTATCGCCTGTCGATATAGTGTGCGCGCACGCATAATATGTATACTAGAGTGGTCCTTAGATGGGCTCCAAAAAAAAAATTCATGTTGGATCGCCCGAAATCAGCTTCAAATAATTAAAAAAAAAAATCCCCAATTTTTCCACACGGAGAGAAATTTCTCGTAGAAACTACCATACAATTATTGCAGTTTGAAGACAGAACGGAAATATAAACAGACCTACCATACTTTTCTCGTGGTTTGTCCAGTAAAATCTTGTCCGCGGAGTCACAATAATATCACGGCTGAGACAATATTTTATTGGACGAACCACGAGAAAAGTATGGTAGGTCTGTTTATATCTCCGTTCTGTCTTCAAACTGCAATAATTGAATGGTAGTTTCTACGAGAAATTTCTCTCCGTGCAGATTTTTATTTTATTCCCCTAGTCTCTCTATTTGAGCGGGAATTTTCAAATGATTCAAAAACATGAAGGAATTTTTTTCCAATTATTTGGAGATGATTTGGGGGGATCCAACATGAATTTTTTTTTCACCCCATCTAAGGACCACCCTAATGTTTAATTCTCCTCTTTTAGTCCGCTAAACGTTCTATAATGTTCGAGTAACCTCTTACGTATACAGATCAGGTTTAAAACACTCAATAACACTCAATACATCAACTGTTCGTCGAAATACTCTGAGTAAAAGAGATAATGGCTAGCAAGGTAACTGTAATCAATCATTTTCTCATCAATGTAGTTTTCATAACACAGGCATGAAATGAGCCTTCTTTCATGCTTGTCGGACGTGAGGGAAATCACGTGTTTCGAACGTGAGTACCGAATATCCAACAGCGGATGTAGGGTAATTCCGGGGTAGTTGACCATAGTTGTTTAGTCCGGGATAGTTGGCCATAGACATGGGTTTTAAGTAGAAATTTTCAGAATTAGCCATCTCTTCCTTACGTCCATCTACCCCGGTCTTACCCTATATTCCCTCCCGCCCCAGCGCCATTCTTAATCCGATCGACGCGCATCAAAGAAGGTCCATTTCGTGCCCTTATTATGAAAAATACAGTGTGCAATTAGGAGAAAATGACCATTTCTAGGCTCACCCGCACTCGAAATGCCCCCGCCCCCCTCCCAGTAACACAATCTACTATAAAAAATGATAAAAAATTTGATGAAACATGGGTCTCGACAATAGAAAATCGCAGATACGGGATCATGACCAACAATTTGCAATGAAGAAATATGTAGATATAGGGTGACAGGTCCAGTAGCGGGACACTAACCAGTAGATGGACAGAACGAACTTTAAACTCTTATTTGGAAAAAACAAATAATCTTATTTTCACTAAATTAATTTCATTGACAAAACGAAACCTTGAATATTACACATACATTCGAATACTCAGTCGAATTATCTTTGCTACCACCGAAAAAAATTCATTACAGGACGGTTCTGTCAAAATATTTTGCACACCGGTACGCTAAAAGTCTGCTTTGGGTGCGCGTAGACGATGCGCAAAGGAGGACTTTGGGTGCATGTGTCAAGAAAAGTTCTTTATTGGCGTGTTAACTTATCCACCAATAATACGATTTACAATTAGACGGTGTTATCTTTGCCTTTGCGATATACAGTTGGGGAAAAAAACTATACGACATCTTTTCTAACAATAACAATAAACCAATTGGCACGTATCATGATAAAACTATATTGCTATTTATTCATTTTTTATATAGAAAAAATTTGTTGCTTTGACATATTTCGGAATTAGCCATTTACTCAAAAGTTTAGTCGTTTACCCAAAAACATTTTCAATTCATGTATTGCTGTAGTAAAAATAAATTATCTAAACTAAAGCTTGTAACAGCAACAAATTTTTTCCTTCGAATATAATAAGTCAAAATCGAAATGTAATTTAATCCTGATGTGAGTCAATCCACGTCAAGCGGGAGACCTTTTTCACCGCATGTTCTTGAAAATCGTCGTAATTCTTTTTACATATTCTCTGGGTAAAAGGAATGCATGGGACAATTTTTTTTTGTTTTCACTCGAAGGGCTTAGAAGCTACAAGGGGTTGAATTTTTGAAAAAACCACCAAAAATCGGAATCGCGCTCTCCTTTAAGCCGGCGACACAGACTTTTCGTGTTCCGTGTTCGCCTCACCTACAGGCGCCACGATCGTTCACACATAGCTGTGATTGGTCGGCGCTGCGTGTGAGTGACTGTACACTGGTCACGATCTCTGTAGGTGAGCCGACACGAACAGTCTGTGTCGCCGGCATCAAACGTTGATATCTCCGGTTCCCTCTGTCGTACAGACATCAACAAAAACTCATTTTCAAGCTCTTGAATCGCACTTTCATGTTATGAATTTTTAATTCATGTAATAAACAATTTGCTATTTGTTATTAACAAGTATATTTTTTAAACGTGATTTTCGAGATGATTACCACCTTTGAAAATTCTGAAAAAAATACGAGCGTGTTCCTTGATTCATTCTCTACAAAATCTGTAAGTTTCAAAATGAAACTCCGATGGAAACTACACTCAGTGACAAAAATAACGGGCCACTCAAGTTTTCCGGAAAAAACACCGTTTTTCGAAACGGTATTACTCGATGAAAAAATATTCGAAAAAAATGGTCACGGGAGCATTTTACAGGTTGAAACGTCATCTTCGAGCTCGTTTCCGAAAGTTTCACCTGCGATTGTTTTTCACCTGTTGGCGCCGGTTTGAATGAAGAGCCGAAAAATAAAAAAAAATCCGACAATTTCAAACTTGGCTGCGGGGGTGAAATAAAATCGCAAAAAAAATCCACGACGATGATTGTGTAGCCTCAGGTCTGCTCTTCAAAACTGTTCTCGAAATTTTTGTCCACGAGTTTTTTTCACCAAGTTATTGAATTTTTAGTAAGTATAGACCGTTTTGGCGTTACCCAGGATGCACCACGTGGAGGTACGATCTTCAAGCACCCCACGTATTTGTGTGTGTTTCTGTATGTTTGTGTGTGTAGGCAGCGATCAGGACCCGCAGGTGCTTCACTTCCAAGGTATTGATGACTCCAAACCCTCGCTGTACTGCATGTGCTAGCTGTCTGTGTGCGTAGGTGTGAGTATGAGCGAGTGTAAATTGGTGACTTTCTTAAAATGTCGTGTTACCACCTTCATTTTGGATCACCGCATCCAATTGTTTGCACATTGCGTGACTAATGGAAAAAGGGCGTAAGCGACATGTTTACGCCCTTCTGTAATTCTTAAAGGCAAAAGGGCGTATATTTTTTTTTTTGCGTCATTCGACTGGAAATTCCTCGAAACGGAAAAATACGTCAACATTGAAAAGTGAAAGAAAATAAAGGCAAAAGGCGTAAACGCCACAGATACGCCCCGAGCTTTTAAGAAAAATCAGTCGAATTAATGCCAAAAGGGCGTATCCCCCAAAAATGTTCAGATTTTCGTCAAAACAAATTTTGGCGGATAAGCCCTTCTGGCATTAACTTCATGAGAAAAATCGTGCCGACTAATGCCAAAAGGGCGTATTCCCCAAAAATGTTCAGGTCCAAAACAAATTTTGGCGGATACGCCCTACTGGCATTAGTCGGCATGATTTTTCTCAGAAAGCTAATGCCAGAAGGGCGTATAGGCCAAAATTATTTTTTGATGGATGTGTTGTAATATTTAACCCCCGTTACTCAGGGATCGGGAGTTATCGGGTTGTTCCCAGAGGTGATCATTAAAGATCACTCTAAGTGCAAGATAGCAACGAAAGTAGTGTTTATTTAATATTTATCAAAGTTACAAAAGTGTGCTTGGAGCACTTGCTCCGGTTCGAGTCTGAGTATTCGAAGAGATACTCTTCGCTCCTTCTAATATCCGCTCAGAACTGAGGCGCAGCTCAGACTCTAGCCTAATTTATTACCTCAATATGCTTACGCGATTATTGGCGTCACCTGCATGCGTTGCGCTCTGCCGCATTCCAGGTCACGCCTTGCTTAATCATTAAAGGTAGTCAATTTACGAAATGGATTGGAATGTTGAGTAACAATTCTCAACAGATGCGCCCTTCTGGCATTAGTCGGCATGATTTTTTTTATGAAGTTAATGCCAAAAGGGCGTATCCGCCAAAATTGATTTTTGGCGGATGCGCCCTACTGGCATTAGTTGTCATGACTTTTTTCAGAAAGCTAATGCCAAAAGGGCGCATCCGCCAGAAATAGTCCGCTTTTGTCAAAAGTCAATTTCGGCGAATACGCCCTTTTGGCATTAGCCCGAAAAATGGTTACTGGCAGAAGGGCGTATTAACGGCGCTTACGCCCTTCTGCCTTTATATTTTAGGCTGGAAAAAAAACAGCGGATTTTTTCATTTCAACCGATTGTCTATCGATTGGCGAAAAAAAAATATATATACGCCCTTTTGCCATTGAAATCGCACTTTACGTCGTTTACGCCCTTTTTCCATAAGTCACGCGACATGTTGATGCACGCTAGAATTTTGATCTGAGGAATCGTGTCCCATGCTTCGACGAGCATTACCCTCAACTCGTGAAGATTGAGTGGCTGTACGGTTCACTTCATTTTTCTGCAGGATAACGCTTGGCTTTATACCGCGCGGCATGAGCAGAACTTTTCGGCTAATCAAGACATCACAGTGTTAGATCACCCGTCAATGAGTCCTGATTTGAATCCAATCGAGTATGTTTGGGATATGCTGAATCGTGAATCGCGTAGTCGACCCGTACAGCCAGCCAATCTTCATGGGTTGAGGGTAATGCTCGTCGAAGCATGAAACGCAATTCCTCAGATTAAAATTCGAGCGTGCATCAACATGTGCAAACAGTTGGATGCGGTGATCCAAAATAGAGGTGGTAACACGACATTTTAAGAAAGCCACCAATTCACACTCGCTCATACTCACACCTACGCACACAGACAGCTAGCACATGCAGTACAGCGAGGGTTTGGAGTCATCAATACCTTGGAAGTGAAGCACCTGTGGGTCCTGATCGCTGCCTACACACACAAACATACGGAAATACACACAAATACGTGGGGTGCTTGAAGACCGTACCTACACGTGGTGCATCCTGGGTAACGCCAAAACGGTCTATACTTACTAAAAATTCAATAACCTGGTGAAAAAAAGTCGTTCACAAAAATTTCGAGAACAGTTTTGAAGAGCAGACCTGAGGCTACACAACCATCGTCGTGAAAATTTTGTGCGATTTTTTTTCACCCCCGCAGCCAAGTTTGAAATTGTCGGATTATTTTTTATTTTTCGGCTCTTCATTCAAACCGGCGCCAACAGGTGAAAAATAATTGCAGGTGAAATTTTCGGAAACGAGCTCGAAGATGACGTTTCAACCTGTAAAATGCTCCTTTGACCATTTTTTTCAAATATTTTTTCATCGAGTAATACCGTTTCGAAAAACGGTGTTTTTTCCGGAAAACTTGAGTGGCCCGTTATTTTTGTCACTGAGTGTATATTTAAAGAGCGATTGATCCGTGCGGAACGTCGCGCGCACTGTCTACGCGGGCGCGCCGAGACCGAGGCTCCTTTGCTTTACATGCAAAGAATATAGGGGGCATGTTATACGTTCAAATCCATTAAACCCATCAATTTGCGGAATTATTTATTTCATTTCATGCTGAATACTCGACCTCAAATGACAACAATATAAATATGGAGGGACACACTTGACTTAAAGTCTTGAGAATAACTGGACTGGTGAATATAACGTATTTTTTATTCCATCAAATGGAATACGTCACCGTATTGTTCGGTTAATTACGTAGACAGAAAAGAAGATTAACTTGAGCCAAGAAATTTGAACTTGATCCAAGAAATTCCTTTTGAACAACCGAAAATCTCTCGAGCGAAGTAAAAATTCTATGAGCCAAGTAAATTTTTTCTTGAAACATGAAAATTTTCTTGGTTCCAGAGAATTTTTACTTCGCTCGCGAGATTTTTGGTTCTTCTGAACAAATTTCTTGGCTCAAGTTAACCTTTTTTTCTGTGTACTAAATTAATTCAATCGAAATTACTCAATCATAAACTACGAGAACTACGTGAGCGGCAAAGTCCAAAGATTAAGTTACCAATTTGTTATAAACAAATTCTGATTCTCAGTTTATTTTTTTAATTAAACTATTAAAAATTACGAAAACAACGATGTATAACAAAGTGTAAAAATAATTTTTTGTCTATTTTTTATTGCTTTCAAAAAATATCGTGGTATCAAAGTTGAAGCGGTTACCTGATTTGTCAACTTGTAAATTGCTGTAACTTTTTAACTGATCAAGATACAGTCTTTGACATTCAAGACGATTATTTAGAGAATTAATTTATCTTTTGAATACATTTTTCTCCAGCTCGGTATCTATCATAATTCCCTTGTTACAAGCTTTTGTTTATGAGTATCTTCAGTATCTGCATCTTACAATCCTTATATCTTATAAACTATTGCAATTACGCCTTTTATTATTCAAGGCAATTTTGTAGGCTTATTATTAAGGGGGGGACAGTACTGAAAATTTGTAAAAAAAAACATCTTTTTATTTTTTCCACTACTCAAAATGGTTCAATCATAACTCGCCTCCAGCAGTTTTTAGATATTAGTAGTATGTGTATTTGAAAAAAATATAAACCTTCTGCGATGAAAGTGTATGCGCAAGGAACCTTTCGCAGTGGTTCGAAGGAAATCTTCTGCGAAAGGTTCCTTGCGCATACACTTTCATCGCAGAAGGTTTATATTTTTTTCCAATATACATACCACTAATATCTAAAAACTGCTGGAGGCGATTTTTGATTGAAGCATTTTGAGTAGTGAAAAAAAGAAAAATATTTTTTTTTCAAATTTTCAGTACTGTCCCCCCTTAAGCTACTTGAAAAAAATAATTTTTTTCTTTAACGCCAATTGTTTATAAATTATTCGTATTTATTCTAATAGATAAATTGATAGATAAAAAGATAAATTAATTCTCTAAATAATCGTCTTGAACGTCAAAGGCTGTATCTTTAATAGTTAAAAAGTTACAGCAATTTATAACTTGACAAATCAGGTAACCGCTTCAACTTTGATACCACGATATTTTTTGAAAGCAATAAAAAATAGACAAAAAATTATTTTTACACTTTGTTATACATCGTTGTTTTCGTAATTTTTAATAGTTTAATTAAAAAAATAAACTGAGAATCAGAATTTTTTTCATAACAAATTGGTAACTTAATAAACAATCAAATTGTTGCTAAAAAAAAATTTTGTTTTTGTTACTATATAGAGAACTGCCAATTATGATTTTAGAAAATAAAATTATTCCTTAACCCTTCAGTACGCGCGCTATGAGATTTTCTCTCACACTAATTTTCACGGTATAGGAAACACGTCCCAAAAATGCAAATATTCAAATGAAACTTCTTTTATGCCTCAAGTAATTATCCCCCTTTCTTGTGATGCCAATCAGAACCATCCAACGTTAGTCAATAATGAGATAAAAAATATTTTATCGAGGGCGGCGGAGGAACGTGAGACATTCTCTCACTGCGCGCCTAAAGGCGGTCGGGACGTACGGCTCCTTCGAAGTGATTCGGCCACGGTCAGCGGTGTTCAAAAGAGAATATTTATTCGACATCCATTTAAGTTTTGATAGAAATAACGTTCTGTATTTGTTTTTTCATCTGTTTCCCTTTCTTTTTGAAGCTTCAATCCCTTGCATTGAGCGTCTGTCTTTGTCTGACTAACGCGTTCGACGCATGAGACTTTCTCTCATCGCGCGACTAGAGAATGATGGAAGAATAGCGCGCGTGCTGAAGGGTTAACTAATAATTCAAATGTTGGATAAATGGAAAAAAGGATTATAAACAGTTAAAAAAATTTTTTAAGGATAATTTTTTTTTTTTTTAATCATAATTGACTTTTCTCAATATAAAAACAAAAAAAAATTTCTTTAAAATATTAAATTTGACCATTTGTTTATGAAAAATTTTTCCACAAATGAAGTAAAAAATTTTTGTTCAACATTTATTAATGTCATTGTTAGATGTGAAAACAGCCATAACATAATTTTCCTTAAACAAATTTTTTTGACCATTATTTTTTTCATTCATCATTTTTTTGGAACTTTATAAATTTATTATAAACAAATAAAAAAACTTTATTAATCTTTTATTACGTAATCTTGTTTTTAAACTTTCATGTCGCCATTTATGAAAACAGAAGTCCGAAAAAAATGAGTTAAGGGCGTTGACTAGCTGAAAAGCGCGGGCTACTCCGCTTCCCGCGTTAACTGTGACGAGCGAGACAGCAGACAAACTTAAGAAAGACAGAGCATCGTAACTGCACTGTGGTTGGCTAAGCTGAGGACGGTAGGCTCCCACTCCTCGGCTGCGCCAGAAATCGCCCAATTTTGCGCCAAAAATCACTGTTCAATGCTTCAGGTCTTTCCTGATTACTCCTTAGTCATTGATCCGATAGTATCGATCATGATATTTATTAGGAGGTGAAGGATGTAGCTATGTTATGGCTTTCGCCGAATATTTAAAAAAAAACCGCTCCTCGTTGTACATCATCGCAAAGATGGCTTACTTTCAAGATTATTTTTGGCAAAGCTTAAAGCCAAATCGCAAATTCGGCCAAAGCCATGACACGGATACATCATTTATCTGTGAGAATTTTCATCGAAAACTCCGTTATCTTGAAAAATGAGGAAATGAGAAGGTAAATGCCGAGAGTCTATTTATGCGCACTCGGCGAAGCCTAGTCAACGCCCTTAATGAACAATTGTATAGCTTTTAGAAAAATGAAGTTTAAAAATTTTTCTCTGCGGGGCTAGATTCGTTGGAGTGTTATGATTTAAGAAATTTTAAATTAATATTTAATAGTAAAAAAAAAATAATATCTATCGCACTCTCTGTTCAGCGGCGACGCGTCAGTGCTGAAACGGCCGCGCGGATCCCTATTTTCAGCGTCAAATTAAAATTATAAATAATGGAGATAGAGTTCCGGGAGTCGAGACTTTTTTATTGGAAATTTCCTCCTCTTGAAGATGCTTTTTTCCAATTTTCGTTATCTCTTAAAGTTTACTAGTTATAGTCAAGAACCGGAGACGTCTTTTTTTTTTGTTTTTTGTTAATAATAATTACAATTTTTGTTTCCGGAAAAAAAAATACGTCTTTTTCAGGATCGCATTCCGAATCGAATGAGCTATCCCTCATATTTTTAAGAGAATTAGAACTATTTTTCTCAGGAAACTCACTTCTCGACTAGACTACTATCATGTGCTCGAGATTTAGTTCCGTGCGGCAGCGGTTTTCAGTCGTCCAGGCTCGAATGAAGCATAATTTTCTGTGCTAAAGCTCTGAAGCCTCCCACACCTCAACGATCAACTTTAGATATATGCCCTCGCTGACTTTTTTGTGTGAAATTTCATCCTCTAAAAAATCGGCCCTATACAATTTTGCTCTATCTTGCACGGTTCTAGCAGCGTTCGAACTTTAAGCTTGCGTGGCGTGAATTTTTTCATTAATTTTCTGCTATTTCAGTTATCCCGAGATTCACATGTATTCGAGAGGGGTGAAGAATGAGAATCTTGCTCAAAACATTTGGAATTTGCAAGGAGAAATTAAATCGATATGAACATTAGTGCAAGGTTAATGTAAAAGAGATAATTAACTTGACTGGCTTTTGATAGCCCTGCATATTGCGCCCTTGCGCCCCTGTACGATCATGCCCCGCGTGTTTAGGTCGAACGAACGTTGACTACCAGAATGTATGAAATCCGCGTGCTCAAACAGTTTTATCGTCATTCGTAAATTATTGTTCGCTTGCAGCGTTCCGCAGACTTCTCGAATTTCTGTGAATGTATTCTTGGCAAATGTGATATTCTTATGTGCTCGTGATTATCTAAAATATTATTATTTTTCATATTTTCATTATTATATTAAGTGTTAATTGCTCAGAGGCAATCGGTGTTTGGATAGTGAATAGTTAGTTACAGTTTTTTCGATTTTAATCATTATATAATTAACCATTGAATTAACCTTTTAAATTAAGGCTTGATCGCCCAGAGACAATCGGTCCGTGACGGGTGTTATTCTTTTATATTGATTTTATTCATTCCAATAATATATGGTTCAAAACATTTTTATTTCAAAGATTTTCATTTTTGTGTTTCGTTGTGCTGTTTATTTTACTGAAATTCAGCGATAAAATGCCACGAAGACCACAAAGACGTTTGCCCTTGATGTCGAGGATAAAAGATGGGCGAATTTTTGAACAGAACGGAAGATCTCGGCGAGGAATTATGTAAGATTAAAGAAACGAATTTTTTTAATTATGGACTGATCAAATAATATTTGTCAATCTGCGGAAAGTTCGTCCAAGTACATAATATATATTCATTTGCCGTCAATCAGGGTGAGCAGGAGGAATTTTTTGTAATGTTTTTTAAACTTCAATAACTAAATGATCTTAAAAATTTAGACAAAATGTATATCGCCGCGAAAGCCGTTCTGGTAGGGCGGCGAGCGTTTGATCCTTTATCTTCACCGCGCCGCGCCGCCTCGCTGTGTCACCCCGCGTATGTTATAAACCTCTCGCAAAAGCTCTGATATTTACACAGCGTCGGATAGATTTCGAATAGCTATCCCATTATCGACCAGAATCGGAGATGAAAGAATTTAGTTCTGAGTAGTACATATTTCAATGAGTACAGTAGCTTCAAAGTAGTAAAATAGTTATTTTCTTGCATGATTTATTTGCCTAAATAGAGTCTACAGATGGTTTTTACATTGTTACGAAATTATTCGAATTCGATTTTCTCGGCGGACAATGTAAAAACCATCTGTAGACTCTATTTTCGCACGAAACGAACAATTTTTTGGACGTATGTGTTCAGAATTGAAATAGAATTTGCGCTAAGTTGACCTTTTTTGATTCTGTCATTAATTTTTGTTGTTATGATAGTTTGAAATATTCGCGGAAAAAAATTACAACCAACGCCAGAGATTCAATCAACGTGTATTATGTTGTACTCGAATTGATATTGTTTAATTCAATCATAAGCTTCTCAGTGCCAAGCTTAAATAGCAAAACAATATAAAATACGACGTTATATTACTAAAAAAACAAAAAACGGATAGAAAGTATTTAACTGAATTAAAACACCCACAACTCGTATGAAATAAGCCAGATACGATTTTTGACTATATTTTACAGAAATATGAATATTATCGTTCATTATTCGATTCGGGTTTGTTGATTCGATTTTTAATCTCAAAATTACTCAAATTAGTATTTTCACGAACGAAAAAAAAATCCATGTGAAAATAGGGCCCATAAGAACTCAAAATAAAAATCTGAAAGAACTAGAGATTATTTTTTGCACATTATTGGAACCGATTGAAGGTCATCCAAGATCATTTTCGATTTAACGACCACCCTAATCAATATATATGTTAGGGTGGTCGTTAAAAAAAAAGTTATCTTGGATGGCCTTCAATCGGTTCTAAATGTGAAAAAAATAATTCTCTAATTTTTTCAGATTTTTATTTTGACTCCCTATGGACCCTATTTTCACATGAACATTTTTAAATTCGAAAAAATCGTAATTTGAGTTGCGTCTAATTCAAATCAGCGAGATTGCATCGGATACGTTTTATTATTATATATTACACACAGCTCGAGTGCAAAAATTGAAATGATTATTTTACCTATTTCGATATATCGATTAATTAATTATTTTTTTGATTATTTATTTATTTTTTTCGATTTTTTTTTTTAATCATTGCCATCGCCAGAGATGCAATCAACGTGTATTATGTTCATTGAATCTCTGGCGATGGCAATGATTAAAAAAAAAAATCGAAAAAAATAAATAAATAATCAAAAAAATAATTAATTAATCGATATATCGAAATAGGTAAAATAATCATTTCAATTTTTGCACTCGAGCCGTGTGTAATATATAATAATAAAACGTATCCGATGCAATCCCGCTGATTTGAATTAGACCCAACTCAAATTACGATTTTCTCGAATTTAAAAATGTTCATGTGAAAATAGGGTCCATAGGGAGTCAACATAAAAATCTGAAAAAATTGGAGAATTATTTTTTTCACATTTAGAACCGATTGAAGGCCATCCAAGATAACTTTGTTTTTAACGAACACCCTAATATATATATATATATATATTAGACTTTCAGGGAATTTTTTTTTCGACATTTTCAACCAAAATTCACGTGAGGACTAAGAAAAAAAAAAAAATGTCGAAAAAAAAATCACCCTAATATAATATATGAGTCAATCCACGTCAAGCGGGACGGATTTGGCCAAAAATATTCGTCGATGTTCATGATTCTTTTGTGATTTTTTTATATATTCTCTAGGTAAAATAAATGTATGAAACATTTTTTTTTTACTCGAAGGGCTTAGAAGCTACAAGGGGTTGAACTTTTGAAAAAAAACACCAAAAATCGGAATCGCGCTCTCCTTTAAACGTTAATATCTCCGGTTTCCTTAGTCGTAGAGACGTCATAAAAAACTAATTTTAAAGCTCTCGAATTGTACTTCCGTGCTATAAATTTTCAATCCATCGAATAAACAATTTTCTATGTGTTGTAAACAATTGTATTATTTAAACGCGATTTTCGAGATGAATGCCCCCTTCGAATATTCTGAAAAAAATACGAGCGTGTTCCTTGATTTATTCTCTACGAAAACTGTCAATTCAAAAATGGAACTCCGATGAAAACTATATTTAAAAAGCGATTGATCCGTGCGGGACGTCGCGCGCGACTGTCTATACGCGGGCGCTGAGACCGAGGCTCGTTTGCTTTACATGTGAGGGATATAGGGAGGCATATTATACGTTCAAATGCATCAAATCCATTAATTTGCGGAATTATTTATTCCATTTCATGGGGAATACTCGACTTAAAGTTACAACCCCTCAAATTCAACCCCTTGTAGCTTCTAAGCCCTTCGAGTTAAGAAAAACAAAAAATGTTCCATGCATTCATTTTACCCAGAGAATATGTAAAAACAATTACGACGCTTTTCAAGAACATGCGGTCAAAAAGGTGTCCCGCTTGACGTGGATTGACTCATATATGGGCGGTTCCACATGCTAAGAATCAGTTAGGTCTCGGATATTTTTTATATTTTGCGTATCGATAGTCTCCAGGGAACCAGATTTTTCTGTAATATTGCGAATCGAATTGTTGACAAATTCTCGAAGTTATTTACAATGCAAATTTGATGCTACTTATTTTTTAATAATATAAATATATAAAATCCATTGATAATGATGCTACGTAGATCGATCTTACGTCATCCTACGCGGAAGCCATTGTAGTTTTCAATGAAAAATAATAAACGTTGATAAAAACATTTTTTCTATCGTTTATCGATAAAACAAGTTTTGTTTTAACCCTTCTCGTACGGGGTCCATATACAGTAGAGTGTCCGTTATTTCCCAAGTTGGTTTTTTTTTTTTGCAAACGCCCCCTAAATTTTTAGCTTATGACCTAAAAACAATAATGCTATTTTTTATTTTATTTTTTATTTTTTATTTTTTTTATTTTATTTTATTTTTTTGGCTGTAGGACGATACTTGTCCCATTTGATCAACATGGGATTTTTGCCCTTTTTAGATTTCAATTTCTTTCTCGCTTACTACTTTCATTACCTCATCAAATATTGTTGAATTAGAAAAAAGTTTCTATATCTATTTCCCACAGAATACACGTAAATTTATTAAAGTATGAAAACCACAAAAAAACGGTCATGTTTAACATTATCTAGTGAGTGCGGAAATTTTTTTTGGAAAATTGAACGGCGAAGCAAAATAAAGCCGGTTCTTTCGACTTTTGAATGGCACCCGGGCCATTTGGCTACAATTTTTTTTGATGGAGATATTCAACTTTTTGTTTTGATCGAAAATTCGGAAAGTGATCCCAAACTTATGGACGGTGCTGTACGTATACCGAGGGGAAAACCTGTCCCAGCGGCCGGAGTCGGTATGACATACCGACCCGGTTCATTTGCAGTTTTCTCGAAAACTATTAGAGCTGTGCCAATTTTTCGAAGAGATTTGAAAAGCTGAAAGTTCAAGCTTGTTTATATGTATCTAAAAGAAAAAAATCCATGTCATTGATTGGTTTACCATCTAATAAACCTTTCGGTTAGGATTTTTTTTTGGGCGCTTTATACCTTCTCGTTGATCGAAAGAATTTCAGCTGAAAATTCGGAAATGATTCAGGGAAGTAGTTTTAATTATTATCTTTCGAATGACACCAAAATTTTTCTAAATCGGATTATTAGTGTCATTATTATAGACAAAATGAGTGCGATTGACTATCACGGTAACCGTTGGAGTAGTTCGCTTGGAATTTGTTCTGATTATTGCAGAAAGGAAAAAATGATTGAATATTTGCGTTCATTCTCTCAAGGGTAGGAGATACTGAAATTTGAGAATAAAATTTCAAATAAATTGTTTTTTTTTTTTACGGAAAAGTGTCCTTTGAACCCTTATCTTCACGCACACAAATCCTTGAACCGGAAAAAAATTTATTAAGCCCCATCCACGCAATAAAGCGTATAATGTTCCAGCAGAAGTTTTCAATTTCCCTATATTTCGGTTATTGCTTTTTTAATTTGTGAAAAAAAGGAACTTGAGATGCAGTTTTCCATCGAGCTACCACACTCAAGTAATTTACGTGAGATGAAAAAATAATAATAATGAAAAATAATTCTTTTCAAATGACTGCTACACTCTGAGAAAACATTCTTGTGACTCAGTTTTTTTACAGCTGATTAGTGCTATTTTGATACATAGTTCATGATTTTTCCAGATTTCATGTCCTCCGCTGAACAAAAATTCAGTCCATCGAAGAAAAAGTAGTTGTCGTAGGGTACAGGCTGCTGTGTTGCTTGAAATTTCTTCAAATTTGCAGAACATATTCTGTATGAATGTAATTTAGGGGCAAACCAATAATATTCCATGTGGTTGTAGACATAGAAATTTGTGATTGTAAAATATTTTTCCAAAACGATGGAAAACAGAGTCTTACAATCGAAAATTTGGAGAAATTTCATGCAACGCAGCCGCCTGTACCCAGCGACAACTACTTTTTCTTCGATGAACTAAATTTTTGTTCAGCGGAGGGCATAAAATCTCGGAAAATCATGAACTATCTATCAAAATAGCACTCATCAACTATGAAAGAACTGAGTCACTATAATGTTCTTTCAAAGCGTAGCAGTGATTTGGAAAAGATCATTTTCAAGGTGTGTTTACTCCCATCAGACAACAACTCCATAATATGTTTTTCTACGGTTGGAAATCATATTGAAGTTTTTGGTCACACACTTCACCAGAGATGAGCATCGAAATTTATGTACCAAATCAATATTCTTCCAAATGTTTATATTTATTTTACAGAACTAGGTTTACAAGTTATCAACCGCACGATTCGCTGCCCGCAGGTCAAATTGCTTAGACTCGACAAGACCAAGTTTATGTCAACCCAACTGCTAGAATATAAATGTTGAAATTTTTTCAAGTTGTGATAATTTATATCCTTTATAATGCTTTCCAACTTCCTTGGAATCCTAACTTCTGAAACGCATGATGAAAATGTGAATTCCACTCCAATATTGTAGAAGCTATTTTTTTTTTAACGTACCATGCTCCAAAACTATTGGCGATCTTGTCTGAAACTAGTTTGGTTGATGCAGTAATGAAAATCTTGAATTTTGTGAATAATTTGAAAAAAAAACTTCAAAGCGATTTATCTCAGAACTAGGTTTTTGGCAATTGAAAAAGTCCCATGCGTCTGAGCTTTTGTCGAAGACTCTTCAAATTTTTAGGGTATGTTCCTACACACACAAGCTACAAACCCACGTCGGTTTTTGGAAATCGAGACAAAATTACGGATTTGAGGTAAAATAATTGAAAATATATATTTTTTTTTTTCATAAAAAAAAATGTCAAAATCAAAGTATCGTAGCTATCTCTAAAAACCGACGTGGGTTTGTGGCTTACGCATCCTGAAATATGTGTGTGCAAGCCCAGCAAGATTCAAGAATAACTCAGACGCATGGGAGGTTTTCGGATAAAGGCTATTTCAGAAACATTATGAGGAGTAACTCTGTACTTATTGTTTCAAATGACTTGAAATTTGCACAATGTCTATGTTTTGAGATGGCAAACATGTGTGTTAAATTTCATTTGAAAATATCTATTGGTTCATCTAATTTCAAAATAGCAAAAACTTGGCAGTTTTCAGTATCTCCTACCCTTAAACACTCGAAAATCACGTTTTCCAGAATTAGAATGTAGAGCCCGGCCGCTGGGACAAACCGAGCGGTATCGGCCTCGTACATGAAGGGTTAATTTTTAAAGTTCGAGCAAGACGATGAAAACATCTGGAAAAACTCGCAGCTAAGCTTCAAACCATTGCGAAGCCTGTGAAAAAAAATGGCAAAGCGTATTTTTTCGTTTTTGAGAAAAAAGTTGTTACAGCTCGCGGCGCATAGTATTCAGGCCTTGCGCGGCCTCGCACGGCTTCCCCGGTCTACCCAAGCGGTCTCGACGGTCAACGTACCGCTTTCCCAAGGATATATTCACCGCAAAGCCGGGTTCGGCGAGCGCTACAGATAATATCGGCACAGAAATCATTTTTTCCACCATTGCTTCCGGCTGAAAACTTGGAGTTTCCAATTAAAAATTTTCTTGAATTTCTGTAACAGTATCGGAGTGGTCAATACTAATACACGGAGAGAATTTTATTGGAGGGATTTTCATACTACTACTACGTGTAGTAATTTTGGACCATACTTTCAATATGACGATCGTTCCTATACTTTTACCAAATGTCACCATGAATATAGGAATGTCTTTCTTATATTCATGTAAGATTATGTACAAGTGTCGGAACGATGGTCATATTGAAAGTATGGTCCAAAATTACTATACGTAGTATGGGAATCTCTCCGATAAAATTCTCCCCGTGTAGTGAAAGTTTATTAACGAAATTAGATTGAATCAATTCAAATTATGCGAAATTAACAAGAACCCACACAGCACACATGTCCGATAGATGTCCATCGGATATCCATAGGATAGCGATATCCTATGGACATCGATCGGACATGTGTGCTGTGTGGGAATTATTTAGATTTAATCTGAATCAATCGGAATTAACCTGGATTCGTGTCCGACTCACTTATAGTGAGGTGATTTGAATTATAATGAATTAATTCGAATTACAAAATTTAAATTAGAATTAAAAATTGATGTGTCAATCCAGGTTTGAGTCATTTCCCCTTCAGAATTTTATGCCTAAGCACAGACCAATTAGTAAAAAAACTCGTACAGATGTTGACGATTGGAAATTCATGTAAGATTTTCTTGAATCGATAAATCGAATAAAGAAGGAAGAAGAAGAAGGTTTTCTTGAAAAATGAGAATCTCTATCGCTAATAACGTTACAGCAAAACTGTTATCCTCGATTCACGCGGTGAGAATGATTACAAAAATTACATGCATTCTGAAAAAAAAAAACTTTCAATCAATTGTTCATGTCACTATTCATTCTTTGAAGTCTTTTGAAATTCTGAGATGGACACTCGAACAAACTGTGAAAATCTGACGTGTCTTTTAAGGTATAAGGAAAGTTTTGAAGATTTCCAACTATCGCCCGTACTTTGCAGGTGTTACTTACAAACCCACATGGAACAGTTCTCTATTTATTTAATGGAAAACATCGTACTTGCCGCATCATGTTCTACGAACTACACTTTCGAACCGTCTTCTTTATTACACAAATATTAGGAGAACTAAATGTACACCTTTGCGATTTGATTTCATTTCACAGTTATTTGATTTGCAACAAGCATAGTTGCTTCGGGACGGCTAAAATAGTGGACAATGAGATACAGATGATCAACGCACATTCTCAACACTGCCACAGCGATCCCCGGGCAGAAAATATAGCCAGATTCAAAGACGCTATAAAAGCAGCTCTACGGACCCACTGGTACAGATTGAGTGATTTGTACGGTTCCTTAGCAATAGTGTAAGTATTATCACAGCGGGTTTAGTCACAGAAGTAGGTCAAGCGGTTCAAATATTTTTCATATGACTTATCTCGGGTAAAAAACCAAAATGATCGTATGAGGTGTTTCGAATTTAAACAAGTTGTGATCAAAACTTCCTAATTCAGAATTTCAAAATACATTGTCAAAAATTCAACCCTATTATACTCCACTATGATATTTCTTGATAGTTATCCTGAAGCCGCGGAACATATATCGTACCACAGCCTGCGGACTACGATGAAAGACTGGAGGAAAAGTTTGTATCCCCCCTCACCACGCCGAATTGAACACTTCGTCGAGCGACTAGCAGGTCCAGAATTCCAGCGAAATTTGGAATACGGCGTTGATGGGCGCTTGTCAGTGGAACTGGTCACCGATGCAGGAGGCAATCATCACGCGGTGATGTATGATGCGAATTTCATTGACACCGAGATGCGTGACGTAACGAAAATCTTTATCGACGGCACGTTTCGTTCAACGCCCAGTATCGAAGATGCGAGCCAACTGGTCACAATCATGGGCGTCAAGTTCAATCACGTGAGAAACTTTTTGCTGTAGACCCACCTTGGCAATAATGTAAAACTCACTCAGTTCCTCGAAACTACTACCACCCACCCAACCCAGTCCAAGACCAACTGGTTTCCCCTCGGTTCAGGATTTGTCACGATACCGAGTACCCCTTTCCCTTACTTCGATGTGACATTATTCATAGATGTATCTTTAGAGCCATCTGTCTGACAACATTAACAAATGGAGGCACATTATGGTTGGTGATACTGGTTACGTCATTATATGTTTACTATCTTTGTACTTCTTACAGGGCTTTCCATTCGTATGGATAGTGATGTCGAGGAAAACTGAATCCGCGTATGTGGCAGTACTGCGTCATTTAAAGGAGACCATCATGCAGCACAATCAAATCCGTCTGGCGATGACAGACTTCGAGCGGGGTCTACGTAATGCGATTGGTCTTGTATGGAATGAAGCGCACGTTACGGGCTGCAACGCGCATTATGACCGAGTAGGTACCTTCGGAACACTGATTAATGATTGGGCAGTGCAATTTGCATATTATGAATAAGTCAGGGGTTTCCGAGAAATAATATGAAACGCGTTTTTCAAGATAGCTACTAACGCCGGGGGCGAAGGACCGCAGATTTTTGAAGTCAAGCTCCTCATCTATCAACGAAATGATTGTAACAATGAAAACACTTATCCGAATTTTTGTATTACGACCCTATAAATTCAATCTCTATTGACTGGACTGAAATTGTCAAAATGATTTAGCACACGCTTCATTCGAATTCACAATGTTATCAACCTTCTACTGCAAGTGAAAGAGAAAGAGAGACAGTGGTGGGGATAAAAATTTGGCCATAAGTAGTCGTACATTGTGAAAATGCCTAAAAACCAGACAACAGCTGATGTTATATCCTCTTTCAGGCGGTTATCCAGAAGGCCAAGTCACTCGGCCTCCAAAACGTTTTACGGGAATACGAAGAGGCAAAGTTATTCTTGAAAAAGATTTTGGCTCTAGCTTACTTGCCCGCCAATCTTATCCAGCGCCAATTCCAAATTTTGAGGGATAGTTTGTCAGCCAATCTCCGTAGGAGACTGACCCAATTTTGCAATTATTACACACGATATTGGCTGAGAACCGTGAGACCCGAAGGTTTCAGTGTGTATGGGCTTGGGAGACGGACGAATAATGTCATAGAGTCCTACCACAGCCGGTTAGGTCACCGCATAAATAGAAGCCCTGCGCCATGGGACTTCGTTGGTAAGTGCAGATTGTAGTACAGCTAGCAACTGCATTATGTGTTACAGAGTAGTCTTCAATTACTTGTATTTTCCGGATAAGGTAAACTACTGAAGTTGGCAGCTGACGTAAGGGGTGATGTGAGAAGGCTGCGCAACAATTGCCAGATCAGTCGCCATGCACGCTACTCGACCATTTTTAAACAGAATCGGCTTACCAAAGGTTTATAGTTTGACTGTAATAATGAATTTATTTGCAATGGTTCATCATATAGGTACAGCAATGTTCATCGATGGTGTCCCCGTGGCTCACTATTTCTTAGCTTTTTTTTTAAATCAAATTTCCTTTCTACAAATATTTTATTTGCTCATGACCAGTTGAACCTTAAGGGTAGGAGATACTGAAAACTGCCCATCTATTGCTATTTTCGAATCAGATGAACCAATTGCTATTTTCAAATGAAATTTAACACACATGTTTGCCATCTCAAAACATAGACATTGTGCAAGTTTCAAGTCATTTGAAACAATAAGTACAGAGTTATTCCTCGTAATGCTTTTCAAATAGCCTTTCTTCGAAAACCTCCCATGGGTGTCAATTATTCTTGAATCTTGTTGGGCTTGCACACACATATTTTAGGATGTGTAAGCCACAAACCCACGTCAGTTTTTGGAGATGGCTACGATACTTTCATTTTGACACTTTTTTTTATGAAAAAAAAAGTATAATTTCAATTATTTTTCCTACAATCCGTAATTTTGTCTCGATTTCCAAAATCTGACGTGAATTTGTAGCTAGTGTGTGTAGGAATGTACCCTGGATATGTCAGAAGTCTCCGACAAAAACTCAGACCCATGGGACTTTTTCAATTGGCGAAAACCTAGTTTTGAGATAAATGGCTTTGAAGTTTTTTATTTCAAATTATTCACAAAACTCAAGATTTTCATTACTGCATGAACCAAACTAGTTTCAGACCAGATTGCCAATAGTTTTGGAGCATGTGACGTTAAAAATAAAAATAGCTCCAACAATACTTGAGTGGAATTCACTTTTTCATCATGTATTTCAGAAATTACTATTTCAAGGAAGTTGGAAAGCATTATAAAGGATATAAATTATCACTACTTGAAGGAATTTCAACACATATATTTTTGCAGTTCGGTTGATATAAACTCGGTCTTGTCGAGTCTAAGCAATTTGGAGTGCAGGCAGCAAATCGTGCAGTTGATAACATATAAATCTGGTTATGTAAAATAAATACAAACATTTGGAAGAATATTGATTCGTAGGGGTGTGCGGGTAGACCTTTTTCTCGGGTCGGGTCGAGTCGAGCAATTTTTATTTGTGTCGGGTCGAGTACCCGAAACTTTCGGGTACTCGAATCGACCCGAATACTCGAACATTTTCGGGTACTCGAACATTTTCGGGTACTCGAACGTTTTCGGGTACTCGAACGTTTTCGGGTACTCGAACGTTCCGGGGTACACGAATTGTTTTCGGGTACTCACATGTTTCGGAGTCCTCGCGTATTTACCGGCACTTAGCTCGGATACTCGTCGGGTTTTAGAAAAATGTTTCCATGCATCCATGTCTTTGGAAAATTCAAATGTAGTCGAGTATTGATGTCATTTGAAACCTAGTAATTTAATTAATAATTAGTTATGATAAATTTGGATGCGCAATTAAAAATCATTTTGTATTATTCAAATACATCCCGCATTTTGTTTTTTATTGTTAGCTACTAACCGTACCACCTGAATTAGTATATGACCTGAAAATTGAAATTGAAAGTCAAAGCCAATACTCAACGAAATTTGAATTACCCAATGACATGGATGCATAGAGATTAGAGACATTCTTCCAAAACTTGACGGTTACCCGAGCTGAGTGCCGGTAAACATATTACATTATAGTACCCGAAAACATTCGAGTACCCGAAAACATTCGAGTACCCGAAAACATTCGAGTACCCGAAAACATTTGAGTACCCAAAAACATTCGAGTACCCGAAGACATTCGAGTACCCGAAGGTATTCGGGTACCCGATATAATTGGGTAACGAAAGAATCTCGACTCGACGAGTACTCGACCCGACCCGAGCACCGAGTACCCGAGTAAATCGGGTACCCGCACACCCCTATTGATTCGCTATATGAATTTCAATGCTCATCTCTGGTGAAGTGTGTGACCAAAAACTTCAATATGATTTCCAACCGTAGAAAAACACATTTTGGAGTTGTCTTATGGGGGTATACACACCTTGAAAATGATTTTTTTCCAAATCACTGCTACGCTCTGAGAAAACATTCTAGTGACTCAGTTCTTTCACAGTTGATTAGTGCTATTCTGATACATAGTTCATGATTTACCCAGATTTGATGTCCGCCGCTGACCAAAAATGTAGTCCATCGAAGAAAAAGTAGTTGTCGTAGGGTACAGGTTGCTGCGTTGCATGGAATTTATCCAAATTTGGAGGAAATATTCTGTATCAACGTAACTTAGGGGCAAACCAATAATATTTCGTGAATTCAAGTTCTGGACATGGAAATTTTTGATTGTAAGACTTTTTTTCCATCGTTTTGGAAAAAATATTTTACAATCAAAAATTTCTATATCTAAAACTTGAATACATGAAATATTATTGGTTTGCCCCTAAATTACGTTGATACAGAATATTTCCTCCAAATTTGGCGAAATTTCATGCAACGCAGCAACCTGTACCCTACGACAACTACTTTTTCTTCGATGGACTGAATTTTTGTTCAGCGGAGGACATCAAATCTGGGAAAATCATGAACTATGTATGAAAATAGCACTAATCAGCTGTAAAAAAACTGAGTCACAAGAATGTGTTCTCGGAGCGTAGAAGTGATTTAAAAGAAAAAAAATTTTCAACATTATTTTTGTTCTTTGATTATTATTTTATCTCACGTGAATCACTTGAGTTTGGTAGCTTGATGGAAAAATGCATCTCAAGTTACTTATTTTCACGAATTGAAATGGCAATAACCGAAATATAGTAAAATTAGGAACCTCTATTGTAACATTATGCGTTTTATTGAGTAAACAGGGCATAATACATTTTTTTCGGCTCAAGGATTTGTGTACGTTTAGATAAGGGTTCAAATAACACTTTTCCGTAAAAAACCGAATATCGATTTTTTTTTTAATATTTGCACTAGAATTTCAGTATCTCCTACCCTTCAGGTTATTAGGAATATGATAGCTGCCAGGTAGAGCTTCTTCTTCTTCTTCTTCTTCTTCTTTTTCCGTAGACTTAACGCCCGTTAGGGCATGTAGTCGACTGCGAAGTGGAGCAGAGTCACAAAGTAAGCCACTGGTCATGAGCATATAAAATATTTGTAGAAAGGGAATTCGATTGAAAAAAAGGCTAGAAAAAATGGTGAGCCACGGGGACACCATCGATGAACATTACTGTAATACTAATGCCTGGTTGCATGAACGTGGGGATCTCCTCGATCACGGGGAAAATTTTTCCCCGAGGGTTGTCGGTCAATTGTTCCATAGCAATTGTATCCGCTCTATGGCAGCAGAACTATGCACCGCAGGCTGACCGGCGATGACTTCCAGGACTTCCTCATCATAGCTATTGGACGAGGAAGAAGAAGACGATTCCGACAATGATGACGAAGATGATGTCGATGGCAATGAAGACACGTCCGAGTCTATTGCTTATACTGATTAACCTTTATCAATAATTGCCAGACGCGTGAACAATTGAACATAGGCGCAGTTCTGCTGCTATAGAGCGGATGCAATTGCTATGACACATTTGACAGATAACCCTCGATCAAAATTTCCCCCCTGATCAAAGGGATCCCTACGTTGATGCAACCCGGCATAAACGTGTTGGATCTTGACCAGTATGAAGTTGGTCGCACAGTCTTCTGTCTTTTTCCTTGTCTATAATATCACGAAGGAAAAAAGAGGATAGATGAATCTGGGGCAACTTCATACCGGTCAACATCAAACACGCCAAACGTATACATACAGGGCGGTTGACAAACAATATAGGAACTAGTTGATATTTCACGATTTGCTCGTTTATATACGCATTTTAATAAAGGGATATAGCCAGTAGATGGGAAGAAGAAGAAGAAGAAGATATACGTATTCTTTCGGACCTGGCTGTGTCTTTTTCTTTATTTCTTTCTCACTTGAGGGGGGACGGTACTGAAACTTTGTAAAAAAGCATTTTTTTTTTTCACTACTCAAACTGGTTCATTTTGAGTGGTGGAAAAAAAAAATGATTTTTGACAAAGTTTCAGTACTGTCCCCCCTTAAGCTCTTTTCTCACTTGCATGTCCTAATTCTAGTACCACTTTGAAAACGTATGCGCAGGATTTCACTTCAGTCTAATAGTAGTCGATATACTTGCGTACGAGGGGTGACGCACTCTAAAATCATAGAGACAACGTAACACGTTTCGCCCTATACTACATTGTACTGTGATTTTTCCTTATTTTTCCTTATTCATCGTTATAGTATTACGCTATACACGGAGAGAAATTTATAGTAAGCGCTTTCATACTGTATCAGAATTTTGTGATATCGCGCATTTTTGAGGTCCCATACTATAAGTATGGTCACCCTTGCCTCAGTTGTGAGAACGGTTACCATACGTATAGTACGAGACCTCAAAAAGTGCGCGATATCACAAAATTCTGATACAGTATGAGAGCGCTTACTATAAATTTCTCTCCGTGTAGTGCGTTAAGCGGTTCTTGCCCACAAGAGCTGAGCTTATTCTAACTTATTTTAACGAGAAAATCATGATTTCCGAGTGCGTCACCCCTCACTTGCGTATTTGATATAATTGATTATAAATTCTGTTTTCCTTTGTTAAGCATGGAAAGAGCTGCATATGCACCAAATAACTGTCGATGAGTTCCTCCAAAAAGCCGCATCTCTGAAAGGTGACGTGAGCCAAATGATCGCTGAAGAGTCAAGTAGCAGGCATGGTCCTGAATACGATCTGCAAGCACCTCCTGTGGCCATACGTTTGGGTAACGATTTGAAATTGGCAATATGTATATTAGGGCGAGTCGAAAATTGTGAAAATTGTTGGCTACCCTCAGAAATGAAAGATATCACTGAAATAAAGGTCTCCGTCCAACAATTCCATTTTTCGAATTATTTTAGGGGGTGCGCGGGACGTTCAAAGACGCCATTTTTAGCGTTGAATTTACTATATCACTGATAATCGGAAGCGGATCATTCCAAAAATTCTGATTTTTGTTATATAAGGTGCCCAGATATGTACTCTTTCAAACCCATATTCACGGAACATTAGCAAATAGTTCCTATCTTCGAAAAAAATCTCTGAAAATCAATATTTTCACTATTTTAATCAGAAAAATATGATAATTTCCAAAATGAGGATTTATTTTCCAGCAATTCTCGCATTGTGAGCAATACTAATACCGAGTTTTACAAGAAAAAAAAAGATGGAAGAAATACACAAACGTTTGAGACGAAAAAAAATCAAAAAAATCAATATTTAATGATAATTACTTGAAAAATAGTGAAAATATTGATGTTCAGAGATTTTTCCCAAAGATATGAATCATTTGCTAATATTTCGTTAATATGGGTTTGAAAGAGTACGTATCTGGGCACCTTATATAAAAAAATCAGAATTTTTGGAATGATCCGCTTCCATTTATCAGTGATATAGTAAATTTAACGCTGAAATGGCGTTTTTGAACGTCCCGCGCGCCCCCTAAAAAAATTCGAAAAATCGAATTGTTGCACGGAGACCTTTATTTCAATGATATCTTTGATTTTTGAGGGTAGCCACCAATTTTCACAATTTTCGACTCGCCCTAATGTATATGATATTGTTTATTGAAGCAACAACAAATCATGTTTTCAACTACCTGTTTTGCATTACATTCGTCCATAAACTTTTTCAACTTCGGTCACAACTGTTTGTTCTGTTCTCTATTACATTTGTCTTCTGTAATTTCAGCTTCAATTATCAGCTTTGTGTTATCTTACGGTTATTGATAACTGAAATTTCCAAGTATTAGACCATTGAGGCTTGTGTATTGGATTTCTAGGATTTAACTATTCTATATTATATAACTTTCACCCCGGAGGCCGACGGTCTGTCATTGTTTATGAGTTTTGAAGTAATTGATCTTTTTTGATCGATTGACTCTTCTCACAATTGATCACTCATAGGATCAAGTTTTAATTGCTATTCCACAAATGGATAGTGAACAAAATCACAAAAGGAACTTTCGATATGAAGCGCCAGTTGATTTTAACAAAATTTGAAATTGCTGTCTTTTTTTTCTTTAATTGTTCCTCTTTTCATATAGACTAAGAAAGTACAGATCAATCGCCAAGTTCCTTTTATTGATTTTATGCTCTTTACATCTGAGTAGCAGGGAAAAAAATTACAAGTTGTTCCGGTGAGTGGTTCGTTGTGAGGAAAGTCTGCGGTTCACCGATGAGGAGAATAATTTATCCCCAATAACTCCGGAATCAATGAGTCGTAAGGATAGTTTTTGGAGATTTCAAGTACTATCATATACAACACTTCAATCCGAGAAACTCAACAAATCACCATCAACAGTTTGGGATTTTAGGATTGCAGTTTTTAATAGCTTTGAATTTATAAACTCACTTTCAATAACCTTAATAACGTCGTCCTGTAGTCATTGCCTAACCGTTTATCAGTTAATATATTTTTTTCTCGACCTTCCGACCAGGTGATTAGTTTGGAGTGCATTACCATTTATTGAATTGATTTTCTAACAGACGAAGATCCTGATTACGAGCCTGAACTATTCGCCGACGAGGCTCACCACTGGTTGATTGACAACGCAGAGGTAGTACCAGATGCACCAGCGAATGGTAATTCTGAGGAATTATTTTCTATGTACAGACTCAAATTTGTAGACCATGATGAGACACTGACTGTGTCTTGCATACCGATTTCGCTTTTTTTTACTTCATTAGTAACAACATTATCCGTTGACAAATGTTTTTAGATGGCCCCAATAACGAAATTAACAGGGACGATACGTCAGACAGTTCAAGTCTTAGTGATGCAGAGATCCCACATGTAATTGGTAATAAATGAGTATATATGATGTAACTAGTTAATTATTCTCTATTGACTCGTTTTCACCGACAAAATCATTGTTCGCTTACAATGGGTGTGCCGCAAAAAAACAAATTCAAACGCGCATCATCATTCCGGTAAAGCATCTCAAATAGAATATTTCAGCCAAATATGAGTTCTCAATATTGATATTTCGAACTGCCCATTCTAGTTACCAATTTTAGTTACTAATTTTAGTTACTAAAATAGGCAGTTCTAAATATCAATATCGAGAGCTCATATTTGGCTGAGATATTTTATTTGAGATGCTTTATCGAAATGTTGATGCGCGGTTGAAAAAAAAAAGTGTTTTTCCCAGAGTCATATGACTCCATGACGCTATGACTCAATGTTTATAGGCGAATATCTCTTAGTCGGTGAGAGTTAGGAAAATTCTATCTCAGTACTAACTAATAGAGCGTAAAATTTCCTATAGGAATCTGTGTTCAGATAGTTTCTAAATCAAGCCGCTTACGAGGAAAAACGATTAGAAAAATTTCCGATTTTTTTTCACGTGTTATTCAAATCAAAAATGGGAAAACTGAGTTAGGCAGTTTTAAATATCAATATTAGGAGCTCGTATTTGGCTGAGATATTCTATTTAAAATGCTCTACCGGAATCTTCATGCGCGTTTGAATTTTTTTTTTTGGCACACCCTAGCTTACATATAAATTTTCGGAATTTCGGAACGCTGAATAGGATATTCAATGTGGCAAAACTAATATTATCCCTTCGATCATTTTACGAATTCCGACCACAAAGAAGAAGTCGATGATGTACAGCCAGTGGACCATGGGGACGTCGAAGTTCGTCGACGAGACATCCACGCGGATGACGAAATCCACGCGAATGCCGACAACCACGCGGACGACGACATCCATGCAGACGACAACAACCACATGGACGGTGACATCCACGTGAACGACGACATCCACGCGGATGCCGAGAACCACGCGGATGCCGACAACCACACGGATGACGACATCCACGCAGACGTCGTCAACCACGTGGCTGACGGAATCCAAGCGGATGCCGACGACCACATGAACGACGACATCCACGCGGACGACCACATCCATGAGGTGGATGTTTTAGAGAACAGGCCTGCCCGAAATGAAACTCCACCACCGCAAGTGATTGGTAAATTTCTCAAACTGATAATTCATGATCTTCATCTTTATTTCTAATCGTTTCTTATATTTTCAGAAATGTCGATTGCGAAATAGTTCTGTATCTGACACTATGCAATATTCATTCCATGATTTCTTGTATATAATAAATATCCATACCATACCAAAATATCACTGTATATACTATCTGTGCTGGTGGTTGAGATACTATGAGACCAATTTTGAAGTTTACAGATTTTTGTGCAACACATTTTTGCCAATATTATGCATAGCGGTACAGTAATTAAAATGCTATTTTTGGTCGAAATTGTAGATTTACTAGTGCCGCAGCGCCCGCCTGCGGAAGTACTTAACGAGGTGAACCTCAACATACGACAAGGTATACATAAAACAAACTTATGTGGTTATAAGACTATTCCCTTAATATATTTGTAAAAATGTGATATATAGGACAACGCAATAGAAATGCAAGGGCTGTTGAACAGCCCATGGCCCAAGCAGAGCTACCCATAGCAGGACTTACATTAAATAAACGTCAAAAGCGGAACAAAAGACGAAATGGTACGAAGTTTAATCGCAAATTAAAAAACCGTAATAAACGTCAATTCATTTACTTTCCCCTTTATAGAAATGAAAAGGAGAGCACGAGCGCGTGTAGCTATGGAAAATGCGGAACCACAAAATCGGGTCGATGACTTAGCACAGATGGCAGAAGAGTTGCGGCACCAAACCGAACTAGCTCGGGCAGCTCAAATAGAAGTGCAACGTCTACGACAATCGGCCGAAGATCAAGGTAATAACAGCAACGTTCATTTACAACATTAAAACAACTGGACATCTTCAATAATATGATGATATCATCGTCGATATGAAGTTTGGTAAATACTGATAGTAAGGTAAAGTTGAATGGTTATCAATCGCACATCGCTGAAAATTATAAAAAATAAAGAGTAGAGCCAATTTTTTAAAACACTTAGATAACAATGCTTAGTATATTGACGTTTGCACGCAACTATTACTTATCAATGAGCATTCAATGGTTGACACCATGAGAAGAAACATAACGCGTGTAATAAAGACTTCAATGTTTTTTGGCAATGCACAAAGTCCACTGCAGGTTGAAGAGATGGTATCATCCTCGAGGCAATCATGATGATGTGATAAATCATATTCGGAACTACTTATGTTTGATCATAGCTAATGTATGTATTACTTTTACCAAACTTTGTTCGACCTCCTCGACATTCAATCTACCCTCATGTCGATACCTGCTCGGAATAACCGGCTATCTCAGAGTCCGGTTGAAAAAGCGGCTATCTCAGAATTCATTCGAAAAAGCGGCCTATGGTTATATTCAGGTGGTTCTTCACCTACAGTCCCACCAAACGTGAGTTTCAGAGCAGATTTTGAATACTTCTCGATGGGGAAAAAGTCTGAAAAAAATCAAGCATGTAGAAGATCCTCGGGAGATTGATTTTGCATAATAATAATAATTCGAAAAAGTTATTAACAGATTGATAAAAAAAAAAGCTATTCAAGAAATTAGCCGGTGACCCAACTTTTTCTTCAGGTGAAAATGATTTGTCAATTTTTCTGAATACGTATGAATTTTTTAAGAATTTTTTTAAATTCATACGTATCTAGAAAAATTGACAAAGCGTTTGCACCTGAAAAAAAAGTTAGGTCACCGGCTAATTTCTTAAACAGTTTTTTTTTCCATCAATTTGTTAATAACTATTTTCAATCATTGTTATGCAGAATCAATTTCCCGAGGATCTTCTACATGCTTGATTTTTTTCAGATTTTTTCCTCATCGAGAAGTATTCAAAATCTGCTCTGAAACCCACGTTTGGTGGGACTGTAGGTGAAGAACCACCTTAATATAGGCATAGGCTGCTTTTTCGAATGAATTCTGAGATAGCCACTTTTTCGACCGGACTCTGAGATAGCCGGTTATTCCGAGCAGGTATCGATATGGAATAACCCCCTTAATATGTCGTCCATACGTTTTATGTTGTAATGAAGTTATTACAAGTACACGCTTTTTTTTTTATACCTGCATAATGACGTCGACGTTCTATGAAAATGATTAGCCAATGTACTTTTATCACGTGAATTACAGCTTCTTAAATAGCATCCCCTTTGCATCATGACATATCAACGATAATTCACAGTAAATGAAATTGACGCCAGTCAATGAAATCCCCTTTAGAATATGGAGGGTGTGTCCGCGGTGATAGAATCTGACCTAACTGCGCAATGTAGATAAAATTTTGCCAGCCGCGTCGAGCAGCTATTTGTAGAGTACCCAGCCGTGAGGCACCAAATCCGCAGAAACGCTTTTCTCTTCGGAGTCAACGTGTTTCGAGGTGACGGTCCTAATTCTTTCAAGCACCGGGTAAAAATACAGCGTTCGTACTTCTTCAGGGTTATCATTGTATTATGCTCTGCAGGGTCAGTCATCGGTGACAGACTTGATTACCTTACTGCTTAATTCAGATGATATTTTGATAAACGTGGCGAGCGACTGTAGAGTACCCAGCCGTCAGGCACCAGATCCGCAGAAACGCTTCTCTTTTCGGAGTCAACGTGTTTCGAGGTGATGCCGGCGCTTGTTTCAAGTGCTGGGGGGAAATACGGCGTTTGGACGTCTGTCGGACTACATTTGGATTAGGAATAGCAGGAACAAAGTTTCCTCTTAATCAGGAGATATTTTAGGATTGGTGGCGAGAGCTAGAACCCTACCGTGCAACGAAGCGCCAGATCCGCAGAAACGCTTTTCTTTTCGGAGTCAACGTGTTTCGAGGTGACGGTCCTAATTCTTTCAAGCACCGGGTAAAAATACAGCGTTCGTACTTCTTCAGGGTTATCATTGTATTATGCTCTGCAGGGTCAGTCATCGGTGACAGACTTGATTACCTTACTGCTTAATTCAGATGATATTTTGATAAACGTGGCGAGCGACTGTAGAGTACCCAGCCGTCAGGCACCAGATCCGCAGAAACGCTTCTCTTTTCGGAGTCAACGTGTTTCGAGGTGATGCCGGCGCTTGTTTCAAGTGCTGGGGGGAAATACGGCGTTCGGACGTCTGTCGGACTACATTTGTATTGAGGATATTGTATGCAATTGGTGTTCGGTTGCGTTTGTTTATTTTTTCGTAAGGCTTATCGCGTTTACTGCATGTAGCCAGTTGGCATTCGGTTACCGGACATAACATTTTTCTTCTTCTTAGTTCAATTCATTTGGTTATTTGCTCAGTCAAGAGAACATATACCAGTGAGGACATAACATTTATTCCCTAGCCATAGATGATCAAAATTCTGTAGAGCTATCGATGGCTGTTTCACATGCATCCCATCGTCGTTCATGTTTCCGATGATTCGTTAATTGAATCTGTTATATCGCGTAACTTTTTATAGCCAAACTCCATGGTTGATTATCGTAAAAAGTTTCATCATACATGTATATGTAATTGACCATCTGAAAAAATGTTTAAACGTTACTGAACCGAAAAAATATTTGGAGCTAAGTGGCAGATGGGACTGGATAGTTAACGAAAGGGCCCACCGTCTTAAGCTTTCTGACTCGTTTATCACCGGACTTTAAATATTCGCGACCGTATTTTCGTTACTTTCCGAACTATTCGATGTCTTTTCTTGTGTTACAGCTTTTCAAAAGATTAAGCTCTCATTATGTGTGCCACGTCACAGTGAGGTATAAAGCTCATAACGATTAGAAGTAGTCTTGAATATAGCTCGCACATTGGCACCAAAAAATAGTTAAACACATGTTCGACATGTCAGTCTATTGTTACGAATCATTACTTCAAACGTCGACGACATTATGATACATTTTATATTGATTCCCATCATCTTTGGTTATGTGTACTCCTTGTTGCTGTTTTATTTTTTAGCATTATGCCGCATTTGTTATGAGCGCAATGCGTCACATGCTTTTCAACCATGTGGGCATCGCCATGCGTGTGGCGCATGCGCAAATCGGATTTGGGATGAGCAAGTAGCCCGGGCAGCAGCGGCAGATGATTTTATACCGCAATGTCCATTCTGTAGAGGGATCACGCTGCAGCCCCCACAAAGGATATGGCTTGCGGGTGATGCATGACGAAATTCAAAATGAAAAAATATTCTCCAAAATAAATCTCGACGGATTGTACAGGGAGAATAAATATAAGTATGGTACAAAACAGGACCGTGAAATTTGTCGGCATTTTGAGACGCACCTTATGGATCTTCATTCGTCATGTAACTTTTTTGTCCAAATAATAATGCTTAGGTATAAACTTGCAGTAAGCGACAGGTAAAATTGATAATTATGTCTTATTTTGTCTTTTCTTGACGTTCTGATTATCAATTTATCATCGATATTTTTTTCCACCGACATTTTTGCCGATCACGCCAAAGGCAAAATGAGAAATAATTGCAATTTTCAACTTCGGTGTCTGAATTGATAATAATAATAATAGTAATGATAATAATAATAATAATAATAATAATAATAATAATAATAATAATAATAATAATAATAATAATAATATAATATATTAATAATTCATTATATTAATAATATTAATTAATAATGTCGAAAAAAAACGGAAAAGTCTCTAAGCGCAGATGTTTTGGAACATTCAAACAAGTGATGTGAACAGATTTAGATCAGTTCTTGCTCACGTATATCTGCGAGTCAAATTCGCTTCTCATTGTCACTTATACTTTTCTTTTATCGTTGTTTTGCCATTGAAAATACATTCAATGCCACAGATTGATGGTTACTCGTTCGTAGTTTTCGATTCACCATAAATCAAAATCATCCATTGAATATGTTATTTCACTCGACACTGTAGAAATGTCCTTCATTCACGAGAATCAGACTTTGAAAAATAGTGTCAGTTTTAGTTTGACCTATACCGCTCGCGTGAAAATTGTGATAACCATTATTTTGAACTGGATTTTTCAAATGAGGAATCCTAATTTATTATATTTATTAGCATGCATGATTTTGTGACTTAATATAACGGGAGAATAAATGACGTAGAACGTACATGTATAATGTATAATGTATAATGTAATGCAATAATTTTAAAATATATTGTAACTTTCTGCATATGTTTCACCAGCTGAAGGCTGGTGAAATTATGCTAGTTCGCGTGAGTTCTTTGTCACGGGTTATGATATTTGGAGCTCCTCTGGGAAAAGTTGAAAAAACCCTTAATTTACCCTAATGCAGACTCGGATAGATTTTTCACTACCAGAGCTGCTTCCCTCGGATCTGGGATATGTCAAATTCCCCAGACAGCGATAGGTGCTATAGAGCTACCGTGCTGTTGAATTTGACTCACCGATACCGTTTTAATCAGATCTGGGATATGTCTCACTCACCAGACGAAGGTAGGTGCTATAGAGCTACCGTTGCTGGTGAGATCAACGCACCGATACTGATATCTAACTAATGATTTTAAGTTGACTGAAAATTAAAGAAATTATTAAACAAAATCAGTTAATAAGAAAATAGAACAAGAATCAGATTCCTGATTAACCAAATGATTATTAAATCATTTCTATTTTTATTTTAAACAAAAAGCAATATGATGTTCCATTTGGAATTTTCATTATTTACAAAACTATAAAGAAAAATGCATAACATAAAATAATAACGTGATTGATGAATGAATCGAATGAAATGAAATGATTGATTGATTTTACTTAATCTAATTTCCTTAAAATTACGCGCGCTGGCTCAATGGCCGGACTTTGAGTTTGATTTGTTTTTCTATTTGTTCTATTTTGTTTTTTTGAAATGCCGCTTTGGCTAAGACAACTAATTTGAATCTAATTGGTATAGTTGCCGCTTTGGCGAACTATCCACGAAAGTTTATTTTTTAAATTGTGCCCGCTTTGGGTCTTGCTATGTTCGAAAATTATGAGTTTGGAATAGGAATTAATTGACGAGTCGGTTGGCCGCTTTGGCACAAGTCCGCTCTCGAGCAGTGTGACGGTCGCCTTTTATATTTGTGATGACGTCACATACTCTGCGTGAGTTAGCTTGCTTGCTACTGCGCCGCTCTATACAGTGACATGTGTGCGTGTATCTCCTATACTATGTTACGGCTATTCGGCTATAGGCCGAATACGTTACAATATACTGCCCCATTGAAATGTTTCGTGTACTATTCCCTATACCATTCCTGAGACAGCGAAGAGTGAAAAGTGAGAGTCCCACCCAGGTTTTTGATTTCAATTTCATTCATTTGTGTAACTTGAGTTACAGTATAAAAATTCGTATTGCATTGGAACATTCTTCTAAACTGAATGAAAATTGCAGAGTAGCGGTAGCAAATTGATCCTTCAACGTGGAAAATTATTGTTTAGTAAGGCAATAAAAAAGTAGGATTTTGACCGTTCGAAGCAATTTTTACTCGAACTTTTCACCATTCTGGTCTTTCCACGTTCTGCTTATCCACGTTTGACTCTTTCCAAATTCGTACCGTCCATATATCACTTTTCTGTATACTAACTACTAAGAATATTAGCCTGTCTCCACTGTTAATGTCCAAGATTTCAACCTTCTCAATGATTATAATCTATGTTTGTTTCATTCAAAGTACGGACTATGTGAAAATGAATTTTCATTTAATGACTATTCCAATTAATAACCTTTCGCTGTAACAGTTACTCAACTTAATCATTCCTCGCAATTTCTGTTCTCTAATAACTCGTCAATCGTTATTAGGGCATTCACCATTTTAAAATTCCGAATATGAGGCCTTCTTTATCTTCGTCGTTCAATATTTTAACCGGCACCCTAGATAGATAGAATATTTATTGAGCGCTCTGGGACGGATCCCCTCAAGCGCTGGCACTTTGGATTACAGTTTCGCAAAAATTTCACATTTGCCTGTGATACATTGTACTTAAGGTATGATAATCTCGCTAATTCTTATACAACTAAATGATTAATCTAATATATTATAGAGAGATAGATAGATAAATTTATTTTTCCATGACAATGAAGAGAGAGAGAGAGAGAGAGAGAGAGAGAGAGAGAGAGAGAGAGAGAGAGAGAGAGAGAGAGAGAGAGAGAGAGAGAGAGATAGATAGATAGATAGATATGTTTATTATAACCATAACAATGTTGGCTAATAATACAGACGTATTCAGAGATAGCAAGTGAGTAAATATATATATGTACTAAAAAGATAGGGAAAGATATAGCAAGTATGAGAGCAGTACAGAAAACTTAAAAAATAGGTACTTAATCTAAAGTTGAGCTAGAGTAAATTAAACTAAGGAAACCAAAGCTAAAGAGACTAAGAGGTAGAGAAAAAGGGAGAGAGCACGCACGCGGCCTCGGTGACGAAAAGATATTGCCGCCGGCGGGATCGAGAACCGAAAGAGAGCTGGCAGACCGAAATATCCAACGGGAGAGAATCCCAGAGGCAGAGGGCGCCGACGGTGAAAGACCTCCGATAGGCCTCGGTGGCGAAACGGGGGATGAGAAAATCTCCCCTGTCACGACGAGAAGGGCCAGGGGAGGCAGGAGCACGGTCAACGAAGAAGGGGGCCCGAAAGTAGGCGGGCCTACCTGACCGGAAATCTGAGAAGAACAGGCATCCGAGGAAGTAAGGCCTACGGTCGCAGGCTGTGAGCCAAAGCAAATCCCGACAGATGGGAGTGACATGCTCATCTATGAGGAACCCGCAAATAATACGGGTGCAACAGTTAAACAATCGCTGCGATCGGCTAACGAGAGCACCAGAGACGGCGTGGCATGCGACTGAGCAGTAATCCAACACGGGAAAAATAAGAGCAGTAACCAATAGAGTGCCGAGAGTCGGGGAAAGCATACGACGCGACATCGACAGCTGCCACAACATGGAAGCACAGGTAATCTAGAGGGCCGCGGATAGAGTTTGCATTGAGATGACACAGGTTCAAGAAGGGAGAAGGGGGAGCAGGTCCGACAAAGTGGAGTCAGTCGGATGAGGATGAGGAGGCCCGAGAAGCCGATAAATCGGCAGAGCGCGCTCCAGCAGCAAGTTCGAGCGTAGGGGTCGAAGACCGGTCCGGGGGTTCCGTACCAGCGAGCGGAGGATTAGGGCCGCTAGGACCATGCTGGCTGCCGCGAGAGGTACCACGATGAGAAGACCGAGTGCCCGGGCGAGACCGAGCAGAAGTAGAAGCTAAGCCACGGGCAGAGACGCGCGGAGCGGAGGGTCTGGGCAGAGACGAGAGATCGAAAAACGATCGAGACGCAGAACCGGCAATCGTGGGTTCAGCTTCCAGAGCCTCGAGGTCTTCAACGGAGAGAATCCGAAGCGTTCGCGAGCCATCTGCTTTCTTCAAAAGGACCACGCCATCATTGTGCCATACGTACTTGAAACCCCGGGTTTTAGCAATAGATTTAGCGGCGAGCAACAGTTTATAAACATCGGCAGGGAGCGCCTAATTAACATTAATAGAAGAAACAGGACCAGGCGGCGGAGGGGCAAGACTAGAAGAGCGAAGGTGACCGAGACCCTTCTTGGCAGCTATGAAGCGATGGCAGAGATCAGGCGTGCGCAATTCAGCGATGATGGGAAGCGGGGCATCCCTTTTGCGGGCCCGGGATCGAGGGATAAGAAAGCGCGAGGACACAACGTCGCTAGCATCGAGGGTGAGGCCGGTAGCGGCAGCAACCTGTATAACGACGGCCTGGGTGCCATCCTGCGATGTGCAGGGGGCCCCGGAGATTATAAGCTGAGCCTCGCAAAGGCGGGCAGAGGTACGTCGTAGCTCAGATTGACTGGCATCACGCGAACGCAGGAGTTGAGAAACGGTGGATCGGAGCTGAGCGAGCTCCTCTGCAAGATTCAATTGCTCGAGATGGGCGATCCGCGCGGAGTTAGACTCGATCTCGGCCTGCATGGCCGGCAGGCAATCTAGGCGGCGTTCAAGCGCATCGAATCTACGATTTAACAGCTGTTCCAAGGGTGAGGGTGGCGCAGCGGGGTCCAGTGGCAGGGCAAAAGCGCCGGGCACGGATGACGGTTGAGACGAAGACGAGAGCGGCAAGTCACGACTAGCATACTGCCGCGCAGTGTCTCGGCAACAACGAAAGGCACCACGTTGAGAGGCCCTCGTTTTAAGGCACCCGGGGTGGAAGACAGAACTGCAGCCAGTGCAATTAACAGCCTCCGTGGCTATGGATTTACTACATCTAGAGCAGATGGGAGCCATGAGTTACCGACCGACCGAAAAGTCTTATGCAGGTAAATATATATGTCTATATATATAAGCATAAGTGTCGGTAAGTGTATGTGCAGATCCCGAGAGATGTCACCTCTTACGCAATCAGCGGTGAAACGGTCGACAGGTGGATCGAAGCCAGGCGTGACGTAGTAGCAGGTACAGGCATGCGCAGGAGGGTCAAAGGCCAGCGTGACGTAGAGCAGGTACAGGCATGCGCAGGCGTAAGGACACTCGGGCATGCGCAAAACCAGAGACAGGAGAGGTTATGTTTGGCCCCGACGACCAAGAAAATCCAGATAGAAGCCAATAAGGTGGAAAGCCAGGAGAGATACAGCAAGCCGGAGGAAGCTTGCAAAAAGGCACATGCAATAGGATCTGCAAGAAAAAGCCCGAAGGCAAGAGGCGGCAGAGAGAGCTCAAAGAGGCAGGAGCAAGAAAAGAGCATGAGAGCGTACTTACAGAGAGACAAGATAGATAGATAGATGCTTTTATTTTATCCATAGCAATGTTGGATAAGCCTACCCCGCATTTACAATAGGGTATGCGGGATAGGCGACAAGAGACAAGTTGTATATATGTAAAGAAAGTACGCGAGCGCACCTTCTCAAATTGAATCGGCCGCTCATCTATGAACGGCCATTAAAAGTAGATAGTAGGATAAGTAGAGAGCGACATAGGCGGCGGATAGAATAGAAGCGAGATCAAACACGTGGAGAATATAGAGAGAAGTAACAAATTAAGAATATTTAGCCAATTAAAGAAAGAATAAATGACACTGAAGAATAAACATTAATGTCGTTTCTCTTATTACAGGTAGGAATAAGATAGAGTAAAATAAGTAGGATTTGTAAGTGGAGAATCTCTAAGAAATAAAATTCTCTTATTACAGAAACTCAGTATTGTTTGTTGGACCGTGTCAAAAGAAAAACCCCGACCCAAACAATAAACATTATAAACATTATAAAACGACATTTCTGGAAAACTTTGAAGAAAATGGAGAAACTCCTGTTCGAGTTTAAAGTAAAACCATCGGCAGAGGGGAAGTCAAACGTCATGTGCATAACCTCAATCACCACACAGGCGAATCAGACTTTCGAGATGCCGGAAGAATACCAATCGGTAAGACTACACGCCGAAATCGTAAATACAGAGGCATACAAAAAGGTAAAAAACACATTACAAAAAAGACACCAAGCACGAAAGGTTTGGATCGCTTTAACCAAAGAGATAGGACAAGTCTATACAGATGAAGAAGGAAATATCCAATTCCGAGATATCTTCTTAGAAGAAATAGAACAACCGACTCCCGACACAGGTAACACAAGTCAACTAACGAAGATCATGGAAAAACTACTGGAGACCAAACAAGCCTCTGGACGACAGAACTTAAGCAAAATAGCGGAAAAGTTTGTTTTAGAAAAGTTCACCATAAAGAATTCTAACCCGAATCAATGGATTGATGCATTCGAAAAAGAATGTGAACGCTTCGAAATAACAGAAGATCAAAATAAAATTGAAATGCTTCGATTATTTCTAGATAAAACGGCGTTAGACTGGTACAGCTCAATGGTAATAAAACTAACACTGAATTCGGAATGGAACGGATGGAAGGAAAAATTTTGCGAAACATATGCAAACAAGGGATGGGACCCAGTAATATACGCATTATCGTTCAGATACAGAAGTGGGACACTACTAGAGTACGCTATAAAAAAAAAAAAACTACTATTAGAAATAGACAGATCCATAAACAAACAGACGTTAATTAACCTCATTGCAGCCGGCTTGCCAAAATCTGTATTAAACAGAATTAACAAAGAAGGACTCGAGCAAGTAGAAGATCTCTACAATGAGATTAATAAGAATGAATACTTGATTACCAAGAGGACGTTCGAAAAAAGAGATAGCGCGAGCTCTGAAGTTAAAGAAAAAGTGGAAAAAAGGAAACCATGTAGAACATGCGAGAGAATGAATAAAGGAGCAAGATATCACCCGGAGTCCTCATGCTGGTTCAGAACAAAGGAAAGAGAAAAAGAAGACATCAAATGTACAAACAATAATGAAATAGAAACGGAACTAAATCAAGAAGGTCAAAAAAACTGGTAATAACACCATTAATCAGAACAAGAGTATTACTAAACGACACTTTAGAAACCTTCGGCATATATGATTCAGGGTCAAACGTCTCCCTGATTAACTCAAGACTCTTGAAATTAAAAGAGGGGAAAACCAAAGATGAGAAGAGTGCAAATTTAAGAACGATTAATGGTGTAAGCAAAACAAATGGGATGGTAACCATAAAAGCCAAAATATTTAATATAGAAAAAGAAGTTAATATATTTGTGGTAGATCAAGAAAAGTTCAAACATGATTTTTTAATTGGGTTGGATATGATAAAAGGTTTTAGACTAACCCAAAACGAGGATCTAAAAATAACACAAAGGATAACAGATCTTCCTGACACTAATAGTATAGCGGGAAAATATGAAGTCAATTTCAACGAAAACGTAGATGAAACGAAATTTAACATAACAGTAAATCACTTAGACTGTCAACAGAAAAAGACGATAGACAAATTGATAGAGAAGCATAAAACAGTCTTTGCAAAAGATAAATACGATATAGGTACGGTAAGAGATTATGAAGCCAGAATAGACCTATTGATCGACAGATACTGCTGTAAAAGACCTTACAGATGCAATATAGAAGACAAGCAAGAGATAGAAAAACAAGTCTCAAATTTACTGAGTAAAAAGCTAATTGAAGAGTCATACAGCCCATTCGCAGCACCAGTGACCTTGGCGTATAAAAGAGACGAGAACAAGAGATCAAGGCTATGTATAGACTTCAGAGAACTGAACAAAATTGTGGTTCCGCAATCACAACCCTTTCCGTTAATCGAGGACCTGATGGTAAAAACAAGAGATTGCCGATTCTTCACAACACTGGACATTAATTCGGCTTTTTGGTCGATTCCTTTACGAGTCGAAGATAGGCAAAAGACAGCATTCGTGACACAAGAGGGACATTTTCAGTGGACCTGTCTACCATTTGGACTGAAGACCTCGCCTGCCATATTTCAGAGAATACTCAGCAACATAATAAGAAAACACAAACTAACAAACTTTACAGTAAACTACATAGACGACTTATTAATCTTTTCAAAAACTTTTTCCGAACACATAGATCACTTGACACAATTGTTAGAAGCAATAATAAAAGAAGGTTTCAGACTCAAGTTTTCAAAATGTACATTTGCCTCGCACACAGTCAAATATTTAGGACACGTGATAGGGAACAATTCAATACGCCCATTAAAGGACAACCTTATATCGATAAAGAATTTCCCGGTCCCGAAAACACAAAAACACGTAAGACAATTTTTAGGGAAAATAAATTACTACAACAAATACGTTCCAAACGTAGCAATAACGCTAGACCCACTGCATAATCTGCTAAGAAAAGGGAAAAAGTTTATTTGGACGGAAAAATGCGAAGAATCATTTGACAAGATGAAAAAATTACTCTGCTCTCAACCGGTGTTAGAAATATTTGATCCGAAGCTACCAATACGCATCTATACAGACGCAAGCTTACACGGCATAGGAGCAGTATTAAAACAAGAACAAGCCAACGGAGAAGAGAAACCAGTAGCCTATTTTTCAAAAAAACTTAACGAAGCCCAAAAAAAAAGAAAAGCTATCTATTTAGAATGTCTAGCGATAAAAGAGGCCGTAAAATACTGGCAATACTGGCTTATAGGAAAACAATTTATAGTTTTTTCCGACCATAAGCCTCTAGAGAACATGAACATAAAGGCAAGAACAGATGAAGAATTAGGAGAGCTAACCTATTATTTATCACAATATGACTTCCAGATAAAATATTCCCCAGGAAAGTACAATTTAGAGGCTGACTGTCTAAGCAGGAACCCGGTCTTAGAACCACATGAAAATGAAGATGAGCAGCTGAAGATTGTAAATTTGATAAAGATAGAAGAAATCTTATCGGATCAAGAAAGAAACAGGGACTTACAAGGAAGAAAGGATAAATTGATATCAAGGAAGAAAATTTACTATAAAAAAATAAAGAAGACAGAGAAAATTGTGTTGACAGAAGATTTTAGTATCAGATTTGCAAAGAAAATACACGAAAACTATGGTCACATAGGAATACATCAAATGCAAAGCATAATCGGACCATCCTACACGGCTAAAAATTTAACACAAAACATAAAGAAAATCTGTAAAGCCTGTGGAATCTGCATAAGAAACAAGTCAAGAGGACAGAAAATATATGGATTAATGTCTCACTTAGGACCAGCCAGAAATACTTTTGAGATAATGTCCATCGACACAATTGGAGGTTTTGGAGGGTCCAGATCAACGAAAAGATATTTACACCTCCTGGTGGACCATTTTACGAGATACGCATACATAGTGACTTCAAGCACACAGAACTCGAACGACTTTATGAAATTAGTAACAAACGTAACTCGAAACAACCAAATCGGAATGATCCTGACGGACCAATACCCCGGTATCAATTCCAAGGAATTTAAGAAGTTCCTAGAAGAGAAGAATATACCTATCATTTTTACCGGAGTAAACACGCCATTCTCAAACGGTCTAAATGAAAGGCTAAATCAGACGTTAGTTAATAAAATAAGGTGCCGAATGAATGAAAAAGGAACAAAATCAGCTTGGACAACAGTAGCACAGGAATGCACGAAGAAATACAACGAAACTACCCACACAGTAACTGGATTTGCACCTGCATATCTACTAGAAGGCAAAAATATCACCGTTCTACCAAAAGAAATAAGCCAAGAAGATACACCGAGGAACTTGTTGAAAGATCGAGACCTGGCCTACGAGAACACTATAAAATCACATAATTACAATAAACGACTATTCGACAAAAACAAGAACGATTTCGAATTCGAAGAAGGAGACTCGGTATTTGTAGAAAACGGAAACAAATTGAACAGAAAAAAATTAGATGAATTGAGAATAGGACCATATAAAATCTTGGAAAAGGTATCAAAATCAATATATAAAATAGATACGGGACACAGGAAGTCAGAACCAACATTGTTCCACATAACAAAACTGATCCCAGCACCTGTGGCGGCACAGGAAGAAGATAGAGAGGTCATGGAAGGAAGCGTGCTCACTTTGACTCCAGAAAAAAATTCGCTGGAAGAATTTTTCTCCCGAGCCGGGGAGATGTAAAGAAAGTACGCGAGCGCACCTTCTCAAATTGAATCGGCCGCTCATCTATGAACGGCCATTAAAAGTAGATAGTAGGATAAGTAGGATAAGTAGGATAAGTAGAGAGCGACATAGGCGGCGGATAGAATAGAAGCGAGATCAAACACGTGGAGAATATAGAGAGAAGTAACAAATTAAGAATATTTAGCCAATTAAAGAAAGAATAAATGACACTGAGGAATAAACATTAATGTCGTTTCTCTTATTACAGGTAGGAATAAGATAGAGTAAAATAAGTAGGATTTGTAAGTGGAGAATCTCTAAGAAATAAAATTCTCTTATTACAGAAACTCAGTATTGTTTGTTGGACCGTGTCAAAAGAAAAACCCCGACCCAAACAATAAACATTATAAACATTATATATACATGGTGATAGATAGTTACTTAACCTAGGGTACTTAAAGATAACTAAGAGATAACTAAGACTAGGGAGAAGAGCGCACGAGAAAGCCACGAGGAGCGAACGACAGACAAGCCGGGCCACAGACGCCTCTACACCCTCACGTGTTCAGTATCAAAGAGATACTCCCTCAGTCGCGAGCGAAAAACAGCAGCCGAAGACGATCTCCGCAGGTCAGAGGGGAGGGACTCCCAGAAGTAGACCCCAGAAACAGCGAGAGACCTTCTGAAGGCCTCAGTAGCGAAGTGGGGAATAAGGAAGTCACCCCTCTCGCGCCGGCTAGTAGCTCCGGGCGAAGCAGGAGGACGATCAGCGAAAAGGACGCGCAGATAGTCGGCAGAATTCGAGCGGAAGATGTTATAGAGCGAGGTACCGAGGAAGTAAAGGCGGCGGTCCCGCACAGAGAGCCAGCCAAGCTCACGACGGTGAGGGGTGACATGCTCAGCCCGAGAGAGGCCGCATACAAAGCGGACGAAGCCGTTAGCCAGGCGCTGCAGACTGTTGTTGAGGACCACTGACCCATCATTGTAGACAATGGCGCAGTAATCCAACAACGGGAATAGCAGCGTCGTCGCGAGGTAAGCACGCAACGCAGGCGGAAAGAGCCGACGCGACGCACAGAGCTGGCGGAGGGAACGGTGCACTCTACCGGAGACTGCATCGAGCTGATCAGACCACGAAAGCGAGCAATCGATAAAGAGCCCCAGATTGCGAACGGTCTGTGCGAAGGGAATGGCTATACTGTTCACGAGGACGGGCGGAAGAACCGCCTTGTAAAGCCGCGTAACAAACGGGGAGCTTCCGAGGATAATAGCTTGCGTTTTTGACGCATTTAGACTAAGAGAGTTAGCCACAGACCACCGGTGGACCGCGGCAATATCGAGGTTGAGGCGAGTAATGGCCTCCGGAACATCGGTAGCAGGACACTGCAGGTAAATTTGTAGGTCATCCGCGAAAAAGAGGTGCTCCGTATGCCGGAGGGCCTGAGAGATGTCATTTATGTAGACTACAAAAAGTAGGGGACCTAGGACTGAGCCCTGGGGAACACCCTGATCGAGGGGGAGCCATGAGGATCGCTCGCCAGAAGGGCTAACCACAGCCTGAGAGCGGCCTCGAAGGTAGCTAGAGATCCATGTCAGGGCGTGATGCGAGAACCCGAGCGCGAGGAGTTTAGCAAGGAGGATAGAGTGGGGTATAGAGTCGAAGGCCTTACTAAAATCGAACAGCACGAGAATAGTTACAAGTCGGTTGTCAATGCCGCGACGAACGTCATCGGTGAGCCTAAGCAAAGCAGTTTGTGTGCTGCGACCTCGGCGATAGCCAGACTGGCGGGAGTCGAGAAGCGAATGGTCTTCAAGGAACGCAAGGATCTGGACTAGAACGATGCGCTCGAGGACCTTCGACAAGAGGCAGAGGTTGGCAATGGGGCGCATCTGCTGAGGTGAGGACGGAGACTTGACCTTGGCCAGCGGGATTATCTTGGCCTTTTTCCAGATAGCCGGAAAAACCGCTGATGCAAGCGAAGAGTTGAAGATCAGCAGCAAGAAGGGAAGTATGGCCGGGAGCGCGTCCTTAACATTACGAAGTGAAATTTCATCGACGCCGCGGGACTGTGACGCAAAGTGAGAGACTGCATCGACAACCGCCCTTGGGGTAACGTCGCGAAAATAGAAAAGCGAGTCGTCATATACTGGAGGCGGAAGGGCAGAAAAGAAATCTGCAACTTCTGCATCGGCGCCCGGGCGACTAGATACGGCAGCAAAATGAGTGTTGAGCTCATCAACAGTGAAGCCCGCACAGTCACTCTTCTGGGTGGAGGCCAGTCCGAGAGATCTTAACTCCGACCATTGTTCACGAGCGCTAGAGAGACCCGCAAGCCTGCTCGCGTAGAAAGCCGCACGGGCTTCAGAGATGCTCTTATGAAGCAGGTCCCTTGCCAAGCGGAACGACAGGAGAGCTGCTTGAGAGCGGGATCGCTTAAATCGGCGGTATAAGGCGTCACGAGCACGCACCTGAGCACGGAGTTGAGGAGTAATCCACGGCGGAGCGGTCCGCTTGGGCGTGAATGAGCGAAACGGCGCGTGTAAATCAAGTGCCTCAGCGAGGTTGGTCTGCAGGCATTGCAGCTGGTCATCAACAGAGGTGGGTGCGAACAAGAGGTCCCAGTCAGCGGCACCAAGAGTGCGAATGAAGTCCTCAACCGAGAAAGCCCGATAAGTACGCGAGGTGATGCGTCTAGGCTCAGTAGGTGCAGGCCAACTCAGGCACACGTAAATCAGGTCATGGCCTGCAATAAACGGTGCACCCGATTGCCCGAAGCCGGAGATGAGGTCGCGATCGCTGACCAGGCAAAGGTCAAGGAAAGTATCAGCTGCAAACGAGTGATGAGTGGGTCTATACGGGACCAGATAGAGTGCACGAGCACGGCAGAAGGAGCGGACATCTTCCGCCTCGTAGAGGTTAGTTAGCTGATCTGCATTGAAGTCGCCCAGGACCGCAGAGAAAGGATAATCGCAAGTGAAGCGATCAAAATCGGTGCTGAACGCGGCCAAGTTGGCAGTCTTAGGCGGGCGATAGACTACAGCCACAAGAAAAGAAGCGAGAGTGGGAGCCCTGATCTCAGCAATGAGGTACTCAGGAGTCGCCGTGTAGAGAGATGGAGAGGCCGCGAGTAGTCTGCAGTTGAGGGAGTTGCGCACGTAGAGTGCAACGCCGCCACCAGTTTTACCAAGGCGGTCATTCCGGAAAATAGAGAACCCGGATAGAGAGACAGAAGAGTCAGTGATGTCAGAGTTGAGCCAGGTCTCACTAACCGCGATTAGGTGGTAAGAGGAAGCGACGAAGTGAAACCGTAGGTAGTCCAGGTGGCCGCGGATTGAGGTGGCATTAATGTGGCAAACTTGCAGTGAGCGCGATGAGTTCGGAGCTGGAGTGGACAAAGCTGGAGGTGGAGGGCCTGATGGGCATCGTCATTGCCAAGACGGCCCTGGAAGAGGGCTCGACCCCGTGTGCGAGATGACCGAGGAGGGAGGATGTCCAGTGGCAGTAGCAGCAGTAGGCATGGCCGTGCGTGCGTCACGCGAGCCACCCCGGGGTTGTGCAGACGAAGCACCGCGACCACGACCTCCGCCACGCGAGGAGGAGGCAGATACACCAGGCCGCTGCGACGAGTCAGTTCCTGAGTCAGAGAGATAAGATAAGATAAGATAATTTATTTATTGAGCGCTCTGGGACAGGTCCCCTCAAGCGCTGACTAGTCAGGTACATATAGGCTTTGATTTTGTATATATGATAGTGATACATTTAATCTAGGTATCATAATCGTGCTGGTATTCTGTATAAACTAAGAGAGAGAGAGAGAGAGAGAGAGAGAGAGAGAGAGAATATCATTTATTTGATCCTGGAGCTATTGCTCCCTAAGGACCACAGGCAAATATACAAAACATGAGAACAGTAACATAATTAGCCAGTGCACAAGAAGAGAAAAATAAACACAAATAGTTAAGGTAAAGCAAGATAACAGAATATAAAGTAGAGTGAAACAAAAACATTATAAAATAAAATCAAATAAGAAAACTAAAGAAAAATAAAAATAAAATAAAATAAAAAAGATATAACCTAAGATAATAATAAGGTGAGACAATCAACCAAATCGCATACATGCATGCGTCGACCAAGTAAATAGAGTAAAGAAAACTAAAATAAAATAAAAACAAATGAACCTAAGGTAATAATAAGGTGAGACATTCAACCAGATACTATGAATATATGTGTCGACCAAGTAGGTGAAGTAGGTGAAGCAATCGCAAGCTACAAGAACCAAGGAATTAGAACTAGGTAGTCTAACTTAGCATAACGTAACGTAGCATACCAACGCCTAGCCTAGCCTAACCCGACATAACCTAGAAACTTAGTCAGGTGGATTCACTTCACGCGCCTCCTCCGCTATCAGGTAATTGTAGCAGCGCTGCCGGAAGTCAGCAAGAGATACAGCTGTAGTAATTTCGGGCGGTAACGAATTCCATAGATGGATCCCCATTACTAGAAAAGACTTCTGAAAGGCGACAGTACGAGTTGGGGGTGCGCGAAGTGTGTCTGTACGTGCCGGGTTCCGACGCCCTACAACGTTAGGCCGAAGCCGAAGCTGCTCACCAAAGAGTCCAGGCTCACTGAGGCATAGGGCCTTGTAAAAGAGACAGTCAATGAAGAGTCTGCGGCGGTTGCAAGGCTTGAGCCAACCTAAATTGCGCCTATGACGGGAGATATGCACATGCCGCGGCGGTCGTAACAGAAAGCGCACGCAGTTATTTACCGCTACTTGAAGCTTTAATTCTAATTCATCGGAGAGATTTGACAGCGCCGCGGCACAGTAGTCGAAGTGAGGCAAGACCAAGGCAGTGACCAGACGACGCCTCAGGTCTAGGTTCATGTGGTTATCGTTCATACGCAGCCGATAGAGCGCTGCAGCCGCCCTCCCGCACACCTGGGTGACATGCAGGGACCACGAAAGAGTGCTGTCTAGAATAACGCCCAGGTAGCGAAGGGAGGGCACATAACTGATCGACTCGCCTTGCAGCAAGGGTGTAGGAAGAGACGAAAGGTTCAGATCACTGATATACCTGGAGCTGCCGAAGATCATTGCCTCAGTCTTGTCCCCGTTCAGTCTTAAACAGTTAGCCTGACACCACCTTGCAATGTTTTCGGCATCCTCACTCACTAATCGAATGCAGTCTGCAAGCGTAGCAGGTGGGCATTTGAGATAAATGACCAGGTCATCAGCGTAGAGCAGATAGGAACAATGGTGCAGACATTGTGGCAGGTCATTGATAAAGAGCGAAAAGAGCAGGGGACCCAGCACACTGCCCTGCGGAACGCCGGACCGGAGGAAAAGCCACTCAGAGAGCTCATCCCCACCATCGCGGACCGCTTGTAAGCGACCATGAAGGTAAGAATGGAACCATCTGAGGGTATCTAGCGACAAACCGAAGCCTCGAAGCTTCTGCAGCAATAGTGCATGGTCAACTGAGTCGAAGGCTTTTGTAAAATCGAAGAATACTGCCAAGGTAACCATACGATCATCTACTCCCTGCCGAATGTCATCCGTCAGCCGCAGGACAGCCGTCTGAGTCCCCGTACCCTTACGGAAACCAGTTTGACGCGGATCGAAAGAGTTCCTATCTACCAGGAAGCGCATGACCTGGTCAAATACTACCCGTTCAAGTACCTTGGAAATAGCGCACAGCAGCGAGATAGGGCGAAAATCCGAGCACGACTCCGGGCGCCTCACCTTAGGTAAAGGCGTAACAAGAGAAAATTTCCACAGCGAGGGAAACACACCCGCACACAGAGAGGCATTGAAAAGCGCCACAATCAATGGCACCAAAAGAGACCGGAACGCTTTATAGGCCTGTATAGGGAGACCATCAGGTCCGTACGCGCACGTGGTAATTCTAGCCAGAGCATCCTTCACACATGCCGTATCAACACACGCAAAAGAAAACTGCCGAGCATCGCGCAAAGTACCAGAAGGGTCAATAACGCGAGAGAAAGCAGGCAGTGGATCGCAGGAGGATATGGAAATGAAGTGTGCATTGAAAGCCGATAAAGAGAGGTGTGCCGGAAGCACATGACTAGCCGACTTAGTAAGGCCTAGCTTGTCTATTACGCTCCAGAACTGACGAGTATTGCCTGACGCATCGAATTTGGCCTGAATATATACCGACTTCGCAGTGCATAGTTGTCTCTTCACCTCTTTCCTGAGTGAAATATACCTAGCGTGCGAGGACAAAGACCGCGAACGTTTGAAAGCTCTAAAGCAAGAGTCCCTATCGTGCATAAGGCGTCGCAGGTCAGTGGAAATCCATGGTGCAGGCGGACGCTTAACCGTAATCACACGCAACGGAATAAACCGCTCCAACAGCTCCCGAACAAACGTATTAAATACTGAGAGCATACAATCAACACTCGGTTGGCTAACAAGTAACGAAGGATCAAACGACGCCAGCGCCTCCGATGCAGCCTCTTGATTGACTTCGTCCCACGGCCGGTAACGAATGGTCCTAGGAGTAGAGCGGGGTACCGTATACTTGATGGAGACATATATTAAATCATGCCCCGAAAGGAAGGGCTGGGCAGACTGACCCCACGCTGTTAAAGAACCGAGATCACTGACAGCGCAAATATCCAGCCAGGTGTGTGACGACTGCGTGTGATGAGTCGGCTGGAGCGGAACAAGGCATAAACCTTGGGAGGCGAGGAAGTCCTTGAGATGTTGTGCGTCGAACTTAGAAGAGAGGAGATCAGCATTAAAGTCTCCCAGAACTGCAACAAAGTTGTAGTCCGGGATAAGAGCACTCAGCTCCGCTTCAAAAAAATGCAGAAAGCCTGTATGAGGCGGTCTATAGACCACTGCTACAAGGATCTTCGGGCGAGAGGCAGCCCACACTTCGGCTATCAGAAATTCAGGCACACCATCGCGTTGCAGCGCCGACGATGAGGCAACGATCCGGGCACTCAGCTCCCTTCGAAAAAATAGGGCTATTCCGCCACCCCGGCGTCCCCTGCGGTCAATCCGAAGGACAGTATGGTCCGGAAGCGAGATCTGCTCATCCACTATATGTTCTTTGAGCCAGGTCTCCGAGACGGCAATAAGGTGGTAAGGGTTAGGACGGAAGAACTCGCGGAACTCGTCAATATGAGCGAAAAGGGACTGCGCGTTAAGACAACACACATTAAGAACATCATCACGGGGTTGAGTGGTGGAGCTCGAAGAGCCAGCACATACGTTAGTGACAGGGACAGCCGATGATCTCGCAGGTAGTCAAGCGTTGGGCGTCGAAAGGGTAAGATCCGACTCCGACCGAATGGCGATAGGCTCGGACTCCGCATCACGCTTTGCCGTAACCGTCCCGTTCTTCACTCAGATGTAGCTGAAGCCGCACTGCCTGCCACGCTCCCGTGCTTTACCCAGCAGCGCACTCACCGCGGAGGAGAGATGCTCATTAATGAACACCGGGCTATGCGGGTGCTCACCTGCCAGGCCGAGTTGATCCGCATAGAGATGACCATAGGTGCGCTTGGCTGCGAGTACGCGATTTCGGCAATCAACCGATTGCAGCCTGACCAGCATTAAAGGCGGTTTATTCGTGACTCTGTTACTCTTAATACGAACAGCCTCAAGCACCTCTGAATCAGCAACAGCAGCCGAGAGACGCGTCATAGTAGAGCGAAAAATGGCAGTGAGATCTTCACCTGCCAGCTGAGGTACGCCTGCGATCATTAGGTTGCGGCTCAGCGCATTTTGCTCTAGGACTTTCACTCGATCTGCCAGCTTAGCAATCGTAGCAGCGTCTGCAGCTCGAGCCGCCTCCAGGCCATCAGTTTTCGCCGTGAGCGCGATATTTTGGGCACTAAGAGTGTCTACTTTACCGCTGAGCTCAGCCACAAGGTCCGTAGTAGTTTTCGATAGTTCGTCGACCTTGGAAGAGAGATCATCAACCCTGGCTGGAAGAGTTAGGAGACCATCGATTTTCGCAGAACTTGCTTGGATTGCCGCAAGGACTGTGTCAAGAGTAGTAGACTGCGTGGATGAGGGGTTGACATCACTAGTGAGCGATCCACCCGTAGCACTTGCACCGGGTAGTACATCTACAACAGTAGGATTGCCAGTAGAATCAGAGAGTGCCTTTGAAGCAGCAAGAGCCGAAGCCAGAGCGACGCAATGCTTGCATTTCATGGGCGTCCTGCCATTTGGCTTTGTCGACTTCGCAAATAGGCCGCAGCTGGGGTGGTAATAGCCACTGCACTTATAACAGTGAACCGGGGATCTGACTTCCTTTTTACATCCCTTGCAAATTCTAATAGTTTGTTGCGCCTGGAGGTCTGCAGCCTGGTCCGCCATAATTAAGCTAGAGTCAGTACAGAGGTAGAAGGTAAATAGGCTTGGTAGCGAGCGGGCGAGGTGCGGAGAGAAGAGCCGGGTTTAGCTGCAATCACCAGGCGGAACGAGCAAAGTCCAAATCCACGAATACTAGTCCAGAGTCATGTCACACCAACACAATACACACGCGCAAAGTTATATACACTAGAGCCAAAGAGCAGATAGCCCAACAGAAAAATTCACTAAACCACGATAAATGCACTTTGGTCGCAAGAAAAATGCGACGAGAAACACGACAGGCAACGAGAAATCACTTGGCACGTCCCGTGGTCAACACGCGAGCAAATAGACACACAAAACAATGAGAAATTAATTAGAATATACGGAGTAGAATGATAGCGACTGCGTTGATTGAGTTAGGAAGAGAGAGAGAGAGAGAGAGAGAGAGAGAGATAGATAGATTGATTTATTTAGCGTTTCGCTACTTATATACATCGTTTACAGCTTATCCTACTACTTAATACTACCTCCTTCCTATTTTTACATTTCCCTCCTTCCTTAGTTATTGCATCTCCCCTGCACGCATCCATTCTCTTAATCTACGTTTAAAAATATCTAGACTTTGCGCCGACTTTACGTCATTCGGTAAGTTGTTGAACATTTGATACCCCTTGTAGGCAAGCGTTTTTTGACCGGTAATAGTCCTACATCTGTTAACTTGGATATTACCTCGCTGTCTCGTACCATATTGGTGATTTTCATTAATATGCCTCATTTCATTAGATAAGTACTTTGGCACAGCTCCGATTTTGATCTTATACACTAGTATACATACATTAAACGCTATTCTTTCCTCGACCGACATGAAACATAGGGCTGACAACATTTCTTTGATCGGCGTATACCTGTTACATTTTAAAATGGCCCTCATGGCTCTGTTTTGAGCCTTTTGTAGAAGTTCGAGAGTATATTTGTTAAAGTTAAGCATTAGTGTACTACAGTATTCAAAGTGTGGTGCGATTATTGTTTTATAAATGGTGACACATGTGTACATTGATACGAAGCGGCTTATTCTATACAAGAAGTTAACCTTTTTTGCAACTTTCTTAGCTATATATATTCCAAAACTATCGAATCTCAGGTGTTTGTCGATTATAACTCCGAGGTATTTTATTTCGGCTTCTTCCTCTATTCTATCGTTATTTATTCTTATGTCACAATCTATAATGTTTAGCTTTCTGGGATCGCGTATCAACATAAATTTAGTCTTTGACGTATTTAATTTTAGGGAGTTTCTTTCCAGCCATTTCACCACTCTTGCCAAGTCCACATTCAGCTTTCTCTCAATTTCGGATCTATTTGTATCACTTATGTATATAATTGTATCGTCTGCAAACATTTTACAAGAACAATACTTCATTTCTTTAACTAGATCATTTATATATAGAATAAATAGTAGCGGTCCCAACACTGATCCCTGCGGAACTCCGTGCCGTATCTCTTTTTCAGTAGATGTGACATTTTCGTACCTGACCTGTTGTGTTCGACCTTTCAGATATGATTCGAACCAGTTGATGACATTTCCCGTTATACCGTATTGCTGCATTTTTTGAATTATTAATGTTCTGTTCACTGTCTCGAAAGCACGTTTAAAGTCCAAAAAGACCACTCCTATCATTTTACTATTGTCCATATCACTCCTCCATTTAGTTATTGTGTTTTGGAGTGCTGTCTCACATGAGTATTTTTCCCGGAATCCCGACTGTTCGACTGTTAATATGTTATTTTGTTCGATGTATGTTATAAGTTGATTTTTAACCGCCAACTCTAATATCTTTTCATACGTCGGCAACATATTAATTGGTCTGTGTTCAGTGGCTTTACATGTTCCCGCTATTTTTGGTATGGGAACTATTATAGAATTTTTCCAGTCTTCTGGGAACACTCCTTGTTGCATAGATTGGTTTATGAGTTCTCCAATGTCCTTACTTATTGTTGTCCAAGCTATTTTTAGGATTTCCGTGCTTACTCCTTCGTTAGTACCCTTTTTATTTTTCATACCACGTACTAGTTTGTCTAATTCCGAAAAACCTACTTCTTCAAACTTCGAGAATTGGGTTTGTCTAGTTGTTTGCGCCTCTTCGGTGTAGTTCTGCAAACCCCTGTTGATGTGAATTTCGTTGACTATGCTTTCTATACTTTCGATAAAAAATGTATTGAATCTGTCGGCGTTCGTCTCCTCTGCTTTGTATTCAACGTTGTCAAAGATTATCTCTTCTCCGCTGCGCAGCGATGTATTCTTGTTTCCGATTAGCTCTTTCAATGTTCGCCACATCTTTGTTGGGTTTGATTTTTTATTGTCAATACTTTCTTCATAATATTTTCTCTTTTCTTCTCTTATTACTCTCACAACTGTATTTCTGCACTCTTTATACTGCAACCAATTTTCTTCGTTGTCTGTAAATTTGGCTTTTTTATATGCACAATCCCTCTTTCTACTCTCATTTCTAACATCCTCCGACATCCACGGCTTATTCTTCCAACAAATTGGTATCGTCTTCTTCCTATGGGGCGCTACGATATCTAACGTATCCGTGATACTGCCTATTACTCTTGTCGCTACCTTATTTATTTCTATTTCACCCTGGTCCCACTCACTTGCAATTCGACTAAGTATGTTACTAAAGTTCTGCTCGTTGAAGTTTGTAAAGTCTCTTGCAGTCACCTCCACTAGGTTGCCCTTTTTGACATGGTTATATACATCGCCTATATTAATTTCTATTAAGTTATGGTCAGTTATTTTCGGCGTATCTAATACTTCCGTGTGTATGTAGAAGTTCGAGAATGCGAGGTCAATCGTAGTTCTGGAAGTTTCTGTAACGCGTGTGGGGGTGGTAATGTATTGTTTGTACCCTGCGCACGCTAATTCTTTGATCAACCTCTTAGAGTAACTGCTATTTTTCGAAATGTCAATATCAAAATCCCCTACCATTATTACATAGTCTTGGTCAGCAAGTTTTTCACACACTTTCACTATCTCACTAATAAAAGCTCCATCACTTGTGTTTGGTGAGTGGTATATGTTGCATATGACAATTTGTTTCTGTTTCTCTGTAGCCCTAATCGTACTTATCCATACATTCTGATTGATTTCCTGCGAATCCATACTAATGTACTTTATATCGTGTCGTATGTATGTAAGGACGCCTCCTGTTCTACTGTTTGTCGAGTCACCTCTTACCAATCTATAGTTTTTTATCCAAAGTTCATTATCGTCGATTTGCTTTGTCACGTGTGTTTCAGTCAGACATAGAATCTTTGGTTTTCGTAGTACGGTGAGTTCTTCTATTTCATCTCTATGCTTGATGAAACCTTGTGCATTTAACGCTAGTAAAAATGTGTTCTCAGACCCTCTATTTCTTAGCGCTGATTGCTATTTATCACAATACTGTATGTTCATGCGCCTCTGCTGGACCATTCGTTTGTAGCTGCCACATTCATAGTCGGTAGCTTCATGATCATCCTGCAATTCTTTCAAGTTAAATTTCTCTTTCATCTTTGCACAGTTGCAACACTTTTTTGTCTCAACTTTGCAGTCCTTCTCCGCATGTTTTCCTGCGCATCGTCTACAGCTAGTTTCATTCCTGCACTCGGACGCATTATGGTTGAAACCCCAACACTTGTAACAGCGCCTCACACTAACATAGTCCCATACCCAACAATTTTTCCATCCTATCTTTATTCGTTCTTTCTCTATCATCTTTTTGTGTGTCTCCGGATCAACTTCTAGTATTATTGTTAATTCTTGTTCGTTTTTTGTAATTTTTTTGATTATCTTCATTTGGAACGTTGGTTTTTCAGTATCAAAGTCATTTTGCGTACAAATTTTCTCTACAAAATCCGACTCTTCTGTTTCTTCAATTTTCTCGTCAATTCCAACCACTTTTATCTTCGGTAATTTCTTTTGAGGTACGTGCACTTTGTACTGGGCGCCTAGATTCCTTTTTAATACTTCTCCTAATATCTTCTTATCATTCTTTTTTTGGCACTCCAGAATGACTCTACCTTTCGGTCCTTTCGCAATTCTATCGATTCCGATTCCTAGTTGCATTAGGTTTACATTATTCTTTATCGTCTCTGTTGTTTGTTCACTTGTTTGATCTTTTATAGGTTCGATAATAATTTCCTCCCTCCTGCTATTTTTCGTGATCCTTGCGTATGTGTTCTCTGGTCTTCGTTCCCCGTTGGTTTCAGGCCCAGTTTCAGCACCAGCTTGTAAAACCGTTTTGCTTTTGTTACACTCTTTAATACACTCCTTCAGCATTCTTATCTCTTCTCTTAACTTGTACGTTTCTTTTGCTACTTCCGTTTCAATTGTTTCTTTTAGGACAGCTCTGAGTTCCATACTCATAAATCCTTTTACGATATTTTGTTTAAATTGACCCATCTCTCTTATCACTATTTCTTACAGTCCTTCTTCCCTGTTTATTATCTTCTCGCACGACGTTTTGAGTAGTAGCATTTCTTGCATGATCTTGTTCAGCTTTCCATTGACGGTCCATTCCTCATCGGCTGGTTCCTCTTCGTTTGTGCACTGTTGTAATCTGTTCCTGTCCTCGCTGCTTGCGTCCTCTCTACGGCGTTCTTCTATACGACCGTCACATTTTACAAATTCATTTTTACTATTGTATACCTTGTGCAAGCCAGCACAGCTTTGATGAAAGTCCTTTAGACAGTTTTTACACTCATATATTGTCTTTACAATCAGCTTTTTACATTGTTTACATTTTACTTCCTCGCTCCCTGGCATTTTCAAACCCTGAGTGATATCGTTTTACTCTATGCCAGAGGAGGAATTTCATTCATCATCGAGAGTTTGTTAGTAAGAGCACGGATCCTCGAGTTGGTTGTCACTGTAGTTTCTGGTTACCGACAGGTGACCAGATTGTTCCCCACTGTGATTGTCACTGGCGTATGTTTACTAGACGCTTATCACTGTTCAATATGGCTGATCTTACTGAGATTTGTCGGCAATATTGACATGTGAGACACTTTACTCGTATAGCCGCTTTGGACGTGATGAAGAGAGGGGAGAGAGAGAGAGAGAGAGAGAGAGAGAGAGATTGATTGATTGATTGATTTAATATACCCAAGCCAAGGCCAAAGGGCAAAATAGAAAATATACAGTAGTACAGCGATTACAATTATAGAATAGGATAGTAACTTAAAAGTAGAATAAAATGAAAGTAAAAATAAAAATAGAAATGAATAAACAGACTAGCATTATTAGCAGTACGGATAAAATGAGGTAGCAGACTAGTGCGTAGATGAAATAAGATAAAATTACAGTAGAATGGAATAGGCTAAATACGCGTGAGACCAAATACACTCCTAATTACATGCGTACTGGTAAGACAGAGCACACACACCGTCACCAAAGATGTCAGCTCGACAGGCCAAACTCGGACGCAAACAAATGCGAGTAAAGCATACCCTTAAACGTGTTTAAGGAGGAGGCCAGGGAGATGTTGCTGGGAAGGGAGTGCCAATAATAAATAGCCGAAAGACTGAATGAGTTCCTGTAAGTGGCGGTACGATGGGAGGGAATGCTGAAGATATGTGACGGGTTAGCCAGACGGCCAGATCTGCGTAAAAGAGGATCGAGAAAGGTAAAAAGTTCACGCAGATAGGACGCTGACTCCAAGTGGAGAATGCGATGGACTTGGATACCTAAAAAATATAGCCTGCGATTGCGCACTGACAACCATCCCAGACGCCGTCTGTAGGGAGAAACATGCTCGTCACGTTTAAGGTCAAAAATGAAGCGTATGCAGCAGTTCACTAGCCTCTGTAACGCGGTGTTAAGCTCATCACTAAGGCCATGGTATACGAGGCAACAGTAGTCGATATGGGGCAATATCAAAGTCTGTACTAGTCTAGATCTAAGCGCGGTCGAAAGAGAGTTCTTATGAAATTTGAGTTTGAACAAGAAAAAATGCACTTTTTGTGACATATGCGCAATGTGCCTTTTCCACGAGAGATCAGGAGAGAAGAAGACTCCCAAGTTGCACGCTTCGCTCACGAATGGTAGGGACGTATGGTTTACAATTACGGTAGGAAGCTGGTTTAGGCTCAAGTCGCTGACGTGAGCGCTACTACCAAGGATAAGCACTTTGGACTTAGCTAGGTTGAGTTTGAGCCCATTTGTATTAGCATAACCGAAAATCGCATCAGCGTCCTGAGAAATCAAGAAGAGACCGCGACGAATATCTACAGGTCGACAGGAGAGGTAGATTTGGGTATCATCAGCGAACACCATAGAGCAGGAGTGATGTAAGACCGAACAGATGTCGTTTATAAACAGAGAAAATAAGATGGGTCCCAGGACAGAGCCCTGAGGGACTCCCGAGGTAAAGAGAGAGAGAGAGAGAGAGAGAGAGGGAGAGGGAGAGGGAGAGGGAGAGGGAGAGGGAGAGGGAGAGGGAGAGGGAGAGGGAGAGGGAGAGGGTGAGGGAGGGGGTGGGGAGGGGGAGGGAGAGGGAGAGGGAGGGGGTGGTGAGGCGGTGGGGAGGGGGGGGCGGGGAGGGGGGGGGGGGGAGGGGAGGGGGAGGGGGGGAGTAGAGCAGAGCAGAGCAGAGCAGAGCAGAGCAGAGCAGAGCAGAGCAGAGCAGAGCAGAGCAGAGCAGAGCAGGGCAGGGCAGGGCAGGGCAGGGCAGGGCAGGGCAGGGCAGGGAAGGGCAGGGCAGGGCAGGGCAGGGCAGGGCAGGGCAGGGCAGGGCAGGGCAGGGCAGGGCAGGGCAGGGCAGGGCAGGGCAGGGGAGGGCAGGGCAGGGCAGGGCAGGGCAGGGCAGGGCAGGGCAGGGCAGGGCAGGGCAGGGCAGGGCAGGGCAGGGCAGAGCAGAGCAGAGCAGAGCAGAGCAGAGCAGAGAGTTTATTTCATCGGCCATGGAGCTAACGCTCTCTAAGGCCGCAGGCAATGTAACAAGAAATCACAATAAATACAAAATGAAGCTTAGAGTCATAATATCACAGGTTGATCCAAAATGTACTTCAACTAGTAAAAATAAGAATCGAGCGAGCTAGCAACAGAAGGAGACTCCCAATAGCCACTGCGCAAGGCCGGGCGGGTCCGCTTCACGTTCCTCCAGCGCCATGAGATGACGAAAGCATCGAGCACGAAAGACAGATAGAGTAGGCGCCGACGTGACATCAGGCGGAAGCGAATTCCAAAATCGAATCTCTACGACAAAAAAAGAATTTCGCCAAGTCGACGTGCGCGCAGGTGGAACATAAAGCGTATCCGTCCGAGCAGGATCACGACGCGACACCAAGTTGGCGCGAAGCTGGAGCTGTTCGCCAAAGAGTCCTTCTGCTGGCCTCAATCCCCGGCTCGCTCAATTTCAGCTGGGCGGCACTTGAGGTAAACTACCAAATCATCGGCGTAAAGCAAGTACGAACAGTAGTGCAGGCGACGCGGCAAATCGTTTACAAAGAGCGAGAACTCTTTGAGTTTACGAGAGCGGAGACCAAGCACACTGCCCTGGGGCACACCGGACGTAGGCGGGAGCCACCCTGACCGCCGCGAACTGCCTGGACCCATATGCGAAGATATGAGTGGAACCAACCCAGCACACCGGCTGAAAACCCAAGAGCACATAGCTTATGCAGTAGCACCGCGTGATCAATTCTGTCGAAGGCTTTAGTAAAGTCAAAGAGTACGGCTAGGGTGACCATACGCTCATCTACACCTTGGCGGATGTCATCGGCTAGCCGCAGGACAGCAGTCTGAGTCCCTGTCCCTTCCCGAAACCCAGTCTGACGCGGGGCCAGCAGGTTGCGCGACCGAAGGAAGGATGTAACCTGGTCAAACAGTAGCCGCTCGAGAACCTTTGAGAGGTCGCAGAGCAAGGAGATCGGCCGGAAGTCGGAACATGCCAGCGGCACACGAGTCTTAGGTACAGGGCACACAACCAAAAACTTCCAAAGTGCCGGAAAGCTGCCGCTCCCGAGAGAAGAGTTGAACAATGACTCTAAAAATTCAGTCCTGGCAATAGTCCGTTTCATTGATAGTCTAACGAGGGCACGTATCTCGGAGGATTCTGAATATAATATTTTGGATTACCACTGGTTTCACCTGCAAAACAGCTTGTCACCAGAAGTACTCTACCATTTTATTATTTTCATGAAAATCACGGACATTAAACTTGAACTATGGAATAATGACCCAGAAAAGTTCTACGAAGAGGAAGAATTGCTCTGTTATCCCGATGGCCTTCGTGGCGAAGTCAGCGAGCTGGTTTCAAGAACCACCGCTATTTGACCGAGTCGGGACCGAGCGTTTCTGCTATCTGACGAAAGTAGGGGCCTCCTATTTCTTGTGGACGGTTTTCTGCGCAGCCAGTTCGCGCAACTCCGCTACACTGTCGGCCCCGATGTTGAGGGGATCGCTGCCGAATAGTGGGGGTCAAGCCCGTCAAATAGCAAAGGGCAAGTGTGGTCAAATAGCGGAGTTCGTGAAATAGCGGGTGGTCAAATAGCGGAGGTTCGAGTGTATGTAATACATGGCTGTTTACAAGCTAATGTCATGCCAAATCAAATAAGCATTTGAATATAATCAAAGTAGCTGATCATCTTATCGTTTTCTTTTTTTTTTTTTTTTAATTTTGGTTTCAAAATTCATATCTTCCTGAAGATTGTTCATCCAACTGTTAACGACGGACCTCATGCATCAGGTACCACATATACCAGAGTACGTCCTGCTAGGCCATAACCGTTGCCCTTACCGAAATAATCAGATTAAAGTAAGGAGTTGAGAGCGTGAATCTATGGTTAAATAATGATTTGAATCACTAAGATATCAGACATAATCTGTTCATTTTTTGAGTGAATATATCTTTGAGTATGATTTATAATAACATACGAATATGATTTTTCATGAATCGCCGACATAGTAACTGAAATATATTGTTTAACAACCCGATAATTCGAGTTCGGTTGCCAACACAGAGTTATTCTATATATGGGGAATTCCACGCCAACTCACCGAGCCCGTGACCCTGACCAATTTTGATTTTTCTGATTTTTTTTATATGATCGACCTTTCTCCAAAAACCACGAAAAAGGTGTTTTTTTTTTTTATTCAGACCCTTTCTGTTCAATCGTTATTGGAGCTATCTCAAAAACGCCATTTTTCATATATTTCAAAAAATTCACAAAAATTCGTTGGAGTGAAACGATGATTTTAAGCCCAGAATGGGAATGTGATTCGAGTTTCACTAGTTTCTGGAGCGATTCAAACATTTCATTTCAACAATTTCAACGCAAGTTGTACGATTTTTTTGTTGAATTGAAATGTTTGAATCGCTCCAGAAACTAGAAAAACCGGGATCACATTCTCATTCTGGGCTCAAAATCATCGTTTCACTCCAAGGAATTTTTGTGAATTTTTTGAAAAAAATAGAAAATGGCGTTTTTGAGATAGCTTCAATATCGATTGAACGAAAAGGGTCCAAAAAAGAAAAAAAAAAACACCTCTGTTACGTATCCCATACCTACTCTATACCTATCCGATACTCTTCTTCATTACCCTCACTATCAATACCGAAGACATAACATCCTGCATGCATCCAGTTTCACTGTCTCTAATCAGAAAGAGCTTCCATCCTTACATTCGCAGAACTTCATCCCTACCTATACGCACCTCCATAAGCACGCTCACGCCCGGAAGAACAATGGAACAAAGAATGATCTCATCAATTAGCTCATCAAGCAGATCACCAGTAGCTTCCACTTGCACTTGCATCCAAGCACTTCGATCAGAATTATTAACGAGAGCAGTCGCTCCAGCACTTGCACCAAAATCGTCAAAGAGAGCACTCACTCCTAACTAGCTCTCGATAATATAAAACACTAACTCAAAATCACTCATCACTTATACTCAATAACGTGTACAGATGGTTCTACCATCTCTGTAATCACTAGTGATAAACCATTATTCTGTTATTATATATAAATTCACATCAATCTCCTATTACCTGAAATCCGGTTAACTTAAGGTGTAAAACGAGGGACGAACTCAACGATAGCTCTATCTTACCCATAAGAACAACGATCTCTATTCATTACATTGGTAGCAACTCTATGTCCATTCATTACATTGGTGGCAGCGGAACTACCTCGTTTACCGAAATATATAGTGACGAAAAGTGAATTCTACATCTTTACATACACGTGATACAAGTGATTACAAATTTCCGAACGTGCAACTCTTCGTGGAAGATTTACCACACCCTAAATCTTTGTGACAAGTCATAAAGAACAAATCCACTAAATCAACAAAATCTACAAAATCAACAAAATCAACAAAATCTACTAAATCAACAAAATCCACCAAATCACAAAATCTACTGAATCACTAAATCAACAAAATCTACTAAATCAACAAAATCTACAAAATCAACAAAATCTACTAAATCCACTAAATCTACTAAATATACCAAATCTACAAGATATCAAAGTGAGAACGTGACACATAGTTCTTCAACTACCTTTACAAAATCGAAGAAAACAACTCAGCAATAAAATCAGAGTTGTTAAAAGAAAAGAAGTTCGACAACATCCTCAAAGGCACCTAGCCCCACAAAGATTCATTTGAATCCAACTATCAGCGATCTCGCTACAACAAATCCAGATTCCTGAGCCGTGACATCTATACTCTTCTCGACGACTTCTCGACATCCGACATCTGACGCAGTCCAATACAACAACTTCATCTCCAAAATCAACTCAGATCCGTATTAGAATGAAAATTTTCATAATTCTCATCATCAGCTTGTAAGTTATCTATAATTATAATAAGCACATACACATATCTCAAACGAAATAATCCAACTCACAAACTCGCAAAATGCCTACTCCACCCGAAAACGAAACAGAAACCTCATACTGGTCTCTTAAAGACATATTAGATACAATCCCCTACTTTAATGGGAAAAACTTAAATATAAATAACTTCAAAAGAAGCTGTGAGGATGCAAAACCTCTCGTTAAACCAGCTCAACGTCCAGTCCTAACACGAATGATTAGAACTAAAATCTATGGGACAGCTGAATCCTACCTAGGATGCAAAGAATATAATAGTATTGACGAAATCCTAACAGTCTTAAAACGAGCTTTCTTACCAAAAAAATCAATTTTTGAATGGCAAGCAGAGTTGAATAATGTCAAACAAAGAAGCGACCAACGTGTTTTAGATTATAGCGCGACAGTCGAAGACATTTTATATAACACAACACAGGCTATTAACAACTCAAGCACAGATGATGCTGCTGGCATGATAACAGCAATCCAAACCAATGTACTCAAATGCTTTGTTAGAGGCTTGATTCCGGAAATTGAATTTAGAGTAGCTGGTTCACACCCAAATACTTTAGCAGAAGCTATTGAAACAGCTCTAACAGAAGAGCAAGAATTTCTAAATCGCAACGCTCGAAATACACAAGACAATAACCAACCCCGACAGCCTAATCAACAAAACCCTTCAAATTTTTGTAACTATTGTAAACGCCAGGGCCATATTATAAGTAATTGTAGGCAGCGCGACCGCAATAACCTGACACAACCTCCAAACAGACGACCACCTAATCAACCAAACACACAATATCCTCCAACATTTCGTAACTATTGCAAACGCCAAGGACATACAGTAGCGAATTGCAGACAACGTGCCTACAATACCCAACAACAGCAGTCCCAAAACCAACCCCAACAGTCAGATCAACAACCAAACCAACCCCAACAGTCAAATCAACAACCTCACCAACCACAACAGTCAAATCAACAAAATACGCAATTGTTATGAATAGAGTTAGAGCTGCTACCGATGTAATGAGTAGGGATCGTTGTTCTTAAGAATAAGATGAAGCTGTCGTTGAGTTCGTCCCTCGTTTTACACCTTAAGGTAACCGGGATCTGGATGATGAGTGACTGATGTGAATAAGTATATTAACTGAATAACTGTTTATTGGTTTACGAGTCGTAAAGCTTAAGTGGTAAGTGATTCTGAGTTAATGATTAAGAGCGAGTCTGAGACTGACTGTCTTCTTCAATGATCTGAATGCAAGTGCTTCTAGCTCGAGTGCGAATATATAAAAATGGCTACCGATCTTAGTAGTGAGATCATCCTTTTCATTGTTCTCCCGGGCATGAGCGCATTGATGCAGGTGCAGTTTTATGGGTGCATAGGTAGGGATAGAGTTCTTGGAATGTAAGGGTGAGACTTTCTCTGATTAGAGGTGGCGAGACTGGATAGATGCAGGATGTTGTGTCTTGGGTATTGAGAGTGGTAGAGCATAGAGGAGTATGGAATAGGGTGGAATACGTAACACAATATTCTTGCATATCTTGTAACTATTGCAAACGTCAAGGTCACACAATTGAAAATTGCCGAAAACGCGCCTATAATAACACACAGAGACAACAACATCAGAGTCCTTTAAACTCGAACTCAGTCCGCCGGGAGAACGTGCCGATGGACCCAACACAAGCTCAGCCGCGTTCAATAACACAATAAATCACGTCCTCGAAACAGAATCAGAAGCAATACACGGACTATTGCCAGTTGCCGAAATCGATACAAAAGAATTGAAAACGAAATCTAAATTTATAATAGACACCGGTGCGGATTTGAACATCATTAAAATCAATTCCCTAAAAGAAGAAACCGAATGTGACAGAACCAAAATACGGAAAATGACGGGAATAACAGACGGATTTACTAATACTTCAGCGGAAACTAAATTGAAAATTAACAATAAAGAACACACATTTCACGTCGTCCGCGAAGATTTCCCAATAGCTCAAGACGGTATTATTAGACAACCCTTGTTATATAAAGAAAAAGCTACCATCTTCTATGAAAATAATACATTAACTTTGACAGATACTGTAATTCCCTTCAAACTCCCAAAACACAAACCGCACATCGCAACCCTTATTATAATACCAGGCCGTACCGCTCAAGTAATTCCTCTTAAAGTCTCAAATTCAGAAATCAACGAAGGCTATGTAGATACGATTAATTTAGGTCCCAATATTCACTGCGGTAAAGCATTAGTTACAAACAGTAACGGTCAAGCATGTATACTCGCGATAAACTCAAACGAATCAGCTGTTGAAATAAGCGTGCCGACGGTAACCCTAGAGCCTGTCAACGAACCTCTGAGTACACTCGATCCCAAAAGTTCCATAAACCAATCTGGTACTGTACAAATTTCAAAAATTAACGGTGATATACAAAAATGTTCAGGCACAATCCTTCATTTCATACCACAAAAAATTCAAATATTACGAGGAATCTCAGTTGAATTACTAAAAGCTTTGAATTCAAACGAGTACGAACTAATTGCTTACGCGAAAAATGATATAATCGGAGATATCATAAAAGACACAATCCCTAACAGCTCGCAAGTTATATACCACTTAATTATCACGGAAACTTATTCCAGTGATATAGATGATACAATCGATACTAAAACACTCAATTCTCTAAAAAACCATCTACAATCAAATAACACAAAATCAATCTCAATTCCTGACCTATCCAATGAACTAGGCAAACAAAAATGGGACAAAATCTTGCATTTAATAACCTCAACTTTCAACAACACGAACATCTCAATTCAAATCTACGATATCAAATCCAACAATCAAAATCAAAATACACAAACTAATCCATACGTGCTGACAATAAACGACGCGATCGAAACCAATACACCCGTCGATAATAATAATAATAATCGTTCCGAAAGATTAACAGTCCTTAAAAACTCAATGCACCTAGACCATCTTAACGATGAAGAAAAAGAATCTATACTCGCTCTTACAACGGAATTCAATCACCTATTTTTCCTACCAGGTGACACATTATCGAACACATTCTTAACAAAACACTCAATTTTAACGACAGATGATAATCCGATCAATGTAAAACAATACCGATACCCTACTGTTCACAAAGACGAGATACAAAAACAAGTTTCCGAATTATTAGACCAAAATATTATTAAACCATCATCCTCACCTTACAACTCCCCCGTTTGGGTCGTACCCAAAAAACCAGATGCAGAAGGCAACAAAAGATGGAGAATGGTCATAGATGCCAGAAAACTAAACGAAAAAACTATAGGTGACGCATACCCTCTACCAAACATAAACGATATACTCGATCAACTAGGAAACGCTAAATACTTCTCAACTTTCGATCTCGCTTCCGGTTTCCACCAAATCCCTATGGACCGAACTGACGCACACAAAACAGCATTTTCCACCCCCCACGGCCATTATGAATTTAATAACATGCCATATGGACTTAAGAACGCTCCAGCAACATTCCAACGATTGATGGACCAAGTTTTATCCGGTTTAGAAGGAAACATAGCATTCGTATATTTAGACGACATCGTTATCTATGCACACTCTCTTGAAGAACACGAAATTAAATTCAGAAAACTAGCTAATCGACTACAATCAGCAAATTTGAGTTTACAAGTAGCCAAATGCGAATTCCGAAGAAAAGAAGTTGCTTATTTAGGACATATCATTACAGAAAACGGCGTAAAACCAGACCCAAAGAAAATAACAGCAGTCAAAACATACCCAGTTCCTAAAACAGTTAGACAGATCAAACAATTTCTCAGTCTAATCGGTTATTATAGACGCTTTATCGAAAACTTTTCAAAAATATCCAGACCACTAACTACACTATTGAAAAAAGACGTTAAATTCCTTTGGACATCTGAACACCAAATGGCTTTCGAAACTTTACGAGACTCGATATGCACATCTCCTATACTACAATATCCTGAATTCGATCAACCATTCATACTAACAACTGACGCATCTAAATACGCGATTGGCGCCGTACTCAGCCAAGGCGAAATAGGAGAAGACCTACCGATAGCTTATACCTCACGCACACTTAACAAAGCAGAACTAAATTACTCTGTAATCGAAAAAGAACTACTAGCAGTCGTATATTCAGTACATCATTTCAGACCTTATCTATACGGACATAAATTCACACTCGTTACCGATCACAAACCTCTTGTCTGGGTCAGCAGCGTAAAAGATCCAACCTCGCGATTACTCAGATGGAGATTTAAACTCGAAGAATACGACTATAACGTTGTATACAAGAAAGGTCAAATCAATTGTAACGCAGATGCATTATCGCGCAATCCACCCGTAGAAACCGATAAATTATTTCCAATAAATGCGAAACGTAACCGAAACTCTAGTTCAGATAGCATATCAAAACCAAGCGCAAAACATAAGAAAGAAGCTCATCAATTCCCAACCCGCGCGCGACAAAGTACAGATGACTCACCAAATCCCGCTCCTACAAAGAAATACAAAGACGACGTCGACTCAGAAACTGAAAAAGACGAACCCAACCAAATTCCCATGGATTGCTTACCAACAATAAAAGAAACAATACATTTTCAAAATATACCTTTGACAAACTATTCATTAACCGAACGTTCTACAGACGATCAAATACCTACAAAAAAATTAATTTACCCCGACCCACTAGAAGAAGATATAGAAATCAATTCACTAACCGATACAGAAATGGACAGCCCCTCAGATAACTCTATGCAAGATCCATCCACAGGCGATACAACAGACAGTTTTCCAATGCCAAAAAATCCTATCAATGTTTCAAAATCTGTTAGACCAATGACAATTGACTCACCTACTGACATGTCTATCGACGACTTACCACTATCTAAAAGAATCGACCAAAAACGAAACGCTACATATACCGATATCTCTCCAGACAATCTACCCGTTGTAAGGAGACTAGGTACGTCTCTGACCACTATGTACGGCCCTGCTCTCCTAGCATGTACGACGATAGAACAATAAACGTAATCCCCAGTCTCTGTGGATACTCTGATCCAGAAACAAGTGTACAGTCACTTCTCCTGTCTATTACATGGCGCAGTCGGTATAGAACTAAAGATATACGTGCGTGTGAGAAGCAATTAAAATAAACTGCAAGCGAGTGCAGAACTAAGTAAGCGAATAAGATGTCGCCAACTGAATTCAGGGGCATTGCTCCAATGTCGATGGAAGGGAATATCGCTGAGAATTGGCGAAACTGGATAGCCAGATTCAACAACTACCTACTGGCGTCTGAAGCTAAAAAGAAACCCGAAGCAACGCAGTGTGCATTACTACTTCATTACATTGGAGAGGAAGGGTTCAAGATATTCTCAACCTTCACTTTCACAGAAGCTGAAAATGACAAACTAAGTGCTCTCATACAAAAGTTTGGAAGCCGTTTTCTTCCGAAAGAGAATTTGGCCTATGAAAGACATCAATTCTTTTCGTATCGCCAACGCCCTGGTGAAACCTTAGAACAATTCTTCACAGAACTCAAGACTAGGGCCAAAAAATGCAAGCTGGATGCACTTTGTGACGATCTCGTCAAAACCATGATCACGTGTGGCATCACTGAAACGTCCATACGAGAAAGATTGCTAGAGAAGGACGATTTGAAACTCGACGAGGCAATCGAATTGTGCTATATTCTCGAAAAGTCCAAGGAAAGGTCGCACAACATGGAAACAAAGCAAACCATCATGGTTGACGACGTTGGAAGAAGAAACAACAACAACAACAGCAGGAAGAACTCTCCGAAGGCCAAAGCTAAGTACATCAACGCGTGCACGGAATGCGGCAAATCCCATGAAATAAATAAATGTCTCGCGTTTAACAAGGTATGCTCTCACTGTCATAAGAAAAATCACTTCTCGGAAATGTGTTATCTCAAAAAAAAACTCAAAATCGAGTTCACATAAGGTAAACGAAATTCATGAGCAAGATTCCGATCCCGATGAATACTTATTCATAGGAGCGATAGGGAAAGACGATGAAGAAGAACGTTGGCATGGCAATTTATGTATGAATAAGCAAATGATGTCCTTTAAAATCGATACAGGCGCAGCTGCCAACATTCTTCCGATCTCTGCATTCAAAAAATTAGATCTACAAAATACAGAAATTCAGAAAACTGATGTCAAACTATATGGGTGGATTTCAAGAAGTGGGCCAAAACGTGAAACCACTTCCTATTTCCAATATGTTCATCTAAATATGCCTGATTATATATTTTTTCGGTGTAGACTGGTTTACTTCACTTGAAAAAAAATCGTAAAGCATTTCGAAGAAGATTAACATTCCTTTTTTAACTTTCAAACAGTCAAAATGTCATTTCGGCGACGTGACGTAAAGTCCGTTTCTCAGCTTTACACGTTTGTAAAAAATGGAATGCTATGTCTAAGAACTTTGCACCCATTCATTTCAAATCTCCAAGACCTAAGTTTACATAAAAGACAAGCAGTTTTGAAAAGTATTTAACCAAATGTGAGAAAAGTGAGAGAAAACCCGTGAACCTACTTTATTAGTAATCTCGGCGACGGCTCAAGTTTACTATTACACACACTCGGCAGGAAGTGCTAGTGGCATGTTTTAGCTGTCAATGGTTTCTGGATGTGTATGTGATATCGGCCCCGTACCATGAGTTCTCTATTATTTTATCCTTGACAGACAAAACAAAGTTTATAAGGCAATAATTTGCTTGTCACACTTATTCACCGTAATTTCGGTGACTGGACTAAAACGATTATTTATTATGGGAATTCCAATATTCTATTTTTCATGTGATATTTTGCTTGTTTGTGTGAGCTATCTTCAATGTTGATATTCTTACTGTACGTAGAAATTCGCGGGAAATATTTCAACGTCAAAATGTACATTCGGCGACGGTAATTCCGGCGACGTTACGGAATTACATTTTTCTTTTCTTGATGTCAAGTTCCTTTTTATGCATCTATTTCAATAAATATTTCCTTTTGTTCCATAAAAAGCTTATTATTCTGCCACGACATGCCGTAAAAAGTAATTTCTGTGATGCGTATGCAATTTCGGCGGCGCATTTGTAATTTCGGCGGCGCATTTGTAATTTCGGCGACACTCCTTCTTTTGAATTTTTAGTATTCTTGAAGTGCTCTTGAAAAGCTGAAGAGGTATTCATTTCAATCTAGTAGGTTTACTTTACATGAAAAATACAAACATCACACTTTATGAAGAATATTGCGTTCATGAATAAACTGCCGTTTTCCAATAAATATTGTGAAATATTACGAAATTTCATTCAAAAAGAGCGTTGCGTGTGTCAGATATTTGAAGTAGGGGCTTCACACGATTAGAAAATGTATACTACTCTAATGAAATGTCAATGTTGTTTTCTTCTGAATTGTCAGGCGAGTTTGGCCCACTTCTTGAAATCCACCCATATACATATTCCGGGGCCTTACTAAATGTTAAAGGAAAATGTACGCTAGACTGTAAACGAAATAATTTATACTATAAGGTAGATTTCTTCGTGGTAGATAACCTCGGAGAACCGCTTCTAGGACGCAAGTCCTCGGAAGAACTAAAGTTTGTTCAAAGAATTGATGACATCAACACTCATGATTACACAAAAATTAAACAAGAGTACAAAGACGTTTTCTCTGGAATTGGGAAAATTGGTAGACCGTACGAAATAAAATTAAAACCGAATGCCACACCTGTGATTCATCCAACAAGACGAGTTCCTTTACCACTGATGGACCCTCTAAAAGAAAGTTTAATCAAATTGGAAAAAGAAGAAATAATAGAAAAAGTCGAAGGTCCTTCAGAATGGGTAAATGCGCTCGTCCTTGTAAAAAAGAACGATGGTTCGATTCGAATTTGTATTGATCCCAAGGATCTAAATAAAGCTATAGAAGTTGAGCCAATACTTATTCCCACATTTGAGGAATCAGCCAGCAAACTAAATGGGGCAACTATATTCACTAAATTAGACGCAACATCGGGATTCTATCAAATACCGCTCACTAAAAAAAGTGCAGATTTACTCACATTCAATACGCCCTTTGGCAGGTATAGATTCATGAGACTAGCTTTCGGCGTTCGCGTAGCAACTGAAGTTTTCCATGACCGCTTTGCACAAATATTCAGTGACGTAGGTGTAATAGTAATAATTGATGACATTTGCATATATGGCAAAAATAAACAAGAGCATGATGAACGATTATTAGCAGTCTTAAAGAAGGCCAGAGACAACAACGTAAAATTCAATTTAAAAAAATGTGAATTTGGTATGAGTCAAATAAAATTCGTTGGTCACAATATCTCAGACAAAGGAATAACTCCAGATGAATCTAAGATAGCAGCTATAAAGAACTTACCCACACCAAGTAATAAACAGGAGTTGCAAAGAGCCCTAGGCATGCTAACGTACGTTGCTAAATTCATAAAAAATTTATCTGAAAGAACCGAGCCTTTGCGAAACCTCGTAAAAAAAGATATTCCTTTTGAGTGGAATGACTCACACCAAAAAGCATTCAACAATCTCAAAACATGTCTTACAAACACGCCTGTCCTCCAGTACTATGATGTTCGGAAAGACACCGTTTTGTCAGTAGATGCCTCGGAGGCAGGTCTTGGTGCAACTATTCTTCAAAACAAGTTACCGTGTGCGTACGCCTCAAAAGCCATGACCGATACGCAAACTCGCTATGCACAAATTGAAAAAGAGCTCTTAGCAGTCTGTTTTGGCGTAGAACGTTTTCATGACTATATATATGGGAAAAAAATCACGGTTGAAACTGATCACAAACCCCTAATTCCAATTTTTCAAAAACCATTAAACAAGTGCCCAACCAGACTGCAAAGAATGCTCATACAATTGCACAAGTATGACTTAGATGTTGTGTACAAGCCTGGAAAAGAGTTGTACATAGCTGATGCGCTATCGCGAGCTTACAATAAAGAGGACAAATATACAAGCTGGACGAGCGACATTGAAGCGCAAATCTGTTCCGTAAAATACGTAAATGCGACACCGAAAACAATAAAAGAAATTACAGAAAGTACAAAAAATGATCCGTAGCTCCAAGCATTAAAAAACACTATCTTGGAAGGTTGGCCAAACACCTTGAAAAAAGTAAATGTAATGGTCAAGCCTTATGCAAAATATAAATCAGAATTAGTTATAGTCAATGATCTCATATTTAGAAACAACTGCATTATAATACCCGTGGAAATGAGACAAGAAATAATTAACAAAATTCACTATTTCCACCAAGGAACCAAAAAATGTTTGAAATTGGCAAACGAAGCTGTATTCTGGCCAGGAATTTCGAATCAGATCAAGCAAATCACAGAGAACTGTTCACTCTGTCTTAGATACTCAAAGTCACAGGTTAAGGAACCGTTAAAATCTCATGAAATACCTACCTTACCCTGGAACAAAATAGCTTGTGATATTTTCGAAATTAATGCTCAGAAATACCTTCTAACAGTAGACTACTACTCAAAGTACGTTGAGGTCAGCGAGCTTAACAAAAACATGACCAGTTCAAATGTAATAAAACACTTGAAATCGATGTTTGCCACTCACGGCATACCGCTAACGCTAGTATCGGATGGAGGCACTCAATTCACTTCAGAAGAGTTTAAAGACTTCGCAAGAAAGTATGATTTTGTTCATATCTATTCTTCTCCAACCAATGCTCAGTCGAACGGTATGGCTGAGAGACACATACAAACCATAAAGAAAATGTTAAAAAAAATAATAGAAGGTAAAAAACATCTTCATTTAGCTCTTTTGCAGGACCGTAACACCCCCGTAATAGGAAATTTATCTCCAGCTGAAATGCTCATGCCACGAAGGCTGAGAGGCAACTTACCAAACGTAGTGCAAAACTATAAACCTAAGGCGGTACATTATGCAGCAAATGCCCTGATTAACAAACAGCAGGAAACTCAACGAAGGTATCACAACCGAAGAGGCGTAAAACCATTATCCGTAATTCCGAACAATACACCGGCACAAGTGCAAGTAAAACCGGGAGGGCTATGGCAACCTGCAAAAGTGCTAGATAAAGTAGGGTACCGGCGTTACAGAGTACAAACGCAAAACAGCGCTATTCTAACGCGAAATAGGCGATTCATCAAACCTACACAACGGACCATACAGTCCACTGAAAACCCTCTCACATTGACCAAAGCCAGAAATAGCACCGCACCAGCACAATATATTCCTATCAATTTTCAAACCGATTCTGACGATGACGAAAAAGCAGCAGACAATGACACAAGTACAGAAGGCAGTCTTCTCAATGACACAAACACACACTCTCCTCGCGGAGATGATAGCATGTACATCTCTGAAAGCGAAACTGAACAAATGCCTACGACTGTAGTTAGCGCGAGAGGCAGACCTATCATTCCCACCGATAGACTTCAAGTAGAACATTAAGATACAATTAAGAAAATCCATTGTAACTGTTCATGTAAAATATAAAAGGGGAGATGTAAGGAGATTAGGTACGTCCCTGACCACTATGTACGGCCCTGCTCTCCTAGCATGTACGACGATAGAACAATAAACGTAATCCCCAGTCTCTGTGGATACTCTGATCCAGAAACAAGTGTACAGTCACTTCTCCTGTCCATTACACCCGTAAATAAAAAATCACGTAAACCCATAAACACTTCGGCACCAACTTCATTTGAAAATAATCAAGAACAAAACCGCGATTCAAACCATATCTCAAACCAGCTTATCGATGATTCAGATCCAAGTGAGACACATAAAAATCAAACAAGGTACAGAGAACGTGAAAGCGCGCAATCCCCAACACACGCACACAAATACAGACTACGACCAAGAAAGCCTAAAACCCCCTCACCACTACCTACTTCCTCATCGTCGGACGACGACCACATGCCTTACTATAAACAAAAACTCCCTACCTCCAACGGATCGGAAACCCCAAACTCTAGAACGCCTTACTACAAACAAAAACTTCCTACCTCCAACGAATCATGGACATCGAATTCCAAAGATCCTCCTTGTAAAGGAATACTTCCGACTCCCAGTGAACAACAGATTCCTAAACCTAATTCCAGAAAACTATACTCAGACACTACCAGAAGAGAACAAGTAACAATACCCAAAATTACCATTCCACCACAATGGCAATAGCCCTCCAATCACTAAATCAATTTATCATAAACCATCCTATAAACAATTTCGAGAACTCCTAAAAATTTTACCAGACCCGACAAACGAACTCATAATAGAAACAACTGAAGACCTATTTACACAAGACGACAATATAGCACATTGCATTCCAGCCGACTGCATAATCGGACAAGGTATAGCACAAGAAATGATTGAACGCAACATTATAAATCGCGACGTGTTAGAATCAAAGAGCCCCCAAGTAGGTGACATCATAGTAACACCATACAATAATATCAAAGTATATAATCTTATCACCAAAGCTGAATTCGACGGCAAGCCAACGTATAAAACTATGTACGAAATTTTATGTAAACTCAGACGACAATTAGAATTAGAAAACGTACAGTCAATATCAATCCCAAAAATCGGTTGCGGACTAGACAAACTTAACTGGAAAACCGTTCGATCAATGATTTATTTCATTTTCCAAAATTCTCATATAAAAATAACTATTTGCGATTTCAAACCAATCCCAATAGCTGTACAAAATCCAGAAGATAACATTACAAACTCAAACTCAAATAACGAGAATCCCATGCAACTTGACTACTCAGACGTACCGACAAACCTCGAGAATAACTATACGAACAATATCACCGAAAATAATGTGCCCCCATTTAACGAAAACCAACAGTTACATAATATCGAAGAAACCAATCTAGACGAAGAACAACAAAATCCACCTCTAAATCTACTACCTCAAAATCCGATACCAGAACAAAACCCACCATTTCAAAATCCTATATTACGAGAAAACCAACCTAAAAATCCAATTCCACATTTCAGTCACACAGACCCGACGCCAATAGCAACCAATATAAAAGAAACAAACGACGATATTCTCATGAGAAAAGATAACTACGTACACTGCATGTCAGCCGATTGCGTCATAAGAAAAGGAGTTGCTAAACAATTAATCGACATCGGAAGTCTAGATATAAATTTTCTAAAATCTCAAAATCCTGAAATAAATAGCGTGATCATAACACCAAATAATAAGAAATTTATATTCAGCCTGGTAATACAAAAGAAATACTACCAAAAATCAACAATAGATGGAATATATAACACACTAATTATCCTTCGCGACATACTACAAACAAAACACATAAAATCTTTTTCAATTTTCAAATTAGGAAGCGGATTTGACAAATTAAATTGGTTCGCAATAAAAAAACACCCTCAGAAAAGTCTTTAACTACACAGATATCACAGTTAACATTTGCTTAAACGAGATCAACGTTCCTAAACCTGAAATAATTCAAGATATAATTCGCGAAAACCATGAATACGTAATAGCTGGCCATAAAGGAATAACTGAAACTTATAAGCGAATCCGAGCAATATACTTCTGGCCAAGTATGAAAACCGATATAGAAAAATTTATAAAATCATGCGATAGCTGTCAAAGACGAAAACTCGTGAGAAATAAAGTTAAACTCCCGATGGTAATAACAGATACGCCAACGACCGCTTTTGAAAAAGTATCCTTAGACATTGTCGGTCCCTTACCAACCTCAAATTCACAAAATAAATACTTGCTTACAATCCAAGATAATCTAACTGAATATTTAGATGCAATACCGCTAAAAAACCAGACATCAACAACAATCGCAAAAGCATTCGCAGAAAATTTTATTTGCCGCTACAGAGCACCCGAATCAATCTTAACAGATCAAGGTCCAAATTTTCTCAGTCCTATCATGAAACAACTAGCTAAAATATTCCGAATCAAACAAATAAAAACCACAGCTTACCATACCCAATCCAACGGCTCACTCGAACGCAGCCATCAAGTCCTAATCGAATACTTAAAACATTATATTAACAGTAAAAATAACTGGGACAAATGGATCCGATTCGCGATATTCTCATACAACACATCAGTACACGAAAGCACTGGTTACACGCCACACGAACTCATTGTCGGAACAATAGCACGTCAATTATCAAACATACGTTCAGACAAAAACATTTCAAATAAATACGAAGAATACTTACAGGAAATAATAACTCGCTTGAAAGAAACTAGACAAGACGCGATAAAAAACCTTAATAACGCGAAATCAAAATCAAAAATAAGATACGATGAACGCATAAACGCACACACTTTTCAACCAGGTCAATATGTCTACTCAATAAATGAAACTAAAAAGAAATTAGACGATCACTATAAAGGTCCTTATAAAATAATCTGTATAATTAACGACATTAACGCGGAAATCGAAATAAATGACCATAGAACAAAAATCGTACATATAAATAAAATCAAATTAGCTAATTAAATAACTAACTAACACTAATAAAACGAAAATACCACAAACACCCAAATGCATAAAAACTCTTCATTTCGAAACTCCATTAAATAGCAATAACTCGGGACAGAAGTTTATACTTCAAACTAACCGAACTCAAATTCAACAAATGCATGCAATCACTGGAAACATACATATATAGACAGAATCAACCACTATTCCATTCAAACAACCACGCTATCTGCGAAGTAGGACTATTCATTCAACCAACTGAAACAGACTTAAAGACATGCGACGTCAGACTCGGGAGTTTCGACGGAGTATACTGGACCGAATTACCTACATCAAACTCTTGGATTTACTCCCTAACCAAACCAGAAATTATGCATATCGTTTGCAAAGACGAAGAACCAATCCAAATAACTCTAAACAATTCTGCAATACTGGAACTCAATAACAAATGCACAGCAAATTCCCACACAATCTCACTATCCACAACCAAATACTACCAAACCATTGAAACACATTCCTACATACCAAAATTTAACTTGAACATTTCAGAAATCTACGACGAACCTAAAGAGCTACCGTTCATTCCAACAATTACACTAAACAAAACCCCATTCCTAACTTCCAAAGATCTATCCTCAAACGGACTAACTTTAGACGACATTATAAAAAGAACAGACGAAATAACTCAAAATCAAAGAGCTACAGACAACGACAACCGTATCGAAAACATGCTTTACTACATTTCCTCCCTATTCGGATCAGTATCGCTAGTTTATATAGCACAAAAATTTGCAACAGCTGAACGAATACTTAAAATATTTGAAAGATTCAGAAACACTAACCGAAATCAAGACTCTACTGAGCAAAATAATCCTCCAGCCATCACATGTGCACCAATTACACCAACTACACTAAACATAGAAGCTGCTCAGACAGCTCAAACATCCTTTTATACATGAATAAGACATTTATAAACGATTTTATTACCAATAAGCGATTTTACCTATATCATAACATACACCTTTACCACTGTAATACACATATTCACTAAACATAGAAGCCGCTCAGACAGCTCAAACATCTTTCTATACTGCATAAAAATGTGATATTGTAATTCAATAAAAACTTTATATATATCATCTATTATACCTACAATGCTAATAACACATGTAGTCAACTGTTATTCAAATATTTCAATATTTCAATACATACCTACCTTACCATTGTAATAAGGATGTTCAACATATCACATATTCACTAACTCAGTATAAGACATTTATAACTAATTGATCCTATTGCAAATAAGTAACCCTCATTATATTATAAACCATTCACTAACTCAGCATAAGACATTTATAACTAACCGATCTTATTGCGAATGAGCAATTCTAACTTTATTCTAATTTTAACTCAAATCATACACCTTGACACATTCACTAACGTGAATATACACCCAGGTATATTCGCTAGCGCAAACATACGCGTGGATGAATCTACTACCGTAGATCTACGCACATAGATACACTCACTAACGTGAACGTATACCTAGTATATTTACTATCGTAAATATACAACCCTATACCTAAAAAAAAAAAAAAAAAAAAAAAAAAATATTATATACATTTCTACTTTTACAAAAAAAAATTTCCTCCTGCTTCACAGGAGCAATATTTTTTTCCCCCGGGGATGGGCGTGTTACGTATTCCATACCTACTCTATACCTATCCGATACTCTTCTTTATTACCCTCACTATCAATACCGAAGACATAACATCCTGCATGCATCCAGTCTCACTGTCTCTAATCAGAAAGAGCTTCCATCCTTACATTCGCAGAACTTCATCCCTACCTATACGCACCTCCATAAGCACGCTCACGCCCGGGAGAACAATGGAACAAAGAATGATCTCATCAATTAGCTCATCAAGCAGATCACCAGTAGCTTCCACTTGCACTTGCATCCAAGCACTTCGATCAGAATTATTAACGAGAGCAGTCGCTCCAGCACTTGCACCAAAATCGTCAAAGAGAGCACTCACTCCTAACTAGCTCTCGATAATATAAAACACTAACTCAAAATCACTCATCACTTATACTCAATAACGTGTACAGATGGTTCTACCATCTCTGTAATCACTAGTAATAAACCATTATTCTGTTATTATACAGGGTGTCCCAACTCAAACTATTCATTAGGATATCTCGGGAATGAGGCCTGTTATCGAAAAATGTTTCGAATAAGAATGTTATGGTTTTGAGGGGGACACACGATGGCAACATCAATTTGGATGTGAGAAGTCCTACTCGCAGAAAATTAGCACGGACTTAGTTTTTTTTAATGGCAACCGATTTTTGTGTCGAAACAAAAATTGTACATTACAGTGGGACGAATTCAGCCCCGCGTAGTAAAAGTTTCCGTAGTACACGGATCGCGAGTTATGGCTCTTCGGAAATCGAAAACCTGTTAGTGCCTGCGAATGATTATGATGAGTGTTCTGTTTCACATGCCACAATGAGTGATGCTACATTTTTGTATTTTGATAGTTCTTTATTGTGAGTACCTCGTCAATTGCCATCAATAAGGGTCAAGACAGGGTTGTTTCAAGAGTTTATCAAATGTTCAAACACATTTCCACCTGTCTGAATGCAGAGCTGCAACCGACGTTGAAAATGCTGGAGTGTGTTGACCAAAGTATTGCGCTGGATGTGACGACAGGCGTTTATGATCCTTTGTTTCATGTCTTCTCGCGTCGTCGGCGGACGAGCATACACAATGTTTTTGATAAGTCCCCACAGAAAAAAGTCGAGCGATGTCAAGTCGGGAGACCTAGCCGGCCATGCTACTGGTCCACCACGTCCAATCCAGTGACCCGGAAATGCATCGTTTAGATGATCACGGACGACTCTTTTCCAATGCGGTGGTGCACCATCTTGCTGTATCCACATTTGTTGTCTGGTACGAAGATCAATATTCTCCAACAGGATAGGCAGATCATCTCGTAGAAATTGATGATATCTGTCCCCGTTCAGATGCCCATCGAAAAAAAATGGTCCAATCACGTACCCGTAGATGATTCCGCACCAGACATTGAGACTCCAACGATGTTGATGATCCACGGAGCGGTGCCACCGTGGATTCTCTTCAGACCAGTAGTGACAATTGTGTCGATTCAATTGGCCAGTATTGTGAAATGTCGCTTCGTCACTGAATAACACGTTCCTGAAGAATGTCGGATCATGCTGCAATGCTTCCTGAGCCCAAGTACAAAATTCTACTCTACGGAGCATATCTTCAGGAGATAGAGCTTGCGTTAAAGTGATGTGATACGGGTGCATCTTGTTAGATTTCAAAATCCTGCCGGCAGTAGATTTAGGAATACCTAACTCACGCTGGATTTGTCGAGTGCTCACATGTGGATCCATAGCTACCATTCCCAAAACTGCGATGACTCTTGGATCGTCATCAGCAATCCTGCGCAAGGGTTGACGTTTTATGACTCTGCCACGTTGCCGAGTTTCAAGAATTCGAATCTGATCGGCTCGAGGATGTCTTCTTCGCGGAAACCTTTGTCGGTACATTCGCGATGCTCGACGGTAATTCAGTCGACACTCTCCGAGTACAAGAAGTATGTCTACAATTTCGTCTTGATTGTAATCAGGCATGATGACAATCTCAGTCGAAATATGACGAATAACTGAAGAATGAATTCAGAGTACTGTTTACGTTCACGTGTGGAACAGGACAAACGTCGGAACCTTTGTTTGAAACATGCACTTGTACGGCTTCTCTTCTTTCGGAAAGACTATCAACATGAATACCTGATTCCGTAATAGCCATAACTCGCGATTCGTCAACGACATAAACTTTCGCCATGTATGACTGAATTTGTCTTAGCTTGATGTACAATTTTTGTCGTCACATCCAGCGCAATACTTTGGTCAACACACTCCAGCATTTTCAACGTCGGTTGCAGCTCTGCATTCAGACAGGTGGAAATGTGTTTGAACATTTGATAAACTCTTGAAACAACCCTGTCTTGACCCTTATTGATGGCAATTGACGAGGTACTCACAATAAAGAACTATCAAAATACAAAAATGTAGCATCACTCATTGTGGCATGTGAAACAGAACACTCATCATAATCATTCGCAGGCACTAACAGGTTTTCGATTTCCGAAGAGCCATAACTCGCGATCCGTGTACTACGGAAACTTTTACTACGCGGGGCTGAATTCGTCCCACTGTAATGTACAATTTTTGTTTCGACACAAAAATCGGTTGCCATTAAAAAAAACTAAGTCCGTGCTAATTTTCTGCGAGTAGGACTTCTCACATCCAAATTGATGTTGCCATCGTGTGTCCCCCTCAAAACCATAACATTCTTATTCGAAACATTTTTCGATAACAGGCCTCATTCCCGAGATATCCTAATGAATAGTTTGAGTTGGGACACCCTGTATATAAATTCACATCAATCTCCTATTACCTGAAATCCGGTTAACTTAAGGTGTAAAACGAGGGACGAACTCAACGATAGCTCTATCTTACCCATAAGAACAACGATCTCTATTCATTACATTGGTAGCAACTCTATCTCCATTCATTACACCCCTTTTGTGGTTTTTGGAGGAAGGTCGATCATATAAAAAAAAATCGGAAAAATCAAAATTGGTCAGAGTCACGGGCTCGGTGAGTTGGCGTGGAATTCCCCATATACGAGAATATCTGGTGACGTTGGCGAGGACTTATATGCCACTGAAATTTGTTGTCAATCTATTTCCTCCTTCTTATTCTGCAAATTAAGATTTACCATGTTATGTTCAGTTGGGAGCGATCCTCGATTGTCCACGACCTGCAGTTTAAAATACCTTGGTCATTGTGATACTCAAACAGATGGAGATTGAGACCATGATGCGAGCCAGTAACAATTATTCTGCAGTAATTCAAAACAGGTGGAAATTGCATGAATCCTTTCTTTCAGCGTTTTGTCTCGTCAAAGATGTTATTGTCGAAAAAACAGAATGGGGGAACACTGCATTTTGATATTGCATTTTAATATTGGACATTTTCGATGTGTACGATACCGATCTGTAATCAAATTATCTACCAACATTACCATTGGTGATGCTGCATCTGTTCAGAAAGGATCGTGAATTCAAAATTTTTGGACAGAGGATGGAAATATTAATGAGAATATTAGAGATCTTCGATATGTGTGACACCGATCTTGAATCAAATTATCTACTGATATTACCATTGATCACGGACGCGACAGAGAAAAACTAGGAAATCTGATATACGAGGTGGAGTTGGACGATGATCGGGTATGGAAACGGCACATGAACCAAATACGCGCAATCGGCCAGTAACATGCCTTCGAAAAAATGCCTCGAACAACCTACGACGTAAGATACGAATACACACGAGCAAAACCATATCCTCGCTAGAAAATCACGACAGTCGGGCCACTGGAACCAACAGAGAACTAGAGAAGTAAACTATTTGTACAGGGAACGGAGAGAACGCTGATCGGAATCTAGCGCCGGAAGCCCCCTGCACAGCAGAAAGAAAATTAGAAAAAAAATTGAAGCCGAAAGCGTGCTAGTAAAGAACAACGAAGGAATCAAGTCAGATCCCTCGAACTTGCGCAGATCGCAGAGGAGTAGCAGGGAACCTGCACGGCTACAATACACGTAGGGTTATACACTATTACAACGAGAGAGAGAGAGAGATATGCCTGCTATATATACGGCGTAAAGACACATTCAAATCCGACCGCCGGTAAGAGAACGAGAATGCGCATAAAAGGGAAAAAGGCAAAAATGGAATAAAAGGGAGCAGCATCCGTCAAGCATAGCAGAGCTCTGTTTGGATGAAACCCTGCCGGCATGATAAACACATTCAAGCTATCAATCACACACTCAGCCGTGTTTGCAGCGTTACGAACGTAATTTAGAGATTTCTTCAAAAAACAATAAAGGAAATCTATGAGACCGTATCGCAAGATGTATCCGCAACATACACAGCAAAATCACTAAATGATCTCAGAGATCTCTTGACGATGTGACGCAGTCAATAAATAAATACAAATTTAAAACTCGCTGACGAACGAACAGCATGGTAAAGTGATCTGTGTTAATGTTGAATCGAGCAGAAATGAATACTTTCAAAACTCGGTGGAATTTCAAAACTGTAAGTACATTTCGTCGCGATTTTGAAGAGTCATGACAGAAACATCCTGTTGATGTGTCTACTGGATAAAAACTGTGCCTCACAAAATCAAATGTTTGATTTTTGGAAATATGAATGAAATATAAATGAAAAGTCTACACCCAGAGAAAAATCTGGTTAACTGCACTATAAATTATTGTTCGCTGAGAGGACAGTCCGAATTTATAGTCACTAGAACTTATCAAATTATGTTGTTCTGAACTATAAATTTACCGTTAATTTTGACAAAAGTCGTATGGTCAATGTAGCAATATAGAGATCTGACCATGTATGTACAGTCGGTCAAACTATATTCATTTAGTCTGCGCTAACAAATTATTTGATTAATATTGACCATTTCCATCAAGTAAAACTAGTTGTAGATAGTTTTTTTTTAGTGCAGTTGACTCTGGGAGAAGTCGGAGTAATCATTTCATATGGTTATGATAAAAATCCAAAAATAGTTAAACTAGCTATTTTTAGATAAATCAATATGAAAATATATTGAATCATATATAATATATCTCTCTATATTATAAAGATATATCGCCGCCGCCGCCGCCGCCGCCGCCGCCGTGTCAGACTTTTTGATCCACGGCCTCCTCGACCCCGCTCGGCTCCCCCCCCCCGAGCGGAGTCGAGGAGGCCATGGAATAGCGGGGCGGGGTTCACATGACTCAAAGCAAGGGCCCAAGGATCTAGGCCCTCTTCGGCTCCCTTCGGCTTCTTTGGGTTGGGTTGGGTCAGGTTGGGTTCGGATGAGTTAGGTTCGGCTGGGTTGGGTCAGGTTGGGTTGGGTTGGGTCGGGTTGGGTTGGGTTGGGTCAGGGTGGGTTGGGTCAGCGTGGGTGGGTTAGGTTGGGTGGGGTCAGGTTAGGTTGGGTTGGGTCAGGGTGGGTTGAGTCAGGGTGGGTTTGGTTCGGATGGGTTAGGTTCGGCTGGGTTGGGTCGGGTTGGGTTGGGTTGGGTCAGGGTGGGTTGGGTCAGCGTGGGTGGGTTAGGTTGGGTGGGGTCAGGTTAGGTTGGGTTGGGTCAGGGTGGGTTAAGTCAGGGTGGGTTTGGTTCGGATGGGTTAGGTTCGGCTGGGTCGGGTCAGGTTGGGTTGGGTTAGGTTAGGTTGGGTTGGGTTAGGTTAGGTTGGCTAAAGTGAGGTTAAATTAGGTTAGGTCGGGTTGGGTTGGGAGAGGAGGGGATATTACCCATAATTTCCTGGAATACTGACACGGCGACGGCGGCGGCGGCGGCGGCGGCGGCGGCGAGATATGTTCTCAGTATGAAGAGATATCTCTAAATCCTAATTTTTAGTACCTAATAGCCAATGTGAAGAGAATATATAATCGCGAGTCACAAAACATTCACTGGATTTCATTGAAAATTCCGTCATTCTTCGAAGAACATGAAATCCACGGATTATTTGGGTCTGAAAACAACTGATACGAATTAAAATTTGGGGGGTTGGCGCGCGAAGCGTGCAGGGGGGCGAAGCCCCCCTAGTAAATATATATAAATATATATAAATATTTGTATGTATATTTTTCATCACGTTTTGTAGACATCAGACATATCTTCGGACTTGCATATAAGCGTAGGCCTAGTTCTGCTAGTGGGAGTGAAACGAGTTGCTGCGCCGCGTAGTGAGCGTAAAGTGACACTTACTTATTCTCAACTCTATTTTCCTAGATATACATCAACAATTTTTTTAGTTACATCAACAATTTTAGGTTCGAATTTTCTCTGAGTGTATGGATCGGTGAATCTAACCATAACGCATACTGCCGAAGACCATAGCAGAGGATACACGGTACGATACTGAAGTAGTCATAATGAACATCCATATTTGGTGAACATTTCCACTAATAAATATGACTAATTGTACATTTATTATCGTCTTTTTAACGTCCCCGCGTTAACTATAAGGGTTTGGTCAAATCAACGTTGCGTTTATAGCGTGCCAAACGATAAATAGAGTAAAGTTTACTATAAAAATTGTCCGCCCGACTTTAATTTTCCAACCATACAAATTTACAACTATCTGCAAGTCATTTTCTCTGAGTGTATCGGAAGAATATTGGAGATTTTCGATATCTATCACACCGATCTGAAATCGAATTATCTACCAACATTACCATTGATCGCGGACGTATTGAATGAAAGAAATTAATGCAAAAAAAAAAATTGCCAAATTTTTTTCTTTCGTACAAGGTCTATCGAAAAATAATTAAACATCATGAAATAATGTTCATAATTTTGATGATCGATAAAAATCTGAAGAGTCTATGATTTTCAAAATGACATGCCGGATCAGTCAACTTCAGTATTGAAGGAGTTTTCGTCAACGTATATTCTGAAATTTTCATTCAAAAAACGCGAATGAGAGTTGAAAATATTTGTAGTTAAAAGAATCGATGGTGTTAAGCGTGGCGGTTTTGATGAAAATACTGTTTCCTTGACGGAGGTCAGTTTCATAGGAATAAAATTACCCATACACAGAAAATCACGTCTCGATTGACGGAATTGCCATTAATAATCACAAGGATTCAAACAGACGCATCCCGTTGTTGTGTCTATTGGATACACACTGGGCTTTACAAATGAAAGTGTTAGATTTTTCTACAGAGGAAGGTAATTTAAATTAAAATTCTATCGAAAGAATATTGGGGGTTTTCGATATGTATGATACCGATCTTGAATCACATTATCTACTGATATTACCATTGATCACGGACGTGACAGAGAAAAACTAGGAAATCTGATATACGAGGTGGAGCTGGACGATGATCGGGTATGGAAACGGCACATGAACCAAATACGCGCAATCGGCCAGTAACACGCCTTCGAAAAGAAGCCTCGAACAACCCTACGACGTAAGATACGAATAAACACGAGCAAAACCATATCCTCGCTAGGAAATCACGACAGTCGGGCCACTGGAACCAACAGAGACCTATAGAAGTAAACTATTTGTACAGGGAACGGAGAGAGAGCTGATCGGAATCTAGCGCCCGATGACCCCTGCACAACAGAAAAAAAATTGAAAAATGAAATTGAAGCCGAAAGCGGTCGGGTGAAGAACAATGAAGGAATAAAGTCAGATCCCTTGAACTTGCGCAGATCGCTGAGGAATCGGAGGGAACCTGCACGGCTGCAATCACGGTCGCCACCTCAGGCCGACTTCTGAGCCGGAGATTGGCAGGCGGAAGGGGGGGGGGGGGGGAGGGGGGTAGGGGTAAAAATAAAAATTTCAACGCTTTTTATTAGAAATCACAATAAAACTACTCAGAAACGTTTTTACGGTTGATCGACTAGTTATAAATACGCAAGATTTTCACTACAAGTAAATTACAAGTAACTCCACGAAGCGAACGAAAATTATGATCAATTTTGGTTATTAGCTTTGAATTTGAAAATATATTTTGGATTTGCTGATACACTTTTCAACAAAGGAGTCTGGTCTGGATGACAAATAATGGGTCATACGTTTCACCCGGAGATATAGTTTTTAACCCGGAACCCGGAGTAAAGTAACCAAAACCCGGAGTCTCCGGGTCAAACCCGGAGTGGTGGCAACCCTGGCTGCAATACACGTAGGGTTATACACTATTCCAACGAAAGAGAGAGAGAGATATGCCTGCTATATATATGGCGTAAAGACACATTCAAATCCGACCGCCGGTAAGAGAACGAGGATGCGCAGGCGTCGCAGCGCTGCGAGATATACGCCATTAGACATAACCCGAGCAGAAATTTCACGACGGCGCGATATTGGTCCAACGCTGCAGCCGCTCGAAAAATCTTGGCCCGCGATTGCTATTCAATATTGGTCCGTGATTGAAATGTAACGCTGTTCCGTATTGGCCCGATAACACCGAAAGAAAGTCGGACCAAGCTTGGGTGCCGGCACCGGACCAAGATTCGATGTTACGGTGGCCCAATATTGCCTGACGTGCTTGGGTAAATGGTGCGTTTCTGATTCGGGCAGATATTGGCATCCATCCACGGCCCTATATAGTCTTGCGTTATTGGGCCAGTATATCATGCCCCGTATTTATTTTATAGAATTGACGGTACGCCGTGCGAGCACTGCCAGTAGTAACAAAAAATGGTAATAATATTATTATTCATAATCAGAAAAATTAGAACTTTGGAAATCTCAGTTTCGGTTCGCTCGGTATTGTATACACCAAGGCTATGTTTCCCTACTGGAATTTACATTAACCGATTATGTTTGTCTCGCATCCGGTTTGTACACCGTGTGTACCCCAACTGATTATCAACTAACCCGCCTACATTATTCGTTACGCATGACCCTTTTCTGAGAAAACTTCGAGTTTTTTTCTTACTGCGAGGGGATTTGAACCCAAGAACGCACGGTCTCTCATATTACGGATCGCTCGCTCTAGCCACTACGCCAATTCGTCGCATGAGTATCAATACTACTCTTTGTTAGTTGTGACATACCGCGCATTTGAAATAGGTGTTTTGAGGCCAGTCTTGTTTCGAGATTCCGGGCCGTGGTATGACCGTTGCATGGGCTGCTGGTTCAAGTTCAACCTCAGACCAAGATTGTCAACCACGGTATAACTTCTGCAACGGCTGCTAGCTCAGGTTCGATCTCGGACCGAGATTGTGAACTACAGTATGACCGTTGCATAGGCTGCTGGTTCAAGTTTGACTTCGGACCGAGATTGTCAACCACGGTATAACTTCCGCAACGGCTGCCAGCTCAAGTTCGACCTCGGACCGAGATTGTCAACCACGGTATAACTTCTGCAGCGGTTGCCAGCCAGAGGCCAATGTTGGGTGCTTATCCGACGTTGGCGACTAACCGCCGCAATGATTGCCAGCCAATGGCCAATATTGGGTGTACATCCGACGTTGACGACTGACCACTCCAACGGTTGCGCCGCGATGGCCAATATTGGGTGAACATACTACGTGGATATATTTGAACGATCTATTGGCAACCAATATGGAGCCAGCACTGGCCCAATTTAGTGCAACAACATGTAGCCGTTGTCGCGGTTCATGATATTGTGCTGAACTCGGGCCAGCTGGAATTAACAATGCAAAGCCGTTACATTAGAACATAAGAATGCCAATATTGGTTCGACGTTGGTACGTTCAATAAGAACAACCGCGGTTCATCAATTTCTGCACGGAATGGCGATTGATCCGCAACCAACGTTGGGTGGGTCTCTCGTGCCGAGCCACGGCCGTCGTATCAGGGGTCATTCTGGATCCGATATTGGACAGATATCGGACGCCTATGTTCGACCGGGGGCATGGCGATTGATCCATGACCAACGTTGGGTGGATGTCTCGTGCCGAGCCACGGCCGTCGTATCGGGGGTCATTCTGGATCCGATATTGGACAGATATCGGACGCCCATGTTCGACCGGGGGCATGGCGATTGATCCATGACCAACGTTGGGTGGATGTCTCGTGTCGAGCCACGGCCGTCGTATCGGGGGTCATTCTGGATCCGATATTGGACAGATATCGGACGCCGATGTTCAACCGCTGTCCCGGGGGGTTCAATCGGAACGAACGTCGGATGGATATCTCATGCCGAGGTACACCCGCTGTATTCGGTGCCAATCTGATACCAATATTGGGCCGAGGTAGTGGGCCAGGGTATAACCATTAAATTAATTTTCGATATTGGGACAGGGTCGGGCCGCTAAAAACTTTCGATATTAGGCCGTCACATCGGGATGCCGATGTCGTTTTCACGCTGGCCCGTTCTATAAGAACCGCCGCCGTGCTAGGATTTCTGCTCGGGAAGTCAGATATACGAGTCACCTAGGTCACAGCGTGTGAAGAGACACCAACGAATGAAGTTATAAACGATTTATTAAACCCAAGGTCAGGGCTAGTGTTCTATTCCGCACCGTACTTGTATTTTCTTATTTTATTCCGGCCGACGATGATAATGACTATGGTGAATATCGTAGATTCTGAAACCGAATTAAGCCAAAAAAAAAATCTACGACTATATTCCATGGGGAATACTTCATGGAACTGTTTTGAATTTAAATTTATACTAAACACTTTTTTGTTGATTTTTTTGTTATTTTAATTTTTTGTGTTTTTTTGCAAATTTGTCGTTGTGACATCGATACTGTAAGACTTACTGAAATATGTGAAAAAAAAGAGATACTTTGACGAACTGCTTTCTAACTTGGAGAGTGAATTCATATTCATATTCTACACGTTTCGTAGCATGATAAACGGGGTCGACAAAAGGAAAGAAAAAGTAATAGGCCTGTACTCCCTGATAGTACAAGTTTCCAAAAACCCATCTAAAATTTGGGCAACACAAATCGAACGATATTCCTGGGTAATGCGAGTGCTTTTCGGCTATTTAGATTTGGAATAAAAAAACACGAATGCTAAACAACTTTTTGGCCTGTATTATATACGAAACTGTACATAAAACTACAGAATTGACTAATTGTTTACGTAAATTAAAAACAGATTACTATCCAATGAATATGAAAAATCTAGTGGAATGGAATCTTGAACATTCTGACGTGGTCGCATCCTTCCAAACGTTGGCACGCTATTTACCGACTCTGAAATCTGTAACGCTTTTCGATTATGTGATACACCTCACAATCGGCAATGTCGAATATCTCTAGGAGAATAGTTCAACTGTATACTCTACTGCCTACTTTGACGAAATCTCAACAGCAAATCTGATTCGCAAGCATCTCTGCAAATTTTGTACAAGCATTTCATGACTACGTAATCAATATATCACGGTAAGACCAGGACCCGACGAGAGACCCCTGCACTAGAGCAGCAAAGCACCCAATAGCAACGAAATTTGAATCCGACCATGCCTAAAGAACTGAATAACTTACACCAGATGACAATCGAGCTAACGGAGCAGGACATAGTAAGCGAATCGTGGCATACTACAAGCCCAACCCTATTATTATCAAAAGACCACCAGGTGTTCGACAGCCTAGCTATAAAATCAGCAGCCAGAGGTTGAGCCAGCGGAGGATTGATTATTGCAAGAAACAAAAAATACTATAAAAATATACGGAGGACATATACAAGACCGACGAGTGCATCTCTGTCATAACTGAGCATAGGAACAAGAAAATAATCTTCGTATCTAAACCAAATAAATAAACAAAACACTAATAATAACAGGCACATAGACCCTGAGCAATTACCATGAATTATTCACAATAAAAACCAGATATTCAACGCGAGAGGACGAGACCTCATAGAGTTAACATTAAGGTACTAAGCTCATTGTTATTATCTAACCATCTGCCGGTGAAAGTCAGTTCCAAGTTGATTTTGGAGTACAATAACAGCATGCCGGTCAAGTCTGTTAAATGTACAACATGTAAAACTTATGAGCGGTAATCGAGGTAAGCCTAGGTACAGTAGGGTGGCCGTTAGAACGTGAAAAAACATGAATTTCCCGTGCCGCCCCCCAAATCGACTCCAAATGAATCAAGACTCATCCTGTAATTTTTTAAGATTTTTATTTTAACGCTTGACTCTTGGCCACAGAGGATAAACTTCTCCATTTGAAATACACGGGGTCTTTTCAGTTATTATTTCACTGTGGGTCTAATTATGGACGTAAAAATCTGAAATTCTCACAGATTGGTCTACGGAAATGCTGCTATGTGGAAAAAAAGTAGCCAACCCCCTGCCCTCAAGATTGTTTATGAGTCATCCCATGCCAATGTGATGGTTATTTTTTTCCCAATTTCATAAGTTTCGATTTATTTGGAGTCGAATTGGGGGACGGCCCGTAAATTTTGTTCCTAACGACAAGCCTAAGGTACAGATGGCATGGCCTTCAACATAGTAAATTCAATCAAAGTTGTAGCCACAAGCCCAAAAATGGTTTGACGAAGAATGCGATAAATACAAAATTTTAACATGTAATTTTTAAAATGTGTATCACGAAAGAGTGATAAAGTATAAAGTATTTCGCCCATTGAGACTTGATCAGAACGACCGTATCTTGAAAGTGTTCCGACATTTTTCAAATCCACCGGAAGCCAATTCCCATAAGATTAGTGCAGGGCTCTTTATGTAATTAGGCAATCAAGGAATAAATCTAATCTAATCTCATCTGGCAATGCTGTGAGTATTCTTGAATAAAAAATTCATTATAGATTGCTTGACGAAATTGAACATGAGAATTGATTTAAGTTTTACCAGCGTCATACCAAAGCTTAGCTCTACCTTTCATAGCAGTTTAAGTCCAAACCAGTTTCGCAATTTCAGGTACATTTTTAATATCAATATTTCTATGTCGGTGCCTGATAAAAATACTGGAGGATTCCATCTTTGAATTGTGATATTTTGATATCAATGTTATTTATGTGCCATCGCAAAGAACACTCACCTCCACCCACAGTTTACGTGGACTGTATAGGCCTAACTGTGTTGATTTTTTCGGATAACATTATTCTCGAGTCGTCTGCAGCCTGTGCTTTCAGACTAAGGATTATGCTCCGGACTTTGTGAATCATTCTGGCGTGATACATCACTTGATGAACAGTAGAACTATGATTCTTTGTCGTGTTGATCTATCGTAGTCAATGAATCTGAGTATAAAAACGAAAATCTGAATCGTGTCAATCAGATATATTCTTTAATTTTATAATAAAGTAGGACGAGCAATTCAATACCTTCAGATACATGTGCCGACAGAGCTGTCAGTGATTAGCCGGCGCGTACAATATTTTCCACTACCTTGAGTATTGAAGCCGCTGCTTCGTTTCTGACTTTAGAGTTTTCTTATATAAAAAAGATAAAAAGGATTGCTATAAATCAATTTTGAACAGTTATACATCCCGAAGACAAAAATGTTCATCCGAATTTTTCATGATGACAGTGAAAATGAATGATAATTATTCACCTTGTTTTCCATTTATAATAGAAATATCCCCAGATTCACTTCTAATGATCGAATCGTTCATTATTTTCACAGCAGATTTAGATGATGCATTCGATGATCCGGCAGTGGCAATAACGTAATTGTTATTTAGATCGTCTCGTTGCAGGCTCACTCAGCTTTTTTCCAATCCTTTTACCTGTGTTTTTTGTCACAGATCTATTACGTTTCTTTCAACTGACCTATCCGAGCTATACATTTCGTCAGTGTCTGTTGCAACATTTTTAATTCTATTACCCACGGTCCTGGTGCGATCACATGATTTGGACGGTCATTAATCCGTTGGATAATGATTTACTGTTAGTATTGGACAACATTGTGCTGATATCCAATCGTGATTTATACGATTCCTCATTCTTTTCAGATTTTGCCCTTTCTCGAGATTCTCAGTCAGTGGTGAAAGCCCGACTTCCAAGTACACGTAATTTGTTCGTATCTTCTTTGTATGTTGATATGAAAAAGAATAAACAAAAGTCACAAATGTCTCACGCACAACAAAACAATGCATCATGTATATATGTACCCCTGAATTTTTTCAAGGGTACCCCCTGAAAAGTTTCAGTACGATGAAAACAGATATTTTCCGTTCTGGCTCATGGGAGCATTGAAATCCGAAATAAGGGTGAAAAAGTATAGATCTTGATGAACTAAGATGAATACATTGAAAATCATGCCAGCTGTAATTTTTTTGGAAATTAGGTGAAAATCACTCGCCAAGTAGGAAATATCTTTTTTACTCGTACTCATTCTCTTCAGATGATGCACCTGAAAAAAGGGGGGGTCGGATTATTTTGAACCACCCAAATTATCGCGCTTCAGATAACCGAATCATTTTTTTAATCACCTTTGAACTCTATGGGATATTGTGGCCAACTTTCGGGAGATGGTGCGCATCGTTCGATGAGTTCCTTAGTCAAAGTAAGATCCTCGCCGAAATAGTACCATGCCAAGATTGATAGGTTAGGTTTAGTGTAAGGTTGTAATCTATTAAGTATCACAGTCACAGAAATAGTCTCGTTATACATTTACTGACAACGGTTGTAAATCAATATGATATTCAAAATTATCATACAAGCAAACAATCTGACGATGGTTGCGCGTAGTTAACGGGCTACGACTATCGCGGTGCGCGTCCGCAAGGAAGACGGACGTTGCGACGTTGCCCTTCGTTACTCGCGTGGCTGCGCGCTAACACCGGCGCGGCCGAACCCTGCAACACGTGTTTCAGACAAACTCGCCGGTTCTGAGCCAGCATATTGACGAGTAAAATAATTTATTAATAATTGTGTGTGAAAAAGTGTAATCCGACGATATATCCGTACAAGCAAGACTACGAGGTACGTACTACATGCACACGTAAGCAATATGTATAAATATTCATAGATATTGTGTTGGGACATCAGCTTTCATATCCTTAGTCTCAACTTTTTAAAAAATTTTATTATAATTATTTGTTTTATTTCTTTTTATTGTATCCCAATAACGGTTTTCGCTCGATAACTCCCCTGCTGGAAGTCAACGGATAGAATCTTTATCCACTTGAATCACTTTGGATCCTTTGGATAGAAAGGGATTAAGATAATTAATCTAACCATATCGACGGTCTATCTTTGCGAATTTCTTGCTATCTTCTTTTGAGTCCAAACTAGGGCCTACCCTTTCCAATCCCTAATTTCCTATCTAATCCTATCCATCGCCAATCCACGTGAATCTTCTTCCATCTGATTTGAATCAAAACTAGGGCCTATCCTTTTCAATCTCTAATTTCCTTTCTAATCCTTTCCACCGCCAATCTACGTGAATCTTCCTCTATCTGATTTAGATCCAAACTAGAGCCCATCCTTTTTAATCTCTGATTTCTTATCTAATTCCATCCACAGCTTATCTATCTGAATCCCTCTGATGGTCCGCTCAAAATAAGAATCGCGCCTATCTTTGCATATTCCCAATTTCTTATCCACTCCCAACTATCTGAATCTCATTCGATGCCTATTTAAATTCAAAGTCCCGCCTATCCATTTGTATCCCTATTTTCAGTTCCACTTCTATCCACAGTCCATCTATCTAAATCTCTCTGATGGTCTGTTCAAATGCAAAGTCCCGTCTATCATTTTGTACCATCAATTTCGTATTCACTACTATCCACAGCCTTTCCATCTCATTCCTATTCAATGCCTATTTGAATTCGAAGTCCCGACAATCCGTTTGTATCCTTAATTTCGCATTCACTTTTATCCACAACCTATCTATCTGAATCCCTCTGACGGTCTGTTCAAATTCAATCTCCCGCCAATCCGTTTGTATCCCTAATTTTGTATCCACTTCTATCTACGACGGGTTACGACTATTACGGTGCGCGTCCGCAAGGAAGACGGAGTTGCGACGTTGCCGTTCGTTACTCGCGTGGCTGCGCGCCAACACCGGCGCGGCCGAACCTTGCAACACGTGTTTAAATATAAATAAATATAAATAATATATGTATAAATATTCATAGATATTGTGTTGGGACATCAGCTTTCATATCCTTAGTCTCAACTTTTTACAAATTTTTATTTTTATTTCTTTCATAATGATGATATATTTTCTCCGTGGGACAATTAATATATTTTAACCCCCATTTTTTATACAATTTTTTTCTTCTTATGATAACGATTGATTAAAACCATGTCTGGAATGCAATGACCGGTAATACATTTCCAAAAAAAAAAATACATCCCCAACAACGTGTGCAAATTATTACAGAATGTTCGGAGACCTCAAGTGAAATGGGTGTCTGAGTTGACAGAGACTACTTCATATATAACAGTGTTAAACAGTATTTTATTGTCATTTTAATTTTATTTTAAATTTATTCATTCGGGTGATTATTCCTTCTACTACGCTGATAATAATACATTGCTACTCAGAACAGGGTGTCTTCTCTTCGTCTTTAATGAACAGCACTGCTATACGTAAATCCAGTGAATGAACGATATGAAAATGAGATGTTATTTCAATTAAAACGTTTCTTCATAATACTAACTATAACTACCTACCGATTCATTTGATACCTACTGTTTATTCGGATTGGTCTGCTCATTTATTGGATCGAAGGCTGTTTATTGACTGGGTCCAAGTGTTCAATTACTGGTGAAATTGCTATTTCAGTTTCGGATAGGTTCTTTCATATGGATTTCTGTTTGGATAACACGTTTCAACAAGCGATCCCAAATATTTAGGATACGATGTGTCGAATAGAACTGGTTTTGTAAGGCAACAACCATCTAGTATAAAGAAAACCTTCCTTAAAACTGACCGTACGCTTAATCGTTCATTCACTGGTGCACTCACCCTACTGCAAGTTTTAATATTCTGTCGATGAAAACAGGTGGGATGACTAATTTTGTGAGTGCCAATATAATACTAATGCTGTGGAGTACAGCATTGGACGCGGCAATGCGTGGCATAATAAGGGGCTCAAGGGTAGGAAGTACTGAAATTTGAAGATAAAATTTGAAAAAAATCAATTTTTGTTTTTATTTTTACGGAAAAGTGTTCTTTGAACCCTTATCTTCACGTACACAAATCCTTGAACCGAAAAAAATTTATTAAGCTCAATAAAGCGTATAATGCGTATCAGCGTTCCAGCAGAAGTTTTCCATTTCCCTATATTTCGGTTATTGCTTTTTTAATCTGTGAAAAAAAGTAACTTGAGATGCAGTTTTCCATCAAGCTACAACACTCAAGTGATTTACGTGAGGTGAAAAAATTATAATAATAAAAAATAAGTGTTTTCAAATCACTGCTACACTCTGAGAAAACATTCTAGTGACTCAGTTTTTTGACAGTTCATTAGTGCTATTTTGATACATGGTTCATGATTTTTCCAGATTTGGAAAAAACTATGAAACTAATCAACCGTAAAAGAACTAAGTCACTACAATGTTTTCACAGAGCGTAGCAGTGATTTGGAAAAAATCCTTTTCAAGGTGTGTATACCCCCATAAGACAACAACTCCAAAATGTGTTTTTCTACGGTTGGAAATCATATTGAAGTTTTTGGTCACACACTTCACCAGAGATGAGCATTCAAATTTATATAGCGAATCAATATTCTTCCAAATGTTTGTATTCATTTTACAGAACCAGATTTACAAGTTATCAACCGCATGATTCGCTGCCCGCAGGACAAATTGCTCAGACTCGACAAGACCAAGTTTGTATCAACCGAACTGCTAAAATATATGGGGAATTCCACGTGAACTCGGTAAATGTTTGACCCTGACACCTTCCGATTGGGGCCATGATTTTTTATGTTATCGTACCTGATCGAAGGGACGCTCCGAATTTTTTTCAGATTTTTTCGAAGAGCCGCCATTTTTTTAAAAATTCACAAAACGCCAACATGAGAGCCCCAATTTGAGAAGCTGAAAAAATTCTCACAAATCCTCTGCCAGATATCAAAATTTTTCAGCCTTGAGCCAAAGTGGGCAAACGTTTGCTTCCATTCTTTTTCGTGCGTTTTTCGAAAAAAAATTATGAAAAAGAACAGCAGCAGTTGCCAGTCCACTGTGAACTGTTGCTTGAACGTTTTTATACGTCACGCACGATTTTTGTAAATTTTATCAGATTTTTACCATGCGATTTTTTCTCATCCGATCTGAATCCTAAAATATAAGAAGAAATATAATCGCTCCGGAAAAATCAGCAAAAATTCCCAAAAATCGTGCGTGACGTATAAAAACGTTTAAGCAATAGTTCACAGTGGACTGGCATCTGCTGCTATTATTTTTCATAATTTTTTTCGAAAAAATCACGGAATAGAATGGAAGCAAACGTTTGCCCACTCTGACTCAAGGCTGGAAAATTTTGATATCTGACAGAGGATTTTTGAGAATTTTTTCAGATTTTTAAATTGGGGCTCTTATGTTGGAGTTTTGTGCATTGTTACAAAAATGGCGGCGTTTCGAAAAAATCTGAAAAAAATTCGATGCGTCTCTTCGGTCAAGTATAATAACATAAAAAATCATGGCCCGAATCGGAAGGTGTCAGGGTCAAACATTTACCAAGTTCACGTGGAATTCCCCATATATATATGTTGAATTTTCTTCAAGTTGCTATAACTTATATCTTGAATTTCTTTAACTTTGTGAATAATTAAAAACAAAAAAAATTCAAAGCGATTTATCTCTGAACTAGGTTTCTGGCAGTTGAAAAAGTCCAATGAGTCTGAGTTTTTGTTGAAAGCGCTTCAAATTTTCATGGTACGTTTCTACACACACTAGCTACAAACCCACGTCAGATTTTGTAAATCGAGACAAAATTACGGATTTGAGAAAAAATAATTGAAAATATATCGTTTTTTTTTCATCAAAAAAAATGTCAAAGTCAAAGTATCGTAGCTATTTCTGAAAACCGATGTGGGTTTGTGTCTCACGCATCTTAAAATATGCGTGTGCAAGCCCAGCAAGATTCAAGAATAACTCAGACGCATGGGAGGTTTTCGAATAAAGCCTATTTCAGAAGCATTACGAGGAGTAACTCTGTACTTCGTGGGATACCTTTTACACAATAATTATTGATAAAGCGCGAAGAGCTGCAATATCATAGCTCAGGGAAAGATAGCTTCGAATTGTATAAAACTCATGAATGAACTTCTAGCACAATAACCCTAAATGAATAACCTCTCAAATCACTACACTCATTCAAGCTAGTTCTACTCCAAAAGATAAGCAAGAAACTGTTCAGACTTACAGAACTTGTTGAAAATAGTGTCACAAAGGAAGCAACAGAGTGAAATTCGAAGAGCAATTCCTCTTCTAATCATTCCGTCATTTGATTAATTACAATATTACAAATAATCTAGGGAATACCATCAGAATTTTGCTGCGTTACTTATTTCGTAACACAAGTTCAGAGTTCTCTAAGTTTGAGGCTCTTCGGGTAACCTTTAGACCACAGCAAACCTTTCGAAGTCGCAATCATAGGCTCCGGGGGACTTCATCGTAGAGACTGCAGCATCATCGGAGGTTCAATAGTTCATCGGGCCAGCTCGAACGCGTATAATGATTACAACTGTAAAGAAAGTGGTCGTGCCAACGTCAGAATTGTGATAGTTGAATCGAAAATTTTTACTGCATAAAATTTCAAAATAGATTTTTCTCTACCTAGGTTTTCAGTTAGTTTGCGTAGGATTCTAAGAGTATCGGTACACCGAGTCAATCGAGTTGGTTCTTTGCTTTGGACAACACTCTTACGGTTAACTCTGAGAATGTTTTATAAAACAGTGCCGTCGCAGGATAATCGACGACATCTGGCTCGATTAGCATTCCAATTTCTCGACTTTCGGTATTCCTGATCCAACGAAGCTGAAAGATCCAATCTGTCCGAAGCACCGCCGTCTGAAATGCACTCGAATTTGATAAAACTGTTTCTACGAAGCGCGCGAACACGATTTAGATTTCACATTGGCAAAAATGAAAACACAATCAAATAGTGTGACTTCAGCGCTATGTAAGTTGACAAATTCCAATGTTACACGAGCCGAACGAACTTGATTGTTGCACCCAGCATATTCTTCCTTTCTGACTACGGCAATGACTGAGCTGTCGTGTGAGAAGAAAAGCTTTACAAGTAGACCAGTACTACAGTGATGAAAGACGAGGAGGCTTCGAGGAGGCGTACGGATACCTAAAGTCAGTCGGCCGGTGGCAGCATTTCAGCGCTGAGTACGAGGTGCTCTCTCAGCTTCTGAACTGCTCAGCCAGGCGGTGCTGCGAACTTCGTCATCTATGAATCCTTGCCCAGGATCACTCTTGGCATAGCGATGCGCATCAATGTCCAGTTTCTGTGAGTAAATAATATTTTCTCATTGCAACGCCAACTGTAAAATGTAAATTTAGATAGAACCCACAGCATGGCACCCGAATTCGAGCGACTATTTATTCGTCACTACTATCGAGGAAAGGAATTTGATCGCAGTAAGTACAATACATTTTTGCTAAATTGTACCTCAAGGTGATCCGTTTTTCATCTTCAATGTTCAATCCCATTCGTACTCCAAAAAATTTGCAAAAGTGAAGCAAAACAACTCGTAGAACCCGAATAAGCTCCATTATTATTTTTCGTCACAAGGCCGTAAAAAAAATATTATATCGCTTCCAGAGCTTTCCTTTATCATTTTTCACAAATTTTTATATCGTTACTGTATTACTTCATAATCGGTATTGGAAGTACGAAGACATCAGTCAAGTACGAATAGGAGCACAGTCCTTGGAGTAACTGCTCATTATTGTACTATCCCTATTCCTCGTCTCTCGGCGTCGCTGAATCGTCTATACTTTGTACATGAGCAAGTCTGTCTGCCAATTCTAGACATCGGATCCGGCCTCACCCCCTCAGATATTCTCGCAAATTTTTGGAGCTGGAAGTTCTCATCGAAAAACAGCGTCCCTAATCTTGTCAAATTTTTATCCCGTATATAATGGTGAAGTAAAACAACTCGTGGAACCCAAATAAGCTCTGAAAATATTGTTGTTTGTCATTTTTCCAAAACTTTTCTGGTAACGAATATGGGCACTTTTAGGTCCTCGGATTAACTGCTCATTATTGTACTATCCCCACTCATCGGTGCCTCTCGCCGTCGCGGAATCAGTTACTCTGTGTATGAACGTGGAAAACAAGCCAATAGACGTGTAGCCATGCGACGTTATATGAATATGCTTTTGGGCATCAGGGAAGTTTCAGGGGCATTTTTTTCTTCTTCACTTTTACATTACCTATGCGAGGTGCCTTCGAACAATTGCGAAGTATTATGCATGACAAGATTCCGGAGTATCGAAATAAAATACACTCGGGCCTCCGCTATTCGAACACCCGCTATTTGACGGACGCCGCTATTTGACCACATTCGTCCTCCGCTATTTGACGGGCGTTACCCCCACTATTCGGCAGCGTTCCCCTTAACATCGGGGCCGTGAGTGACTCGGAGTGGCGTGAACTGGCTGCGCAGAAAACCGTCCACAAGGAGTGGGGGACCCCTACTTTCGTCAAATAGCAGAAACGCTCGGTCCCGACTCGGTCAAATAGCGGAGGCCCGAGTGTAATGTCAAACTCCAGTACAGAGACGGATGACTCTGATTACTTTCTCAACGATTATTCTCTCAATATCTTCGTCCACGCTCATCATTTCGCCGTCACAATATAAGGTCGTCCACGACTTTTTTTTTATTTTACATTCCAGTAGTTTGGGGAAAAATAATGTGGACGTATTTTTTCCTTTTTCGTTTAAACAAAAATAGCAGTATGTACAACGAATTGAAAACTACTAGTTTATGACGTCACCCATGTAAGCTTTATCTATGAGGTATCCTGCACCAAGTAAGACCGGTCCGGTTCCTCACCCTTATCAATATTTTTCATAATTTATTTTTGTTATCAGCAACCCAAAAGGAACCTATAGGTGAATTATTTCAAATTTTTTTTCGGAATACTTTCCGAGTTGGAAATTGTGAATTTTTATAATAAAATAATTTCGAATTAGACCTAGAAATAATGATGAACAATACGTCATGACATTTCAATGATATTTTTTTCGAAAACTACAAGTTCGGACAATCATTTTAATGTGTTTGTTTTTTCTGATTCGAACAACCCGGGCTGAGTTATAATTAATTGAAGATTATTTTACTAGAAAAATTCACAATTTCCAACTCGGTAGTATTCCAAAAAAAAATTTGAAATAATTCACCTAGGTTTCTTTCGGATTGCTGATAACAGAAATAAATTATTAAAAATATTGATTAGGGTGAGCAACCGTACCGGTCTCACTTGGGGCAGAATACCTCCTATACATACCCAGTGAACACACTCGTTTCATTGACAGCATGGGTATGCTGCATTGCAAGGTGTATACTACATTGCAATTGTGACGTTACTGTGACGTTCAATTGGCACGTGGATATTCCTGAAATATCTGGGCCACATAACAGTGAAATGTTTTAGAGACGTTGGTATGGTATGTAATATCCATATTGAAAAGCACACAGAACCGTGTCCTTCTTGAATGTTACATTGATGGGACGTGGCAGTCAATACGTAGCAACTAGAGATTAGCGTTGCATCAATTGTACATATTAAGTCAACGCAACAGTGATACATCGGCGTTTTGTAATATTTACATCTCAGGCACATGTAACGACGTTACAGTTAGATGTTACAGAGACGTAATTGGCGTAGAATGGCAAACAGCTATATCACCATTATACGTAGTGGTGGCGTTCTATCAAAGTTACATGAACAGTACGCGACTGTGTGCATGTAGCAGACAGATACCACCGCTACATAAATTATACATATCGAGCTCATGTTTCGTGTTTATATGTCAGGTGCATAATATACTATGTAATCTCGGTATATGACATTACCCAGCAAACACAAAAGACAATTACGTAACAGTTACATATCTGGTACATCCTAATGTCCGCAACAAACGTGTAACAAATGACATTTACATACCCGTGCCATCCCAGCGATGTAAATGTCATTTGTTACACGTTTGTTGCGGACATTAGGATGTACCAGATATGTAACCGTTACGTAATTGTTTTTTGTGTTTGCTGGGTGGTAATTTATGTCAAGGTATAATAATAATCAAGTATTCCGGCGGAAAAAATCGTCGGTTGTAGGCTTTACGGTAGTACAGCCTCGAGTACAGCAGTCAATCAGAGCGCTGCTATTATTAGCATTACCGCTGACGAAATACGCACTACTATTGGCTGCTGGGGTACGCGTTGCAACTTTTTCACTGGATTTTCGTTACCCAATTCTCGTTAATTCGTTCGGTATCAAGTGGGTATCCGTGGTTCGGGTACCACGCAGCGTGCGTGCCAAATTGGTGATCCGTCTATTAAACCCAGCTGAGACGATATGGAGTGTAGAAGATAAAAACGACGATGGAAATAGGATCGTTATGATCCCGACGGTGAGTATAAAATACCATATATACTAGGTTTCTATAACCTGTACAACTGAACGCGACATTGTTGTTTATGTTACAGGACGACCACCTGGCTTTGCATAATGGCCGGCTGAATGTTTCAATATAATTCTGTAATATTGCACGCGGTCCACTTCTTTTCAATTGGAATTCATAATCCGAATCGATACTGGTCGATATTTCGTAGGTGCCTGCGGTGATATACTTTTCATTTTGGATTCTGGATTCACTTCATATGGTGGTAAGAATTTTTTCTTTGCGACAAAAAATTCACTCATAAGCAAATATTTATAAAATTTAGTTCATCAATGCCTGGCAAGCTATTTATGAATTCATGCACTGTATTCAACATCTCCTTGATATTGCGGTATTTTTTAGCCAGTAATGAAATTCTACATGACTTTTGGAATAATTCACTCCGACCAATCTTGTAATTTTGTTTATACCTTTTGGAAACGCGGTGTGAGAAGTTCGACTTTTCATGCAAAGAGAGCGTTTGAGAAACACCCGATTCACGCACTCTTACTGAGCGTGCGTAAAGCAGTTTGTTTCTCGCACGGCATGTGCGATTCACGCTCAGTAAGAGTGCGTGATTCTACAGTAGTACTTTTCGGTCCTAGGCCCGAAAGTCGGACTTTACGGACCGAGTGGGGATTGCATGTCCTCAGACCGGCGCAGCCGGTCCGAGGATGCGAAATCCCCACTCGGTCAGGTAAATCCGACTTTAGGGCCGTGGAGCGAACACTATTTTTTGGTACCCGTATCCGTAGAGTGGTACTTTACGGACTATTTTGGGTCCCTAAAATCATACTTTACGGACTCAGAACAGTCCCTAAAGTACGTACCTTACGGACACGTGTACCAAAAAAATAATTCCATGACTAAAATTTTCAGTCGAAAATCAGGAAGATGTGAGCCATAACTTTCACACGTGTGCCATATGGGGGTCCTTAATTTGGTTAAATTCGAATGTTATCGCTCCAATGAGCTATAAAATGTCTGCAAATAAATGAAAAATAATGTAGCCAAAAGCTCGGCCTTCTAGCTCAATCCTAAGTACTGCCACCAAGCCTTCGAATTTTCCCATTCCAATAACATATGGTTTTTAGCGCTCTGCGGTTAATATTTTTTTTCAATTGCAGTATCGCTTCAAAAAATCTGAAACTCAGCATACTTCTTACCTATGAAATGCCTACTACTATTGGTAGGAAGTATGCCAAGTTTCAGATTTTTTAAAGCGATACTGCAATTGGAAAAAAAATATTAACCGCGGATTGCCAAAAACCGTATATGTTATTGATATGGGAAACCTCGAAGGCTTATGGTGGCACTATTCAGAATTGAGCTAGGAAGCTGAGCTTTTGGCTTTATGATTTTTGATTTATTTCAAGAGATTTCAGTCTATTGGAGCAATATAATTCGAATATGACCAAATTAAGGACCGCTCGGTATAATCCTCGATCAATCGGAGCGAAAAGCAGTCTTTTCAGTGACATTGGCACAGAATTCAAGGAGCATTGTTGGACTATCTCCATTAGTCGAGGCCTTCTTTTTTTTTTGGGGGCCGGTTCGAAGATTTGAATCTTCAAAGCTCCGAACGGTTAAATTTCCGAATTTTAATGCAACGAACTCACAGTTTTCAGTAAGGGTATTTCACCGAAAGTCTATGTAACCGATTTACAAAATTCTGAATCGCAGGCACACCGAAGGTTCAAAATTCCGAAAGGCCAAGACTTCGAAACTATTTAACATCAAGCCGTCGCGCGTCGTTTAAGGGTAGGAGATACTGAAATTTGAGTGCCAAAATTTCAAAAAATGGATTTTCGGTTTTTTACGGAAAAGTGTTATTTGAACCCTTATCTATACGTACACAAATCCTTGAGCCGAAAAAAAATTATTATGCCCCGTTTACCCAATAAAACGTATAATATTACAGTAGAAGTTCCTAATTTTTTTATATTTCGGTTATTGCCATTTCAATTTGTGAAAATGAGTGACTTGAAATGCATTTTTCCATCAAGCTACCACACTCAAGTGATTCACGTGAGATGAAAAAATAATTAAAAAATAATAATAACAATAAAAAATAATTTTTTTCAAGTCACTGCTACACTCTGAGAAAACATTCTAGTGACTCAGTTTTTTGACAGTTGATTAGTGCTATTTTGATACATAGTTTATGATTTTACCAGATTTTATGTCCTCCGCTGAACAAAAATTCAGTCCATCGAAGAAAAAGTAGTTGTCGTAGGGTACAGGTTGCTGCGTTGCATGAAATTTCTTCAAATTTGGAGAAAATATTCTGTATAAAAGTAATTTAGAGGCAAACCAATAATATTCCATGCAGCCTGTACCCTGCGACAATTACTTTTTCTTCGATGGACTAAATTTTTGTTCAGCGGAGGACATAAAATCTGGAAAAATCATGAACAATGTATCAAAATAGCACTAATCAACTGTGAAAGAACTGAGTCACCAGAATGTTTTCCCAAAGCGTAGCAGTGATTTGGAAAAAATCATTTTCAAGATGTGTATACTCCCATAAGACAACAACTCCAAAACATGTTTTTCTACGGTTGAAAATCATATTGAAGTTTTTGGTCACACACTTCACCAGAGATGAGCATCGAAATTTATATAGCAAATCAATATTCTTCCAAATGTTTAGATTTATTTTACAGAACCAGATTTACAAGTTATCAACCGCACGATTCGCTGCCCGTAGGTCAAATTGCTTCGACTCGACAAGACCAAGTTTATATCAACCGAACTGCTAGAATATAAATGTTGAAATTTGTTCAAGTTGTGATAATTTATATTCTTTATAATGCTTTCCAACTTCCTTGGAATCCTAATTTCTGAAACGCTTGATGAAAATGTGAATTCCACTCCAATATTGTAGCAGCTATTTTTTTTTTAACGCAACATGCTCCAAAACTATTGCGATCTCTTCTGAAACTAGTTTGGTTGATGCAGTAATGAAAATCTTGAAATTTGTGAATAATTTGAAAAAAAACTTTAAAGCGATTTATCTCAGAACTATCTTTTCGCCAATTGAAAAAGTCCCATGCGTCTGAGTTTTTGTCGAAGACTTCTGAAATTTTCAGGGTAAATTTCTACACACACTAGCTACAAATTCACTTCAGATTTTGTAAATCGAGACAAAATTACGGATTTGAGGAAAAATAATTGGAATTGTATTTTTTTTTTTTCATAAAAAAAATTGTCAAAATCAAAGTATCGTAGCTATCTCTAAAAACTAACATGAGTTTGTGGCTTACGCATCCCAAAATATGTGTGTGCAAGCTCAGCAAGATTCAAGAATAATTGAGACGCATGGGAGGTTTTCGATGAAAGGCTATTTCAGAAGCATTATGAGGAGTAACTCTGTACTTATTGTTTCAAATGACTTGAAATTTGCACAATTTCTATGTTTTGAGATGGCAAACATGTGTGTTGAATTTTATTTGAAAATAGCAATTGGTTCATCTGATTTGAAAATAGCTATAGATAGGCAGTTTTCAGTATCTCCTACCCTTAATCGACACGTTAAGAACACGTTCGATCTTTCGGAATTTTGGACTTTCGGAACATCGGACTGTCGGAGCCTTGAGCTATCTGCATTCAGACCATTCGAAAGTTTAATTTTCTAAACCCTAGTCTTTCTGGAAATTTCGAAATCGTTTAGAAGACATTTGGAATTTTTACCGTTCGGAGCTTTGAAGCTTCGGAACTCTGAACCGGCCCTTTTTTTTCTCCATGCTGTGTAGCATGACTATTAGGATCATATTCATTGGTTAAATTCTCAACTTATTAAGGGGGTATATACACCTTTAAATGGGTTGAATTTCTGAAAAACAATTCTCCTTTTTTTTTTTCAACTCGAAGAGTCTGATAAAATTTAAAACAATCATCAGGTTTGGGGAGGGTTTGACCTTCATCATCCATACCTTACATCATGTATTACTTCCAGTCTAATAGTGGCTGCGCTGAAGACAGGAAAATACAAAATCACTCGGTTGCCGCAAAGAATCAGACCCAGCGTTGGACCAATCTTGGAATTTTTGGTTCTCAATTGTTCATAAGACATGCCTCTATCAGATGAACATAGAACTTTTTGATATTGCAAGAATTACTTGAGTTATTGAATTTTTCCGATTTTTTTCTGAATTTGAACAAAAATTTTGCTTAATTTTCTAATATTTCAACTAAAAATGGGTTTATCAAAAAGTTCTACGTTCATCTGATTAGGCATGTCTTATGAACAATTGAGAACCAGAAATTCCAAGATCGGTCCAACGCTGGCTCTGATTCTTTGCGGCAGCCGAGTGATTTTGTATTTTCCTGTCTTCAGCGCAGCCACTATTAGACTGGAAGTAATACATGATGTAAGATATGGATAATGAAAGTCAAACCCTCCCCAAACATGATCATTCTTTTGTATGTTTTTAGAGTCTTCAAGTTGAAAAAAAAAAGGAAAATTGTTTTTCAGAAATTCAACCCATTTAAAGGTGTATATACCCCCTTAATAGATCTCACATAATTTAAGAATCATTCATTTATTGTTTTGTCTTTCATCACAAACCTTGATATAAATACATTACATTTTTAATGAGTCTCAGTTTCATCACATCTTACCTTCGCCATGGTATGAATAATAGCCCAAAGATGAAAACTAGATCTTAGACAACAGAGTTCCTGCAACGCTGCTCCTTCAATTCAGTGCAAGGTTATATCATGAACCTCTACGCTGCGCATCATCAATGACATAAATTGCTTTCTCGAGAGAAAGAATCTATATACATTCTTAAAACGATTAATTCATGTTTCCCTCATACGCTATATAATGAATAAAATATTTACAATTGATTTACAGGTTTCCAGTCTATGTACATAAAATTCACATAAACGTAACATTTAATCAACATTAATATGCCTAAACTAAAGAAATATGGTAATTGTGTGACACCCAGACATCGTAGACGACTCATTTGTCAGCAAGTAAAGTTAATACATAATCTCGGTGTAACTTCTAGCAGTATTCGAATAGCTTCTCAGAGAGCAGCAGCAATTGACGCAAGTTTATTAGCACAAGATGAATCGATACAAGTCCAAAGTTTCAGCACAACAAGTCTTATGTCCGAGAATGAGTCTAATCCAATAAGTGCTATCGTCGAAGACAGAAGTAGTCCAGAAAATTATCCCTCAACAAATATTAGCGTAAGCGATTATACTGAATCCGAAGATGAGTCTACTCCAATAAGTGCTATCGTCGAAGACAGAGGTAGTCTAGAAAATCATCCCTCAACAAATACTAGCGTAATCAATTATACTGAATCCGAAGATCAGGTTAATGCCTTGAATACTATTGTTGACGACAGAGCTATTCTTCCGACAAATAATAATGTAATGAATCATACTGCACCGTTTGCGGACAACAACCGCGGTTCTGACTTAAATTTAACAAATGAGCTGCGAGATTGGGCACTTACTAGCTCTATATGCCATACACATTTACGAAGTCTCCTAGAAATTTTACGTCAACATGGTCACAATCTTCCGTCAGATCCAAGGTCGCTGCTAAAAACCTCTCGAAGTACAGAACTTATTTCTATGAATCCTGGCACATATTATCACTTTGGTTTAGTTACAGGCTTACATAGATCCATTCAAAGATATTATCCACCTGCGAACTATCCCATACAAATAAAACTGAATATAAACGTAGATGGACTTCCACTAACAAAGAGTTCAGCTAGTCAATTTTGGCCGATTTTAGCCGCTATACAGACTAATTTTCACACCGAGCCTTTCATAGTAGGCATCTATCACGGTCATGAGAAACCAGAAGATTCTAATGAATTCTTAAAGTATTTTACAGAAGAGTTTGATAATGTTTCCAAAGCTGGTTTGACAATTGAAGGTCGAAAAATTACTGTCACTATTAATGCATTCATATGCGACGCTCCTGCAAAGGCGTTTGTTACTTGCACTAAAGGTCACAACGCTTACTTTGGGTGCGGTCAATGTTCCCAGGAAGGAGAATATGTAGAACATCGCGTAACATACCCCGAAATGGATGCTCCATTGAGAACAGATGAATCATTCCGGCTTAGGTTAAATGAAGAACATCATAAAAAAAAATCTATTCTCGAAACATTGGCACTTGGAATGGTCTCACAATTTCCTCTCGACCCTCTGCATCTCGGACACATAGGTGCTGCAAAAAAGTTATGTCAGTTTTTTGTAAAGGGAAAACTCGACGTTCGTATGAGCAAATTTCACCTGAAGCGAAGCTCAGATCACTTATTGTCCCTTAGTAGATCAATTCCAAAAGAATTTGCTAGAAAACCAAGAGCTTTAGAGGATATTGACAGATTCAAAGGAACCGAATTGAGACAAATTTTATTGTATACTGGTCCTGTTGTATTCAAGCAAAATTTAACAGTTGAGAAGTACCAGCATTTTGTAAGCCTCAGTATGGCATTTCGAATTCTATCCAGCCCAGACACGTGCATAAAACTCAATAACTATGCCCGAATTTTATTAAGATATTTTGTTGAAAATTATGCATCGTTGTACGGCCATCAACACATGTCGTACAACGTCCATAACTTGATTCATTTATGTGATGACGTCAAATTGTATGGACCACTGGAGCAATTCAGTGCTTTCAAATTTGAAAATCATATGTCAAAAATCAAAAAAATGGTTAAAACCTCTAGTCGACCGTTACAGCAGCTAGTAAATCGTGCGAAGGAAGAATTTCAGGTGCCAGTTATATATGAGAAAAAAATATATCCTGTTATAAAGTACTGTAATGAACATACGACAGGTATCAGAAGAAAAATAAAATCAGTTCAATACGAAAATTTCTTTCTAAATCCAAAAACTTGCGACAATTGCGTTTGTTTGAGAAATAAGTCTATCATTGCCATCGAGCATATGTTTGAACAAGATGATATAATATATCTGAGCGGTAAGAAATATCTGAATTGTAAATCATTTTTTTAAATCCCGTGTGATTCTGAAATACTGGGCATGAAAGTTTGTAGTGAACATGACCATCAGAGTATAATAGTTGACGCAGCTAACATTAAATATAAATGTTTAAAATTAAAGCTAACCGACAGTGAGAGCGTTATTATGCCTCTATTGCATCACTAATGCCTGGGGTTGTACTATACAAACTACGTGTCATCGTATTCTCGTATGTATAGTAAGAATTATGTCTGAAAAGTAACGGGCACTTCGCAATAAACCGCCGAAACTAGTACTTGCTAATTTCTATTCACGTTGCATATTATATATCTTGCTCCCGAGTGTCAGAAGTCTTTCTTTCGCAAAGTAAGAAGTACAAAACTAAAGGAATAAAAATATTAATAAACAAACTCGCTCGAATGATGAACACGAACAAGTATAAAGAAACACAAAGAAAAACTAAGCAGAGGCCAGCAGAGGCACGTCGGATCCAGTAGCCAATAGGAGAGAAGAAGAAGTCTTTCTTTCCGGCTTTGTGCCTTTGTGTGGACAGGACCCGCGCGAGAAACGATTTGGTCCCGGGCTATCCGAGAATTTGGTGAGTTGTTCAACGATAATCAATTCTGATGTTAATTGAGATTCGTACTATATAATTGATAAGTATACGTTTAGTATGATTGGATTTTTAGTAGCAGATACCTTGTTATAACTCATTACTATTTCACTGAAGGAGGTTATAACGACCATGCGACGCTATCAGGTTGAAGGCATATAATACCCATGTAAATCACGATTTATCGGTAATTTTACAAAAACATTGATGGTTTCGGGAATAGTATACGAATAATTGTAGAAAGCTCAAAGGGTTTACCTAATATAACCTCATTTACGTATGGTATATATAATATAATATACCTCTAATGTGTGTGATATAACAGGGACGTAACTCTCCCATATGTCTGGAACAAACGCTTGCAACAGATATCGTACGCTCCAGTTACGAAAAAAATTATTAACTGAAACGTTATTATTATATTGTCTGCTGAAATGTTTGTTCATAACTAAAACTTCGGTGCACAGATTAATTTCATCACGAGCAACCTTCGGAAATAATTGATATCTTGATTAATTGACATGAATGACTAAAATTATATGAAAGTGTGTCACCTTCATATGGATATGGGGCATTCCACGAAGTATCGATCAGGATAGAAAATCGATGTTTCTGATCTACTCTACATTTTTTTCTGTGAAAGCCCTGGTCGAAAAATAAACCGGCATTGTTTTGAGATGGAGATTTCATTACAGCAGAAGGTAGATTCCATAAATAGTGGATATTTCAAAAATTATTATTGGAACACATTTTCCATATAAAAATGAAAAAGAAAGTCCCTTATATAACATATATGAGACGAAATTCACAAAGTTACAGAGAATGACGTACTGGAATATTAACAATGTTTTTGACTGGTTACACTCGTGTACACTGAGTGTGCACTAGAGTTGTGCACCGTGTTTTGCTGATACCTTGGCACTCGACACTGCTCAACACACTTTTCATGCACTGTGATTTGCTGGCAACGTTGATGCAAGAATTTTTTCTCGAGTGCAGAAAATTTTGGGAGCTGTGAAAATCACTGATATATGTACAAAAATAATGTTGGTGGCTGAGTTTGTATCAGCGAAACACGGTGAACGACTCTAGTGCGTGCTCAGTATACACAAGTGTAACCAGTCAAAAACGCTAATTCAAGGGCTTTGTTTTTTGACCAGTGCGTTTGCAGAAAAAAAATTGGCGTAGATCAGAAACATCACTTTCCTACCTTGATCGATACTTCATGAAATGCCCCATACGTTTCAGTTATTCTCATCAGTTCATATTATTCATTGTTATCAATGACCTGTCCCGTATTTACAGAGATTCCATTCTTTTACTGTTTGTCAAAAACAGTGATTTTTGCTATCACATGAACAATATGAGTCCTCCGTACGCAGTCGTCACTTTCCTTGATGATGTCCCGGAAGATGCCGACGATGAGATTACGTCTGAAGTACCCAGTTCTTGGGTTACGAAAGACGAAGAACACTGTTGGTGGCCATCATTAATGAAAAACGTAACAGCACTTATATCAAAGCAGATACAGCCAGATCCTAAGGATAAAAGATGGCAACTTTGGAAGATTAAACTTGACGGTTACTATGGTAAGTTGTCTGCTCATATTGCCTGTAATAGATGATGAAAGCAGAGAAATCAGATTTTTGCTATCGTGATCCGTTGATTCTATACCGATAGAAATAGTAGTCTAAATTAATCAGATTTGAAGCAAGAAAGTATCCCGTCAGTTTCATTTGTATTTGTACATATTCGTGCTGCTGTTCCAGAGATAAAGTTTAGATCGAAACGTTATACATATAACATCTTCACTGCGAAGCTCTATTTCTTACTGCGAGGAACCAAGCTGTTTCATCGATGCAAACCATCATCAAATAATCTCACAATACATTATTGTGAAAACAAGTTTTATTTATAATCTGTATGCTTGAACACATGCAGCCAACTTGGAGGCTGCCCGAAAAAAAGCCCAAACACTGTCATCCAGTGATGAAAGCGATGCACTGAACAAGAGTCGTGGACAAAGATGTTACCGCAAAACCCGTTCGCTTTTGAAACAAGTTACAGAGGATAATTCTGAGTGTAGCCAAGATCTGCCACTGGAAAAGGGGCGAGTAGTTCTTCCCATTCCTCCTAATTGTACCATTGAAATTGAGGATGAAGACGATAATCGTATATCCCTTAGTGATATCTTGATCAATTACGACGATTCAATTACCAACACATCACATTTGAGTATTTATATTTTACAAATATTAATACCAATACGAATTGAATATTGGATTTGTCAGCTTTTATGACCCATCAAGCCATTCGCTGTTTCAAATGAGTAGACACTTTTATTTTCTGTTCTAATTGTAACATACTTTTTCATATAAATTTCAAATCATTGAGAACTTCTAAGAAAAATCTTGTCGATTCAACAAGTTATCGTTACAATTTGAAATTCATTGACCACATCTGCCACAATTATCATTATGATTGTTCATATTTGATAATATTAGGACAGACATTTTATCAATAATCCCAAAAAGAAATTCAGAATCAAAAAAATATATGATAAAATTTTTCAGAGCCCTCATTATCTGGCTTACTAGGCTTACCACCTGCAAGATCAGGCACAGCCACAAATGAGATAGTAGTGTTCGATACACTACTACCCTCTACTTCAGACACAACAGGTTATTATGGTTTTTTTTTTTCAATTGTACTCCAATATTCGGTTGATAAGCCCACTAACATGAGGTGAATTTTTATTTTGATGTGCAGATCCCATGATGACATTACTGTCAACACCATCGCATGCATGTGTTAATGAGAAACGTTCTCTTGCTTCACCAGTTCTCCCCGGATCTAGCAGGGCTGGTGATGATTTTTTCTTTCTCTGTAATTTCAATTCCAATCAGCCTGTAAATGAGTCAAGTAATATCAGGTGAATTTCATTTTATTTTGAAGGTCCCTCAGTGGAGTTGAACAGAAAATCTTCTGCAATAATTGAGACACCCAAAAGACACTCCTTGAATCTAGTTTGACAACCCACAGGTATAAATTCAAAAATCAAATTCACACAGAATGCAGATAGATGTTAAATTTTAATTTTGAATCGATTCTTTCATTGATACTAACTATCATTATTTGTAAGAGGTAGTTACGCATGAAAATATTCAAAATAATGAATCTCAACTAAAAAAATAAATATTTTCTACAGGAGAAACTTCAAAAGCTATAACTTCGATGCCGTCAACGGAAGGTATGCGTGGTCTTAGTTGAACTTTCCGATGACACGTGGTATACTGTAGAAGGCTGCACGATTAGCAGTTGCAGAAGATGCAGTATGAGCAGATTACTGATATATCTTTTACTTTTGTTTTTCAGGGCCAAGTTCATCTATGAGGAAGCTTATCGAAGGTATGTGATTGGAATCAAATTCTTATTTCATACGTTATTTACCGTATGATATCCTTTGTAGAGAACACTGAGAAGGTGTTGAGAGGTCTCGCTGAAGTTACAATTCAACTGGAGAAGTTCAATGAGCGTTTAGAGAAATTGGAACAACAAACCGGAATACCATTATTTGTGATTCAGAACACAAACCATCCCCCTGAGTTGAGCGTTTTACCATTTCAGACATCGGATCAGATAGACGCCTTTGAAACACATCTGCTAGACCACGAGGGGCACCCTCGGTTGAAATCTAATCTTGTAACTATTATTCATATATATATATATATATATCGAGGGCTAAGACCAGAAAGGCGTAATCCACTTTTTCCGACTTCGTTGAATTTGCTGCCATAAAGGCGTATATCTGAAAATTCAACACGTGAGCCCTTCTGGCAGCATCCGCAATTTTTTGTGGGTTACGCTCTTCTGATAATAATAATGTAGTTCATCCAACTGCCATACCCAATATAAAAGTACGAACAAATTATAAATATTATTGTCTGTTTCACATGCCGTACCACAGCTTATCTATTCGATTTTGGCTATTAGGGTATATGTATTCCGGTTTTAGACCTCTTAGCGAAATTTTTCATAGTGTTCCTTACAATATTTGACAAACAATACATGCACCTAAAGCTGAATGCTATCGCAATTGAAAAAAGATTGTTTTGCCAGAAAGTAATCGGATATCAATTGAATATAAATTTGAAGGTAAAAAATCTGCCTTTTTCAATTATAGTACGCGTGTTGAAACCAATATAACTAAGCCCCAATTATGAAAGTACATCTATTTTACATGTTAAACATTAAAATCCCGTGATGCGGACTCATATTCTACCGAATAAGTCAGCTTCATTACAATGTCAAATTATGAATAATATTTGCTAAAAGTTGTGTATTTCGACAGTCGTTGACCTAAGTTGATCGGTTTGGCGATAGAGTTTGCAGCTTATGAAGTAGCTAGAATCAAAAAATATTCTCTTCGCAAAACTAACTCGATCATAACGCTGATAGGTCATGTGAACAGGCAAACTGTGAGCTCTGTTTGCATTTATAACATGCCGGGAAACCAGCAGTCTGTATGATACTTATTGAATTATTGGCGATTACAGATGCAACTTTTGATTCGAGTTGGAGGAAATTGCCTAAAGGATAACTTGATTCGAATACTAAAAACTGTTTTTTCAAACGAAGTGGCTGTCAAATCATCCTGGTTAGGACTAAGGAAGAATTTCCAAATTTCAAAGTTAAACCTCACAAAAATTATCAAAGGTAAATATAAAACAGCACACTTTTAATCTCTTACACGGAGAAAAAAATATCGCGCTCATCACGAAACGGATCGTGATTATCACGATCCAGGCCGAAAGAGATGGCGCTGCGAGCGGTGTATCGCGATTATCACGATCCGTATAGTGCTCACCACGATCCGTATAGTCCTTAATACAGTACGTTTAGCTATAGTAAGGAATCATTAGCTGACAATCGCTATACATAGGATTGTGGTAACAGCGATTTGAAGTTTTGTACGTATCGCCACACTTTTTTCTCCGTGTAGGGCCAGTTTCACAACACGATTTTAACCAGAGTTTAGCGTTAAACTCGAGTTAAGTCTTCTAAAAGACAGTTCTGATTGGTCGAGCTGAAATTTAACTCAAGTTTAACGCTGAACTCTGGTTAAAATCGTGTTGTGAAACTGGCCCTTAATCTTAGTATTGCTGACGAACCCCCAGGTCATAATTGTTTAAAAAGTTTCTCACTCGATAACATAAAACTATTGTGTCACAGATGCAGTTGCAGTGAAGCATCCTCACACGGACAAAGAGTTTGAAGAGTTGGCCAGTGAGTGGTTCCGTCAAGCCAATCAAAGATTCAAGAGAGAGCAGAAAAATAAGGAGCAGTAAAATTTTATTGCCAAAGATAAATCGATAGGTCAGAATCAAACACAGAAAGCGTACAGTAATGTTCATTAATATCTTCGCGGTGGCTAACTGTTTTTCTTTTTTTGGACTTTTTCGGAAGCGGGACTCCATTCTAGTCGTATTTCATGTGTCGATAGTCGAAATTATAATAATAATAATTATGACCCCTTATAAAAATAATATAATATTATTTTATTGATTGTATCCGAAACAGTCCGAAAAAAAAACACTTAGCCACCGCGAAGCCATTCATGAACATGACTGTACATAGTTTTTTTTTTTTTGTTTTTTTATGAGGGTTTTAACTATTACTCATACTAGTGATCGCCAAAGATATCTAGTATATCATGATCCATGTTGTTCACAGTTAGTTTTTTTTTTGTAAGTATTTTGAGTACATAATTCGTTAATTACTTATGCGTTATTGCCATGAGTGGTCTGTCCAAAGGTATCTACTATCTATCTCATAATACAATCTGTTAACACTTATGCATGGATCAGTCATTGCAAATATGTTGACAGAGTAAAAAGTACAAATTATATTTTACAGCTTAGTTACTTGTACAATAAAATTAGTACAAACTTTTGAAGACTTCGTTAGAATAGATTTGTTCGTTTTACAAGAATCGGGCTGCACTGGGCTGCACTGAACCAATCACCCTGAAGCTTAGACTAGTATACTACGGTGTACTAGTCTAAGCTTCAAGGTGATTGCTTGCAAAGCAGCCCAGTGCAGCCTGATTTTTGTAAAACGAACAACTCTAATGACTCATTAAGATTATTAGTATAGACATATTATATAATCTCTTCGGATAATAATTGATTCGATTAAATTTGTCCAAAATAAATATTTTTTCCTACATCGTTCTTCTGTTTTACGTACCATATCAAAATTAAGTGACAACCCACTGACATCTTATACACAGGCTTCCTCACCTCTTACTTAGATAGATGAAAAAATAAAACATGCGATAATTACACTGACCAGCTCTTCCCAAGTAAACTGAGAAGGTGAGTAATCTTTGCATAGGTGCTTGATTATATGTGTGCGTAAGAGTGGTTTGAAAAAAGTAGATATATTTCTTTTGTTTTCCATCACGTGAAAAATGGTAATACATGCTAGAAGAAAAATATTCTCAAGATATAAGCTTTATAAATTAATTTTAAAAGGGAGCTCAAGCTATTTTCAGCGTATTTTCCTAATTGTACTCAATATTATATGGTTTTTCACATTTTCAATGAAAACAATTATTTTCAAATGTGTTGAAAGATATTTATTCCGAAATATATAACGAAAGTATAGAGAAAAGTCATTTATTATTTGTTGTTTATTACCATGATTAATTGTTCTCTTCACTTCTGTTGTATATTCTGGAAAAAATATCTTTCAACACACTTCACAATAATTTCCTTTATTGAAAATATGAAAAACCATAATAACTATTAAGGGAAGACTTCAGTACAATTTTTGTAAGAACGATTTTTTCATTTCTTAATTGGGAAAAAAAATCCAATCAAAAATTGTTTGCATCAAAATTTAGATTATAGTAGTAATGTGTATTGAAGAATAATTTCAATCCTCTGAGTTGAATAAGTGTATGTGGAAAAAGTTTTTGGCAGCAGTGCACAACAAATTTTCTGCGGAAGGTTCCTTGCGCATACACTTTCAACTCAGAGGATCGAAATTTTGTTTCAATACACATACTATCATAATCTAAATTGTGATGCAGGAAATTTTCGATTGGATTTATTTTAGTAATTCGAAACATGAAAAACTCGTTTTTATCGAAATTTCACCGAAGTCTCCCCTTAAGTACAATTGGGAAATTGAGCTAAACATGACTTGAGCTCCTTTCTAATATTATAATCTATAGAGCTCATATTGACAGAACATTCTTTCTCACTATATGTATCAACATTTTTCACGTAATGAAAAAAAAATAACGACTTTTTTTAACCACCCTATAATGTATGTATGTATGAAGGAATTACTATTAGCTGATCATTGGTGGAATATGTGAAAATTACATACCATAATGTAACAATTATGGTATGTAACTGTGACATCGATGTGTGGCAGGAGCTCCAGCACCGAAGACCTACATGAATGTCGGATGTGATATAACCGTAACGTCAATGCTACACACAACTGCTACGTAGCCAGCATTTGTAACTGTTACGTAACTTCGCGCCATGTGCTTCGTGTGAATGGGCTGTGCGGGTAACATAAATAATCTGTCACCGCGACGTCACAATTATGTATTGTCGTGACATCACTATTACCTATCCAGGACGCATCCGGTTTGTATCGGAAGTCTGTACCTGTTACATCACTGTAACATTGGCTTGTGGCGGACATTTTAGAGTCCGTGTAGGTGACATGTACGTTACACGGTACGTAACTGTCATGTTCGAAGGAACAGGAGTTTCGTAATCGTGATATCTCTGTAACATAACTGTGTTCACTGGGTATATATATCAAAATCAGAGAAATTCAATTGCCTATAACATTCGCAATTTTAATTGGAAAAAAAAAATGTTTTCATTATTTTGAGTTATTTCTCACTTCATGCCCCCCAAAAAGTGAAACAAAATTTTTTTTTGGACGACCCCATTCGAAAAATCTGTAGTTTACTGTCCCGCCAATCCGTTTGTATCCCTAACATCGCATTTACCTCTATACACAGTCTATCTATCTGAATCCCTCTGATAGTCTGTTCGAATTCAAAGTCCCGCCAATCCGTTTGTATCCCTAATTTCGTATCCACTTCTATACACAGCCTATCTATCTGAATCACTGGCCAAACAGTACTACATGAAGGTACTGGTTTGTCAGTCGTAATTCGATGATTTGAACAAATGAACTGAATCACTGATTGAATTAGTGAAATTTTAACTGTTTCATACCTAGAGAGTACATTGGATTTTTTAACTACGTATTACCGTAAATTGTTTCAACAATTTAAGATATGGAGGCTGAGGATGGCCGTGTTGTTGTTTACCGACGATTCCAGAGGGAATTACAACTGCCAAACGACCATTTTCGGCTTGAAGAAAACTGTGTTCGTTGTTTGTTATGTACAACGGCATTGGTCGTATTGAAGAGATACACATTCCAGCGTCACCTAGGATCCGCTAAACACCAGGCGGCTCTTCAGATACGGAATCAACCAGTTTTCCCGAATCCACAACATCTGACAAACTTGAACAGTCGACACTCTGCGTTTTTAAAGACTTCACAAGCGCATGCATAAAATCAGATATTTGTTTCGACAAAGTTTGTCAACCTGCTTTTGCCACCTTTCTCCAAACTCATACACAACACACAATCCCAGATGCAACAACAATGAGCAAAACTTATGTGCCCATTATATATAACGAAACTTTAACGACTATACGAGAAGAAATAGGAGATTGTCCTATTTGGGTTTCAGTGGACGAAACAATAGACTCTAAGCGTCGCTGCGTCACCAACGTTATTATCGGTGCATTATATCAAGACCGAGCTTCCACTGGACGGCAGATTAGATGTGGAGAAGTTGTGAGAGCAAACGCTGCAAACATGGCTGCGTATGTGATTGACAGCTTGAATAAGTTTGAGCCGGCAGGATTTGAGCCAAATAGAGTTCTGCTATACGTGACGGATGCTGCTCCGTGCATGAAGGCGTCTGCAGGAATTCTCGCACAAACATACCCGAAACTCGTAAACGTGATATGTTTAGCACACGCATGTCACAATGTAGCTGAAAAAGTAAGAGAGTGTTATGAGGAAATTAATGATGTCGTCGCTAGCGCCAAAGAAGTTTTCTCTAAATCTAAAACGCGTGCTGGAATCTTCAAAGCTGCGCTTCCAAATGTACCTCTACCACCAAGACCGGTGACGACACGATGGGGCACGTGTATCCAAGCTTGCCAGTATTATTGTTTACACTACAACGAGGTAAAAGCAGTTTTTATGGGCCTCGAAGAGAACAGTGAAGCTGTGAGAAATTTGCAAGCATGTTTGGGAAGACATGAAAACCTCGGAGAGTTGGAAGACATTGCTGCCAAATTTTCGTGTCTAGTTTCAAGTATCAAGCAACTACAAAAAAGAGGATGTAGTCTAGCTCAAACGTGCGAAAGGATTGCTGAATTGAAACAAGAATTCCAAGAAGATCTGGAGATTCATCACGAAATCCGGGATAAAATTGTTCAGGTTTTCGGCGACAACGATGGATTCACGGCGTTGATTAACATAAACAACTGTATAATCAATGGCAGAATGCAAAATTTGCCGGATAATTGGATTGATGATGACGCCCTCAGTATGAGATATGCACCGTTTACTTGCGCAGATGTGGAAAGATCGTTTAGCATATATAAAGCGTACTATAGAACGAATAGGCAAAGTATGACATTCGAATCGCTGTGTCAGCATATTGTAATTAACTACAGCAAAGACATGGGACGCGAGAATGAGAATATAGAAGTGGATTCTGATGAAGATGAATGAAAGTTTTTTCCTTCAACGACGAGTTTTCCACAAATTACCAGCAAGATAGTTACACGTAAAAAAAACTGTTACGGTCACGCGAGGGAGATGACCTGTTTTCAAACTACTCCCGATTTACCCATCTTCTATGTTATTCTCATTTAGTCTTCTAATTCTTTAATATTATCAAAGTTCCTACGTTCCCAGGATCAAAGTCACGGTCACGCGAGGGAGATGATCTTTTTTCAAACTACTCCCGATTTTCCCGTCTTTTCTCTCATTCTCATCTCTTCTCATTATATGAATCACAGTTCCTACGCTCCCAGGATTCAAGTCACGGTCACGCGAGGGAGATGACCTGTTTTCAAACTACTCCCGATTTTCCCATCTTCTATGTTATTCTCATTTAGTCTCCTAATTCTTTAATATTATCAAAGTTCCTACGTTCCCAGGATCAAAGTCACGGTCACGCGAGGGAGATGACCTTTTTTCAAACTACTCCCGATTTTCCCGTCTTTTCTCTCATTCTCATCTCTTCTCATTATATGAATAACAGTTCCGTGTGAGATTATTAATTTTTTTTTTGCTTCGTTCGCAACTTTTCGGATCTGATCAAACGACTCGTCGCAGTTCCACATCTCTTTCACGAGGTGACTGAGCAAGTCAACTCGTCGCAGATTCACATCTCCTTCACGAGGTGACTGAGCAAGTCGACTCGTCGCAGATTCACATCTCCTTCACGAGGTGACTGAGCAAGTCGACTCGTCGCAGATTCACATCTCCTTCACGAGGTGACTGAGCAAGTCGACTCGTCGCAGATTCACATCTCCTTCACGAGGTGACTGAGCAAGTCGACTCGTCGCAGTTTCACATCTCCTTCACGAGGTGACTGAGCAGGTCGATGCAAGGGAAACCTTGTGGGAGACATTGTCAATTAGCCTCCTCGTGGCGTCTCCTGGAAATACTCGCGAATACCTGAGTAGCAAATAATTGACGTTCACACTGCACAAATTGTGAAAATGATCATCGGAGTACAGTGTTCGTCTAATACAACTTTTGGTATAGATATAGGCCGGTATTCATAGTCAGGTCTTGTGACCGGAATTCGTCAAGATGGTTTAAGTCGGCCTCATACACGAATTGATTGGCGGAGAGCCGGTCTTGAGACCGTCTAGAACCACGCCGGTCTCAAGACCTGACTATGAATACCAGCCATAGAGCCAAAAATATAGCTTCATAAACCTTTATATTATGTTTCCGAATTGACAAAATACTGCGCCTTTATTTTTATTACTATCAACAGATAATAACCTATTGGTATAACAGAGCTATATTTTCAATATAATTCAATTTCAGCGCTGATAGCATAAAAAAGTGTTAATGAATATTATCTTTTTTCTCATTCGGCCGGAAAGCGTCAACTTTCGGGCCGCTGCGCTAAACGAAGTTGCCACTTTCCGGCTCCGTCGAACAGAAAAATAGTGTACACTACTTTGCCAGTAAAAAAGAAAGCCTCAGATCACATGTTATTGTCGGCCTAGGTACGTAGTATACTATTCTTATCCGACATTCTCACATTTCATTCTCACACTTATAATCTGTTGGTTGCGACCTTCTTGTTTCTAAGAAGTCAAATCCTTTCTTCTAAGTTTTCACGATCAATTTTTTCAAGAGTATATTATGTCAAAATTTCAAATGCATCCGATGAAAAGTTCAATTGATACTCTACAGCAAGTGTAGGGCCCTTTTATTATTCATAGGCAGCTGATCTCAGAAGGTAGAATGGTACGTAGACAGCAACAAATCGACGTTTTAGAAGCTCGGGCATCGGCAGAAGGTCTATTATATGGCCCAGGAGCAGATGACTCTATGTAAGTAATTTAATAGCTTATGCATTTGTATTCAATATAAGGGTTTAACTTTAAACTCGTTTTTCTCAAAACTATGTTTTCGGATGCGGTGTCCACTATATTGCAAAAACTACTCGATGGATTCAGATGAAATTTATACAGCATATTCTAGGCATTAAAAACTTAGGCCTGATCGAAGGATTTTTTCTTCCCACCAAAAATTCTATTTTTTATTAATAATTAACGAGCGATTTTTTACGAGGGGGAAATAACCCATTGAATTGACCTGCAATGGTCCGTAAATTGAAATAATCGAAATTAATGCGAATCAAAGATCTATTCTGAATTGACACGAATTAATTCGAATTGGATAAATTCATTCGAATTGAGAACAATTGAAAATTTTTTGATGAAGTTAACAAAATTAGACTTAAAACGTGGACTGAATTACCCAAAAATTAGAGCACAATTTAATTACAAGAACCAAATTAGATTGAAAAGGTTAATAGGAATTAATTGAAACTGAAAAATTGATCCGTCATTGGCCGCCATTTTGCGAAATTTATAAAAAAAAACTGCGATCAGGCCCAAGATAAACTATCAAACTGACTGTTGTTTTCTTATTTTTATTTTAGATGAACCACAAGAAGTACGGATGGCCACCGCGAAGCACTTTTATAAGATAAAGGATCACAATCGAGTTGACAACTTAGTCCAGATGTAATTTTTTTTTTGTTGACATTTTTGTGAACCTTACTCAAAGATATAGTTTGAAAATTTCGTATTATGTATTAAATAAAACACACTATACAAAAGTTGATGACAAATTATTGCAAATGTCTATTTTTCACACCTCTGACTGCACGTAACCCCTTCACATAACTATACATTCGGGTGGTCGTTAATTTCTAACATATACTTGCCAGCCCCTGAATCGATAGATAATGACCCAAAGTCACCGCGTAATTTTTTTAAGATGTTTAGCTTGATGGGAAAGCGTGCCGAAACCAATTTGAAGTTGGAAAATTTGAATTTTTTTTTTTTTTTTTTCGTAATTTTTAGTATAAAAGCAGGAAATAAATGTAGAATGACAAAACAATTTATTTATGGTAATCTTATAATATTACAACGTTATAAAGACTATATTAAAAAAAATGAATCAATGAAAATGAATAAATAAATAAATAAATAAATTCGAACCAAAAAAAAATGAAAAATAAGAAAAAAAAACAATAAATAAATAAATAAATACAGTCTAACGTGATATTACAAATATGATAAATTTACAATAAAAGACATTTTTTGTGGAAAAGTTTTTTGTCATTCTACATTTAATTACCGCTTCTTTACTCGAAAATTGGTGGGAAAAAAAAAGTATCCATTTTTTTGATTTTTTCAACTTCAAATTGATTTCGGCACGCTTTCCCATCAAACTAACAATCTGAAAAAAAAATTACACAGTGTTTTTGGGTCACTATCTGTCGATTGAGGGGGTGGCAAATATATGTTAGAAATTAACGAATACCCTACTATACATATTGTAACGTGGCAGAACGTTATGACCTCCGCCTTCCCAGCCTTACGAGCGTACCGAGGGCCCAAAAACCCAATTCCGCGGTTCAAACCCTTGCCGCCTTATCCCGCGGAGCCATACTGACTGTAAGCGTCTGCTAACAGCCGACCGGCGACCGTCAGCGCTCGCCGGACAGGTGGTAATGAGGTGAACCACCCCCAAGCGGAAGAAGAAGAGACAGACTCCTCGTGGCGTACGGTACGAGCACACCGCGTGCTCTAGAACGACGTGACGTGAGAGTGAGAGAGAGAGAGAGAGAGAGAGAGATAGATAGATAGATAAATTTATTTTTCCATGATAATGTTGGAAAATATTATATACAAGAATAATCAGAGAAAGAATACAGAGATAGGATAGAGCGAAAAAAAAAAAAAGAAAAAGTACATTAATAAGTAAGCAGTAAGATAAGATAGATAGGCATAGACAGAGAAGAGTTACATTCATTACATATACAGAAGAGATCTTAAATTACAACTTAGCTTAATAAGACCTAAGGATTAACTAAACTAGAGTAAACTTAAAGACTAAAGGGAATGCGCAGCAACTAGGAGAAACGAGGGCAGACTAAGACGCACGCGTAAACTCCGTGTCAAATAAATACCCGCGCAGGTGGTGCTTGAAAGCTGGCAGAGAGCGAATCGCCCGAAGATCCGGAGGCAAAGACTCCCAGAGATAGATGGCTGAGACGGAGAATGACCTGCGATAAGCCTCCGTACTGAAATGAGGGATGAGAAATTCGCCTCGCTGACGCCGAACAGGGCTAGGGGTGGCCACAGGAGTGGGCCGAGCAGTGAGGAGTTCCCTCAGATAGCTAGGGCGACCAGAGCGGATGACGACAAAGAAAAGGGTGCCTAAGAAATAGAGCCGTCGGTCCCGCGCATTGAGCCAGCCGAGCGCACGCCGATAAGGGGTGATATGTTCATCCCGGGCAGCACCGCAGACGAAGCGTGTGCAGCAATTTAAGAGCCGCTGCAGTCGAAGGTCAAGACCCTCTGGGATGCGCGAAAGTATGACAGCACAATAATCAAGGTGCGGGAAGACAAGGGTCGTTACTAGGCGCACGCGGAGGGGGCGAGAGAGAAGCCCACGAGAGGCAGAAAGCTGGCGGAGAGCACCGTGCACACGACTGGAGACAGCGTCGACCTGCGGCTCCCAAGTAAGCTTGCCGTCGAGGAGGAGGCCGAGGTCACGGACTGACACCGAGAGAGGGATGGGAAACTGGTCAAGAATGATCGGAGGAAGGACAGACTTGCTAAGCCGAGTGACGAACGGCGAGCTGCCGATGATCGTTGCCTGGGTCTTGGAAGAGTTTAGAAGGAGAGAGTTCTGGCAGGCCCAGCTGTGTACGGCCGCGATGTCCACGTTGAGCCGACTGATGGCTTCGGGAACCTCGCCAGCTGCGCACTGGAGGTAGATTTGGAGGTCGTCAGCGTAGAGCAAATGCTCAGTGTGACGTAGGACGCTGGCGAGGTCGTTGATGAAGATGAGGAACAGCAGGGGACCGAGAACAGAGCCCTGCGGAACTCCACGATCTAGCGAAACCCAGGAGGATAGTTCCCCAGAGGGACCCACAACAGCTTGCGTACGGTCAAGCAGGTAACTTGAAATCCAGGCTAAGGCATGACGGGAGAAACCGAGGGCGAGAAGCTTGGTGAGAAGAACAGAATGGGGGATAGAGTCGAACGCCTTGGTGAAGTCGAAGAGGACTAAGATGGTGACCCGGCGGTTATCAATACCGCGGCGGACGTCCTCAGTTAGCTTAAGCAGCGCAGTCTGTGTGTTCACGCCCCAACGAAAGCCGGATTGGCGGGGGTCAAGAAGAGAGTTGTCCTCGAGATAAGACATCATCTGGACCAGTACGACCCGCTCAAGTACCTTCGAGAGGAGGCAGAGATTTGCAATGGGACGATACTGCTGCAGCGAAGTCGGATTACTGACTTTGGGCAGAGACAGCACGCGGGCTCGTTTCCAGGCAGCAGGGAAGGCAGATGTGGTCAAGGACTGGTTGAAGAGATGGAGCAGAAACGGGAAAATAGCAGGCAGAGCATCCGTAATGTTACGCAGAGACAGGTCGTCGACCCCACGAGATTGAGAGGAGAAGTGGGAGAGTGCGTCGAGTAGTGAGCGCGGAGAGATGTCACGGAAGTGGAACTGCGAGTCGTCGAAGGAAGCCGGGGGCAACGCGCGAAAGAAATCAGCAACTTCTTGAGCCGCGGTAGGACGACGCGCGACAGAGGCGAAGTGCACGTTCAGCTCGTCGACCGAGAACCCCGCGCAGTCACTAATCTGGGCGCGGGCCAGACCAAGAGATCTCAATTCAGACCAGAGGGCCCGAGCAGAGGACGCATTGTCGAGACGATTGGAGTAGTAGGCGCAGCGGGCAGAAGAGATGCGCTTATGGAGAGCGTCCCGAGCGACACGAAAGCTCAAGAGAGCCGAGTGCGCGCGGCCCCGTTTATAGCGACGATAGAGGGAATCCCGTGCCCTACGTCGGGCTAAGAGGTCCGGAGTTATCCAGGGAGGGACCTTGCGCTTCGGAGTAAATGAGCGAGTAGGCGCGTGGGTATCGAGCGCGCTCGTGAGGTTAGCCTGCAGGCAGTGGACTAACTCGTCAACCGTAGCTTGAGAACAGAAGGCGTCCCACGATGCGTTGTCAAGCTGACGAACGAACTTGTCAGGAGAAAAGGTGCGGTAGGAGCGAGCGGAGATGAGCTTAGCGGAGACGGGAGCAGGCAGGTGCAGGCTCACGTAGATTAGGTCATGCCCGCTAATGAAAGGGACACTGGACTGCCCGGAATCAATGATACTGTCACGGTCGCTCACCAGGCAGAGGTCGAGAAACGAATCGGAAGTATGCGTGTGATAGGTAGGGGCGAAAGAGAGAGGTAGGGGAGAGAGAGAGAGAGAGAGAGAGAGAGAGAGAGAGAGAGAGAGAGAGAGAGAGAGAGAGAGAGAGAGAGAGAGAGAGAGAGAGAGAGAGAGAGAGAGAGAGAGAGAGAGTGGAAGTGAGCCTAATTTTAAGAGAATAGTTCAAGTGAGTGTTTGTGTGAGTGAAGACCCACTGGATATTGACTAGGACTTCGACTGATTGGACTACCGTGCACCCTACGACCGTTGCCTTTACCCGGACCTCCGCCGTCACGTTAATTCGGACTGCCGTAGCCGAGACACCCTGGAACCTCGTACAGTAAGGTAGGAGCCATCCGATCTCCAGTCAAAGACCCGTGGACATCCCTAGAACCCTACGAGCCTCGAGCCGTTCCTGTGTTAACGTCTGATCGTTCCTCGGAACCGTTGGATTTGAAATTAACCAGAACCGAGTCACGTGTTGTTTGTCGTGCGTAGAGCCGTGCCAGGATTGGTCACCGCTGCGCCGATATTCGCCGAGATCGCACCGACGCCATATTGCCACGGACTGCTGACGTCATCGCGAGGCACTCAGCTGCTGCGAGTCAGAGTTTCGTCGCTTCCCTAGCCATCCCCACTACCTCTCCGCCGCCGCTGGACATCGTGCCGCGTTAGTCCTCAGAAAGACATCGAGAGAGGCACGCAATCTCGCTACAGTGACAGCTGACTGCCAAGTAGCCAGAGAGGGAGAGCCTGCGACCGTCTAAGAAGACCGTCGCCTAGCATTAACCCAATAAACACTAGTTCGTATAAAAAACGTATAAATAGGTCATATACTCTACGTTTATTCCGAGGAAAAATGTTCCTCAGTTAAACGCATAAGCAGCGTTGATTGAAAACGTTACGTCTATACGTTTAACTTTACGCAATAAACAACGTTTAATACACGTGTACCACTTGAATTTTGACCAAATAATTGTTAGCTCAAAAAAAATTTGAGATATACGTAAAATGAATTAATTACAATATATGAGGCGTTGATCAACAACTACTAATCGTAAACAATCGCACTTTGTTACAAAGTAAGAATTTTGAGATTAGAAAAACTTCGCATTATTGTTGTGGTCGGGATTCGATCCGGGGACGCTCGCATTCGCTTGTATTACTGTTCGCACGCTCTATCGACTACGCCAACCTACTCATTGACAAAGTCAGTCACTTTCTCGTAATTACTCTGGATTTTGCATCTGTCTTAGTGATATCAGTGTTTTAATGTAGCTGAGATGTCTTAACTAAACATCCGAGTGGTAAGTAGGTTTTTTTAATTTAATTTCTTGCCTAGAGTTCCACACATTCTCACTCGATTTCATTATATTGCACGTTCATTATTATATTGGAAAAAACGTATAAATGACGTGTAGTTCCGAGCGTATAATTATTGAAGGAACTGAACATTGTTATAGTGTAACTCAAAATCCGCGAGGTATTCGTTGATTTTTTGGTTTTCGAAGACGTTTTGAGGAAACGTACGCAATACGTATATGATATGTGTAACAGTATACGTACATTAGAGCGTTTCGTACACGCAATTAAATACACGTATTCTTGTCCAGTCTGATAAACGTATAAACAACGTGTGAACGACAGGTTTCGAGGGAACGTTCGTAATACGTATATGATATGTGTAACAGTATACGTACATTAGAGCGTTTCGTACGCGCAATTAAATACACGTATTCTTGTCCAGTCTGATAAACGTATAAATAACGTTCGAACGACAGGTTTCGAGGAAACGTCTGCAATACGTATATGATATGTATAACAGTATACGTATGTTGGATAGTTTCGTACGTGCAGTTGAATACACGTATCCGGGTGCAGTTTAACAAACGTATAAATAACGTGTGAACGACAGGTTTCGCGGAAACGTACGTAATACGTATATTATATGTATAACAGTATACGTACATTAGAGCGTTTCGTACGCGCAGTTGATTACACGTCTACTTGTCCGGGTTGATGAACGTATAAATCACGTAAATTTTCAACGTATTCGTTGTCCGAATCATACGTGTATATTAAAGGTACAAGAAGTTATTTCTTCGTTTAAAAAGCGTGATTAATAAACGGATAATATTGGACCACTTATAAACGTGTATGATATACGGTTTATAATAGTATGATGATATATGGATACCAAAAATCAACGAAAAAGACGTGTATAATACGTATAATATACGAACTGGTGTTTATTGGGAAGGATTGAAATAGTTTTGTTTGATATTAAAGTAGAGTAGAGTAGAGTCATTAGATATAGTTGATCTTGTTTATACGATACGCCAGGTAGCGGGCGTGTAAACAATTCGCCACCTTTTCTTTTTTTTCTTTTAATAAATAATAGTAAGCAATATTCGGTTTGTGTCATTATTCTTCGCCCCTACGAAATCCCTCTACCACTAGTAGCTAGCCGGAGGGTCCCAGAGAGAGAGAGAGAGAGGACTTCTAACGAAGTCTGGCGCCCAGCAAAATCCCCCTACCTATCCGTTGGGCCTTGGTTTGTATTCGGCTTAACTTCTTGGGTACCCGAACCCAAGGAAATACCCGTTACCATATATTACAAGTGATTTTTGTTCTGTAGGTTGCGAGCTGACGAAAAATTAGTAATAGGCCGCTGGCGATATTTGCTGCGATACTTCTTCATCAAGTAAAGGATTATGAAAACAAAGGTAAACTTGTGTCTCTCTAGTGTCTAACTTCTGCGTTCTACCTCTAGCATCTAACTTGTTTTCGCCGGCCGTCGTCGTACATCGTCTGCCTGTGCCTGGCCTCTGTCTTTCTTCCTTGCGTGTCCGCCCTTCTCTTGCCTACCTTTCTTCTGCTTACTCGCGTGTTCTCTTCCTCTCTAGTGAACCGGTCACGTGGTCACCGTTTGTTTACGTTCACTTATTTTTCTCTATTGCCTCAGTTTCTCTCACTTTTTCCACCTACTCGCTTTTTGTGCTTATGCACTTGCCTTTCACGCACTCTCTGCACTTCTTCTTTCGCCTTTTCTCTTACATTGTCTCTGTTCTTTGAACTATTTACGCTCTCGTTGAAAAACTATTCTTCCTATTTTTGCAGAATTTTTGAAAATAATCAATTCTGTTATTTTTTTGGGGGGGCCCCAGTGCCGTATTTGTTGTAAAAAATAACATGGAGTAACAATGAAGAAGTGCATAAATAATGACAGAGTACACTCAAATTTCATTCAAACCGTAATTGTGACTTGGAGGTGAACAAGCGGAAAGTTTTCAGACACGATTTTCATCGCAAATTTTCAGAATCTTCCGGAAAAAAACTCCGATTAACAAAAATCGATGGACAACATCGTGGAATTAACATTTTCAGTTTTATTTTTTGAATTTCGCGCTCAAAATGTCAAGTGAGACGAAAATGATCATTTTCGAAACTTTCCGATCGACTACCGTGTTTTTAATCTCGGTTAAAGGCATTTTATGAATCGTTCAATTATATTGCAAAATTTCGCAGCAAAATCTAGTAATTACGGAAACACCCATTAACTGAAGTCAGCGATCTTTCATACTTTGTGAATCTCTTCGTTGACACCTAAATAATACGGAGAAATAATTGAAAAAAATAAAAAATTTGGAGGCCGGATTTGCGTACAGGATTTGGGAGAATAGCCAATATACCTCTGCTGTGATAAGGCAGGCGTACGAGGGTGTACAGTAGGGTGCTTCAGAAAAAAAATTTAATTTTTTTTTCCAACTCTTACCCTCCCAAATGCTTGAGGTGGATAAGAAAAAAGTCCCCCCGAAAGTCGGTCGCTGTAGCTCAACTCTAAAAGGTCGCTATTTTCATTTTAGTTTCCTATTCATTTAACATGGGAATTTTCGTTTTTTTATTTATACTGAAATTACACCTATTCATTTCAATCTTGTTCAAATAACCATTGCATATTCAGAAAGCTGGTTGTTCAAGCTTTCCAAACCTATATAATAAAAGTCGACTATCTCAATTGGAACATTAAATAAAGTCATTTAAAATGTCTAGATTTTAAAATTTCTAGATTTCAAATGACTTAGTTTAATCTTCTGATTGGGGTATTCGACTTTTATTATATAGGTCTGGAAAGCTTGAAAAACCAGCTTTCTGGATATACGATGGTCATTTCAAAAAAATTAGAATGAATAGGTGTAATTTCAGTTTGAATAAAAAAACGAAAATTCTCATGTTAATCGAATGGGAAACTAAAATGAAAATAGCGACCTCTTAGAGTTGAGCTACAGCGACTGAGGTTCGGGAGGACTTTTCTCTCATCCATCTTAAGCATTTGGAAGGGTAAGAGTTGGAAAGAAAAATTAAAAAATTTTTATGAAGCACCCTAGTGTTACAGTAATGTTCATTGATGAGTTCCCAGTAGCTAACTGTTTTTTCGGACTTTTTCGGATACCATCAATAAAATAATATTATATTACTTTTATAAGGGGTCAGAATTATTATTATTATAATTTCGGCTATCGGCACATCAAATACGACTAGAATGGAGTCTCGTTTCCGAAAAATTCAGAAAAAAACAGTTAGCCACTGGAAACCCATTAATGAACATTACTGTACCTTTACAATTGAGAAACGGCAAATAAAACGAAATAAAACGTGTATATCGGTCAATTTCTTTTATTAAATTAAAAATTAATTACGAGGTGGCATCCACCCTTGCCTCCCCTGCCACCCCAGCTACCACCCCAGCTACCCTTCCCGCTCCCCTTCTTCCCCCCGTCTTGTCCGCCACCCTTCTTCCCCTTGTCCTTCTTTCCCTCGTCCTTCTTTCCCTCGTCCCTCTTCGCGGCTCGACCCCTCTCGGTGCCGGAGCCGGGCGGACCAGTGGCGAATTTCCGGGCGCGCCAGTTCCAGCTGTAAGAGATATTATTTTCAATAATAGTAGAACAACCGCGGAAACCGAAAACCAATCAACCAAAAAACTTCTTAACAACAATTTTCAAACGAGCGATCTGATTTTTTCCGCGGCGCTCCATTCTTTCGAATGATTGTTTAATCATCATAAATGGAAGTTGAGGATATTTCTATAAAAAACTGTAATCTTTACAGTAGGTATGTAATAGAATTTTGCAGTACAATCATTTATTGAAATAATGAATCTTCAGTGTACGTCCCTTCCCGAGATTTACAACCTCAACCGCCAACAAAAAATTTTTAAAGTTGGAGGGGTCCTTGAGTCGACAGAGTTTTAGTAGAGCTCATTTTACGGCTGAAATCCGAGTCCAATTGCATCGTTTTTGCACATAGGGCTTTATATCGTATAAGGGAGGAGCCGAGCAGAATCGCATTTTAGTCGATAAATGTGCTCCTATAAAATTCTGTCGGATTGGTGCACTGCCGTGTACGCGAGAATAAAATTTGTCGCACAGTTGGTTGCATACTCACAGCTCATCCCGCTCCTGCCGCCGCTGCTGCCTCGGGGTTGACCTGCTTCTATCGCTTGACTGTAAGTGGGTGAAATATTATCATGAAATCTTTGCAATCGTGACATTTAGTAAATAATTGCAATAACCACGTACACTGCTCAAATCATGGAGAACCTTGAGAGCTTTGTGTTCCGAAACAAATATACCAGTTGTAATGGATGAAACTGTAATTATAATTTTTAATTGTAATTGAATTATAATTACAGTTTCATCCATTAGTATACTAATGATCAAGAATGTGATCAGCGACTCCAGAGAATCGGTTTTCCATTAGAACTTCAATAATATGTTGACTCTAGAAGTGATATCTTTCAATCGAATCAAAAATGGCTGAGGATGTTGAAATTCTGGTTTTAGAATATTTGAAACCAAAAATGTATTATTTTGATTATTCCTATCTCGTAGTACTGCCAGCAAACTATATTGCCAGGAAGATTTATAACTATACAAATATATGATGGAAGTACAGTATTCCTAACCACTGATACGAAACAAAAAATTTAGAATCAAGAAATGTAAAAGTGCTGAGAGTTCAGAGTCAGAGACAGGTCGAGTTGGTCTGATACGTCAACAATATTAAGCGTTGCAATAATATAATGATGTAGAGCGTAGTCTACTCTTGCCACAAGCAAACTAACTGGCAACAAAAGAACGACTATAAGCATGGATGTCTGTCTGTATAATATAGGATTTTTTGATTTGTCGGATTGTCTTGGCTTTTTAAGTTTTGGTTTAAAAAATTAAGTAAAATATGACCTAATATGTACCCTATCTTTATTTCCGCGCGGCTCGCTCTCCCTCCGTGCCTGTCTCTCCTGCTTTTCTTTGTTTTCTTTCTCTCTTTTTCTCTCCTCTTTTTTACGCTCTTCTGTCTCCTTCGCTGCTCTCTCCTTCGCTGCTCTTTCCTTCGCTGCTCTCTCCTTCGTTGCTCTATCCTTCGCTGCTCTCTCCGTCTCCTCTCTCTTCTTCTCCTCTCTCTTCTTCTCCTCTCTCTCCTTCTCCTCTCTCTTCTCGGCTCTCTCTCTTTTTTCTTTGTCCTGCTGCTCCTTTTCTTTCTCCCATTCCTTGCGCATCGTACGCATCGCGGCTACATCCGCCCGCTCTTGCACGCGCTCCTCCTGCAGCTCTCGCATTTCCTCCCGCAGTTTCGCGAGCTGCTCCCGCAACTCTTGTTCTCCCATTGTCTGATTTATGGTGGCCACGGTGAGGAAAGAACGGGAAATGTGAGGGAAAAACAAAAAATTGGTCAGGGATTCCTGGAAATGTAGTAGTGTTTGGCCAGTGATTCAGATAGATAGGCTGTGGATAGAAGTGGATACGAAATTAGGGATACAAACGGATTGGCGGGACTTTGAATTCGAACAGACTATCAGAGGGATTCAGATAGATAGACTGTGTATAGAGGTAAATGCGATGTTAGGGATACAAACGGATTGGCGGGACAGTAAACTACAGATTTTTCGAATGGGGTCGTCCAAAAAAAAATTTTGTTCCACTTTTTGGGGCGCATGAAGTGAAAAATAACTCAAAATAATGAAAACATTTTTTTTTCCAATTAAAATTGCGAATGTTATAGGCAATTGAATTTCTCTGATTTTGATATATACAGGGTGTCCCAGAATTCGCGCCGAGGAATTTACAGGGTAAATCTTGATCGAAAACGGGATCGAAATTGACTTAGTCGTATTTTCCGGAATTGCTTAGATGTCTCGTTATAATTATTTTAAGTTCAGCCAATGACGCCCGACTTATGAACGGGCGCTTGTCGGTGTGCCTGCCGCTCGCTTGTGTGCGCGTCTTCCACCCTTCACTCGACACTATACTTTTTCCGCTGAAGATTTGGTTCGCTCAGTCTGATATAACTTTATCAAAATAAATGACGTAAGTATTTCAAACTACCACCTTCGGAATATACCGCGTCACAAATATAAACCTCATTAACGGTTGATTGAAGATTAGTTTTATTTCCATAAGTTTAAAAATTGAACTGGATTGAATTTGATTTCCGACCTGTAAATCCAGGATATCAAAACCTATCCCCGTCCTAACTTGTGTGTTTGTGAAAATTCGATTCGATTGTGTTAATTCAACCATTACGCGAAGAAATAACCATTGCAGATTCTCCGATATACAAATGTTGGTTGTCGACCAATAATGCATTTAATCAATTCTCTCGTTCGGTTTGAAAAAAAAATATTTCACTTCAATACAGAGAAGTGTATCAATAAATAAGCGTTCAAAATTGTCATGAAATCCTTTTAATTCAAATGAACCACGTATATCAAAATTCACAATCTGTGTTGGAATTGTCTCCCGTTCATTTCAACGCATGCTTCGGCACGTTTGATAATATTCCGCTGAACGCGGCGAAGTAGCGCACCGTCGATGTTTGCAATAGCAGCTTGCAGTCTTGCTATAACTTCCTCCGGCGTCTGTGGCTCTGTGGCATAAACCACGTCCTTCACGTGGCCCCACAGGAAGAAGTCCGGAGGGGTCAAATCCGGCGACCTGTTGTCAAACGTATTTCGTTATTAGACAAGATACAAACTGGCTATAACGAATATTTGTTTTATGGGGCCGGATCGAAAGATCAAAAGACCCGAAAGGCCAGAACTCCGAAACTTGATCATCAAGCCGTCGCGCGTCGTTGAGACGACACGTTAAGAATACGTTCGGTCTTTCGAAATTATAGACTTTCGGAATTTTGGACTTTCGGAAAATCGGACTGTCGGAGCCTTGAGCTATCTACATTTTGACCATTCGAAATTTTAATTTTCCAAACCTTAGGCTGGCGTCCCATGGTCCGAAAAATATCCGGACGGAACGCTCGGTAGCCAATGGCCAACGATTTTCTGTTGGATCCGTCATTCATGATTGACTACCGAGCGTTCTGTCCGGATATATTCCGGACCATGGGACGCCAGCCTTAGTCTTTCTGAAAATTTCGAATTCGTTTATAATAAATTCTGAAGTTTGACCGTTTGATCTATTACCTGGCTGGCCACCTCACCGGACCACGGTAGCCAATCCAGCGTTCCGGGAAAGTTTGATTTAGATATTGGGTCACTGTTCTATGGTTGTGTGCAGGGGCCCCGTCTTGCTGATACCACATTCTTTGCCTTATATCCAGCGGCACATCTTCGAAAAGTGGTGGCAACATGTCTTCCAAAAATACTCGGTAATTTTCTCCCTTTATGATGAAAGTTGTATAAATCTAATCGTTCGGTAAAAATAATTATTTTCATCGGTTAAACGTGAGATTTGATTCAAAATAATAGAATCTGTTGCATTAATCTCTGCACTTACTCTCAAATAATCTTGAAACAGGCACGGGCCAATTATTTGTTCCCCGCGGATTCCTGCCCAGATGTTGACTTTCCACCGGTTCTGATACCCGCGATCTCTGGTTAGGAATGGATTCTCTTCGGCATAATAATGTGAATTGTGCTGATTGAACATCCCTTCCCGCGTGAATAACGCCTCGTCCGTCCAGAGGATATTTTTTATGAAAGTCTCGTCAGCTTCGTTTTCACCAGGTGCAGCATTTTAATGAAATGAATCTAACCACGAATCCCGATTATGCGATTATGAATATCTAAACATGATGTTTCTTTGTTTTCATTGAAAGAGATTATCACTCGTTGAAATTTCATTGAAATGAATCTAACCACGAATCCGGATTATGCGATCATGAATATCTAAACATGATGTTTCTTTGTTTTCATTGAAAGAGATTATCACTCGTTAAAATCCAGTTGTTAATCAATGAACATTGATGAATAGATCCATTTAATTTCATATCTGCCTGTTTATTTATCTAGAATAATGGCATATGAAATAACCGAATATTGTGGCATGTACAAAATTTATATTGAGTGTGGTGAAATATCCAGTCAAGCCGCAATTAATTATGCTAAAGAATATCCACGAAGAAGGCATCCCTCCGATAAAGTCTTCACGCGTCTGAGTCAACGTTTACGCGAAACTGGCCAGATGACACCTCCACCAAGGATCAACGCAGGACGCGATCGAGATGTCAGAACGGTGGATAATAAAGAAGATATATTGGACATGACCGCCGACGATCCGACGCGTAGTATACGTCAGATTGCACGTGAGCTGCACCTGGGACGTATGTCGGTACAGCGGGTGTTGAAAACTGAAAATTCAAGACCCTTTCATTATACGTTGGTGCAAAAATTGAACGAAGGTAATTATCCGAGGAGAGTCGAGTTTTGTCAGTGGCTCTTAAGAGAAAACGAAGCTGACGAGACTTTCATAAAAAATATCCTCTGGACGGACGAGGCGTTATTCACGCGGGAAGGGATGTTCAATCAGCACAATTCACATTATTATGCCGAAGAGAATCCATTCCTAACCAGAGATCGCGGGTATCAGAACCGGTGGAAAGTCAACATCTGGGCAGGAATCCGCGGGGAACAAATAATTGGCCCGTGCCTGTTTCAAGATTATTTGAGAGTAAGTGCAGAGATTAATGCAACAGATTCTATTATTTTGAATCAAATCTCACGTTTAACCGATGAAAATAATTATTTTTACCGAACGGTTAGATTTATACAACTTTCATCATAAAGGGAGAAAATTACCGAGTATTTTTGGAAGACATGTTGCCACCACTTTTCGAAGATGTGCCGCTGGACATAAGGCAAAGAATGTGGTATCAGCAAGACGGGGCCCCTGCACACAACCATAGAACAGTGACCCAATATCTAAATCAAACTTTCCCGGAACGCTGGATTGGCTACCGTGGTCCGGTGAGGTGGCCAGCCAGGTAATAGATCAAACGGTCAAACTTCAGAATTTATTATAAACGAATTCGAAATTTTCAGAAAGACTAAGGCTGGCGTCCCATGGTCCGGAATATATCCGGACAGAACGCTCGGTAGTCAATCATGAATGACGGATCCAACAGAAAATCGTTGGCCATTGGCTACCGAGCGTTCCGTCCGGATATTTTTCGGACCATGGGACGCCAGCCTAAGGTTTGGAAAATTAAAATTTCGAATGGTCAAAATGTAGATAGCTCAAGGCTCCGACAGTCCGATTTTCCGAAAGTCCAAAATTCCGAAAGTCTATAATTTCGAAAGACCGAACGTATTCTTAACGTGTCGTGTCAACGACGCGCGACGGCTTGATGATCAAGTTTCGGAGTTCTGGCCTTTCGGGTCTTTTGATCTTTCGATCCGGCCCCATAAAACAAATATTCGTTATAGCCAGTTTGTATCTTGTCTAATAACGAAATACGTTTGACAACAGGTCGCCGGATTTGACCCCTCCGGACTTCTTCCTGTGGGGCCACGTGAAGGACGTGGTTTATGCCACAGAGCCACAGACGCCGGAGGAAGTTATAGCAAGACTGCAAGCTGCTATTGCAAACATCGACGGTGCGCTACTTCGCCGCGTTCAGCGGAATATTATCAAACGTGCCGAAGCATGCGTTGAAATGAACGGGAGACAATTCCAACACAGATTGTGAATTTTGATATACGTGGTTCATTTGAATTAAAAGGATTTCATGACAATTTTGAACGCTTATTTATTGATACACTTCTCTGTATTGAAGTGAAATATTTTTTTTTCAAACCGAACGAGAGAATTGATTAAATGCATTATTGGTCGACAACCAACATTTGTATATCGGAGAATCTGCAATGGTTATTTCTTCGCGTAATGGTTGAATTAACACAATCGAATCGAATTTTCACAAACACACAAGTTAGGACGGGGATAGGTTTTGATATCCTGGATTTACAGGTCGGAAATCAAATTCAATCCAGTTCAATTTTTAAACTTATGGAAATAAAACTAATCTTCAATCAACCGTTAATGAGGTTTATATTTGTGACGCGGTATATTCCGAAGGTGGTAGTTTGAAATACTTACGTCATTTATTTTGATAAAGTTATATCAGACTGAGCGAACCAAATCTTCAGCGGAAAAAGTATAGTGTCGAGTGAAGGGTGGAAGACGCGCACACAAGCGAGCGGCAGGCACACCGACAAGCGCCCGTTCATAAGTCGGGCGTCATTGGCTGAACTTAAAATAATTATAACGAGACATCTAAGCAATTCCGGAAAATACGACTAAGTCAATTTCGATCCCGTTTTCGATCAAGATTTACCCTGTAAATTCCTCGGCGCGAATTCTGGGACACCCTGTATATATCAAAATCAGAGAAATTCAATTGCCTATAACATTCGCAATTTTAATTGGAAAAAAAAATGTTTTCATTATTTTGAGTTATTTTTCACTTCATGCGCCCCAAAAAGTGGAACAAAATTTTTTTTTGGACGACCCCATTCGAAAAATCTGTAGTTTACTGTCCCGCCAATCCGTTTGTATCCCTAACATCGCATTTACCTCTATACACAGTCTATCTATCTGAATCCCTCTGATAGTCTGTTCGAATTCAAAGTCCCGCCAATCCGTTTGTATCCCTAATTTCGTATCCACTTCTATCCACAGCCTATCTATCTGAATCACTGGCCAAACACTACTACATTTCCAGGAATCCCTGACCAATTTTTTGTTTTTCCCTCACATTTCCCGTTCTTTCCTCACCGTGGCCACCATAAATCAGACAATGGGAGAACAAGAGTTGCGGGAGCAGCTCGCGAAACTGCGGGAGGAAATGCGAGAGCTGCAGGAGGAGCGCGTGCAAGAGCGGGCGGATGTAGCCGCGATGCGTACGATGCGCAAGGAATGGGAGAAAGAAAAGGAGCAGCAGGACAAAGAAAAAAGAGAGAGAGCCGAGAAGAGAGAGGAGAAGGAGAGAGAGGAGAAGAAGAGAGAGGAGAAGAAGAGAGAGGAGACGGAGAGAGCAGCGAAGGATAGAGCAACGAAGGAGAGAGCAGCGAAGGAAAGAGCAGCGAAGGAGAGAGCAGCGAAGGAGACAGAAGAGCGTAAAAAAGAGGAGAGAAAAAGAGAGAAAGAAAACAAAGAAAAGCAGGAGAGACAGGCACGGAGGGAGAGCGAGCCGCGCGGAAATAAAGATAGGGTACATATTAGGTCATATTTTACTTAATTTTTTAAACCAAAACTTAAAAAGCCAAGACAATCCGACAAATCAAAAAATCCTATATTATACAGACAGACATCCATGCTTATAGTCGTTCTTTTGTTGCCAGTTAGTTTGCTTGTGGCAAGAGTAGACTACGCTCTACATCATTATATTATTGCAACGCTTAATATTGTTGACGTATCAGACCAACTCGACCTGTCTCTGACTCTGAACTCTCAGCACTTTTACATTTCTTGATTCTAAATTTTTTGTTTCGTATCAGTGGTTAGGAATACTGTACTTCCATCATATATTTGTATAGTTATAAATCTTCCTGGCAATATAGTTTGCTGGCAGTACTACGAGATAGGAATAATCAAAATAATACATTTTTGGTTTCAAATATTCTAAAACCAGAATTTCAACATCCTCAGCCATTTTTGATTCGATTGAAAGATATCACTTCTAGAGTCAACATATTATTGAAGTTCTAATGGAAAACCGATTCTCTGGAGTCGCTGATCACATTCTTGATCATTAGTATACTAATGGATGAAACTGTAATTATAATTCAATTACAATTAAAAATTATAATTACAGTTTCATCCATTACAACTGGTATATTTGTTTCGGAACACAAAGCTCTCAAGGTTCTCCATGATTTGAGCAGTGTACGTGGTTATTGCAATTATTTACTAAATGTCACGATTGCAAAGATTTCATGATAATATTTCACCCACTTACAGTCAAGCGATAGAAGCAGGTCAACCCCGAGGCAGCAGCGGCGGCAGGAGCGGGATGAGCTGTGAGTATGCAACCAACTGTGCGACAAATTTTATTCTCGCGTACACGGCAGTGCACCAATCCGACAGAATTTTATAGGAGCACATTTATCGACTAAAATGCGATTCTGCTCGGCTCCTCCCTTATACGATATAAAGCCCTATGTGCAAAAACGATGCAATTGGACTCGGATTTCAGCCGTAAAATGAGCTCTACTAAAACTCTGTCGACTCAAGGACCCCTCCAACTTTAAAAATTTTTTGTTGGCGGTTGAGGTTGTAAATCTCGGGAAGGGACGTACACTGAAGATTCATTATTTCAATAAATGATTGTACTGCAAAATTCTATTACATACCTACTGTAAAGATTACAGTTTTTTATAGAAATATCCTCAACTTCCATTTATGATGATTAAACAATCATTCGAAAGAATGGAGCGCCGCGGAAAAAATCAGATCGCTCGTTTGAAAATTGTTGTTAAGAAGTTTTTTGGTTGATTGGTTTTCGGTTTCCGCGGTTGTTCTACTATTATTGAAAATAATATCTCTTACAGCTGGAACTGGCGCGCCCGGAAATTCGCCACTGGTCCGCCCGGCTCCGGCACCGAGAGGGGTCGAGCCGCGAAGAGGGACGAGGGAAAGAAGGACGAGGGAAAGAAGGACAAGGGGAAGAAGGGTGGCGGACAAGACGGGGGGAAGAAGGGGGGCGGGAAGGGTAGCTGGGGTGGTAGCTGGGGTGGCAGGGGAGGCAAGGGTGGATGCCACCTCGTAATTAATTTTTGATTTAATAAAAGAAATTTACCGATATACACGTTTTATTTCGTTTTATTCGCCGTGTCTCAATTGTAAAGGTACAGTAATGTTCATTAATGGGTTTCCAGTGGCTAACTGTTTTTTTCTGAATTTTTCGGAAACGAGACTCCATTCTAGTCGTATTTGATGTGCCGATAGCCGAAATTATAATAATAATAATTCTGACCCCTTATAAAAGTAATATAATATTATTTTATTGATGGTATCCGAAAAAGTTCGAAAAAACAGTTAGCCACTGGGAACTCATCAATGAACATTACTGTAACACTCGGGTGCTTCATAAAAAATTTTTAATTTTTCTTTTCAACTCTTACCCTTCCAAATGCTTAAGATGGATGAGAGAAAAGTCCTCCCGAACCTCAGTCGCTGTAGCTCAACTCTAAGAGGTCGCTATTTTCATTTTAGTTTCCCATTCATTTAACATGAGAATTTTCGTTTTTTTATTTAAACTGAAATTACACCTATTCATTCTAATTTTTTTGAAATTACCATTGTATATCCAGAAAGCTGGTTTTTCAAGCTTTCCAGACCTATATAATAAAAGTCGAATACCCCAATCAGAAGATTAAACTAAGTCATTTGAAATCTAGAAATCTAGAAATCCAGAAAGGCGCGCAAGCTAAAATTCAATAAGGATGATCTTGTACGCATAAGCAAAACAAAGGGGACCTTCGCTAAAGGATACGAAGCTAACTGTAGTGAGGAGTTGTTCAAAATTAGACGTGTTTTACCTGATTTACCGAACGTATACTAGTTGGAGGATCTTTCCGGAGAGGAGATTGACGGTTATTTCTATGAAGCGGAACTACAGTGTGTGACGACGTACATTGAAAATACTGAGTTTCAAATTGATAAAATCATTCGCAGCAAGGGGCGGGGTCCCAGTAAGAAAGTTCTTGTCAGCTGGAAAGGTTACCCCGAAAAGTTCAACAGCTGGATTCCCGCTACCAGTCTTCAGAATCTTGCATCATAATGAAGTCGCAGTTCTACATAACCCTACCTAGCAATAGCTCGATGCAGTATTTTCCTGATAACAAGACCTGCTGTTATATTACTCAGCTCCCGCGCACGATTGAGCTCAGCGGCGAATGGGAGGTCGCTATTGTCGAAATACAATATCCATTAACATACCTACCTGACGAAAACAGTAAAGAGGTACAAAAGATACCGTCACTTATGTTCGTCTATTGTGATATCATAGAACCACGTATCGTAGGCGACATCTATGCACCTCTTCTGCGTATACTACAGGTTAGGCAAAGCGCAGACATCGTGGATACGGAAGTAAAAACGTTTTCACCACCGCACTATCTACCTTTACTTCTTTTGAGTTTTCGGACAGTCGAAATATCTATAAGAGACCAGCAGGGTAAATCCATACCATTTGATCACGGAACCTTGACCGTCACACTACACTTCAAGAAAGTATCAATAGACTCGGTAGAGTCTCGCGCCAAGTACATTAAAAAAAAATTTTTTTCAAGCGCGAGACTCAACGAGTCTATATACCCGAGAGGCAGCTACCCTAACCTATACCGCAAACTAGTATCGTCGTTTTCTTTCACCTCACAATATACACAGATTGAAACTAATTTAATCCAGGATGTGGGCATGAAAAGCTTTCATTTGAGCCTTAGATCGATTAAATCGGTGTCCGAAGTGCTGAGATATGACTAACTACAAATTCTGATACCCCGTTTCATTGTTAAATTTTTCGTTTTCGTTTTCGTCGTCGTCAGACCAAGATTCACATTCAAACCATTCCCATGCAATCACTAGACGGGAAAATCCACACAAAAGTTGTAGAGTGACGTCAGTACGAGATAGTTCCGACGTAGATAGCGCCAGTATCGCAGACAGAAACCGTCTCCTACATAGACATAGAGCATGGACTGCGCATTCCCTGTACAGCCTATGGTAACGCCAAAAGTGAAGAAGAAGGGTAACACACGCGGCCAAATCTGTCTCTTTCTATGCTTTTGACGTTGTTGGTTAGAAAGAAACAGATTTGGCCGCGTGTATATGCTGTCTCTTTCTACCGACCGAGCGATTTCCGGCCCGAATGCGCAGTCCATGCTCTATGTCTATGGTCTCCTACACTAGCAGACGCGTATTGTCATTTCATGTTTTTAAATCCCAATAATAAAGGAAATAAGAGAAATACGAGCAATGCTTAATACAAATTTTGAACGTACAAAAACTAGTGAATACCCACCGCAAGCCCCTCGGGTGCCAAAACCTTACGCCAAGTACATTAATGTGATAGTCACCAATAAAAATGTTTCGATAGGTTAATCTTAAATCCTACGATCTCGAGCTTTTGAGGTTATGCGAATCGGCTGACGTGTAAAATTCATGGTGATAAATAAAATAACAATTATAAACGGACAAGACTGTCAGATGAATATTAACTGATTTATGAATGCAATTATCAGAAGAAACGGTTTTTTCGGTTCAATTGTTTAGCAAGTTATCGCCTGAGGAAGTCTGACAGGAGAAAATCAAGAGAAAATGTTGAAGTAGAAAAATATGAGGATAGCATTATTCGATATAGGGAACGGCAAGGAGCCAGACCAATAAAGCCGAGTTCAAGCGTTGGATTGCAACGAATTTTACTTCAAGCTCCATGTTAAGCTCATCCCCGAAGGCTCGTCTGCTGAGACTCAAATTGTGAGTCAACGTTATACGTAGCATCCCGACGAGTCCTATAATCTAACTCCGTATCATCTAGTCAAAACGAGATTTTCAGGCAACGTTGTTTGTTGGACTCCGATAGGCTTTATTCTACACTCCACGTCAACGTAGTGCCTTGACCTTCGGTGGAGATAATTTTTTAATCCATAATGAATATTAATAATTTAATGTCAAATTTCAATAAATTTGTTACATTTCGGTATGCAACCTGTGTCTATATGTTCGACTCTATTAAGCTTTCTCCAAATTAAGATTAGTGCTATCACGACAAATGGAATGAAATTACTTATTTATGGATTATTTAATTTTGTAGCGGGTCGCCATATAAGACGAGAGGATCATGAGAGAAAACGCTTGGGTTGCAAAGTATCAGGATAGTGTTATTTGATACGAGAAACGGCAAAAGTCAGACGAAGAGAGCAGAATGCGGGTGTTTGACTTCATAAATTTCCATTTTATGCTCTACGCTAGTCTTGCATGAATAGGCTCAATTCTAAATATTTTGATACCTTCTGTTCAGACCCGAATTGGAAGTTGATGTTATGAGTACGGGACGCGTACATGTTCTTTTTGCAGAGGACCTAGTTGCATTAAAAAAAAAAACTACCTACGAATTGCAATACATATATCTGATATCCATACATATTTAGTCATGAGCAGCAACTATAACCCTGCGTGCAAGTAACTCCGTCATTGCCGGTCCCAGGCCCAGATGAGACAGGAGGAGGGCTGCACGCAGGGTTAGATGTTGTAGGTATAAAAAATTATTGTAGTGGAACAATTTGTAAACGCTATGAAAGTACATTACGCGTCACTCTACAAATTTGAGACTTGGGGAAAATTATGAGCACACGCGTGCTCGTAGCTGTTGACGTTCCTGCTTATCGAGGGACTTCGGGCGGTATGAAATAGCACAAAACAATCGAGCGAGCGTAGCGAGCGAGCACAATTATTAGGTGGTCAAGCAAAATTTTACAAAAAGTAGTGAAATCAACCCCAAAAAGCACCTTTGGTGCAAAAACCTTCCGCCAAGTCCATTGATGTGTAGATCACTCCACCAAAAAATAATCAAAGGTTGTGCTTGCTCACTCGATTGGTTGATGATTATCAACATACAAAAGCATTGAAATCAGATACAACTGCCAAGTACCTGTAGAATGATAAAAGTTTGGAATTGAAAAATTTGTTCAAACTAAATAACGTTGTACTCGTTCGCTCGCTGCGCTCGCTCACTCTATTGGCTCATGATTATGGGTTGAAAAAACAATTCGGATGAAGAGATTGAAGATGTCAACATTAATCTAAAAATATTCATAACGAAAAAATAATTTAAAAAAAATTAAAAAAAAAATTTGGAGTCCGTGGTACGTTGGCGGGCCAATGTTTGAATATCTATTAGATGACATTGACATGGTTCGTGACCGATATTTCATATTTCTTTTTCTACAAAAGGCCCCCCAAGTACCACTACCTCCAAATTTTTTTTTTTAATTTTTTTCAAATTATTTTTTCGTTATGAATATTTTTAGATTAATGTTGACATCTTCAATCTCTTCATCCGAATTGTTTTTTCAACCCATAATCATCAGCCAATAGAGTGAGCGAGCGCAGCGAGCGAACGAGTACAACGTTATTTAGTTTGAACAAATTTTTCAATTCCAAACTTTTATCATTCTACAGGTACTTGGCAGTTGTATCTGATTTCAATGCTTTTGTATGTTGATAATCATCAACCAATCGAGTGAGCAAGCACAACCTTTGATTATTTTTTGGTGGAGTGATCTACACATTAATGGACTTGGCGGAAGGTTTTTGCACCAAAGGTGCTTTTTGGGGTTTACTAATGTGATGCATGTGGTGAGAATAAGAGGAAGAACAGTATAACAACATGGCTCACTACATAGAGCATTACGAGTCACAAATAGGCGGAGGAATCGATCGTGTCTTCGTCGGAGCACCCAATCAGCGGGGACATGGAATCGGTAGTTTTCTCGGTGGTCTATTCCGACGGGCTATTCCTCTTTTAAAAAGGGGCGCACGTGTACTCGGTAAAGAGGTTTTGAGAAGTGGTATGAATTTCATGTCAGACCTAGACGGTAATGTACCGTGGAAACAGGCTTTCAAAACACGAGCCAGTGAGACACGGGAGAATCTGAAGCGGAAGGCTCAGGAGGGTATTGAAAAGGTTATGAAAGGGGAGGGCTATAAACTCAGGTACGGAGGGACGCTGGGCCAGTCTGGACTTGTCCGTGCACCGCGACTATCGATAGCAGCTACTTCGTCTAAATCGCTTAGAACCCGTAAACCCTCTAGGAAAATAAAGAAAAAGAAAACGGTTAAGTCCACTTCCAAGAAAAAGTCACCGAGTACTAATAAAAGATCACCTGGTAAGGGTAGAAAAAAGATTTGCTGCAAGAAAAGGGCTATTACGGATATTTTCGGTCCTTTGTGAAGAAAAAATCTAAAGTGAACAGTGTTATTCGAGTTAGCTACGAAAATGGCCTACCTACATGCGCATTCCTGCGAATGTTTGAAATCTGAACTAGATCTCTACACTCTGCCGCCTACACAGACCTCTATCGAAGGTGGGCAATGGGTGCAGTACAAAGCCGTGTCTGCACTAACAGATGACTCACCGATTGAATTCGTCGTGCCGGGCCAGGGTGACGAGTACCTAGATCTCTCACACACAATGCTTAGGGTATGCGCACGTGTACTCACTGTCCAAACGTCTTCAACTAGTCCAGGTTCTCCAACAACAACAATAGTAGCCCCGGTGAACAATTTCTTGCATACGCTTTTCAACCAGACGGATGTATACTTCAATCAAAAACTGGTCTCCCCGAGTAACAACTCATACGCATACAGAGCTTACATCGAAACACTGCTCAACTATGGCGATGCAGCTAAAAAATCGCATCTCACATCTGGCTTATGGTATTCCGATACTCCCGGCCATTTTGAGGAGACTACGGCCACTAACAATACGGGATTTGCAAGTAGATGTAAATATTTCGCTAATAGCAAGCCCGTTGATATGCTTGGTCGTTTGCATTGCGACGTCTTCAACCAGGAAAAGTTTCTGTTGAACGGGGTGGAACTCAGATTGAGGCTGGTCAGATCCCGGGACGCCTTTTGCTTGATAGAGGCTAACGATCATCATGAGGTGGATATTATGGACGTGACCTCATTCGTACGGCGTGTCAAAATCAATCCAGGTATTCTCTTAGAGCATGCAAGAACCCTAGCCAAGACAACAGCCAAATACCCTATGACGCGCGTAGAGGTCGAAACAATGACAATACATAGCGGTGTGCAGGCCGAGACCCTCGATAATGTTTTCCTTGGTCAACTACCGAAGCGATTAATCATCGGATTTGTCGATAACAAAGCCTATAACGGTGACAAAAAACTCAATCCGTTTAATTTTTCATCATTCGGGCTTAATCACCTATCCTTGTATATCGAGGGTACTCAGATTCCCTCGAAGCCCTTACAACCCGAATTCAAGAATAAACTATTCGTGGATTCCTACAATACTCTGTTCACGGGTACCGGTATACACTTCCTCAACGAGGGAAACTCAATTCCTCGTCAGGACTATGCACATGGATACTGTCTTACCACGTTCGACCTCACACCTGACCTCTCAGCCAGTGATGACGGGCATTGGAATCTCATTAAGCACGGTAGTGTTCGGATAGAGACGCGCTTTGAGGAACCCCTGACCACGACTATAAACTGTATTGTGTATGCCGAATTCTCTAACGTAATAGAGATCGATCCGATGCGTCAAGTCATTACAGATTTTGGTAATTAGTTGTGAAAGTTAACCATGCGACGTCCCGAAATCCTGTCGGAATCTGTATTCCATAATCGACAGTTGAAGCAACCCTCTCGACAAACGTGCTGTGACCATCATAAAACCTGATAGAACCTGCTCACCCCCTCCAGCTCACTGTATACGGAGGGGCAGAATTGCAACCATGAAACAGTAGAGCTTAAATACCTCAGGCTGTCCAGTCTTCTCCTCAGTCTACTAGTAGTGTCTCAAACGCTTGAAAGTACCAGCTGTGCAACTCTCAAAATCACCATGAATTACATCGTCGACATACAAGGTTTCACTGGTAAAAATGGCGAATTCATACCGAAAGAGGTTGCCGTTGTTGGGTACGAGTGTGAAACTCTGGCTCACTGGATCATCGCTCCGCCGTACTCCATCTCTAATCTCTGCTCATCAGACCGCTCACGAATCAACTGGCTGATCAATAACCACCACGGGTTGGAATGGTTCGAAGGTGATGTGACACTCAAGCAGCTACACACGAATTTACGCACGATTACACTTACGGCAAAAAATATCTTCTGTCGTGGTGTGCAAAAAGCTAAATTTCTCCAAGAGGTGACGACACGTGAAATTGTAAACCTAGAACGTGGTGAATGCAGATGCCCAGCGTTCAACGATATGTCAGCGGACGAAGTATGCTACGTACACTCAACCGTTGCAGAATCCCTCAGCTGTGCATTACGTAATGCTATGAAATTGAAAACATGGTTAAAATCCCAGGGATTATCCGCAAAAGAGTTGTCTGCAATTCCTTTCCGGACTGAGGTGCTGTACACTCGTTGTCTATCAGAATTCAACGAGTGCCTTGAGCAGAAGGGTACTAACAGCGTCAGGGATATTAACAAGTGTGGTGATACGGCGCAGGAACTGGAGAACAAGAGATTACGCGAGAGGACCGTGTCATCATTTTCATACGTTACTAAACCCTCAAGGTCAAATGATCAATCGGAATGTTTCAACAGAAGATATTTGTGCCACGACGAGATAGATACCTGTACAAGTCCAACCGACATCAATAACCGTCGCAGTATCTAGTTAACCAGGATACAGAATGGACAATCTTCAAATCTATAAAGCGCTGGAGATGATCCCTAGCCGTTCGAAGGGGGTGTTTGCAGCCGACCAGATACCTCTGCTATGGTCGTACCCTACAACGATCGTGGCAAACACCGATGAGCATACCAAGCCAGGATCCCACTGGGTGGCTTTTTATGTGTCAAACTCTGGTAATGGAGTATACTTCGATGGTATGGGTCTACCACCGATCGTACCGCATTATCTACGCGGCCTACGGCGGAACTGTACGACCTACCGATGAAATGACAAACAACTCCAGAGTAATTCATCCCGCGTATGCGGTCAATTCTGCATTATGTTTCTGCACTATATGAGTCAGGGTTTCACTCTTCAACGGTTTACAAGTATCTTCAGTGGGAATCTGGCGTCAAATGACAGACTGGCCGAATCTTTCTACAACCGAATAACCTGCGAGTATAAAGGAAAATGTGATGGAAATAACTGCATGCTCGGATGTATTCAACGCTGCTTACCATGTAAACACTAGTCTTAAGTATTTAACATATAGTTTATACCCACGCTGAGCATTTAGCATGTATAGCATTTTTGTGATCATATGCAAGACTCGTCTAGTTTGGCATAAGAAACGACTGTTCCTAAACTTTATCTAGAATAAGACTTTTTATCATTAGCATAATTAGCTGTAATTTTTATACGAAATACTTTTGAATAATTCTTAGTCGCCATAAGCTTGAACCTCCGCATAAATATTAGTAAATATAAGTCTGAATCTTTACCTTTCTGAATATCAAATGATATGAATAAACAACCATTATAACAATATTCACCTGTGCGTCTTTGACCAACTCCCAGATAAGTTTATATACATAATAAAAAAAAAAAAATATCCCGTGCTGCAGGATTTAAACTCAGAACCTCCAGCTTCGCAGGCTCTTACCTTACCACTGCGCCACGACATTACTTACTGAGCAACGATTCTTTCACGTAAGTATATTGAGTGACTACGAACATTAACTCGAAATGAAATCATATACCTAAAAAAAATTGCGTTTCATAAGCAATATCGTAGCGTGATGGCAAGGTAACAGCTTACAAGGCTGGAGGTCCCGAGTTCAAGTCCTGCAGCACGGGAAATTTTTTTCTTTTCTATCTAAACTTATCTACGATGACGTCGACAATACGTCATAAAAGACGTCGTGAAGGACGTAGTGAGGGACGTCATTTTCCGGTCCCAAATTCATACGTCGTTTTCTACATCGTTTCATACGTCATTTCCTACGTCGTTTCTGACGTCATTCACGACATAGACGCGACGTCGGAACGACATCGTGACGACGTCGACATTTTCAATAGGGACGGGCATTGCTGCAGTTACAACGTGGTAGAAGAACTTGAAACAGAGTTAACTTTTGCTGCGACTGAACGTTCCCAGGTCTGCCCAGCTGGTGTATCGCTAAATCCGAATCTCTGTATAGGGGTTGCTTTCGATAACTTTGATAGGTTCGTTGAAACCAGCAGTGGCAAAGATACTCTGCACGATACAGTAGGGATCATCTTCCAGTTTTCGCAACCTTATAACAGCGAATAATCGGTATATATATCTGATGAATTACCACAAGCTGAAATATCCGGACAAGAGAACGATGAATTGTTGGAGGATCCTATTGTTGAGGATTATCAAGATACAGAAGTACAAACAACTTTAGCCACACCTGCTAAGAAGAAGACCCCAGAGGAAAAGGAGATCGTTTGACGCAATTACTCCAGACATAACATGTTATAGAAGCCTCGATTCATCAACTGCTTGCTGCCAATAGATAGCAATAGAAGGGAAGATTATTTGGACAAAAAAATGAAAAAAGCATCAGCATCAGTTTTAATAGCTGTCTTAATTCTCATAGTTGGCACATTTAATGCAACTTATAAAATACCGTAGGTATACTACTGCAGTTTCGCATCGGACCTTGAACGAACTGATTCAATGAGCTTCATAGAGCAGTGATCATCCAAATTCGATAATAGATATTGCTGCCTGCAGCCTGCAACTGTTCAGGATAACCAAGAATAATGAAAACGGTCAGGATAATCGGAAGAAACTCACCGTTTCAATCAAGCTGACGTCATCTTCTGCGTCACTTTGGTGCTCATCAAAACCAATCGGAGACTTTCTTGAGTCAATGTAAGCTGATATAATAGATTCGCTTGTTTCACCTGCAGCAGTTTGCCGATGGTGGGAATGCTCACTCTGAAAAATTCAGAGGCATATTAACAAACGTTCACAGATATGATGGATTCCACGCGGAGCGAACCAAAAAAAGACATCGATGTCCCATTCCACAACAAACTTGATTCGAAGGGAAATTTACCGAGCTTTTAGAAAAAAAAAAGATACGAGATAAATCTTAAAAATGACATAAGTGGATAAAAAATAAAGTCTTTGATTGAAAAATGATTTTTCGGCATGTTTTTCGATAGTCACGGGCAAGATCATGGACTGAGGTGAAGAAGGGTGAAGAATACTACAAATCACCACCCCATCAATTTTTTTCATATGGCATACCGTTTCTAAGATATCGCCTCCAAAGACATCAAGAGCGTAAGAAATCGAAAACTAAAACAGTTCGTACACCGCATAATAGGAAATAAAAGCTACATATCGATACCTGCGCGGAATAACCAGCTATGTCAGAGTCAGCTTGAAGAACCGGCTATCTCAGATTCCGTTTGAAAAAGCGCCTTGTGCCTATGTTAATAATATAGGGAACAGGCGCCTTTTCGAACGGAATCTGAGATAGCCGGTACTTTAAGCGGACTCTGAGATAGCCGGTTATTCCGCGCAGGTATCGATATGTCGTATATATACTGATATACATAAAAAAAAAGGTCATACAAAAATTAGAAATATCCGTAACATCGAGGTCTTTTTTGTTTCGCTCCGCGTAGAATTCATTATATCGAGGGCTAAGCATCAGAAGGGCGTAACCCACAGAAAACTGCGAATGCTCCCAGAATTGAGGGCTCACGTGTTGAATTATCAGATACGCCCTTATGGCAGCAGATTCAGCAAATTCAACAGTCGAAAAAATGTGGGTTACGCCCTTCTGGTCCTTAGCCCTCGATATATGAGGTATTCCATACCAACTCGACCAATGATTTTCCCTCACCATTTTTGATTTGATTCATAATTTTTTCTACGGCTACCCAAACTCTAACACGCACTCATGAATTTTTTCAGATTTTTTTCATGAGCTGTTATGTATTTATTGATTTTGGAAACTTCAAACAGAGAGATATACACTTTTCATTTTTTTGCAAAAAATCTGGAAAATTCTGTGTCCGAAGAGGACCATTTTGACCCCTATTTCAAAGCGGAAACTATTTTACTTGTATGATTCTTTTCTGATTTGAGAAAAAATTATTACGTAAACGTAGTGGATAATGGCTGCCAGAATTTTTTCAATGCAGATGAATTAAATCTTTCGGATGATGGGTCGTAACCATGAGAGATGAGATTCATTTTATTTTCGAAAATTTGAATCGAAAAAATTTTGGGAGCCATTATCCACTATACGTCAGCGGAATAATTTCTTCTTAAATCAGCGAAATAAATATAAGAAAAATAGTTTTCACTTTCAAATAGGGATCAAGATGATCGTCTTCGGAAACAGAATTTTTTAAATTTCTTTCAAACAAATCAAAAGGGTATCTCTGTTTGAAGTTTCGAAAATTCATGAATAAATAACGGTTGATGAAAAATATCTGAAAAAAATCGTGAGCGGGTGTTAGAGTTGGGGTAACCGGGGAAAAAATTATGAATCAAATCAAAAATAGTGAGGGAAAATCATTGGTCGAGTTGGTATGGAATACGTCATATAAATATACAGGGTGGTCCATTTAGCTCTGTTGCCTCGAATAATTTGGTGACTATCGATTATACAGAAAAATGTCATATGGAAAAGTTGCTGCACGCGAAGGAGGAAGATAAGTTTTCGAAGTGAACGTCATCCAGAGGTCATATCTTCTGAGATTTCGATGAGAGCAACGTTTTTTTAAATGGGACTACCTGTTTTCTTCTATGTAGTGTATTATGAGACAGTCCACGTCAAGCGGGACAGCTTATTGACCCGCATGTTCTTCAAAATCGTCGTCATTTTTTTTCACATATTCTCTGCGTGAAATAAATGTATGAAACATTTTTTTTGTTTTACTCGAAAAGATTAGAAGCTACAAAGGGTTGAATTTTCGAAAAAAACACAAAAGATCGGAATTACGCTCTTCTTTAACCCTTCCCAGTCACACTACCAAAAAATATCGGGACAGTCACACTGGGTCGATTCCACCCAGTCAGGTTTCAAAAAACGATTGTGAGCAAACTATTCGTTCGATTTGGTTCAAAAAATTACTGCACACGGTTTGAACAGTTTAGATGATGTGCAAAAAATTGTTTTATGTAGAAAAAAATGGCGAAATGTTAAAAAAAAAGTTGAGAAAAACGTGATAATTGGGTGTTAGCCATTTGAGCCGAAATAAGGTTATAAAATGGATTTTTTTTTTCGATATTTAAGTAGATTAGAAAAAAATAATTGAGTCGTATTTTTTCATTATACAATTGAACAAATATTGAAGTTGATACAGCGGATTGAAAAATGTAACATTGTGACGTCACCCATGTTAAGATATATCTATATATTACGAAAACTGGAATATTCAATCACCTATAACTTTCGTAATGATGATTTTTAACGAATAAGAAAAAATACGACCTAATTATTTTTTCTCACTTTACGTTAACCGCCTATAAAAATGAGAACAAAAAAAAAATTTGACAACCCAATTGTGGATGGGTCGATTCTACCCGGTGTGATTGTTAAGGGTTAGAGGCTCCCCTTAAGGTGCTTCCCTACCCAATTCCACAACATTGTAATAAACGCGTGCAGGAGGTGCTATTAAACGGAATATCTCTGCCTAGTCACCGAGCTAGTCACCGAAATCAATGAAACAAAATACGTCGCGCAACGTTTTACATGCCCAGATAACCAAGTGTGAATGTGCAAACAGTCCATTACACTTGCTGCAAATTTTGCTGTCAATTTGTCGACTACTTGCTGAAAATACTTTTTACACATCAGAATTTACAGCAAATGTACAGCAATAATTGCTATCATCTATTATGTCAGCAAATTTTGCTGCAAATATGCTAGCAACCAGAAACAACTATATTTTGACAGCAAGTTGGAAGCAAATTGCTGGCAATACATACAGGGTGTCACAGAATTCGTGACGGGGATTTCACAGTGTGAATCTTGATCAAAAACTGGGTCGAAATTTTCGTAGCCGTTTTTTCCGGAAATGCTTAGATTTCTCGCCGTAATTATTTTAAGTCCAGCCAATGACGCGCGGCTTATGAACGGCCGTTCGTCGATGTGATTACCACTCGGTTGCGTGCGCATCTCTCACTCTATGGTTGCGGCGAAAAAAACGGCCGTTCATAAGCCGCGCGTCATTGACTGAAATTAAAATAATTATGACGGGAAACCTTTGCACTGCCGGAAAAAAGGGCTAAGGAAATTTCAATTCCGTTTTTGATCAGGATTTACCCAGTGAAATCCCCGTCACCAATTCTGTGACACCCTGTATATGTATATGGGAACTTCAATTCGCCTAACATTTTGTTTTATCAAGAGACTCGGTAGAGTCTCGCGCCAAGTACATTAAAAAAAATTTTTTTTCAAGCGCGAGACTCAACGAGTCTATATACCCGAGAGGCAGCTACCCTAACCTATACCGCGAACTAGTATCGTCGTTTTCTTTCACCTCACAATATACACAGATTGAAACTAATTTAATCTAGGATGTGGGCATGAAAAGCTTTCATTTGAGCCTTAGATCGATTAAATCGGTGTCCGGAGTGCTGAGATATGATTAACTACAAATTCTGATACCCCGTTTCATTGTGAAATTTTTCGTTTTCGTTTTCGTCGTCGTCAGACCAAGATTCACGTTCAAACCATTCCCATGCAATCACTAGACGGGAAAATCCACACAAAAGTTGTAGAGTGACGTCAGTACGAGATAGTTCCGACGTAGATAGCGCCAGTATCGCAGACAGAAACCGTCTCCTACATAGACATAGAGCATGGACTGCGCATTCCCTATACAGCCTATGGTAACGCCGAAAGTGAGAGAGAAGGGTAACACACGCGGCCAAATCTGTCTCTTTCTATGCATTTGACGTTGTTGGTTAGAAAGAAACAGATTTGGCCGCGTGTATATGCTGTCTCTTTCTACCGACCGAGCGATTTTCGGCCCGAATGCGCAGTCCATGGTCTATGTCTATGGTCTCCTACACTAGCAGACGCGTATTGTCATTTCATGTTTTTAAATCCCAATAATAAAGGAAATAAGAGAAATACGAGCAATGCTTAATACAAAATTTGAACGTACAAAAACTAGTGAATACCCACCGCAAGCCCCTCGGGTGCCAAAACCTTACGCCGAGTACATTAATGTGATAGTCACCAATAAAAATGTGTCGATAGGTTAATCTTGAATCCTACGATCTCGAGCTTTTGAGGTTATGCGAATCGGCTGACGTGTAAAATTCATGGTGATAAATAAAATAACAATTATAAACGGACAAGACTGTCAGATGAATATTAACTGATTTATGAATGCAATTATCAGAAGAAACGGTTTTTTCGGTTCAATTGTTTAGCAAGTTATCGCCTGAGGAAGTCTGACAAGAGAAAATCAAGAGAAAATGTTGAAGTAGAAAAATATGAGGATAGCATTATTCGATATAGGGAACGGCAAGGAGCCAGACCAATAAAGCCGAGTTCAAGCGTTGGATTGCAACGAATTTTACTTCAAGCTCCATGTTAAGCTCATCTCCGAAGGCTCGTCTGCTGAGACTCAAATTGTGAGTAAACGTTATACGTAGGATTCCGACGAGTCCTATAATCTAACTCCGTATCATCTAGTCAAAATGAGATTTTCAGTCAACGTTGTTTGTTGGACTCCGATAGGCTTTATTCTACACTCCACGTCAACGTAGTGCCTTGACCTTCGGTGAAGATAATTTTTCAATCCATAATGTATATTCATAATTTAATGTCAAATTTCAATAAATTTGTTACATTTTGGTATGCAACCTGTGTCTATATGTTCGACTCTATTAAGCTTTCTCCAAATTAAGATTAGTGCTATCACGACAAATGGAATGAAATTACTTATTTATGGATTATTTAATTTTGTAGCGAGTCGCCATATAAGACGGGAGGATGATGAGAGAAAACGCTTGGGTTGCAAAGTATCAGAATAGTGTTATTTGATACGAGAAACGGCAAAAGTTAGACGAAGAGAGCAGAATGCGGGTGTTTGACTTCATAAATTTCCATTTTATGCTCTACGCTAGTCTTGCATGAATAGGCTCAATTCTAAATATTTTGATACCTTCTGTTCAGACCCAAATTGGAAGTTGACGTTATGAGTACGGGACGCGTACATGTTCTTTTTGCAGAGGACCTAGTTGCATTAAAAAAAAAACTACCTACGAATTGCAATACATATATCTGATATCCATATATATTTGATCATGAGCAGCAACTATAACCCTGCGTGCAAGTAACTCCGTCATTGCCGGTCCCAGGCCCAGATGAGACAGGAGGAGGGCTGCACGCAGGGTTAGATGTTGTAGGTATAAAAAATTATTGTAGTGGAACAATTTGTAAACGCTATGAAAGTACATTACGCGTCACTCTACAAATTTGAGACTTGGGGAAAATTATGAGCACACGCGTGCTCGTTGCTGTTGACGTTCCTGCTCATCGAGGGACTTCGGGCGGTATGAAATAGCACAAAATAACCGAGCGAGCGTAGCGAGCGAGCACAATTATTAGGTGGTCAAGCAAAATTTTACAAAAAGTAGTGAAATCAACCCCAAAAAGCACCTTTGGTGCAAAAACCTTCCGCCAAGTCCATTAATGTGTAGATCACTCCACCAAAAAATAATCAAAGGTTGTGCTCGCTCACTCGATTGGTTGATGATTATCAACATACAAAAGCATTGAAATCAGATACAACTGCCAAGTACCTGTAGAATGATAAAAGTTTGGAATTGAAAAATTTGTTTAAACTCAATAACGTTGTACTCGTTCGCTCGCTGCGCTCGCTCACTCTATTGGCTTATGATTATGGGTTGAAAAAACAATTCGGATGAAGAGATTGAAGATGTCAACATTTATCTAAAAATATTCATAACGAAAAAATAATTTAAAAAAAATTTTTTAAAAAAATTTGGAGGTAGTGGTACTTGGGGGGCCTTTTGTAGAAAAAGAAATATAAAATATCGATTACGAACCATGTCAATGTCATCTGATAGATATTTAAACATTGGCCCGCCAACGTACCACGGACTCCAAATTTTTCTTTTTAATTATTTTCAAATTATTTTTTCGCTATGAATATTTTTAGATAAATGTTGACATCTTCAATCTCTTCATCCGAATTGTTTTTTCAACCCATAATCATAAGCCAATAGAGTGAGCGAGCGCAGCGAGCGAACGAGTACAACGTTATTTAGTTTGAACAAATTTTTCAATCCCAAACTTTTATCATTCTACAGGTACTTGGCAGTTGTATCTGATTTCAATGCTCTTGTATTTTGATAATCATCAACCAATCGAGTGAGCGAGCACAACCTTTGATTATTTTTTGGTGGAGTGATCTTCACAATAATGGACTTGGCGGAAGGTTTTTGCACCAACGGTGCTTTTTGGGGTTAGTTATTATCACTGTAAATGGAATTGTAATTTTTTTTTTCAAACTATTAGCAGTCGCTCTCAGTTACTTTTTTATTGTTCAATGAAAAAATTTGTATTTTCGGTAGAACAAATTCTCAGATGACGAAGTGTGACTGTACAAGCACTTTATTCTACTTGCTCCAAACCTTTTTGTCAAATACTATCTGAGGATACTTTCTATACATGAGAATTTTCAGCGAACACACATAGGATGACATTATGACATGATAATTATCAAATATATGTACCAGGTAGGTCAATTTAGTTCATTATCAATATAAAAACTTCCTCAGCCACACGATATAAGCACAATTAGTCTCCACCATATGACAGCGACGTCGTGGGTGAGTGGACAGCGTGCCGGATTCATAGCAGGAGAGATTCTAGTAACCAGGTTCGTGCCTCGGTCCGGAACAGAAGATTTTTTCGGAAATATATTCAACTGAAATGGAATCCACAATCAATTACGAGATGATCCCGTACAAAAACTACCCATAAGCGATTTCTTTTTGTTTTTTTATTCGCTCAAAACTCAATCCCGACCAGTTTTTGGGATTCACATGTTGCTGATGTTTTGCTGACAATTCTTGTTGAAATAATTTGCTCTCATTTTTTACAGCAATAGAGGACGCACCTTGCCCTGATATTGCTAACAATATTCTGCACGAATTTCTGTCATATTGCTGTAAAATTTGCACGCACTTGGTTATCTGGGTGTATATCTTCTCTATTTTACCCCAAAACGAACATTTTTTTGGACGTATGTGTTCGGAATTGAATTTGAATTTGCGCAGCGTTGGCCTTTTTCGCGTTTTTGACGCCTGGGCTCGGACAATAATCGAAATGTGACACATTTCGACCAAAAGGAGGTGGGCGACTAGGGATGGGCCTATGAATAACAACATCGAATACACATGACGTGCGTATATATAGTTACCCTTTGTTTCTTTGTAGATAGCTTATCGAGGGATAGGGAAGTTTTGCAGGTAGAACTGGCGTCCGGTTCGTCTTCGAACATCGAATGGCTCAATTTGGGAGCCGTCACTTGCTTTGCTTTAATCATATCGTCCAATTTTCCGAGTGTGGCTATTGAAAAATCATTTACATGAGTCGAGTAGCAATTATCAATTATCATACAGGTATGCAACTTTTTGGCCGGCGCTAATCAGTCATAATGTAAATGTAATCGTTCATGCATGATGTACATGTTCACTGATTATTAGATTTCTGCTAACACGATAATCTCACTTCTACTTCAAGCATCAAGTATCTTTCATTGAATTAAGGTAGTTGTCGTGCGAATCGATTTTTTTTAAGAAATTGATCAAACTTATATGAGCCATATGTTGACGCATTATACGTCTCCTGTTACAATACTTCGGCCTTCAACCGTTCCATTTCTGAGAAAAAAGCATTTCAGGTTCGTTCTTATACACAGGCTGATATAGAAAGTGTGTAAACATATGTTCAAAAATTACCCCGCGACGAAAACAATTCTTAGTATTTCGACAAAAAAAAACATCATATGGTAAATTGTAATCTTCTGAATCGTTCGATTGATCACTCAGAATTTTCGACCACCTCGTTTAAATTGTATAGTTATAACTGAAACATAAAGCGTCGCGTATCTCTCTTGCTCTCGAGTGGATATCTCGAGGCTCTCACTCTCATAGAGCCATACATTGTCGCTGACTAGTACGAATGAATAAGGTAAAAGACCCAGTTATTGACCGTGGCCCAGTTTCTGACATTTTAGCTTTTTTTTCAATTAAAAGACCCATTTTTCTTTCAATATTGAAATAAATTGTACCCTAAAATAAAAGAATATATTATTCGCAGAATTGATTACAGTTAAAATGAAATCCATAATAATATCTACCTGAAAAAAAATCTTAAAGATCAAAGTGACTGTAGATGCCGTTTTTTCGTTTAAGTCTAAGCTGTATCGCTTAGCCCAGTAAACGAACACGAATTGAAACGAATTGAGTATGTGCAAAACGGAATTAACACGAATTAAATAGAATTTAAAAAAATTGCTAAGAATTGACACATAGGTCTTTTTAATTCCATCTAATTCGCATTAATACCGTTTTCCACATACTCAATTCCTTTTTAGTCCAGGCGTCAGGGGTTTTATAAGCATAAAAACGCCCTCCAAAGATTTTATTGCGTGAATCGCTTGGTTTTAGCATTGATAATAACATACTAAAAAATAATTGTCGAATTCGATCGGGAAGTTATTGTTTAAACAATGGAAAGGGACGATTTTTTGATTTTCCATGTTTTTCGCGTAAACTATGGGCCCTACGTCGAAAATAGTCATATACGAAATTAATCCTCATGAAATTATCTACAAAAAATATTTCCTGAATTTTTTTGTCCGATCAATACTTTTTGGTACCAGAGCCGTAAAATCTGATTTTACGGCCCGTTTTCAGTCCGTAGAATGATTTTTCACGAACGTAGATCCGTAAAATGAAAAATTTCTAAAATTAGCCATTTTTTGATGATAAATCATTCATGTCGGTTATTTTTCAATAACAAAACTTTTTCCATCAGTTGACAATGCTAATGAAGAAGATTTAGTTTGAACTTACGTGTATTTCTTATTCATTTGTGCATGTATTCTTTTCGTTCATTCATTTTATCCATCTATTCTTTTTTATTCATTTTATTCATTTATTCATATATTATTCGTACGTATTTCTTGATATATTTTTCCTAACTGAGTGCGCAAGATTCGATTCTTTTTTTTAGATTTATTCTCAACACGTTGACTATTCTTATCGTATCAAATGAAATTTATTTTCCGGTTATTTTCTCCATCCTTTTGACTTATCGATTTTGTAGAGAATTGATCAAGGAATACGCTCAGATTTTTTTCAGAATTTTATCGCGTGGTTCTTGCTTTGAAAATCACGTTCAAATAATGTATTTGTTTATAACAAATGAAATTGTTTGTTATCGCAGAATCAAATGAATGTATAATAATAGTGTCATTCAATAGCTTTAAAATGGTTTTTGACTAAAGTCTCCAGAATGAATATAATCAAAGATATGACCGTTTGAAGAGGAGTATGTTTTCGATTTTTAGCTCTTTTTGCTGAATTTTGCCCCCGTGTAACTTGGAAAATGGGGGCCAGAAAAAAAAAAAATTGTTTGATCAATTTATTTGTTCCATAGAACCCGTAAAAAAAATTATAGCGAAATCGGTAACATCGAGGTCCGAAAGCTGTCCGGTTTGACGTGGAATTACTCGTATATAGGTAGCAGCTAGAGCTGTGCGGGTACCCGACTAAATCGGGTACCCGAGTTGGATAGTGGCGTCGTGCGAATATCGGTCGGGTATCGCTATTCCCGAGTTGAAGTCGGGTACCCAAATTAAAGTCAACCCGGTGCAATTCGGGTACCCGGTTCAACTCGCGTAAACCGGATTACCGCTTTCGGGTACCCGAGTCAAGACCGGGTTTTTCGGAATTTGGCACGGTCATATGGCTGTAACTTTTCAAATCCTTTGGATATTATGACGCCGATTTATTTGCAGGTAGAGTAGGTCACTAGCATTTCAAATAAATTATAAGCAAAAACAATTCTTCCAAAATTAAGAGGTGTAGATACCCCTTAAACTGGGTACCCAAAAACCTGACTTTACCCGAATTAAACCGGGTACCGGAAAACCCGAGTTGAACCGGGTACCCGAAAACCCAAATTCACCCGAGTTAATACCGGGTACCCGAGTCTTGACTCGGGTACCCGAAAACCCCGATGCCCGCCCGGGTTTCGCCCTCGGGTACCCGGACCGACCCGACCAGACAAAATAGACTACCCGCACACCTCTAGTAGCAGCAATAAGCGTGATGTAACACAGTTCGACTAGTCTCGCGGCTGTATTGTGAAAAGTATTGATCGAACAAAAAAAGTAAAAAAACATTTTTTGTAGATAATTTTATGGGGATTAATTTGGTACATAACTATTTTTACCGTAGGGACCATAGTTCACGCAAAAAACATGGAAAACCAAAAAATCGTCCCTTTCCATTGTTTAAACAATAATTTCCCGATCGAGTTCGACAATTATTTTTTAGTATGTTATTATTAATGCCGAAACCAAACGATTCACGCAATAAAATCTTTGGAGGGAGTTTTTACGTTCATTCATGAAATTTGATGCTCTGACGCCTGGACTATTTCGTTTACTGGGAGATGCAGTGCGAGTCGGACCGGTGGATTTTATGTCATATAAGCATTAAAATTAAGTAAGTCCCTACTGAAAATCGCGGGATGAGATCTGATATCAGATCTCAGATAAGATGTGATGTGAGCTTATATGAGAACTGATATCAGCTCACTTCCGATCTCACCTGCAGCTCACATCAGATTCTGGTAAGGAAATTGAACTGGGTTTTCATTCCAGATCCCATATGAGTCTCATGTCAGATCTCTTGTCAGATTTTCTGTAAAACTGAAAACGTTTGTAGAAAAAAAAAAAAATTCCCGTGTAGCAAGACTTGAACACAGGACCTTCGGTTTCGTAGGCTCTTACCTTACCACTGCACCACGACACTGCTTACTAGATAATGAATTTTTCATGTATATTTTGAGTCACTAGTAACATTAACTTCAGTTATTTTCAGGTAATAGTCGTAGTAACTTAATATATATGCGAAAAAATCATTACCTTGTGAGCAGTGTCGTGGTGCAGTGGTAAGGTAAGAGCATACGAAACCGAAGGTCCTGAGTTCAAGTCTTGCTACACGGGAATTTTTTTTTTTTCTACAAACGTTTTCAGTTTCACAGGAAATCTGACATGAGATCTGACATGAGACTCATATGGGATCTGGAATGAAAACCCAGTTCAATTTCGTTACCAGAATCTCATGTAAGCTGCAGGTGAGATCTGAAGTGAGCTGATATCAGTTCTCATATAAGCTCACATCACATCTTATGTGACATCTGATATCAGATCTCATCCCGCGATTTTCAGTAGGGGTGGAACATGAGTAGGTCATGAATTGATTATTTTTTTGTTAAAAAATATAACAACACATATAAAAAATACTTTAGTTATCAAAATATGGCGGTCAATAACTAGGCTCACTTTTAATAGGTATGCTACAGTTAGTGACCCTCAAATTCTAACCTCTTACGATCAAGGTTATGTGTTTGTTGACATCGATACGAACTATAAAAATGTAAATATTTGATACAATTATTTCTTATTGTGAGTCACTTTCAATTGTTATAATATTAAAAAATGCAAGAAAATTGTATTTGACAAATGTAATTAAAAAAAAAGGTCTGAATATATCTACAATTTCAAATTATATACTATGTAGAAGAAATGAGTACCTGGGTGCAAGAACAACCTAAGTCCACTTAGGTCGTTTTTGCCCCCACCACCATTTTTGCGTTGTACAACATCCCAACTACGTACCCTGTGAGTTTCAGGTTTGTGGGATGTCGCATTTTAGTGGAAAGTATTTTTTAAGTATGCAATGCGCACGGAGCGTCAACCCTGCCACGCGCGATCTATGCAAGAACAACCTAACGCCACTACTTAGGTTGTTATTGCATAGAGCGCGTGAGTCTGTTGAAGTATTGTGCTCGCTCATTCGCCTGCCTGATAAAATCAAGTTTGTGGCAGCTACTGAGTTACTGAATTTAATATTTCTCGAAGTTTAAATGTCCATTTTGTTTAAAAAAAAAATATAAATATAATAATACTGAATACTCAAAATTGCTATTCAACTTTTTGTTAACGTGGGACAACTATACCGGACTCACCCTATATATATATTAGGGTGGTTCTTAAATACAAACTTGAGGAGTGAAGCATGGCAACCTTTAGAAAATAAATTAAAAAATAATTGTCTTCAAATATGAGATTTAAAAAAAAATTCTAACAGATGCCCAAAGAGATTTAAAGTTGCCCGTTTAACCCTTTCAGTCACAAAATTCGATTTTATTTGGCATTATGTATTATATTTACTTTTCCATGTCAAGAAAAAATAAATTGTCAGACTGAAAATAAAATGACGCCACTATAGTGGCGTCTTTGACTGGAAGGGTTAAATAACATAGGATCTTACGATTTTTCTTCTCGACACTTGATTGTTGGGTCTAATATTGGGGGACAATTTTTTTTTTTTCTTTGTCTGAAGGTTGCCATACTTCACTCCTCAAGTTATTATCTAGGGTGGGGCAAAATGGACCTCTTGGGTCAAAAAAGTTCATATTCATACTCAAGTTTTTTGATGGTTAATCTGTTTTTTTCAGTGGTCCATTTTGCCCCACGTCCATTTTACCCCACCCTCCCCTATATATATTGAGAGCTCATCAATCCCTTTTGATATATTTCCGAAAATATGCCTCATGTAATAATATTTATTTAATTAATTGCAAAAATTGGTGTATTGTTCGGAAAAAAAAAATTATTTTAATTTCCTGTCTTATTTATTATTCCACTGGTTGATCCAAATTGTTAAGGACTGCGTAAAATATGTGTTTCGACATGAAAAGTAACAAAATTTAAGTCGGAAGTGTCGAAACGGACCGAATATTCGCAAGAAATTTCGTTTTTCGCAAGAACGATCTAAGCCAGCGCGCGTGTTTTATTTATTATAAAGATTCCTGTTCAATTTAGTGCAAAAACAAAATGGGCTTCGTATTCCCGAAGAATTGCCCTTTGAAATGAGTAGTCTACAAAGTCCATTGTCGTTTCGTTCGTGGATATAATTCAGTTTTTAAACTTCAAACAACGGTTTTGGTGTCGAAGCCTAAGTCGACTTAGGTTGTTCTTGCACCTAGGTACTCAAATATTAACTATTACTTGTTGAATTATATTAAATGGTTTAGTTTTATCGAAACAATGAATTTAATGTATCCAAATTCGATAACAATCATGATCAGGGCCTGGAAGTTGGGGCCAACAATCAGACGTGGCAAGAGAGCGTAATACATGCAATAATCACAAGAAAAAAAGACGATTCGCTATACGTCGAATGTCGAAATCGAGTGAAGTAAGCATCAAAACACGTGGATGAAGGGCTTTTGAGCGCTCTGCTGTTTTACCGACGGGGTAGCATGAGACTACCCTATAGATGTAGTCATTTGGATAGAGTTCTTTAGCTGGGCGCTAGATGCGCTCTTCGGAACAAGGAGTTGTCGGAGCTCGCTCAAAAGCCCTTAAGGGCGTTGACTAGGCCTCGCCAAGCGCGCGTAAATAGACGGTCGGCATTTACCTTCTCGTTTCCTCATTTTTCAAGATAACGAAGTTTTCGATAAAGATTCTTACAGATAAAGGCTGTATCCGTGTCATGGCTTTGGCCTAATTTGCGATTTCACTTTTAGCTTGGCAAAAAAAAATCTCGAAAGTACGATCGAATAAATGTAGAGATATAAGAATGAATAAATATGCAGCGGTATTTTTATGATGTTTCACATACTTAAAATAATTTTCTAAGTCTAGCTAAATCTTAGGTTGTTATTTTCAATGTTAAACTTAAGCCTCCTCACCAGTCCGATAAGTGTAGACCATGCAAGAGTATGCAGTATACATTTAAGTATACATGCAAGTTCAAGACTGCCCGTGTGTGGATAACGGGCAGCTCTCCGTGACTGATGCAGTAGATATATAAAATAAATGTATATGTCACTGCGTACTGAAAATCACTATTCTAATATCGCTTCGCTCGGTTAGAACGCGGTTCTTCGATGCAGCATGCGAAGTTACTGTGCATATTCAAGCATGTCCGGGTGTGAAAAAACAGGCAGCTTTGGGTACAAAGAAAAAAAAATATGTAAAAAAAAGACATTTGATATAAAATATAGTTACTATAAAATTTTTTTCGTTGTTTTAACACAGTCGGACGTGTTTCGACTTATATCGGCAACTGCTGACCCACTCGGACATATCTGTGCTGATTTTTAGGGCAACTGTGATTTGCGAGCCCACCCTTGCATATTCAAAAGTTTTCGTGTGTGAAAAAATGGGCAGTCCTCCGTTACTCGTGCAATGATGAAAGAAAATACTTGCTCTCTTGAAATTACCTGATGATATGACACTTTCAGACGCGCTTCCACCTAGTTTGGAAGCAACTACGATTGGCAAGCCCATGAAAAACTAAATAAAATTGAAAAAAAGCGTCTAATTAGCGTTAAAGTCGAATTTAACAAAAAATAAGACAGAAATCAAGACAAAAAATAAGACAAAAATTGAGATGAAAATCAATACAGGAGATAAGATAAAAATCAATACAGAAATCAAGACAAAGAATAATACACAATAAAGACAAAAAATCAAGACAGAAAATTAGACAAAGAATAAGATAAAAATCAAGACGAAAAATAAGACAAAAATCAAGACAAAAGTCAATACAAAAAATAAGATAAAAATCAATACAGGAGTCAGGACAGAGAATAAGATAAAAATCAATACAGAAATCAAGACAAAGAATAAGATAAAAATCAATACAGAAATCAAGACAAAAAATGAGATAAAAATCAAGACAAAAAATAAGATAAGAATCAAGACGAAAGTCTAGGCAAAAAATGCGAGTCAATAATAAAATCAATAGATATACAATAGGAATACAATTATAAAGATTGCTATTTCTATACTGTCATTGACGATTTGATAACCTCACTGTATTTTTTCTAATCAAAAATAACTAATCTATAGTAATGAAACGAATTTTTATTTTCATTAATCTCGGTCCAGCTTTAATAAACACGAATTCATTTCTAACAATATATATTTTTTTTCAAATATTTATTCACATATCGATGCTCTCGGTAGAAAAGTGTCTAAGTCCACTTTTTTTCAAAAGGCATTTTTCTGTATTTTATGTTGAGAAATATCATTCTTCGTACGTTTTTTAGCTCTCCTGAAAAATTTTCAAAAATGGAGTTAGACAATTTGCTAATTAGAACGTCGATATGTATAATCAGTGAAATCATCAATATTAACAATATTTACTTGAAAATAACAAACAAACAAGCTAATGTTATAATCTTTCTTATTCAGTGAGGCATGCTTTCACTGTGCTTTTACAACGGGCTCCTAGTGAGTCCGTAGGCAGTCATACATGAGTATAAATTTATGTCAACTGTAATATAATAAGAAAAAATTCAACACTATCAGATGAATTAGTGCTGTTCTACGATTATACCTGTGGTTTTTCTCAAATCTATACATGTCTTTAAGTAGAAAGGGTCAGCTCGCTTAATACATGCTCAGTTTTTCGTTTGAACTATTCTGTGATCTGCCCATCTATTTGTTTTTGTCTTTAGAGTCTGCTTCGGCGCAGATGTCCAGCTTCATGTCTATTGGCAACTCCTAAAAGACCTTTGCTGCCACGTCGTGATAACTTCTTCTGTCAGTTTGCTCAGTTTGCAGGACAACATGTTAATTTGGATCCTTGCTCTATCGTCCCTCTCTAGGTTGGTTGCTTTCGAGCTGTCTCATTGCTGTGTTTCATACAGCTCCCCACGCAAGTATTTCATAGTTCCCATTCTTCCACCACGAGGAAGAGGGCGCAGGTATCATCTACATACGCCAGAATCTCGCAATTTGTCTAGATTTCGGAAATATTATCCAGTATGACAGTAAGATGATGGAACCCCATAATCGATGACCTCACTCTTGAAGACAGTGGCTCCTATTCTCACTCGTTGTCGCTTGTCGACCAAGTAGCTGGACAGCAAGTCATGCGCTGTTCCTCTGAATCATTTCTTCTTCAGCTTCTCTGTCAGCAGTAGTATACTCAGGGTCTCTAACACTTTCTTCAGGTCTATGAAAGTGCCCAAGCAGGGCCGGATCTGCAATATTGTTATGCGTAGTCAGTGAAGATTGCTGTCTTGTGCCCTGGTATAAGCTGGTTATCCTCGACTATAGGCATTTCACCACCACTTTGGCTCGTTGACGAGGTGGGTAGGTTTTCAGGACGCTAACTGATCTTCCTTTGTATCTTCAACTCCGTAGCCGGCCAAAGTACCGTCGAGTTCTGAGGCCCTGCTGCTTTTGAGTTCATATAGACAGGATCCTTTCTTTATCTGTTGGAGCAATTTTTGTTCGCTTGAGTCACTGGCGTACATCAGCTGTAGCTTCAGCATTGCTCGAAATAGTCATTGCATTTTTTTAACAATAAAAACAACAGCAGGGTGTCCAGCAACTGAGCATTTCGAAATTCCCTGAGAATTCCAGGTTTTCCAGGGCAATATTCGTCGTTTTTCCAGAGTAAAAAGCCTAATATATACAGAGCCATTCTGTGGGAAGTGACGTGCCTAAAAAGTAGGCAAACGGGAAACGCCTGCATTGAGCAGATCAAACATCGACGATTGGATTTTATTTATTACGTAATAATCTGCTCAATTCAGGCGTTTTCCGTTTGCTTACCTTTCAGGTGCGTGATTGTCCACATAATCGCGCTGTATAACCATTCTCAGTGTTAGATCAGCGCGGGCGAGAAATTGATTTTTGATTTTCGAATTTAAACACAAAACTTTGAATTCCCAGAACTTTAGCAAAATTCCATGAGAATTCCCTGAGAATTCCCTGAGAATTCCCTGTCCAACGAAATTCCCTGAGAATTCCAGGTTTTCCAGGTTTACCCTGTCGCTGGACACCCTGAACAGGTATCATCGTAGAACAGCACTAATTTAGCTAAAATCTAAGCACGTCTGAATGTGTATAATAAAATATAGCAGATGCATAAATAACTTATAGGTAAACGTGAGTCTCATTGGGATGTTATATATTTTCTTAAAATTAACTGGTTATAGGTTCCCTTGATGTAGTTTAGATCATCTTTGTCAAATAATACGTAGGCATTGTGACTGAAAATTCGGATAATGCTGTAGGGGCCTATGTTACGGATTATTAACGAAAAAAGGAAATCGTGATTCCTCGAGCAAAATAAGGAGACTTTTATGACACTAATAAATTAGTCTCAACGAATTAGTTATATTTGGAAATACAAGTGCTCGAGTTAATATCTGGAGCAACACTGATTTGTTTTTAACAAGAGTAGTTATTAGTAGAAGAGTCGTCCCGACTCTCAAGTGAATATAGAATTGACGAAAGTTTAACAGGTGTATTTGCTCTCATAGGGAAAGTTTGAGCTGTGGCTCGAAAATTGAATAGTTTGATTAACATTATCCGGTCTAACCTTTTGTCTCATGGGTAAACCACAGAAAGCCACAAGAAGATAGTCGAGCTCAATCAAATGTCACAACATAAGTTTTTACAAAAATCCTCCGAGGGCAGGAACCAGTAACAAGTGTAGGAATCAGGAATCAGGAATGAAGAATCAGGATAGTGTTGGTTAAATCCTGCATACTGCAACAGGAAGCGGTTGGAGGGATGAAGGGACCAAGGACTAGTAGGCCGAGCTCCAAACCTCTTCGAAAACTTGATAAAACGACCTAGATTGGAGGACAAATGTTAGCTTCTTGAAATAATAATAAAGTCGTAAATCAAAGTATCAGACGTTAACTCGATAGAATGTTTTTTTAAGATATTTGATCAAAATAATTAAAAATGACGAATCAAATAATTATAGAAAATCTGAATGATCTTATCTGATGGGACGGAGAATCAGGATAGTTTGAGGATAGTTGCTGGGTTCTTGGTCTCGTCTGTGAAAGGTTGTTGAGCTCGTTTTCCTCTTAAGGGTAGGAGATACTGAAAACTGCCAATTTATTGCTATTTTCAAATCAGATAAACCAATAGATATTTTCAAATGAAATTTAACACACATGGTGGCCATCTCAAAACATAGACATTGTGCAAATTTCGAGTCAATCGAAACAATAAGTACAGAGTTACTCCTCATAATGCTTCTGAAATAGCCTTTATTCAAAAACCTCCCATGCGTCTGAGTTATTCTTGAATTTTGCTAGGCTTGCACACACATATTTTAAGATGCGTAAGTAAATATAGAATTGACGACAGTTTAACAGGTGTATTTGCCCTCATAGGGAAAGTTTGAGCTGTGGCTCGAAAATTAAATAGTTTGATTTCCCTAACATTATCTGGTCTAACCTTTCGTCTCCTGGGTAAACCACAGAAAGCCACAAGAAGATAGTCGAGCTCAATCAAATATCACAACATAGGTTTTTACAAAAATCCTCCGAGTGCAGGAACCAGTAACAAGTGTACGAATCAGGAATCAGGAATGAAGAATCAGGAAACAGGATGGTGTTGATTAAATCCTGCGTACTGCAACAGGAAGCCGTTGGAGGGATGAAGGGACCAAGGACTAGTAGGCCGAGCTCCAAACCTCTTCGAAAACTCGATAAAACGACCTAGATAGGAGGACAAGTGTTAGCTTCTTGAAATAATAATAAAGTCGTAAATCAAGGTATCAGATGTTAACTCGATAGAATGTTTTTTTAATATATTTGATCAAAATAATTAAAAATGACGAATCAAATAATTATAGAAAGTCTGAATGATCTTATCTGATTGGACGGAGAATCAGGATAGTTTGAGGATCCTTGCTGGGTTCTTGGTCTCGTCTGTGAAAGGTTGTTGAGCTTTATTTCTTCTTAAGGGTAGGAGATACTGAAAACTGCCAATTCATTGCTATTTTCAAATCACATAAACCAATAGATATTTTCAAATGAAATTCAACACACATAGTGGCCATCTCAAAACATAGAAATTGTGCAAATTTCAAGTCAATTGAAACAATAAGTACAGAGTTACTCCTCATAATGCTTCTGAAATAGCCTTTATTCGAAAACCTCCCATGCGTCTGAGTTATTCTTGAATCTTGCTGGGCTTGCACACACATATTTTAGGATGCGTAAGCCACAAACCCACGTCGGTTTTAATAGATAGCTACGATACTTTGATTTTGACATTTTTTTTATGAAAAAAAAAATATATTTTCAATTATTTTTTATCAAATTTTTTTTTTGTCTCGATTTCCAAAATCTGACGTGGGTTTGTAGTTAGTGTGTGTAGGAACGTACCCTGAAAATTTGAAGAGTCTTCGACAAAAACTCAGACGCAATGGACTTTTTCAATTGCCAAAAACCTAGTTCTGAAATAAATCGCTTTGAAGTTTTTTTTTTTCAAATGATTCACAAAATTCAAGAAGTTCAAGATATAAATTATCACAACTTGAAGAAAATTCAACATATATATTTTAGCAGTTCGGTTGATATGAACATGGTCTTGTCGAGTCTAAGCAATTTGTCCTGCGGGCAGCGAATCATGCGGTTGATAACTTGTAAATCTGGTTCTGTAAAATAAATACAAACATTTGGAAGAATATTGATTCGCTATATAAATTTGAATGCTCATCTCTGGTGTAGTGTGTGACCAAAAACTTCAATATGATTTCCAACCGTAGAAAAACACATTTTGGAGTTGTTGTCTTATGGGGGTATACACACCTTGAAAAGGATTCTTTCCAAATCACTGCTACGCTCTGTGAAAACATTCCACTGACCTAGTTCTTTCCCAGTTGATTAGTGCCATTTTGATACATAGTTCATGATTTTCACAGGTTTTATGTCCTCCGCTGAACAAAAATTTAGTCCATCGAAGAAAAAGTAGTTGTCGTAGGGTACAGGTTGCTGCGTTGCATGAAATTTCTCAAAATTTGGAGGAAATATTCTGTATCAATGTAACTTAGGGGCAAACCAATAATATTACATGAATTCTATTTCAAAGACTTTGTCCTCCATCGTTTTGGAAAAAATATTTTACAATCAAAAATTTCTATGTCTAAAACTTGAATACATGAAATATTATTGGTTTGCGCCTAAATTACATTCATACGGAATATGTTGTTGAAATTTGAAGAAATTTCAAGCAACGCAGCAACCTGTACCCTACGACAACTACTTTTTCTTAGATGGACTGAATTTTTGTTCAGCGGAGGACATAAAATCTGGAATAATCATGAACCATGTATCAAAATAGCACTAATGAACTGTGAAAAAACTGAGTCACTAGAATGTTTTCTCAGAGTGTAGCAGTGATTTGAAAATAATTATTTTTTCTCATTATTATTTTTTTACCTCACGTAAATCACTCGAGTGTTGTAGCTTGATGGAGAACTGCATCTCAAGTTACTTTTTTTCACAGATTAAAAAAGCAAATAATAATGTTTTGAGATGGCAAACATGTGTGTTAAATTTCATTTGAAAATATTTATTGGTTCGTCTAATTTAAAAATAGCAATAAATTGGCAGTTTTCAGTATCTCCTACCCTTAGGTCGAAACCAGTTCCGCAGTTTCAGGCACATTCACTCACCTCCACCCAGAGTTTGCGTAGACTGTATAGGCCTAGCTGTGTTGATTTTTTCAGATAAAATTATTCTCAAGTTGTCTGCAGCTTGTGCTTTCAGACTAAGGATGATGCTCTGATCCGGACTCTGTGAATCATTCTGACCTGACACATCACTTGATGAAGAGTAGTACTATGATTCTTTGTCGTGTTGACCTATCGGATTCAATGAATCTGAGCATAAAAACGAAAATATGAGTCGTGACAATTGAATATATTCTTCAATTTTATAATAAAGTAGGACGAGCAATTCAATACCTTCATATACATGTGTCGACAGTGCTGTCAGTGATTAGCTGGTGCGCATCGTTCGGTCAAAGTAAGATCCTGCGTGATATCTGTATTTATTTAAACGATGTGCCTATTCGCACGACAGATTGACTCCAAGACAGACACTCCAGACACTCCAGAGACACTCTAATAGAGTCACGCAAGAGTCACACAAAAATTTTAGGAGAATTGGAGTGATTGAATTATTAATTTTTTTTCATAATATGAAACGAGACTGGTGCACTTACAAAAAAAATTATTAATTCCGTCCGAGAATACGCCCACTAGGTGGTATGAGTGCGAGATGGATGATTTCCCTTAATTGTGAGCCTGGGTCACGACGCGAAGCCACTCACCCGTTCGTTCAGCAGTCCAAAAAAAGCAGTACAACATTTTTGCATGACTCTTGCGTGACTCTGTTAGAGTCACTTCACCTGTCTGAAGTGTCTCTCTTGGAGTCAATCTGTCGTGCGAATAGGCACAGTGTTATTTAAAATATCATTATTAGTTTTATATGTTCTTTATTTCAGCCTTATGATCTTTATTTTCCCTTTGATACAATGGAAAAAAAAAGCCGGGATTCTCTTCTCGCCTCGTGCCAAGAATTACAGGCAGACTCCTCCCCATGCGGATTCAGCCATGTCCATTATCAGCACGTGTTGGGTGATTGTTGGCCCGATTAATTTATCAATTGAATCTTCAGGCATCTCCTATATTTAACAGCCATATGACTCCTGACTAATTCCGGACTTTTTCTGATTTTCTGATTTATATATTTTTTTTACTTCGATCTTTATTTTCGATTCTTTTCATTCATTTTACGTAAACTTATAGCATTGTTGCGAACAACTGCCTGACGGTGCAGGACGGCGAAACTGGATGATTTGATGCACTTGCTTATTTAATTAAGTACACCACACACACACACACACACTTATTTTCGTTTCCCATTAAAATTGCCCCATTGCGAAACTCAAACAATCCTGTTTAAGATCCGAACGTATCAGCGATATACCCATCGCCTAATGGTGGATTCAGATGGGCGCGGAGCTGCGGAGCGCGGAGGCGCGGTACCCAATCAGAGATACCGTGAAAATGCGCTGAGCAGATTTCAGGCATTTTTATTGGGTATCGCGCCTCCGCGCTCCGCGCCTCCGCGTCCATGTGAATCCACCATAAGTAGTACCATGCGAAGATTGATAGGTTAGGGTTAGCGTAAAGTTATAATCTATCATGTATCACAGTCAGAGAAATAGTTTCGTTATACATTTTCTGACAACGGTAGTAAATTAATATGCTATTGAAAATTATCGTACAAGCAAACAATCTGACAATGGTTGCTCGGGGTTAACATTATGGGTTAGGACGGACTACGACCATGGCGGTGCGCGTCTGCAAGGAAGACGGACGTTGCGACGTTGCCGTTCGTTCTCGCGTGGCTGCGCACCAACACCGCCAAATCAAGACAGACAAAAAGACAATAAATAAGACAAAAATCAAGACAGAAAATAAGACAAGGAATAAGACAAGAAATAACATAAAAATCAAGATACAAATCAAGACATAAAATAAGACAAGAAATAAGACAAAAAATAAAATAAAAATCAAGACATAAAATAAGACAGGAAATAGGACAAAAAATTAGATAAAATTCAAGACAAAAATCAAGACGAAAATCAAGACAAAAATTAAGACAAAAAATGAGATAAAAATTAAGACAGAAAATAAGACAAGAGAAATAAGACAAAAAATAAGATAAAAAACAAGACAGAGAATAAGACAAGAAATAAGAAATGTATTTCCCTCACAGCCCGTGAGCGGCTTTATTGAGAGGTTGCACTGCAACTCAATGGCATGGTTTTGAAACACGCGGCGGGTCCTAGCTTTCGGACCATCGCAGATGATTTCTCAGCTGAGACTCCGGAACGTCCGAGTCCGGCGATGGAAGCCGTGCGGGATATCATATTGTCGTAGAAGGAAACTGGAGTGAGTGATCGGCGTCAAAGTTCTACGAGTACTCGAAGAAAACGGGGAAAAAACAGCTTCGAGAGTGGCTCAATAAGTCGGATTATCTAAGGCCACGGTGCATTGCTCGTAGAAGTCCACAACGGCCAGAATTTGAGCATAATAAGGAATAGTGTTACCAATCCGGAATAGGTCAGTTCGGCGAAATGAATATAAACATGAATTCATTTGTAACAATTTTTTTTTTTTCAAATATTTATTCACATAACGAGAATATTCGATGAACGTAGACAGTCGCCTTCCTACGACGAAACCAACACAGGCGCGCACCGCGTGCGTGAGGCTCGTGCAGGAGGGAATGAGGTGCCAGCAGCATTGTATCCCGTCCCGAACGAGCCTCACGCACGCGGTGCGCGCCTGTGTTGGTTTTGTCGTAGGAAGGGGACTGTCTACGTTCACCGAATATTCTCGGTATGTATAATCGTTGAAATCATCAATATTAACAACATTTATTCTATACGTACAATCTGTACCCGACAACTGCTCGAACAGATTATAGGGGTGTCAGTCGAAAAACCGAAAGACCGGAATTCATCATGACAGAAATCCCGAAAATCGTATACCCGGATACCGTTACTGCCGAACAGTCATCAATCCTAATTTAAATATTCCAAGAGACCAAATTATGAAGCTTTTGTATGAGGCTTATTTGGATTGTTAGTTTTCTGACCTTTGAAATATCGGAATTTCGCTAATTAATAATGTTGGTCATTCGGTTTTTCGCCCCCAACCCGAATATGTACAACCTTTTATATATAATGAAATATAGAAAATTTTACAAATAACTTATAGGTGAACATGAGTATCATTGGGATGGCACATATTTTCTGAAAATTGACTGGTTATAGGTTCACTTAATGTGGTCTAGATCATCCTTGTCAGATAATACGTAGCCATGGTTATTGAAAATTCGGATAATGCTGCAGGGCCCATAACATAAATGTAAAAATGTGTGTATAATTTCAAATATGGCATATAACGGGTAAGGTATTTTTGATAACACGTGCACTGAAACGTTGATTGCGAAATAGATTTTTGACTTGGTCAAATTTCAAATGGTCAAGGAGGAGGAGGCTGCAGCCGTACTAATCCATTGTAAAAAAAAAAATATAATATATATATTTCATTTTCCTATCCCTCAGCCAACGGACGTATTAGATAAAAGAAATTGAGCCCCCGGATCATAAAAGGGATCGCGCGGACGAAATCACGTAGAAGTATTGTCACTTCTGAAAATATGCCGATGAAAAAAAAAAGTAAAAAAAGGTCAATTAAAAAATAGTCACATGTAAAGGTGACAAAACCGCATATTCACGTGTTTTTTTTTTTTATTTTTGCACCAGTGGTTTTGTTATAAAAAATTAAAAACTGGAATTTTTCAAATGCTAAAAAATCGACTTTTTCCGTGTTGTTTAAAACTGCAATCGCTGGTACGCGAGAATTTACCGACGAAACGGAATGGACTTTTTTTTTTCACAATCAATTATACTCTAGCGATGCTGAAAAATCGAAGAACATACCGATAAATATTTATTCTTTATAAATAATTAGTTATAAACTTATCAGCGCAGAAATCCGCGTTCCGAAATTTTCGACCAGTGGGAAACTTTTTTCGATTTGCTTGTATTCAAAAGCAGAAATGAATACTTTGAAAACTCGGTAGGAATTTAAAAAATGTAAGTTCATTACTTCGCGATTTTGAAGATAAATGTTACAGACACATCCTGTTGATGTGTCTACTGGATAAAAACTAGGCTTTACAAAATCAAATGTTTGATTTTTGGAAATATGAATGAAATATAAATGAAAAGTCTTTCGGAAGAATATTGGAGATTTTCGATATGTATGACACCGATCTGGATTCGAATTATCTACCAATATTACCATTATTCACGGGCGTATTGGATAAAAGAAATTATTGTAAAAAAAATAACCAATTTTTTTCTTTCGCACAAGTTCTATCGAAAAATAATTAAAAATCATGAAATGATGTTCATAATCTTAATAATCGATAAAAATATGAAGAGTCTATGATTTTCAAAATTACATGCCGGATCAGTCAACTTCAGTATTGAAGGAGTTTTCGTCAACGTATATTCTCAAATTTTCATTCAAAAAACGCGAATGAGAGTTGAAAATATTTGTAGTTGAAAGAATCGATGGTGTTAAGCGGACGTGACAGAGAAAAACTAGGAAACCTGATATACGAGGTTGAGTTGGACGATGATCGGGTATGGAAACGGCACATGAACCAAATACGCGCAATCGGCGAGTGACACACCTTCGAAAAGAAGCCTAGACGAACCCTACGACGTCAGATACGAATAGATACGAGCAAAACCATATCCCAACTAGGAAATCACGACAGTCGGGCCACTGGAACCAACAGAGAACCTAAGAAGTAAACTATTTGTACAGGGAACGGAGAGAACGCTGATCGGAATCTAGCGCCGGAAGCCCCCTGCACAGCAGAAAAATAATTAAAAAAATAAATAAATAAAGCCGAAAGCGTGCTACACGGAGAAAAATCCTGCTGTTCAGATTACCGTTCTCCTCCAGTAAAATTTTTACGGTTAGGGGTACTCTAGTTCGGGTTAAAATTACAAATGCATACAGTCCCGAGTAAGTGCGTGAAAGTATAATTCACGAAAAATCTTAGGTAATGCCTACTGATGCAATTACAGCAGATTTGACTGATTTTCTAGTACACTATACTTGGTCATAATTGAGAGTACCGGTCAGAGACGAGCGTATGCTTTACCAATCCGTTCGGTAGGTTCTACTACCCTACCCGGCGAAACATATACCAGCATCGTCGGTAAGGATACTGATGAATCGGTATAATTTGCATGCGCCTCTAGTGATCGATACTAGTTCGTACTTCTAACTCGTGTTAGCGGGAATATCACTGAAATGCATGGTGGTTCGTATCTAGCTTCCCCAGTAAGGGAGCCGTACGGTCGGTGTATTGTAGCATGCGTCTCTAGTGACGGTTCATGTTTGCAGTACGTGTTGGCGGTAAGATTACCGAAGTGCATGGAGATTTGTACCAGCTTCTTCAGTACAAGTCACCAAGTACCATGAAATCGGTAGAATTCGCATGCCGCTACAGCGACAGTTACTATTTCGTGCGTGCGAACACGAGTTTGCGGGATAATTACCGCAGTGCCAGTTTCGGTGACCGGCGAACTTAGTTTTTTGTACTACAACCGTCACTGTCTCATCAAACAGTTTGCAAACATAGTGTCGTGGCAACATGAGTGTCCAAGATGGTGGAAGTGTGTGCAACGGGTATAATCTACGTGTGCCATCAATAAATGGCTCAGAAACGACAAAATTATGTCAGGAATAAGGTATGGTGCCAGACTATGTGACGTCGTCCATGCAGTTGGGATCTGGTACGTATGTTATTAATTATCTTTACTCTCTTGCTTGTTTTTTGCCTTCGGTCTCATAGTTTTCACAATTTTACGATACAGGCCAGTTTATTCTTCCACAACAAATGCAGACTCTGGATCGTGCCCCATTAGTGGAGCACCCGAACATTCAGAACCTGTATGGATAGGGACAACCTAACGAAGTAGGCCTACAGAATTCGGTGAGCGACAGAAGACCACAACCAACACAGCCACCAGCATCGCAAAGTGGTACAGATGATTGGGCCTTAGAAACAATTTGGAAGAATTGCTATCAACAGATCGGAGAGGCCGAGAATTTTTATACACCCATTGTACCTTGGAAAAAATTGATTCTGCCTTGGTGTCGAGCATATTAATCGACAGCGAACTGAACGAAAATCCTGACAAAAGGTATATTTGTACAGAACTCTCATAATCAGTTTATCAGTTATTTCAACACTTCTAATTCATTGTTTCGGTTCTTGTTGTTCCAGAATTGCGAGGAGTTCTTTTTACTCAAATTGCATAAAGTGACTAACAAATTTGCTCCGCGCTCAGCGGCGACTGCATACGTTCGGGGGCTTGTCTGATCGGCTCGAGCACGGAAGGCGTTATTCGATCCAGCCCTTCAATTTAGTACTTTTGCTTCCTATCAGTGAGTAAGATCTTTGATACAGAGCGTATAATGCGTATGTATATAACACCTAAACTGTGTGAATAATAATATTATACTAAATAAACGTAAACAATTTCTATAAATGTACAGAGTTATTATTTGCGTGTACCTATACCCCGCATATTACAGTTGATATTCACAGAAATTCTGGTAAATTTCACCAAACTCACACGTGCCTACTATCGGGCCGTAAAGTCGGGGCACCTGGTTTTGATACACTATATCCAAGTGAAAAAAAATCGCAGAGTCTTCGGATATGAATCATTTTCGAGCTTGTCCTATTCCCCGTTAGATCAGCCATAGACAATTGTTGTACGAGAATCAGGAGGGGAGTTATCGTTCAATGTATGTAAAAAAAACGTAGTTTTTACACATTGTTTTTCGTAGCTTAACTTCAACTCATCGCCACCCGTGCAGAAATTCAATCTTGGCGCTGCCCAGGCCCTGGCTAGTTATCCACGAAACTAGACTGGCTATGGCCAGGAGGGCTGTCCAGCGCCAACCCTGGCGTGTAACATATTTCTACTCAGCACCTAGCCAGACAAACTGATCAGGGTCTAGCCAGTAAACAGACCAGGCTCTAGCCAGCAATCTTATGAGTGCCCAGGAAAAAAAAATTTTGAGAAAAAAAAAACTGGTTCCGGCCGGGGATCGATCCGTGAACCGTGCGCTCGCCAACTCTGTCCGCTACCGACTCACCCAAGATCTGTTATTGAAATTATGAGCTTAAACGAATATCAAATATACAAATTTCATATATTCCAATTCTTATGGAACAAAATTTTACATCTGACTTATTAATGATCAATTTTATGGTAATTAAATGCAACAAACACGCAGTTATCATTAAATGATATTCTGTGTGAAATATAAATTGAGTTAGCGAAATTAAATTTATTAAATAAGCATTTAAGTAATTTGATGAATTCAGAGTTAATTTACATAAATGCTAACTATCAATTATGTTAATAAAAAAAAAAAACATGACAAAAAATGCACCAGTAATTTGTTTAATCTCCTGGAAGTGCATTTCTTCAAAGAAAAATTTTCTGTAACAATTATCAATTAAAACAATGTCAAAATTATTCAATATTTGGTAACTTCGATTTCCTTCATTAGAATCTGGAAATTAATCAAGTAATAAAAACAATCATGGAGAAACGTTCTTCTATGATTTAATTTTCAAATTATATATTTACTTTTTCTATGATAATACATATAAAGTATACCTTCAATGATCAACGCGTGACTTTTCATTTTGTTAGAAATTTTGTAAAAATGTATAAAAGTTAAGTTTTAAAATCGATCAAGTTTACTTAATATTTCCGAATTGTAATATTTATTGAATACATTTATTTACAAAGTGCACATTTTTGCGTCAAAATTAGAGAAAGAATATACACTTAAGTAAAAGATGACTTAACAATCATCGATTATCTGTCACCATTCACGTTTATATACTATAAATATTTATATGTAATGACAAAATATCATGTGAGTATATGACATTAATCATTATATATTTTTATGTATAACAATATATAGTTTTATACAGTATAATATAAAGCCTTGCGATACGCTATTATATAAAATTTTATATAGTTTTATATAATTGTATCGAACATATAATTCAAATTCAAATCCGAATTCAAATTTTACTTATCCGTTTCAAATCTGGCTAACCATTCTAAATATCCGATTCAAATTCGAGTTTAATCGAAAAAGTTGACTACATTCGAATTTGAATCAGATATATCAAATATTTAGAAAAATTCAAAACCTATAAGTAAAAATTGAATTTGGATGTGATTGAAGTCGAATTGCAATAACGAAAAATTAAATGCAATTAGTGTATTGTCTGACAATCCTGATCATTGCTGACCAGTTCCTGGAGAGTTTTGCCAGGAATTATGCTGTTATACGAGGCATCTTGTCAGTCTGGCCAGTGCCAAGCCAGAGCCTGTCTAGGCAACGCTAGCCAGTAAAATCCTATCAGGCTCTGGACAGTAGCCTGGCATGCCAGTACAAATTTCTGCACGGGCATTCTTCCAAAGTGGCCGGAAAAAATATTTAAAAAATCATGCACAATCTTTGAAGCCTCCTGAATGCAACGCTCTTTGAATTCTAGAGAAATTTCTGAAATTATGGTCACGGCAGTGGAAAATAGCCCAGGTGGTGATCTCGGAGACAGGTAACAACAGAAGGTTCATCGATGGCTGAAAATTTAGAGAAAAATTATGGCAAGCAATTGCCATTGCGATTCAATATGTTCGATGTGTTGTTCAACAGTTATCGCAAAGTATTCATATCCGATGCGCGGCGCCCATGGCTGCAGGAGCGATAACTTTACAATAACTGTTTAACAACACATCGAACATATTAAATCGCAATGGCAATTGCTTGCCATAATTTTTCTCTAAATTTTCAGCCATCGATGAACCTTCTGTTGTTACCCGTCTCAGAGATCACCACTTGGGCTATTTTCCACTGCTGTGATCATAATTTTAGAAATTTCTCTAGAATTCAAAGAGCGTTGCATTCAGAAGGCTTCAAAGATTGCGCATGATTTTTTAAATATTTTCTGCGGCCATTTTAGAAGAATGGCGATGAGTTGAAGTTAAGCTACGAAAAACAATGTGTAAAAACTACGTCTTTTTACATACATTGAACGATAACTCCCCTTCTGATTGTTATACAACAATGGTCTATGGTTGATCTAATGGGGAATAGGACAAGCTTGAAAATGATTCATATCCGGATATTGTCCGATTTTTTTTCACTTAGATATAGTGTGTCGAACCCAAGTGCCCCGACTTTACGGGCCGATAGTATATGGATAGTGTGCCTATACAGTAATTGGTACTAAATATTTTGGTAAAAAGAATATAGTAGATGTGACGACATTGACTAGTAATTCAAGCTATACAGGCACTGGTAAATTGATCATTGATTTGCAGTAGCAGTCACCATATTGACTAGTAACCAAACTATGTAAGCGGAGTAAATGTGCTGTACGATTCGGTAATTCTGACTCTTGGGCCTGGATCCGTGAATTAGACATCAAGTTCTGAGTTTACCAAACAAATAAAGTAAAAATTACCGAACAGGCACACTATCCATATAGGCACTAGCCAGTTTGGTAAAAGTTACCTTAATTACAGTATTCTGGACAGGGGATTTTTCTCCGTGTAGTAAAGAACAACGAAGGAATCAAGTCAGATCCCTTGAACTTGCGCAGATCGCAGAGGAGTAGCAGGGACCCTGCACGGCTACAATACACGTAGGGTTATACACTAACCTTTGGTGCAAAAACCTTCCGCCAAGTCCATTAATGTGTAGATCACTCCACCAAAAAATAATCAAAGGTTGTGCTCGCTCACTCGATTGGTTGATGATTATCAACATACAAAAGCATTGAAATCAGATACAACTGCCAAGTACCTGTAGAATGATAAAAGTTTGGAATTGAAAAATTTGTTCAAACTAAATAACGTTGTACTCGTTCGCTCGCTGCGCTCGCTCACTCTATTGGCTTATGATTATGGGTTGAAAAAACAATTCGGATGAAGAGATTGAAGATGTCAACATTTATCTAAAAATATTCATAACGAAAAAATAATTTAAAAAAAATTAAAAAAAAAAATTTGGAGTCCGTGGTACGTTGGCGGGCCAATGTTTGAATATCTATCAGATGACATTGACATGGTTCGTGATCGATATTTTATATTTCTTTTTCTACAAAAGGCCCCCCAAGTACCACTACCTCCAAATTTTTTTTTTTAATTTTTTTAAAATTATTTTTTCGTTATGAATATTTTTAGATAAATGTTGACATCTTCAATCTCTTCATCCGAATTGTTTTTTCAACCCATAATCATAAGCCAATAGAGTGAGCGAGCGCAGCGAGCGAACGAGTACAACGTTATTTAGTTTGAACAAATTTTTCAATTCCAAACTTTTATCATTCTACAGGTACTTGGCAGTTGTATCTGATTTCAATGCTTTTGTATGTTGATAATCATCAACCAATCGAGTGAGCGAGCACAACCTTTGATTATTTTTTGGTGGAGTGATCTACACATTAATGGACTTGGCGGAAGGTTTTTGCACCAAAGGTGCTTTTTGGGGTTGATTTCACTACTTTTCGTAAAATTTTGCTTGACCACCTAATAATTGTGCTCGCTCGCTACGCTCGCTCGGTTGTTTTGTGCTATTTCATACCGCCCGAAGTCCCTCGATAAGCAGGAACGTCAACAGCAACGAGCACGAGTGTGCTCATAATTTTCCCCAAGTCTCAAATTTGTAGAGTGACGCGTAATGTACTTTCATAGCGTTTACAAATTGTTCCACTACAATAATTTTTTATACCTACAACATCTAACCCTGCGTGCAGCCCTCCTCCTGTCTGATCTGGGCCTGGGACCGGCAATGACGGAGTTACTTGCACGCAGGGTTATAGTTGCTGCTCATGACTAAATATGTATGGATATCAGATATATGTATTGCAATTCGTAGGTAGTTTTTTTTTTAATGCAACTAGGTCCTCTGCAAAAAGAACATGTACGCGTCCCGTATTTATAACGTCAACTTCCAATTCGGGTCTGAACAGAAGGTATCAAAATATTTAGAATTGAGCCTATTCATGCAATACTAGCGTAGAGCATAAAATGGAAATTTATGAAGTCAAACACCCGCATTCTGCTCTCTTCGTCTGACTTTTGCCGTTTCTCGTATCAAATAACACTATCTTGATACTTTGCAACCCAAGCGTTTTCTCTCATCATCCTCTCGTCTTATATGGCGACCCGCTACAAAATTAAATAATCCATAAATAAGTAATTTCATTCCATTTGTCGTGATAGCACTAATCTTAATTTGGAGAAAGCTTAATAGAGTCGAACATATAGACACAGGTTGCATACCAAAATGTAACAAATTTATTGAAATTTGACATTAAATTATTAATATACATTATGGATTAAAAAATTATCTCCACCGAAGGTCAAGGCACTACGTTGACGTGGAGTGTAGAATAAAGCCTATCGAAGTCCAACAAACAACATTGACTGAAAATCTCATTTTGACTAGATGATACGGAGTTAGATTATAGGACTCGTCGGAATCCTACGTATAACGTTGACTCACAATTTGAGTCTCAGCAGACGAGCCTTCGGAGATAAGCTTAACATGGAGCTTGAAGTAAAATTCGTTGCAATCCAACGCTTGAACTCGGCTTTATTGGTCTGGCTCCTTGCCGTTCCCTATATCGAATAATGCTATCCTCATATTTTTCTACTTCAACATTTTCTCTTGATTTTCTCTTGTCAGACTTCCTCAGGCGATAACTTGCTAAACAATTGAACCGAAAAAACCGTTTCTTCTGATAATTGCATTCATAAATCAGTTAATATTCATCTGACAGCCTTGTCCGTTTATAATTGTTATTTTATTTATCACCATGAATTTTACACGTCAGCCGATTCGCATAACCTCAAAAGCTCGAGATCGTAGGATTTAAGATTAACCCATCGAAACATTTTTATTGGTGACTATCACATTAATGTACTTGGCGTAAGGTTTTGGCACCCGAGGGGCTTGCGGTGGGTATTCACTAGTTTTTGTACGTTCATATTTTGTATTAAGCATTGCTCGTATTTCTCTTATTTCCTTTATTATTGGCATTCAAAAACATGAAATGACAATACGCGTCTGCTAGTGTAGGAGACCATAGACATAGAGCATGGACTGCGCATTCGGGCCGAAAATCGCTCGGTCGGTAGAAAGAGACAGCATATACACGCGGCCAAATCTGTTTCTTTCTAACCAACAACGTCAAATGCATAGAAAGAGACAGATTTGGCAGCGTGTGTTACCCTTCTCTCTCACTTTCGGCGTTACCATAGGCTGTATAGGGAATGCGCAGTCCATGCTCTATGTCTATGTAGGAGACGGTTTCTGTCTGCGATACTGGCGCTATCTACGTCGGAACTATCTCGTACTGACGTCACTCTACAACTTTTGTGTGGATTTTCCCGTCTAGTGATTGGATGGGAATGGTTTGATGTGAATCTTGGTCTGAAGAAGACTAAAGAGAAAACCAAACATTGTACGAGGAAACGGGGTATCAGAATCTGAAGTTAATCATATCTCAGTACTCCGGACACCGATTTAATCGATCTAGGGCTCAAATGAAAGCTTTCCATGCCCACATCCTAGATTAAATCGGTTTTAATTCGTGTATGTTGTGAGGTGAAAGAAAACGAAGATACTAGTTCGCGTTATAGGTTAGGGTAGTTGCCTCTCGGGTATATAGACTCGTTGAGTCTCGCGCTTGAAAAAAATTTTTTTTTTAATGTACTTGGCGCGAGACTCTACCGAGTCTCTTGATTACAACGAGAGAGAGAGAGAGAGTAGAGTAGAGTAGAGTAGAGTAGAGCAGTTTATTTTATCGGCCATGGAGCTAACGCTCTCTAAGGCCGCAGGCAATGTGACAAGAAATCACAATAAATACAAAATAAAGCTTAGAGTCATAATATTACAGGTTGATCCAAAATATACTTAAACTAGTTAAAATAAGAATCGAGTGAGCTAGCAACAGAAGGAGACTCCCAATAGCCACTACGCAAGGCCGGGCGGGTCCGCTTCACGTTCCTCCAGCGCCATGAGATGACGAAAGCATCGAGCACGAAAGACAGATAAAGTAGGCGCCGACGTGACATCAGGCGGAAGCGAATTCCAAAATCGAATATCGTAGATTCTAAAACCGAATGAAGCCAAAAAAAACTCTACGACTATATTCCATGGGGAATACTTCATTGAACTGTTTTGAATTTAAATTTATAATAAACACTTTTTTGTTGATTTTTTTGTTATTTTAATTTTTTGTGTTTTTTTGCAAATTTGTCGTTGTGACATCGATACTGTAAGACTTACTGAAATATGTGAAAAAAAAAGAGATACTTTGACGAACTGCTTTCTAACTTGGAGAGTGAATTCATATTCATATTCTACACGTTTCGTAGCATGATAAACGGGGTCGACAAAAGGAAAGAAAAAGTAATAAGCCTGTACTCCCTGATAGTACAAGTTTCCAAAAATCCATCTAAAATTTGGGCAACACAAATCGAACGATATTCCTGGGTAATGCGAGTGCTTTTCGGCTATTTAGATTTGGAATAAAAAAACACGAATGCTAAACAACTTTTTGGCCTGTATTATATACGAAACTGTACATAAAACTACAGAATTGACTAATTGTTTACGTAAATTAAAAACAGATTACTATCCAATGAATATGAAAAATCTAGGGCAATGGAATCTTGAACATTCTGACGTGGTCACATCCTTCCAAACGTTGGCACGCTATTTACCGACTCTGAAATCTGTAACGCTTTTGTCGCATTGCCGATTATGTGATACACCTCACAATCGGCAATGTCGAATATCTCTAGGAGAATAGTTCAACTGTATACTCGACTGCCTACTTTGACGAAATCTCAACAGCAAATCTGATTCGCAAGCATCTCTGCAAATTTTGTACAAGCATTTCATGACTACGTAATCAAAATATCACGGTAAGACCAGGACCCGACGAGAGACCCCTGCACTAGAGCAGCAAAGCACCCAATAGCAACGAAATTTAAATCCGACCATGCCTAAAGACCTGAATAACTTACACCAGATGACAATCGAGCTAACGGAGCAGGACATAGTGAGCGAATCGTGGCATACTACAAGCCCAACCCTATTATTATCAAAAGACCACCAGGTGTTCGACAGCCTAGCTATAAAATCAGCAGCCAGAGGTTGCGCCAGCGGAGGATTGATTATTGCAAGAAACAAAAAATACTATAAAAATATACGGAGGACATATACAAGATCGACGAGTTCATCTCTGTCATAACTGAGCATAGGAACAGGAAAATAATCTTCGTATCTAAACTAAATAAATAAACAAAACACTAATAATAACAGGCACATAGACCCTGAGCAATTACTATGAATTATTCACAATAAAAACCAGATATTCAACGCGAGAGGACGAGACCTCATAGAGTTAACATTAAGGTACTAAGCTCATTGTTATATACAGTTTTTCTACAACATGTAAAACTTAGAAGCGGTAATCGAGGTAAGCCTAGGGTCAGTAGGGTGGCCGTTAGAACGGGAAAAAACATGAATTTTCCGTGCCGGCCCCCAAATCGACTCCAAATAAATCAAAACTCATCATGAGTATTCTTGAATAAAAAATTCATTATAGATTGCTTGACGAAATTGAACATAAGAATTGATTTAAGTTTTACCAGCGTCATACCAAAGCTTAGCTCTACCTTTCATAGCAGTTTAAGTCAAAACCAGTTTCTTCGCAATTTCAGGTACATTTTTAATATCAATATTTTTATGTCGGTGCCTGATAAAAATACTGGAGGATTCCATCTTTGAATTGTGGTATTTTGATATCAATGTTATTTATGTGCCATCGCAAAGAACACTCACCTCCACCCACAGTTTGCGTGGACTGTATAGGCCTAGCTGTGTTGATTTTTTCGGATAACATTATTCTCGAGTCGTCTGCAGCCTGTGCTTTTAGACTTAGGATTATGCTCCGGACTTTGTGAATCAATTTGGCTTGATACATCACTTGATGAACAGTATAACTTTGATTCTTTGTCGTGTTGATCTATCGTAGTCAATGAATCTGAGTATAAAAACGAAAATATGAATCGTGACAATTAGATATATTCTTTAATTTTATAATAAAGTAGGACGAGCAATTCAATACCTTCAGATACATGTGCCGACAGAGCTGTCAGTGATTAGCCGGCGCGTACAAGTGAGTATTGAAGCCGCCGCTTCGTTTCTGACTTTAGAGTTTTCTTATATAAAAAAGATAAAAAGGATTGCTATAAATCAATTTTGAACAGTTATACGTCCCAAAGACAAAAATGTACATCCAAATTTTTCATGATTACAGTAAAAATAAATGATAATTATTCACCTTGTTTTCCATTTCTTATAGAAATATCCCCAGATTCACTTCTAATGATCGAATCGTTCATTATTTTCACAGCAGATTCAGATGATGCATTTGATGATCCGGCAGTGGCAATAACGTAATTGTTATTTAGATCGTCTCGTTGCAGGCTCACTCAGCTTTTTTCCAATCCTTTTACCTGTGTTTTTTGTCACAGATCTATTACGTTTCTTTCAACTGACCTATCCGAGCTATACATTTCGTCAGAGTCTGTTGCAACATTTTCAATTTTATTACCCACGGTCCTGGTGCGATCACATGATTTGGGCGGTCGTTAATCCGTTGGATAATGATTTACTCTTAGTATTGGGCAACATTGTGCTGATATCCAATCGTGATTTATACGTTTCCTCATTCTTTTCAGATTTTGCCCTTCCTCGAGATTCTGAGTCAGTGGTGAAAGCCCGACTTTCAAGTACACGTAATTTGTTCGTATCTTCTTTGTATGTTGATATGAAAAAGAATAAAAAAAAGTCACAAATGTCTCACGCACAACAAAACAATGCATCATGTATATATGTACCCCCGAATTTTTTCAAGGATACCCCCTGAAAAGTTTCAGTACGATGAAAACAGATATTTTCCGTTCTGGCTCATGGGAGCATTGAAATCCGAAATAAGGGTGAAAAAGTATAGATCTTGATAAACTAAGATGAATACATTGAAAATCATGCCAGCTGTAATTTTTTTGGAAATTAGGTGAAAATCACTCGCCAAGTGGGAAATATCTTTTTAACTGGTACTCATTCTCTTCAGATGATGCACCTGAAAAAAGGGGGGGTCGGATTATTTTTAACCACCCAAATTATCGCTTTTTTCAATCACCTTTGAACTCTATGGGATATTGTGGCCAACTTTCGGGAGATGGTGCGCATCGTTCGATGAGTTCCTTAGTCAAAGTAAGATCCTCGCCGAAATAGTACCATGCCAAGATTTATAGGTTAGGTTTAGCGTAAAGTTGTAATCTATTAAGTTTCACAGTCACAGAAATAGTCTCGTTATACATTTACTGACAACGGTTGTCAATTAAGATGATCTTCTTCTTCTTCTTCTTGCTCCAATGGATATATCCCCTGAATTACTGTTCAGGGCAAGTACCAACAAATTAATATGATATTCAAAATTATCATACAAGCAAACAATCTGACAATGGTTGCGCGTGGTTAACGGGCTACGACTATTGCGGTTCGCGTCCGCAAGGAAGACGGACGTTGCGACGTTGCCGTTCGTTACTCGCGTGGCTGCGCGCCAACACCGGCGCGGCCGAACCCTGCAACACGTGTTTCAGACAAACTCGCCGGTTCTGAGCCAGGATATTGACGAGTAAAATAATTTATTAATAATTGTGTGTGAAAAAGTAAAAATTCCGTACAAGCAAGACTACGAGGTACCTATTACATGCACACGTAAGCAATATGTATAAATATTCATAGATATTGTGTTGGGACATCAGCTTTCATATCCTTAGTCTCAACTTTTTACAAATTTTTATTATAATTATTTCTTTCATTTCTTTTTATTATATCCCAATAACGGTTTTCGCTCGATAACTCCCCTGCTGGAAGTCAACGGATAGAATCTTTATCCACTTGAATCACTTTGGATTCTTTGGATAGAAAGGGATGAGGATAATTAATCTAACCCTATCAACGGTCTGTCTTTGCGAATCTCTTGCTATCTTCTTTTGAGTCCAAACTAGGGCCTATCCTTTCCAATCCCTAATTTCCTATCTAATCCTATCCATCGCCAATCCACGTGAATCTTCTTCCATTTGATTTGAATCAAAACTAGGGCCTATCCTTTTCAATCTCTAATTTCCTTTCTAATCCTTTCCACCGCCAATCTACGTGAATCTTCCCCTATCTGATTTATATCCAAACTAGAGCCCATCCTTTTTAATCTCTGATTTCTTATCTAATTCTATCCACAGCTTATCTATCTGAATCCCTCTGATGGTCCGCTTAAAATAAGAATCGCGCCTATCTTTGCATATTCCCAATTTCTTATCCACTCCCAACCATCTGAATCTCATTCGATGCCTATTTAAATTCAAAGTCCCGCCTATCCGTTTGCATCCCTATTTTCGGTCACACTTCTATCCACAGTCCATCTATCTAAATCTCTCTGATGGTCTGTTCAAATTCAAAGTCCCGCCGATCCGTTTGTATCCCTAATTTCGTATCCACTTCTATCTACGACGGGCTCCGACTATTGCGGTGCGCGTCCGCAAGGAAGACGGAGTTACGACGTTGCCGTTCGTTACTCGCGTGGCTGCGCGCCAACACCGGCGCGGCCGAACCCTGCAACACGTGTTTAAATATAAATAAATATAAATAATATATGTATAAATATTCATAGATATTGTGTTGGGACATCAGCTTTCATATCCTTAGTCTCAACTTTTTACAAATTTTTATTTTTATTTCTTTCATAATGATGATATATTTTCTCCGTGGGACAATTAATATATTTTAACCCCCATTTTTTATACATTTTTTTTTTTTCCTCATGACAACGATTGATTAACCGATTGAAAACCATGTCTGGAATGCAATGACCGGTAATACATTTAAAAAAAAAAAAAAAATCCATCCTCAACAACGTGTGCAAATTATTACAGAATGTTCGGAGACCTCAAGTTAAATGGGTGTCAGAGTTGACAGAGACTACTTCATATATAACAGTGTTATACAGTATTTTATTGTAATTTCAATTATATTTTAAATTTATTCATTCGTGTGATTATTCCTTCTACTACGCTGATAATAATACATTGCTACTCAGAACAGGGTGTCTTCTCTTCTTCTTTAATGAACAGCACTGCTATACGTAAATCCAGTGAATGAACGATATGAAAATGATATGTTATTTCAATTAAAATGTTTCTTGATAATACTAACTATAACTACCTACCGATTTATTTGATACCTACTGTTTATTCGGATTGGTCTGTTCATTTACTGGAGCGAAGGCTGTTTATTGACTGGGTCCAAGTGTTCAATTACTGGTGAAATTGCTATTTCAGTTTCGAATAGGTTCTTTCATATGGATTTCTGTTTGGATAACACGTTTCAACAAGCGATCCCAAATATTTAGGATACGATGTGTCGAATAGAACTGGTTTTGTAAGGCAACAACCATCTAGTACAAAGAAAACCTTCCTTAAAACTGACCGTACGCTTAATCGTTCATTCACTGGTGCACTCACCCTACTGCAAGTTTTAATATTCTGTCGATGAAAACAGGTGGGATGACTAATTTTGTGAGTGCCAATATAATACTAATGCTGTGGAGTACAGCATTGGACGCGGCAATGCGTGGCATAATAAGGGGCTCAAGGGTAGGAAATACTGAAATTTGAGGATAAAATTTCAAAAAAATCGATTTTTGTTTTTTTTTTACGGAAAAGTGTTCTTTGAACCCTTATCTTCACGTACACAAATCCTTAAATGGAAAAAAAATTTATTTTATTAAGCTCAATAAAGCGTATAATGCGTATAAGCGTTCCAGCAGAAGTTTTCAATTTCCCTATATTTCGGTTATTGCTTTTTTAATCTGTGAAAAAAAGTAACTTGAGATGCAGTTTTCCATCAAGCTACAACACTCAAGTGATTTACGTGAGGTAAAAAAAAATAATAATAAAAAATAATTATTTTCAAATCACTGCTACACTCTGAGAAAACATTCTAGTGACTCAGTTTTTTTTACAGTTTATTAGTGCTATTTTGATACATGGTTCATGATTTTTCCAGATTTGGAAAAAACTATGAAACTAATCAACTGTAAAAGAACTAAGTCACTAGAATGTTTTCACAGAGCGTAGCAGTGATTTGGAAAAAATCCTTTTCAAGGTGTGTATACCCCCATAAGACAACAACTCCAAAATGTGTTTTTCTACGGTTGGAAATCATATTGAAGTTTTTGGTCACACACTTCACCAGAGATGAGCATTCAAATTTATATAGCGAATCAATATTCTTCGAAATGTTTGTATTCATTTTACAGAACCAGATTTACAAGTTATCAACCGCATGATTCGCTGCCCGCAGGACAAATTGCTCAGACTCGACAAGACCAAGTTTATATCAACCGAACTGCTAAAATATATATATATGTTGAATTTTCTTCAAGTTGCGATAACTTATATCTTGAATTTCTTTAACTTTGCGAATAATTAACAGGAATAAAAATTCAAAGCGATTTATCTCTGTACTGGTTTCTCGCAGTTGAAAAAGTCCAATGCGTCTGAGTTTTTGTCGAAGGCGCTTCAAATTTTCATGGTACGTTTCTACACACACTAGCTACAAACCCACAACAGATTTTGTAAATCGAGAGAAAATTACGGATTTGAGAAAAAATAATTAAAAATATATCTTTTTTTTTTCATCAAACAAAATGTCAAAGTCAAAGTATCGTAGCTATTTCTGGAAACCGATGTGGGTTTGTGGCTCACGCATCTTAAAATATGTGTGTGCAAGCCCAGCGAGATTCAAGAATAACTCAGACGCATCGGAGGTTTTCGAATAAAGCCTATTTCAGAAGCATTACGAGGAGTAACTCTGTACTTCGTGGAATACCTTTTACACAATAATTATTGCTAAAGCGCAAAGAGCTGCAATATCATAGCTCAGGGAAAGATAGCTTCGAATTGTATAAAACTCATGAATGAACTTCTAGCACAATAACCCTAAATGAATAACCTCTCAAATCACTACACTCATTCAAGCTAGTTCGACTCCAAAAGATAAGCAAGAAACTGTTCAGACTTACAGAACTTGTTGAAAATAGTGTCACAAAGGAAGCAACAAAGTGAAATTCGAAGAGCAATTCCTCTTCTAATCATTCCGTCATTTGATTAATTACAATATTACAAATAATCTAGGGAATACTATTAGAATTTTGCTGCGTTACTTATTTCGTAACACAAGTTCAGAGTTCTTCAAGTTTGAGGCTCTTCGGGTAACCTTTATACAACAGCAAACCTTTCGAAGTCGCAATCATAGGCTCCGGGGGACTTCATCGTAGAGACTGCAGCATCATCGGAGGTTCATCGGGCCAGCTCGAACGCGTATAATGATTACAACTGTAAAGAAAGTGGTCGTGCCAACGTCAGAATTGTGACAGTTAAATCGAGAATTTTTACTGCATAAAATTTCAAAATAGATTTTTCTCTACCTAGGTTTTCAGTTAGTTTGCGTAGGATTCTAAGAGTATCGGTGCTTTGGACAATACTCTTACGGTTGACTCTGCGAATGTTTTATAAAACAGTGCCGTCGCAGGATAATCGGCGACATCTGGCTCGATTAGCATTCCAATTTCTCGACTTTCGGTATTCCTGATCCAACGAAGCTGAAAGATCCAATCTGTCCGACGCACCGCCGTCTGAAATGCACTCGAATTTGATAAAACTGTTTCTACGAAGCGCGCGAACACGATTTAGATTTCACATTGGCAAAAATGAAAACACAATCAAATAGTGTGACTTCAGCGCTATGTAAGTTGACAAATTCCAATGTTACACGAGCCGAACGAACTTGATTGTTGCACCCAGCATATTCTTCCTTTCTGACTTCGGCAATGACTGAGCTGTCATGTTAGAAGAAAAGCTTTACAAGTAGACCAGTACTACAGTGATGAAAGACGAGGAGGCTTCGAGGAGGCGTACGGATACCTAAAGTCAGTCGGCCGGTGGCAGCATTTCAGCGCTGAGTACGAGATTCTCTGTCAGCTTCTGAACTGCTCAGCCAGGCGATGCTGCGAACTTCGTCATCTATGAAACCTTGCCCAGGATCACTCTTGGCATAGCGATGCGCATCAATGTCCAGTTTCTGTGAGTAAATAATATTTTCTCATTGCAACGCCAACTGTAAAATGTAAATTTAGATAGAACCCACAGCATGGCACTCGGATTCGAGCGACTATTTATTCGTCACTACTATTTCCGCATGCCCTTCAATCACATCTTTTCGATGACTCTATGATTATATTGACCTATTCTGGCATTTTATCGTTATTTACATTTTCAAGAACAAATTATCACGTGCGATAATTGTGATTCACTTACCTCGGGGTAAAATCGGCCTTCCTTCGAGCTTAGTTTATCAGGAAAGCAGTTTGCCTCGTTGGTGTTCGGTTGTGGTCCAACGCTTTATTGGCACCAATACCAGGTGCTCGCCGAGAAAAACTTTTGGTAATATAAATATATAATATATTATAATATAATTTCATAAATCAAAGACGACGAAAAGGATTTTTATTATCAAGTTACGCTTATCTCGGGCAAGACCGAGATGCGGTAATTTCATCGCTATACACTTTGGTGTACCGGGACCTCGCGAATGTGAACGGTTCGGGGCCTAATCCAGCCTAATCTCGCAGACAGGGTCGTCGCATCGGATTTTCGTGAGCGCGGTTCTACGGTCAGCGAGAGCCACTCTCCCCGACACGCGACGTCAATGGTAAACTGAGGCGCCGGGCCAGTGTTTCCATGCGCGCGCAAGCTCAAGGTTCCGCCATAGGCCGCGAAATTTGTTTTCTGGGTGGCGTGTGTTCGTAGATTGTCCATTGTTGTTCGAAACCTGACGAGAAGAAGTAAAGAAGAAAAAAAAAAAGAAAAAAGAAGACGACGAGGACAGAAATTTGATCGCAGTAAGTACAATACATTTTTGCTAAATTGTACCTCAAGGTGATCCGTTTTTCATCTTCAATGTTCAATCCCATTCGTACTCCAAAAAATTTGCGAAAGTGAAGCAAAACAACTCGTAGAACCCAAATAAGCTCCATTATTATTTTTCGTCACAAAGCCGTAAAAAAAAATATTATATCGCTTCCAGAGCTTTCCTTCATCATTTTTCCCAATTTTTTTTATCGTTACTGTATTACTTCATAATCGGTATTGGAAGTACGAAGACATCAGTCAAGTACGAATAGGAGCACAGTCCTCGGAGTAACTGCTCATTATTGTAGGTACTATCCCCACTCATCGGTGCCTCTCGCCGTCGCGGAATCAGTTACTCTGTGTATGAACATGGAAAACAAGCCAATAGACGCGTAGCCATGCGACGTTATATGAATATGCTTTTGGGCATCAGGGAAGTTTCAGGGGCATTTCTTTCTTCTTCACTTTTACATTACCTATGCGAGGTGCCTTCGAACAATTGCGAAGTATTATGCATGACAAGATTCCGGAGTATCGAAATAAAATAATGTCAAACTCCAGTACAGACGGATGACTCTGATTACTTTCTCAACGATTATTCTCTCAATATCTTCATCCATGCTCATCATTATGCCGTCACAATATAAGGTCGTCCATGACTTTTTTTTTATTTTACATTCCAGTAGTTTGTGGAAAAATAATTTGGACGTATTTTTTCCTTTTTCGTTCAAACAAAAATGGCAGTATGTATAACGAATTGAAAACTACTAGTTTATGACGTCACCCATGTAAGCTTTATCTATGAGGTATTCTGCCCCAAGTAAGACCGGTCCGGTTCCTCACCCTAATCAATATTTTTCATAATTTATTTTTGTTATCAGCAACCCAAAAGGAACCTATAGGTGAATTATTTCACATTTTTTTTCGGAATACTTTCCGAGTTGGAAATTGTGAATTTTTCTAATAAAATAATTTCGAATTAAACCTAGAGATAATGATTGACAATGATATTTTTTTAGAAAACCACAAGTTCTGACAATCATTTTAATGTGTTTGTTTTTTCTGATTCGAACAACCCGGGCTGAGTTATAATTAATTGAAGATTACTTTACTAGAAAAATTCACAATTTCCAACTCGGTTCGTATTCCAAAAAAAATTTTGAAATAATTCACCTAGGTTTCTTTTGGATTGCTGATAACAAAAATAAATTATTAAAAATATTGATTAGGGTGAGCAACCGTACCGGTCTCACTTAGGGCAGAATACCTCCTATACATATATATTTCAAAATCAGAGAAATTCAATTGCCTATAACATTCGCAATTTTAATTGAAAAAAAAAATGTTCTCACTATTTTGAGTTATTTTTCACTTCATGCGCCCCAAAAAGTAAAACAAATTTTTTTTTTGGACGACCCCATTCGAAAAATCTGTAGTTTACTGTCCCGCCAATCCGTTTGTATCCGTAACATCGCATTTACCTCTATACACAGTCTATCTATCTGAATCCCTCTGATAGTCTGTTCGAATTCAAAGTCCCGCCAATCCGTTTGTATCCCTAATTTCGTATCCACTTCTATCCACAGCCTATCTATCTGAATCCCTGACCAATTTTTTGTTTTTCCCTCACATTTCCCGTTCTTTCCTTACCGTGGCCACCATAAATCAGACAATGGGAGAACAAGAGTTGCGGGAGCAGCTCGCGAATCTGCGGGAGGAGATGCGAGTGCTGCAGGAGGAGCGCGTGCTCGAGCGGGCGGACGTAGCCGCGATGCGCACGATGCGGAAGGAATGGGAGAAAGAAAAGGAGGAGCAGGACAAAGAAAAGAGAGAGAGAGCCGAGAAGAGAGAGGAGAAGGAGAGAGAGGAGAAGAAGAGAGAGGAGACGGAGAGAGCAGCGAAGGATAGAGCAACGAAGGAGAGAGCAGCGAAGGAGAGAGCAGCGAAGGAGACAGAAGAGCGTAAAAAAGAGGAGAGAAAAAGAGAGAAAGAAAACAAAGAAAAGCAGGAGAGACAGGCGCGGAGGGCGAGCGAGCCGCGCGGAAACAGAGATAGGGTACATATTAGGTCATATTTTACCTAATTTTTTAAACCAAAACTTAAAAAGCCAAGACAATCGGACAAATCAAAAAATCCTATATTATACAAACAGACATCCATGCTTATAGTCGTTCTTTTGTTGCCAGTTAGTTTGCTTGTGGCAAGAGTAGAGTACGCTCTACACCATTATATTATTGCAACGCTTAATATTGTTGACGGATCAAACCAACTCGACCTGTCTCTGACTCTGAACTCTCAGCACTTTTACATTTATTGTTTCTAAATTATTTGTTTCGTATCAGTGGTTAGGAATACTGTACTTTCATCACATATTTGTATAGTTATAAATCTTCCTGACAATATAGTTTGCTGGCAGTACTACGAGATAGGAATAATCAAAATAATACATTTTTGGTTTCAAATATTCTAAAACCAGAATTTCAACATCCTCAGCCATTTTTGATTCGATTGGAAGATATCACTTCTAGAGTCAACATATCATTGAAGTTCTAATGGAAAACCAATTCTCTGGAGTCGCTGATCACATTCTTGATCATTAGTATACTAATGGATGAAACTGTAATTATAATTACAGTTTCATCCATTACAACTGGTATATTTGTTTCGGAACACAAGCTCTCAAGGTTCTCCATGATTTGAGCAGTGTACGTGGTTATTGCAATTATTTACTGAATGTCACGATTGCAAAGATTTCATGATAATATTTCACCCACTTACAGTCGAGCGATAGAAGCAGGTCGACCCCGAGGCAGCAGCGGCGGCAGGAGCGGGATGAGCTGTGAGTATGCAACCAACTGTGCGACAAATTTTTTTATCGCGTACACGGCAGTGCACCAATCCGACAGAATTTTATAGGAGCACATTTATCGACTAAAATGCGATTCTGCTCGGCTCCTCCCTTATACGATATAAAGCCCTATGTGCAAAAACGATGCAATTGGACTCGGATTTCAGCCGTAAAATGAGCTCTACTAAAACTCTGTCGACTCAAGGACCCCTTCAACTTTTAAAATTTTTTGTTGGCGGTTGAGGTTGTGAATCTCGGGAAGGGACGTACACTGAAGATTCATTATTTCAATAAATGATTGTACTGCAAAATTCCATTACATACCTACTGTAAAGATTACAGTTTTTTATAGAAATATCCTCAACTTCCATGTATGATGATTAAACAATAATTCGAAAGAATGGAGCGCCGCGGAAAAAATCAGATCGCTCGTTTGAAAATTGTTGTTAAGAAGTTTTTTGGTTGATTGGTTTTCGGTTTCCGCGGTTGTTCTACTATAATTGAAAATAATATCTCTTACAGCTGGAACTGGCGCGCCCGGAAGTTCGCTACTGGTCCGCCCGGCTCCAACACCGCGAGGGGTCGAGCCGGGGAGAGGGACGAGGGAAAGGAAGAGGGAAAGAAGGACAAGGGGAAGGACGAGGGAAAGAAGGACGAGGGAAAGAAGGACGAGGGAAAGAAGGACGAGGGAAAGAAGGACAAGGGGAAGAAGGGGGGCGGAAAGGGTAGCTGGGGTGGTAGCTGGGGTGGCAGGGGAGGCAAGGGTGGATGCCACCTTGTCATCAATTTTTAATTTAATAAAAGAAATTTAACGATATACACGTTTTATTTCGTTTTATTTGCCGTGTCTCAATTGTAAAGGTACAGTAATGTTCATTAATGGGTTCCCAGTGGCTAACTGTTTTTTTCTGAATTTTTCGGAAGCGAGACTCCATTCTAGTCGTATTTGATGTGCCGATAGCCGAAATTATAATAATAATAATTCTGACCCCTTATAAAAGTAATATAATATTATTTTATTGATGGTATACGAAAAAGTCCGAAAAAACAGTTAGCCACTGGGAACTCATCAATGAACATTACTGTAACACTAGGGTGCTTCATAAAAATTTTTTAATTTTTATTTTCAACTCTTACCCTTCCAAATGCTTAAGATGGATGAGAGAAAAGTCCTCTCGAACGTCAGCCGCTGTAGCTCAACTCTAAGAGGTCGCTATTTTCATTTTAGTTTCCCATTCATTTAACATGAGAATTTTCGTTTTTTTATTCAAACTGAAATTACACCTATTCATTCTAATTTTTTTGAAATTACCATTGTATATCCAGAAAGCTGGTTTTTTAAGCTTCCCAGACCTATATAATAAAAGTCAAATACCCCAATCAGAAGATTAAACTGAGTCATTTGAAATCTAGAAATTTTAAAATCTAGAGATTTTAAATGACTTTATTTAATGTTCTAATTGAGATAGTCGACTTTTATTATATAGGTTTGGAAAGCTTGAACAACCAGCTTTCTGAATATGCAATGGTTATTTGAACAAAATTGAAATAAATAGGTGTAATTTCAGTTTAAATAAAAAAACGAAAATCCCCATGTTAAATGAATAGGAAACTAAAATGAAAATAGCGACCTTTTAGAGTTGAGCCACAGCGACCGACTTTCGGGGGGACTTTTTTCTTATCCACCCTAAGCATTTGGGAGGGTAAGAGTTGTAAAAAAAATTGAATTTCTTTTCTGAAGCACCCTACTGTACACCCTCGTACGCCTGCCTGATCACAGCAGAGGTATATTGGCTATTCTCCCAAATCCTGTACGCAAATCCAGCCTCCAAATTTTTTTTATTTTTGAATTATTTCTTTGTATTATTTAGGTGTCAACGAAGAGATTCACAAAGTATGAAAGATCGCTGACTTCAGTTAATGGGGGTTTCCGTAATTACTAGATTTTGCTGCGAAATTTTCCAATATAATTGAATGATTCATAAAATGCCTTAAGGGGGGGGTATACCGGATGTGTTACCGACACCGCCTGTATCTCCGAAACGGGGCTATTAATCGACTTGTCCTTTCGGCAGCCGATGTTTGACGAGTAATGAGTTCGAACTGGTACATTCGATCGAATGAAATCGGGATTTTTTTTTTTTTTTTAATCGAAAAGGGTTGGCGTGCTATTTATGTCGACTTATATCAAAGCCTACGCATAAAAAATGCAAAATCGAACGAGAGAGCCCGATTCTGTGAGGAATGGCGAACACAACCATCCCAAAACATCTTTGTTTTCGACACCGATGAAGGGGCCAGTTGTATTCCACGTTTTTGTGGTAATTTTCGCGATTGTCAACGGCTGAGAGCAGCTGAGAGCGGCCATTGCCGCTAATGTCATTATATTAGTTCCCACACCGCCCGTGAGATGTCGCCACGCTGTTACGTTGATACACCTGTAACCACGTGACTCGACCTGCAGTCCAATCGCCTCTCACTAATAAGCTAAAAATTTGCGCGTGGCTACATCTCACGGGCGGTCTGGGAACTAATATATTAACATTAGCGGCAATGGCCGCTCTCAGCTGCTCTCAGCCGTTGACAATCGCGAAAATTACCACAAAAACGTGGAATACAACTGGCCCCTTCATCGTTGTCGAAAATAAAGATGTTTTGGGATGGTTGTGTTCGCCATTCCTCACAGAATCGGGCTCTCTCGTTCGATTTTGCATTTTTTATGCGTAGGCTTCGATATAAGTCAACATGAATAGCACGCCAACCCTTTTCGATTAAAAAAAAAAAAAAAATCCCGATTTCATTCGATCAAATGTACCAGTTCGAACTCATTACTCGTCAAACATCGACTGCCGAAAGGAGAAGTCGATTGATAGCCCCGTTTCGGAGATATGGGCGGTGTCGGTAACACATCCGGTATATCCCCCCCTTAAAACGAGATTAAAAATACGGTAGTCGATCGGAAAGTTTCGAAAATGATCATTTTCGTCTCACTTGACATTTTGAGCGCGAAAATCAAAAAATAAAACTTAAAATGGTAATTCCACGATGTTGCCCATCGATTTTTGTAAATCGGAGTTTTTTTTTCGGAAGATTCTGAAAATTTGCGATGAAAATCGTGTCTGAAAACTTTCCGCTTGTTCACCTCCAAGTCAGAATTACGGTTTAAATGAAATTTGAGTGTACTCTGTCATTATTTGTGCACTTCTCCATTGTTACTCCATGTTATTTTTTACAACAAATATGGCACTGGGGCCCCCCCAAAAAAATAACAGAATTGATTATTTTTAAAAATTCTGCAAAAATAGGAAGAATAGTTTTTCAACGAGAGTGTAAATAGTTCAAAGAACAGAGACAGTGTAAGAGAAAAGGCGAAAGAAGAAGTGCAGAGAGTGCGTGAAAGGCAAGTGCATAAGCACAAAAAGCAAGTGGGTGGCAAAAGTGAGAGAAACTGAGGCAATAGAGAAAAATAAGTGAACGTAAACAAACGGTGACCACGTGACCGGTTCACTAGAGAGGAAGAGAACACGCAAGTAAGCAGAAGAAAGGTAGGCAAGAGAAGGGCGGACACGCAAGGAAGAAATACAGAGGCCAGGCACAGGCAGACGACGTACGACGACGGCCGGCGAAAACAAGTTAGATGCTAGAGGTAGAAGGCAGAAGTTAGACACTAGAGAGACACAAGTTTACCTTTGTTTTCATAATCCTTTACTTGATGAAGAAGTATCGCAGTAAATATCGCCAGCGGCCTATTACTAATTTTTCGTCAACTCGCAACCTACAGAACAAAAATCACTTGTAATATATGTACCGGGAAGCAATCTTGATAGTATACAGTCGATTGCGCATGCGCCAAATAATTTATTTTCATTGGTCGGTAAGATCGTCCCGCGGCCGACTACGTCATAATACTGCTGCGGGACGACCTTACCGACCAATGAAAATAAATTATTTGGCGCATGCGCAATCGACGGCAGTCGACTGTATACTATCAAGATTTCTTCCCGGTATAGTAGGGTAGTCGTTAATTTCTAACATATATTTGCCACCCCCTCAATCGACAGATAGTGACCCAAAAACACTGTGTAATTTTTTTTCAGATTTTTAGTTTGATGGGAAAGCGTGCCGAAATCAATTTTAAGTTGAAAAAATCAAAAAAATGAATACTTTTTTTTTTCCCAACAATTTTCGAATAAAAAAGCGGTAATTAAATGTAGAATGACAAAAAACTTTTCCACAAAAAATGTCTTTTATTGTAAATTTATCATATTTGTAATATCACGTTAGACTGTATTTATTTATTTATTTATTGTTTTTTTTTCTTATCTTTCATTTTTTTTTTTGTTCGAATTCATTTATTTATTTATTTATTCATTTTCATTAATTCATTTTTTTTAATATAGTCTTTATAACGTTGTAATATTATAAGATTACCATAAATAAATTGTTTCGTCATTCTACATTTACAGTCTGACCTCCAAATAAGAAACCAAAAGCCCCCAAGGGGAAGAGGTTTTGCAAGAATTCGAGTACCCCCACCATGCGTGCGCTCTTCACAAACTCACTCTCTCTGTCTCTCTCTCTCATTCGCACGTAAGTGCAATCCGAGCTTAGAGTAGGGGAAGCGCTCGAGTGAGAAACTGGGGGAGGTTTCTTATTGGCGGGTTTCTTATTTGGAGGTCGGACTGTATTTCCTGCTTTTATACTAAAAATTACAAACCAAAAAACAAAAAATTTCAAATTTTCAAACTTCAAATTGATTTCGGCACGCTTTCCCATCAAGATAAAAATCTTAAAAAAATTACGCGGTGACTTTGGGTCATTATCTATCGATTCAGGGGCTGGCAAGTATATGTTAGAAATTAACGACCACCCGAATGTATAGCTATGTGAAGGGGTTACGTGCAGTCAGAGGTGTGAAAAATAGACATTTTCAATAATTTGTCATGAACTTTTGTATAGTGTGTTTTATTTAATACATAATACGAAATTTTGAAACTATATCTTTGAGTAAGGTTCACAAAAATGTCAACAAAAAAAAAATTACATCTGGACTAAGTTGTCAACTCGATTGTGATCCTTTATCTTATAAAAGTGCTTCGCGGTGGCCATCCGTACTTCTTGTGGTTCATCTAAAATAAAAATAAGAAAACAACAGTGAGTTTGATAGTTTATCTTGGGCCTGATCGCAGTTTTTTTTTTAAATTTCGCAAAATGGCGGCCAATGACGGATCAATTTTTCAGTTTCAATTAATTCCTATTAACCTTTTCAATCTAATTTGGTTCTTGTAATTAAATTGTGCTCTAATTTTTGGGTAATTCAGTCTACGTTTTAAGTCTAATTTTGTTAATTTCATCAAAAAATTTTCAATTGTTCTCAATTCGAATGAATTTATCCAATGCGAATTAATTCGTGTCAATTCAGAATAGATCTTTGATTCGCATTAATTTCGATTATTTCAATTTACGGACCATTGCAGGTCAATTCAATGGGTTATTTCCACCTCGTAAAAAATCGCTCGTTAATTATTAATAAAAAATAGAATTTTTGGTGAGAAGAAAAAATCCTTCGATCAGGCCTAAGTTTTTAATGCCTAGAATATGCTGTATAAATTTCATCTGAATCCATCGACTAGTTTTTGCAATATAGTGGACAGCGCATCCGAAACCATAGTTTTGAGAAAAACGCGTTTGAAGTTAAACCCTTATATTGAATACAAATGCATAAGCTATTAAATTACTTACATAGAGTCATCTGCTCCTGGGCCATATAATAGACCTTCTGCCGATGCGCGAGCTTCCAAAACGTCGATTTGTTGCTGTCTACGTACCATTCTACCTTCTGAGATCAGCTGCCTATGAATAATAAAAGGGCCCTACAGTTGCTGTAGGGTATCAATTGAACTTTTCATCGGATCCATTTGAAATTTTGACATAATATACTCTTGAAAAAATTGATCGTGAAAACTTAGAAGAAAGGATTTGACTTCTCAGAAACAAGAAGGTCGCAACCAACAGATTATAAGTGTGAGAATGAAATGTGAAAATGCCGGATAAGAATAGTATACTACGTACCTAGGCCGACAATTACATGTGATCTGAGGATTTCTTTTTGACTGGCAAAGTAGTGTACACTATTTTTCTGTTCGACGGAGCCGGAAAGCGGCAACTTCGTTTAGCGCAGCGGCCCGAAAGTTGACGCTTTCCGGCCGAATGAGAAAAAAGATAATATTCATTAACACTTTTTTATGCTATCAGCGCTGAAATTGAATTATATTGAAAATATAGCTCTGTTATACCAATAGGTTATTATCTGTTGATAGTAATAAAAATAAAGGCGCAGTATTTTGTCAATTCGGAAACATAATATAAAGGTTTATGAAGCAATATTTTTGGCTCTATGGCTGGTATTCATAGTCAGGTCTTGAGACCGGCGTGGTTCTAGACGGTCTCAAGACCGGCTCTCCGCCAATCAATTCGTGTATGAGGCCGACTTGAACCATCTTGACGAATTCCGGTCACAAGACCTGACTATGAATACCGGCCTATATCTATACCAAAAGTTGTATTAGACGAAGACTGTACTCCGATGATCATTTTCACAATGTGTGCAGTGTGAACGTCAATTATTTGCTACTCAGGTATTCGCGAGTATTTCCAGGAGACGCCACGAGGAGGCTAATTGACAATGTCTCCCACAAGGTTTCCCTTGCATCGACCTGCTCAGTCACCTCGTGAAGGAGATGTGAATCTGCGACGAGTCGACTTGCTCAGTCACCTCGTGAAGGAGATGTGAATCTGCGACGAGTCGACTTGCTCAGTCACCTCGTGAAGGAGATGTGAATCTGCGACGAGTCGACTTGCTCAGTCACCTCGTGAAGGAGATGTGAATCTGCGACGAGTCGACTTGCTCAGTCACCTCGTGCAGGAGATGTGAATCTGCGACGAGTCGACTTGCTCAGTCACCTCGTGAAGGAGATGTGAATCTGCGACGAGTCGACTTGCTCAGTCACCTCGTGAAGGAGATGTGAATCTGCGACGAGTCGACTTGCTCAGTCACCTCGTGAAGGAGATGTGAATCTGCGACGAGTCGACTTGCTCAGTCACCTCGTGAAGGAGATGTGAATCTGCGACGAGTCGACTTGCTCAGTCACCTCGTGCAGGAGATGTGAATCTGCGACGAGTCGACTTGCTCAGTCACCTCGTGAAGGAGATGTGAATCTGCGACGAGTCGACTTGCTCAGTCACCGCGTGAAGGAGATGTGAATCTGCGACGAGTCGACTTGCTCAGTCACCTCGTGAAGGAGATGTGAATCTGCGACGAGTCGACTTGCTCAGTCACCTCGTGCAGGAGATGTGAATCTGCGACGAGTCGACTTGCTCAGTCACCTCGTGAAGGAGATGTGAATCTGCGACGGGTCGACTTGCTCAGTCACCGCGTGAAGGAGATGTGAATCTGCGACGAGTCGACTTGCTCAGTCACCTCGTGAAGGAGATGTGAATCTGCGACGAGTAGACTTGCTCAGTCACCTCGTGAAGGAGATGTGAATCTGCGACGAGTTGACTTGCTCAGTCACCTCGTGAAAGAGATGTGGAACTGCGACGAGTCGTTTGATCAGATCCGAAAAGTTGCGAACGAAGCAAAAAAAAAATTAATAATCTCACACGGAACTGTTATTTATATGATGAGAAGAGATGAGAATGAGAGAAAAGACGGGAGAATCGGGAGTAGTTTGAAAAAAGGTCATCTCCCTCGCGTGACCGTGACTTTGATCCTGGGAACGTAGGAACTTTGATAATATTAAAGAATTAGAAGACTAAATGAGAATAACATAGAAGATGGGAAAATCGGGAGTAGTTTGAAAACAGGTCATCTCCCTCGCGTGACCGTGACTTGAATCCTGGGAGCGTAGGAACTGTGATTCATATAATGAGAAGAGATGAGAATGAGAGAAAAGACGGGAAAATCGGGAGTAGTTGGAAAAAAGGTCATCTCCCTCGCGTGACCGTGACTTTGATCCTGGGAACGTAGGAACTTTGATAATATTAAAGAATTAGAAGACTAAATGAGAATAACATAGAAGATGGGAAAATCGGGAGTAGTTTGAAAACAGGTCATCTCCCTCGCGTGACCGTGACTTGAATCCTGGGAGCGTAGGAACTGTGATTCATATAATGAGAAGAGATGAGAATGAGAGAAAAGACGGGAAAATCGGGAGTAGTTGGAAAAAAGGTCATCTCCCTCGCGTGACCGTGACTTTGATCCTGGGAACGTAGGAACTTTGATAATATTAAAGAATTAGAAGACTAAATGAGAATAACATAGAAGATGGGAAAATCGGGAGTAGTTTGAAAACAGGTCATCTCCCTCGCGTGACCGTGACTTGAATCCTGGGAGCGTAGGAACTGTGATTCATATAATGAGAAGAGATGAGAATGAGAGAAAAGACGGGAAAATCGGGAGTAGTTTGAAAAAAGGTCATCTCCCTCGCGTGACCGTGACTTTGATCCTGGGAACGTATGAACTTTGATAATATTAAAGAATTATAAGACTAAATGAGAATAACATAGAAGATGGGAAAATCGGGAGTAGTTTGAAAACAGGTCATCTCCCTCGCGTGACCGTGACTTGAATCCTGGAAGCGTAGGAACTTTGATTTGATATTAGAAAATATAATGAAAAGAGATAAGAATAAGAGAATAAGCGGGAAAATCGGGAGTAGTTTGAAAACAGGTCATCTTCCTCGCGTGACCGTGACTTGAATCCTGGGAGCGTAGGAACTGTGATTAATACAATGAGAAGAGATGAGAATGAGAGAAAAGACGGGAAAATCGGGAGTAGTTTGAAAAAAGGTCATCTCCCTCGCGTGACCGTGACTTTGATCCTGGGAACGTAGGAACTTTGATAATATTGAAGAATTATATGACTAAATGAGAATAACATAGAAGATGGAAAAATCGGGAGTAGTTTAAAAAAAGGTCATCTCCCTCGCGTGACCGTAACTCGTGGGAATAACAGTAAATGAATAAGAAAAAATAAAAAAATTAACACATCCGGCTCAGAATCCATTTCATTAAGCGTACCATATACTAAAACTGTAGTAATTTCTTCTTAAAAAAAGAGTTGTCCCTATACCAGCTGCTCAACATAGTCAAGTCAGCAACAATTTTCTTTCCGTGGAACTATCTTGCTGGTAATTTGTGGAAAATTTGTCGTTGAAGGGAAAAACTTTCATTCGTCTTCATCAGAATCCACTTCTATATTCTCATTCTCGCGTCCCATGTCTTTATTGTAGTTAATTACAATATGCTGACACAGGGACTCGAATTTCATACTTTGCCTGTTGGTTCGATAGTACGCTTTATATGTGCTAAACGATCTTTCCACATCTGCGCAAGTAAACGGTGCATATTTCATACTGAGGGCGTCATCATCGATCCAATTATCCGGCAAATTTTGCATTCTGCCATTGATTATGCAGTTGTTTATGTTAATCATCTGCGTGAATCCATCGTTGTCGCCGAAAACCTGAACAATTTTATCCCGGATTTCTTGATGAATCTCCAGATCTTCTTGGAATTCTTGTTTCAATTCAGCAATCCTTTCGCACGTTTGAGCTAAACTACATTCTCTTTTTTGTAGTTGCTTGATACTTAAAACGAGACACGAAAATTTGGCAGCAATGTCTTCCAACTCTCCGAGGTTTTCATCTCTTCCCAAACATGCTTGCAAATTTCTCACAGCTTCACTGTTCTCTTCGAGGCCCATAAAAACTGCTTTCACGCGTCCGTAGTGTAAAAAATAATACTGGCAAGCTTGGATCCACGTGCCCCATCGTGTCGTCACCGGTCTTGGTGGTAGAGGTATATTTGGAAGCGCAGCCTTGAAGATTTCAGCACGCGTTTTAGATTTAGAGAAAACTTCTTTGGCACTAGCGACGACATCATTAATCTCCTCATAACACTCTCTTACTTTTTCAGCTACATTGTGACATGCGTGTGCTAAACATGTCACGTTTACGAGTTTCGGGTATGTTTGTGCGAGAATTCCTGCAGACGCCTTCATGTACGGAGCAGCATCCGTCAAGTATAGCAGAACTCTGTTTGGCTCAAACCCTGCCGGCTCAAACTTATTCAAGCTGTCAATCACATACGCAGCCATGTTTGCAGCGTTTGCTCTCACAACTTCTCCACATCTAATCTGCCGTCCAGTGGAAGCTCGGTCTTGATATAATGCACCGATAATAACGTTGGTAACGCAGCGACGCTTAGAGTCTATTGTTTCGTCCACTGAAACCCAAATAGGACAATCTCCTATTTCTTCGCGTATAGCCGTTAAAGTTTCGTTATATATAATGGGCACATAAGTTTTGCTCATTGTTGTTGCATCTGGGATTGTATGTCGTGTATGAACTTGGAGAAAGGTGGCAAAATCAGGTTGACAAACTTTGTCGAAACAAATATCTGATTTTACGCATGCGCTTGTCAAGTCTTTAAAAAACGCAGAGTGTCGACTGTTCAAGTTTGTCAGGTGTTGTGGATTCGGGAAAACTGGTTGATTCCGTATCCCAAGAACCTTTTGGTGTTTAGGGGTTCGTACGTGACGCTCGAATGCGTATCTCTTCAATACGACAAATGCTGTTGTACATAACAAACAACGAACACAGTTCTCTTCAAGCCGAAAATGGTCGTTGGGCAGTTGTAATTCCCTCAGGATTCGTCGGTGAACAAGAACACGGCCACCCTCAGCCGCCATAGCTAATATTGTTGAAACAATTTACAGTAATTATTAAAAAAATCCAATGTACTCTCTAGGTATGAAAGAGTGAAAATTTCACTAATTCAATCAGTGATTCAGTTTATTTGTTCAAATCATCGAATTACGACTGACAAACCAGTACCTTCATGTAGTACTGTTTGGCCAGTGATTCAGATAGATAGGCTGTGGATAGAAGTGGATACGAAATTAGGGATACAAACGGATTGGCGGGACTTTGAATTCGAACAGACTATCAGAGGGATTCAGATAGATAGACTGTATATAGAGGTAAATGCGATGTTAGGGATACAAACGGATTGGCGGGACAGTAAGCTACAGATTTTTCGAATGGGGTCGTCCAAGAAAAAATTTTGTTTTACTTTTTGGGGCGCATGAAGTGAAAAATAACTCAAAATAGCCCGCGTAGAAATTGAAAACGGAAACTGACCAGTAACTGTCCAGTTTTTCCGAATTCCATCCGGGCGCTAAACAGTCGAACTAGACAGCCCCCAGCCGGGAATGTAACGCTCTACTAGACAGTTCAACTATCCTAGTTCAACCATCCGGGTACTGTTTAGTTTTTCCGTCTTATATTGTACATTAACCGGGACCTCTACAGTTATAATGTATACTCAAATTATTTTCAGTTGTAGGGGAGACCGGGGACAAAAATAACAATTTTTACTTAGAGCCCAATTGTAAATTCCACAATCAAGATGAAATAGATCTAATGGCACTTTCAGATAGTATATTCATTCCTCTAATAATAACCAAATGGAAGAATTTTTATATCAGTCTGTTATAGAGTTATAATCACTTCAATCGAACATGGCGATTGTTACTTTCGTCCCATACCTAAGGGAGGAAAGTAACATCTGTTCCTTTCGTTTTTTTTTTTCAAACAGATATAAATCAGTACAGAAACTTCACTTAGTTTTACAGTACTTCACGGAATTAATTATAATGAAGCAAAAAATATTATAATATCCTCAGATAAACTTCATTTATAATAAATCAACAAATTATTGAATATTTATGCAAGAATTATTTATTTTCTTGACTATTATTAAAATAACAAATTAATAACACAAACACGAGAATCTTTTGATCATAGGTAACTTCGAGGCATTCTAAAGATCAATGACAAAATTACAATAGGTTCCTAATAGTGTTATGTTACTTTTGTCCCCAACCTCATTTTCCAAAATGAAAAAATTATAACTTCGGAAAAACGAAGAGAACATAGGACTTCTACGCAGTCATTAATAAAGCGACTTTTCAAGAATAATCTGGCAAAAATTCATGGTAGTATTTACATATTTACTACAGGTTTCCATAAGAATACCAAGTATCGAAAAACTTAGTCAAGTCGGCCAAAAACACAAAATCTCCACCAAAACGTGTAAATTGCACGCGTGGGTGCAATCGATAGCTCAAACTGAAGCAGCATCGAACACGCTTACTATGATGAAAAACACAACTTTTAGATTTCATTGTGTGCGTTGTGGGAGGCCTTGTTACTTTCATGACGTGTTACTTTTGTCCCCGGTCTCCCCTACTATTTTTTAATCAAAATTGAAAATAAAGTGATCATGCTCCCGTTACCACTCATAAAATCTGAGAATGGTAATCTTATAAGATATGACAGAAGATTTATAATGCCATTATTGCATTGATAGTGATCATTCTGTTGTGCTACCTCCACATTTTGTGAGTTGAAGGGGCATGCACATAAAAATGCTATTCCTGAATAAAGAAATAAAATATTCTTGCTTCCAGAAATGAAAAATTATTCTCGAATTGAGAATAATTCAGCCTTCGAATTAACAAGTACTATATCACATACTTTTAGCTTAAGAATACTTTTGTTATGTAAAAAGATATATCTGAGCGTGAGTGACATTATGTTATCATTTTCAATCTGTTGCATTGACTAGAATTATTGTTCAATGGAAAAAAAAAAAAATTGATCACTTTTCGTAAACTACTGTAATATTAAATAACGAAATAAAAGAAAAACATGCTAAGCCTGATTATGAGTATAATTTAAAGGATGGAGTCATCGAATTAGTTTCTAAGAATATAAGTGTGAATGAATCTGGGTTGCGATTCTGTAACTCTCCGCTAACTCCGCTAACTCCGCTAACTTCCCTGATGCCCAAAAGCATATTCATATAACGTCGCATGGCTACGCGTCTATTGGCTTGTTTTCCATGTTCATACACAGAGTAACTGATTCCGCGACGGCGAGAGGCACCGATGAGTGGGGATAGTACAATAATGAGCAGTTAATCCGAGGACCTAAAAGTGCCCATATTCGTTACCAGAAAAGTTTTGGAAAAATGACGAACAACAATATTTTTAGAGCTTATTTGGGTTCCACGAGTTGTTTTACTTCACCATTATATATGGGATAAAAATTTGACAAGATTAGGGACGCTGTCTTTCGATAAAAACTTCCAGCTCGAAAAATTTGCGAGAAGATCTGAGGGGGTGAGGCCGGATCCGATGTCTGGAATTGGTAGACAGACTTGCTCATATATAAAGTATAGACGATTCTACGACGGCGAGAGACGAGGAATAGGGATAGTACAATAATGAGCAGTTACTCCTAGGACTGTGCTCCTATTCGTACTTGACTGATCTCTTCGTACTTCCAATACCGATTATGAAGTATTACAGTAACGATAAAATATTTGTGAAAAATGATAAACGAAAGCTCTGGAAGCGATATAATATTTTTTCTACGGCCTTGTGACGAAAAATAATAATGGAGCTTATTTGGGTTCTACGAGTTGTTTTCCTTCACTTTCGCCAATTTTTTGGAGTACGAATGGGATTGGACATTGAAGATGAAAAACGGATCACCTTGAGGTACAATTTAGCAAAAATGTATTGTACTTACTGCGATTAAATTCCTTTCCTCGTCTTCTTTTTTCTTTTTTTTTTTCTTCGCGCCTTGTCGTCAAGTTCTCGAACAACAATGGACAATCTACGAATACACGCCAACCAGAAAACAAATTTCGCGGCCTATAGCGGAACCTTGAGCCTGCGCGCGCATGGAAACACTGGCCCGGCGCCTCAGCTTACCATTGACGTCGCGTGTCGGGGAGAGTGGCTCTCGCTGACCGTAGAACCGCGCTCACGAAAATCCGATGCGACGACCCTGTCTGCGAGATTAGGCTGGATTAGGCCCCGAACCGTTCACATTCGCGAGGTCCCGGTACACCAAAGTGTATAGCGATGAAATTACCGCATCTCGGTCTTGCCCGAGATAAGCGTAACTTGATAATAAAAATCCTTTTCGTCGTCTTTGATTTATGAAATTATATTATAATATATTATATATTTATATTACCAAAAGTTTTTCTCGGCGAGCACCTGGTATTGGTGCCAATAAAGCGTTGGACCACAACCGAACACCAACGAGGCAAACTGCTTTCCTGATAAACTAAGCTCGAAGGAAGGCCGATTTTACCCCGAGGTAAGTGAATCACAATTATCGCACGTGATAATTTGTTCTTGAAAATGTAAATAACGATAAAATGCCAGAATAGGTCAATATAATCATAGAGTCATCGAAAAGATGTGATTGAAGGGCATGCGGAAATAGTAGTGACGAATAAATAGTCGCTCGAATCCGAGTGCCATGCTGTGGGTTCTATCTAAATTTACATTTTACAGTTGGCGTTGCAATGAGAAAATATTATTTACTCACAGAAACTGGACATTGATGCGCATCGCTATGCCAAGAGTGATCCTGGGCAAGGTTTCATAGATGACGAAGTTCGCAGCATCGCCTGGCTGAGCAGTTCAGAAGCTGACAGAGAATCTCGTACTCAGCGCTGAAATGCTGCCACCGGCCGACTGACTTTAGGTATCCGTACGCCTCCTCGAAGCCTCCTCGTCTTTCATCACTGTGGTACTGGTCTACTTGTAAAGCTTTTCTTCTCACACGACAGCTCAGTCATTGCCGAAGTCAGAAAGGAAGAATATGCTGGGTGCAACAATCAAGTTCGTTCAGCTCGTGTAACATTGGAATTTGTCAACTTACATAGCGCTGAAGTCACACTATTTGATTGTGTTTTCATTTTTGCCAATGTGAAATCTAAATCGTGTTCGCGCGCTTCGTAGAAACAGTTTTATCAAATTCGAGTGCATTTCAGACGGCGGTGCTTCGGACAGATTGGATCTTTCAGCTTCGTTGGATCAGGAATACCGAAAGTCGAGAAATTGGAATGCTTATCGAGCCAGATGTCGTCGATTATCCTGCGACGGCACTGTTTTATAAAACATTCGCAGAGTTAACCGTAAGAGTATTGTCCAAAGCAAAGAACCAACTCGATTGACTCGGTGTACCGATACTCTTAGAATCCTACGCAAACTAACTGAAAACCTAGGTAGAGAAAAATCTATTTTGAAATTTTATGCAGTAAAAATTTTCGATTTAACTGTCACAATTCTGACGTTGGCACGACCACTTTCTTTACAGTTGTAATCATTATACGCGTTCGAGCTGGCCCGATGAACAATTGAACCTCCGATGATGCTGCAGTCTCTACGATGAAGTCCCCCGGAGCCTATGATTGCGACTTCGAAAGGTTTGCTGTGGTCTAAAGGTTACCCGAAGAGCCTCAAACTTAGAGAACTCTGAACTTGTGTTACGAAATAAGTAACGCAGCAAAATTCTAATAGTATTCCCTAGATTATTTGTAATATTGTAATTAATCAAATGACGGAATGATTAGAAGAGGAATTGCTCTTCGAATTTCACTTTGTTGCTTCCTTTGTGACACTATTTTCAACAAGTTCTGTAAGTCTGAACAGTTTCTTGCTTATCTTTTGGAGTAGAACTAGCTTGAATGAGTGTAGTGATTTGAGAGGTTATTCATTTAGGGTTATTGTGCTAGAAGTTCATTCATGAGTTTTATACAATTCGAATCTATCTTTCCCTGAGCTATGATATTGCAGCTCTTTGCGCTTTATCAATAATTATTGTGTAAAAGGTATTCCACGAAGTACAGAGTTACTCCTCGTAATGCTTCTGAAATAGGCTTTATTTGAAAACCTCCCATGCGTCTGAGTTATTCTTGAATCTTGCTGGGCTTGCACACACATATTTTAAGATGCGTGAGGCACAAACCCACATCGGTTTTCAGAAATAGCTACGATACTTTGACTTTGACATTTTTTTTGATGAAAAAAAAACGATATATTTTCAATTATTTTTTCTCAAATCCGTAATTTTGTCTCGATTTACAAAATCTGACGTGGGTTTGTAGCTAGTGTGTGTAGAAACGTACCATGAAAATTTGGAGCGCTTTCGACAAAAACTCAGACTCATTGGACTTTTTCAACTGCCAGAAACCTAGTTCAGAGATAAATCGCTTTGAATTTTTTTTGTTTTTAATTATTCACAAAGTTAAAGAAATTCAAGATATAAGTTATAGCAACTTGAAGAAAATTCAACATATATATATGGGGAATTCCACGTGAACTTGGTAAATGTTTGACCCTGACACCTTCCGATTCGGGCCATGATTTTTTATGTTATTATACTTGACCGAAGAGACGCATCGAATTTTTTTAAGATTTTTTCGAAACGCCGCCATTTTTGTAAAAATGAACAAAACTCCAACATAAGAGCCCCAATTTAAAAATCCGAAAAAATTCTCAAAAATCCTCTGTCAGATATCAAAATTTGCCAGCCTTGAGTCAGAGTGGGCAAACGTTTGCTTCCATTCTATTCCGTGATTTTTTCGAAAAAAATTATGAAAAAGAATAGCAGCAGATGCCAGTCCACTGTGAAGTATTGCTTGAACGTTTTTATACGTCACGCACGATTTTTGGGAATTTTTGCTGATTTTTCCGAAGCGATTATATTTCTTCTCATATTTTTGGATTCAGATCGGATGAAAAAAAATCGCATGTGAAAAATCTGATAAAATTTCAAAAAATCGTGCGTGACGTATAAAAACGTTCAATCAACAGTTCACAGTGGACTGGCAACTGCTGCTGTTCTTTTTCATAATTTTTTTTCGAAAAACGTACGAAAAAGAATGGAAGCAAACGTTTGCCCACTTTGGCTCAAGGCTGAAAAATTTTGATATCTGGCAAAGGATTTTTGAGAATTTTTTCAGATTTTCAAATTGGGGCTCTCATGTTGACGTTTTGTGAATTTAAAAAAAAATGGCGGCTCTTCGAAAAAATCTGAAAAAAATTCGGAGCGTCTCTTCGATCAGGTACGATAACATGAAAAATCATGGCCCCAATCGGAAGGTGTCAGGGTCAAACATTTACCGAGTTCACGTGGAATTCCCCATATATTTTAGCAGTTCGGTTGATACAAACTTGGTCTTGTCGAGTCTGAGCAATTTGTCCTGCGGGCAGCGAATCATGTGGTTGATAACTTGTAAATCTGGTTTTGTAAAATGAATACAAACATTTGGAAGAATATTGATTCGCTATATAAATTTGAATGCTCATCTCTGGTGAAGTGTGTGACCAAAAACTTCAATATGATTTCCAACCGTAGAAAAACACATTTTGGAGTTGTTGTCTTATGGGGGTATACACACCTTGAAAAGGATTTTTTCCAAATCACTGCTACGCTCTGTGAAAACATTCTAGTGACTTAGTTCTTTTACGGTTGATTAGTTTCATAGTTTTTTCCAAATCTGGAAAAATCATGTACCATGTATCAAAATAGCACTAATTAACTGTAAAAAAACTGAGTCACTCGAATGTTTTCTCAGAGTGTAGCAGTGATTTGAAAATAATTATTTTTTATTATTATAATTTTTTTACCTCACGTAAATCACTTGAGTGTTGTAGCTTGATGGAAAACTGCATCTGAAGTTATTTTTTTTCACAGATTAAAAAAGCAATAACCGAAATATAGGGAAATTGAAAACTTCTGCTGGAACGCTGATACGCATTATACGCTTTATTGAGCTTAATAAATTTTTTTTCGGTTCAAGGATTTGTGTACGTGAAGATAAGGGTTCAAAGAACACTTTTCCGTAAAAATAAAAACAAAAATCGATTTTTTTGAAATTTTATCCTCAAATTTCAGTACTTCCTACCCTTGAGCCCCTTATTATGCCGCGCATTGCCGCGTCCAATGCTATACTCCACAGCATTAGTATTATATTGGCACTCACAAAATTAGTCATCCCACCTGTTTTCATCGACAGAATATTAAAACTTGCAGTAGGGTGAGTGCACCAGTGAATGAACGATTAAGCGTACGGTCAGTTTTAAGGAAGGTTTTCTTTATACTAGATGGTTGTTGCCTTACAAAACCAGTTCTATTCGACACATCGTATCCTAAATATTTGGGATCGCTTGTTGAAACGTGTCGTCCAAACAGAAATCCATATGAAAGAACCTATCCGAAACTGAAATGGCAATTTCACCAGTAATTGAACACTTGGACCCAGTCAATAAACAGCCTTCGATCCAGTAAATGAGCAGACCAATCCGAATAAACAGTAGGTATCAAATAAATCGGTAGGTAGTTATAGTTAGTATTATAAAGAAACATTTTAATTGAAATAACATCTCATTTTCATATCGTTCATTCACTGGATTTACGTATAGCAGTGCTGTTCATTAAAGAAGAAGAGAAGACACCCTGTTCTGAGTAGCAATGTATTATTATCAGCGTAGTAGAAGGAATAATCACCCGAATGAATAAATTTAAAATAAAATTGAAATTACAATAAAATACTGTATAACGCTGTTATGTATGAAGTAGTCTCTGTCAACTCAGACACCCATTTCACTTGAGGTCTCCGAACATTCTGTAATAATTTGCACATGTTGTTGGGGATGTATTTTTTTTTTTGGAAATGTATTACCGGTCATTGCATTCCAGACATGGTTTTAATCAATCGTTATCATGAGAAAAAAAAAATTGTATAAAAAATGGGGGTTAAAATATATTAATTGTCCCACGGAGAAAATATATCATCATTATGAAAGAAATAAAAATAAAAATTTGTAAAAAGTTGAGACTAAGGATATGAAAGCTGATGTCCCAACACAATATCTATGAATATTTATACATATATTATTTATATTTATTTATATTTAAACACGTGTTGCAGGGTTCGGCCGCGCCGGTGTTGGCGCGCAGCCACGGGAGTAACGAACGGCAACGTCGCAACTCCGTCTTCCTTGCGGACGCGCACCGTAATAGTCGTAGCCCGTCGTAGATAGAAGTGGATACGAAATTAGGGATACAAACGGATTGGCGGGAGATTGAATTTGAACAGACCGTCAGAGGGATTTAGATAGATAGGTTGTGGATAAAAGTGAATGCGAAATTAAGGATACAAACGGATTGTCGGGACTTCGAATTCAAATAGGCATTGAATGGGAATGAGATGGAAAGGCTGTGGATAGTAGTGAGTACGAAATTGAGGGTACAAAATGATAGACGGGACTTTGCATTTGAACAGACTATCAGAGAGATTTAGATAGATGGACTGTGGATAGAAGTGGAACCGAAAATAGGGATACAAACGGATAGGCGGGACTTTGAATTTAAATAGGCATCGAATGAGATTCAGATAGTTGGGAGTGGATAAGAAATTGGGAATATGCAAAGATAGGCGCGATTCTTATTTTGAGCGGACCATCAGAGGGATTCAGATAGATAAGCTGTGGATAGAATTAGATAAGAAATCAGAGATTAAAAAGGATGGGCTCTAGTTTGGATCTAAATCAGATAGAGGAAGATTCACGTAGATTGGCGGTGGAAAGGATTAGAAAGGAAATTAGAGATTGAAAAGGATAGGCCCTAGTTTTGATTCAAATCAGATGGAAGAAGATTCACGTGGATTGGCGATGGATATCATTAGATAGGAAATTAGGGATTGGAAAGGATAGGCCCTAGTTTGGACTCAAAAAAAGATAGCAAGAGATTCGCAAAGATAGACCGTTGATAGGGTTAGATTAATTATCTTAATCCCTTTCTATCCAAAGGATCCAAAGTGATTCAAGTGGATAAAGATTCTATCCGTTGACTTCCAGCAGGGGAGTTATCGAGCGAAAACCGTTATTGGGATATAATAAAAAGAAATAAAACAAATAATTATAATAAAATTTTTTAAAAAGTTGAGACTAAGGATATGAAAGCTGATGTCCCAACACAATATCTATGAATATTTATACATATGAGCCGTTCCACGTCAGACCGGACAAAATAAATCAAAAATTGACCTCGATGTTACCGATTTTGCTCTAATTTTTTTTACAGGTTCTATGGAACAAATAAATTTATCAAACAATTTTTAGTTTTTTTTTTTGGCCCCTATTTTCCAAGTTACACGGGGGTGAAATTCAGGAAAAAGAGCCAAAAATCGAAAACATACTTCCCTTCAAACGGTCATATCTTTGATTGTATTCAACCTAGAGACTTCATCCAAGAACCATTTCAAAGCTGTTGAATGACACTATTTTTATATATTTATTTTATCCTGTGGTAACAAACAATTGTATTTGTTATGAACAAATATGTTATTCAAACGTGATTTTCGGAGTGAGGGCCACGCGATAGAATTCTGAAAAAAATATGAGCGTATTCCTTGATCAATTCTCTACAAAATCGTTAAGTCAAAAAGATGGAGAAAAGATGGAGACTATGTGAAAACGATTTATTTATAAGTGACGGCGCGCGCTGCCACCGTAAAACCCGGCTCGGGTACGTGTGACTAGCACAAGGAAGCATCGGTGGGCATGTTACACGTTCATATCTTTGGTTTTTTTTATCCTAGAGACTTCTTCCAAGAACCATTTTAAAGCTAATGAATGACGCTATTATTATATATTTATTGAATTTCACGATAACGAACAATTCGATTTGTTATAAACAAATACAATGTTCAAACGTGGTTTTCAAGACAAGAACCACGCGTAAAAATTCTGAAAAAAATATGAGAGTATTCCTTGATCAATTCTCTACAAAATCGTTAAGTCAAAAGGATCAAGAATCGATGGAATCCATGTTAAACCGATTTATTTATAAACGACGGCGCGCGCCGTCGTTGAAAGATCCGGCTCGGGTACGGTTTTTCCGTGGCAGCGCGCGCCGTCACTTATAAATAAATCGTTTTCACATAGTCTTCATCGTTTCTCCATCCTTTTGACTTAACGATTTTGTAGAGAATTGATCAAGGAATACGCTCATATTTTTTTCAGAATTCTATCGCGTGGCCCTCACTTTGAAAATCACGTTTGAATAATATATTTGTTTATAACAAATACAATTGTTTGTTACCGCAGGATAAAATAAATATATAAAAATAGTGTCATTCAACAGCTTTGAAATGGTTCTTGGACGAAGTCTCTAGGTTGAATACAATCAAAGATATGACCGTTTGAAGGGAAGTATGTTTTCGATTTTTGGCTCTTTTTCCTGAATTTCACCCCCGTGTAACTTGGAAAATAGGGGCCAAAAAAAAAAACTAAAAATTGTTTGATGAATTTATTTGTTCCATAGAACCCGTAAAAAAAATTAGAGCGAAATCGGTAACATCGAGGTCAGAAAGCTGTCCGGTTTGACGTGGAATTGCTCATATTGCTTACGTGTGCATGTAGTACGTATACCTCGTAGTCTTGCTTGTACGGAATTATCGTCGGATTACACTTTTTCACACACAATTATTAATAAATTATTTTACTCGTCAAATATGCTGGCTCAGAACCGGCGAGTTTGTCTGAAACACGTGTTGCAGGGTTCGGCCGCGCCGGTGTTGGCGCGCAGCCACGCGAGTAACGAAGGGCAACGTCGCAACGTCCGTCTTCCTTGCGGACGCGCACCGCAATAGTCGTAGCCCGTTAACCACGCGCAACCATTGTCAGATTGTTTGCTTGTATGATAATTTTGAATATCATATTAATTTACAACCGTTGTCAGTAAATGTATAACGAGACTATTTCTGTGACTGTGATACTTAATGGATTACAACCTTACGCTAAACCTAACCTATCAATCTTGGCATGGTACTATTTCGGCGAGGATCTTATTTTGTTTAAGGAACTTATCGAACGAGGCGCACCATCTCCCGAAAGTTGGCCACAATATCCCATAGAGTTCAAAGGTGATTAAAAAAATGATTCGGTTATCTGAAGCGCGATAATTTGGGTGGTTCAAAATAATCCGACCCCCCCTTTTTTCAGGTGCATCATCTGAAGAGAATGAGTACGAGTAAAAAAGATATTTCCCACTTGGCGAGTGATTTTCACCTAATTTCCAAAAAAATTACAGCTGGCATGATTTTCAATGTATTCATCTTAGTTTATCAAGATCTATACTTTTTCACCCTTATTTCGGATTTCAATGCTCCCATGAGCCAGAACGGAAAATATCTGTTTTCATCGTACTGAAACTTTTCAGGGGGTACCCTTGAAAAAATTCGGAGGTACATATATACATGATGCATTGTTTTGTTGTGCGTGAGACATTTGTGACTTTATTTTATTCTTTTTCATATCAACATACAAAGAAGATACGAACAAATTACGTGTACTTGAAAGTCGGGCTTTCACCACTGACTGAGAATCTCGAGGAAGGGCAAAATCTGAAAAGAATGAGGAAACGTATAAATCACGATTGGATATCAGCACAATGTTGTCCAATACTAACAGTCAATCATTATCCAACGGATTAACGACCGTCCAAATCATGTGATCGCACCAGGACCGTGGGTAATAAAATTAAAAATGTTGCAACAGACTCTGACGAAATGTATAGCTCGGATAGGTCAGTTGAAAGAAACGTAATAGATCTGTGACAAAAAACACAGATAAAAGGATTGGAAAAAAGCTGAGTGAGCCTGCAACGAGACGATCTGAATAACAATTACGTTATTGCCCCTGCCGGATCATCAAATGCATCATCTAAATCTGCTGTGAATATAATGAACGATTCGATCATTAGAAGTGAATCTGGGGATATTTCTATTAGAAATGGAAAACAAGGTGAATAATTATCATTTATTTTTACTGTCATCATGAAAAATTCGGATGAACATTTTTGTCTTTGGGATGTATAATCCTTTTTATCTTTTTTATATAAGAAAACTCTAAAGTCAGAAACGAAGCAGCGGCTTCAATACTCAAGGTAGTGGAAAATATTGTACGCGCCGGCTAATCACTGACAGCTCTGTCGGCACATGTATCTGAAGGTATTGAATTGCTCGTCCTACTTTATTATAAAATTAAAGAATATATCTGATTGTCACGATTCAGATTTTCGTTTTTATACTCAGATTCATTGACTACGATAGATCAACACGACAAAGAATCATAGTTCTACTGTTCATCAAGTGATGTATCACGCCAGAATGATTCACAAAGTCCGGAGCATAATCCTTAGTCTAAAAGCACAGGCTGCAGACGACTCGAGAATAATGTTATCCGAAAAAATCAACACAGCTAGGCCTATACAGTCCACGTAAACTGTGGGTGGAGGTGAGTGTTCTTTGCGATGGCACATAAATAACATTGATATCAAAATACCACAATTCAAAGATGGAATCCTCCAGTATTTTTATCAGGCACCGACATAAAAATATTGATATCAAAAATGTACCTGAAATTGCGGAACTGGTTTGGACTTAAACTGCTATGAAAGGTAGAGCTAAGCTTTGGTATGACGCTGGTAAAACTTGAATCAATTCGTATGTTCAATTTCGTCAAGCAATCTATAATGAATTTTTTATTCAAGAATACTCACAGCATTGCCAGATGAGATTAGATTAGATTTATTCCTTGATTGCCTAATTACATAGAGAGCCCTGCACTAATCTTATGGGAATTGGCTTCCGGTGGATTTGAAAAATGTCGAAACACTTTCGAGATACGGTCGTTCTGATCAAAAGTCTCAATGGGCGAAATACTTTATACTTTATCACTCTTTCGTGATACACATTTTAAAAATTACATGTCAAGATTTTGTATTTATCGCATTCTTCGTCAAACCATTTTTGGGCTTGTGGCTACAACTTTGATTGAATTTACTATGTTGAAGGCCATGCCATCTGTACCTTAGGCTTGTCGTTAGGAAAAAAATTTACGGGCCGTCCCCCAAATCGACTCCAAATAAATCTAAACTCATGAAATTGGGAAAAAAATAACCATCACATTGGCATGGGATGACTCATAAACAATCTTGAGGGCAGGGGGGTGGCTACTTTTTTTCCACATAGCAGCATTTCCGTAGACCAATCTGTGAGAATTTCAGATTTTTACGTCCATAATTAGACCCACAGTGAAATAATAACTGTAAAGACCCCGTGTATTTCAAATGGAGAAGTTTATCCTCTGTGGCCAAGAGTCAAGCGTTAAAATAAAAATCTTAAAAAATTACGGGATGAGTCTTGATTTATTTGGAGTCGATTTGGGGGGCGGCACGGGAAATTCATGTTTTTTCACGTTCTAACGGCCACCCTACTGTACCTAGGCTTACCTCGATTACCGCTTCTAAGTTTTACATGTTGTACATTTAATAGACTTAACCGGCATGCTGTTATTGTACTCCAAAATCAACTTCGAACTGACTTTCACCGGCAGATGGTTAGATAATAACAATGAGCTTAGTACCTTAATGTTAACTCTATGAGGTCTCGTCCTCTCGCGTTGAATATCTGGTTTTTATTGTGAATAATTCATGGTAATTGCTCAGGGTCTATGTGCCTGTTATTATTAGTGTTTTGTTTATTTATTTGGTTTAGATACGAAGATTATTTTCCTGTTCCTATGCTCAGTTATGACAGAGATGCACTCGTCGGTCTTGTAAATGTCCTCCGTATATTTTTATAGTATTTTTTGTTTCTTGCAATAATAGTCCAGTCAATCCGTGCATAAAAAGGGGGCAACCGTGCATTTTGGGTAGGCAGCGATTTTTTTGGGGGGGCTACAAAGGGTGGTCGGCCGTTAGCTTAAAACTCATTTTTCGGGACTGGGGGTGTTGTCATTCGGTCGCCATCTTGAAATTAGGGGGGTAATTCGTTTTTTCGATTTATCTTCGCAACCGTAAGGCTGACAAAAATTTTGCGGCATGCATTTTTGTAGCTCATACATTTATCTATAACTTTGATTCATAACTTTTCCGGCTAAGATCAATAATAGAAAAGTTATGAGTAGAAAAAGAGGACAAAGAAGATGATGAAATACTTCAAGGCGAGATAACTCTGGAATTTCAAATCCTCCAAGTATTTCATTAACTTATGTGTCGTTTTGTTCTGCTCATAACTTTTTTGCTATTGATCTCAGCCAGAAAAGTTATGGATCACACTTATAGATAATTATATAGGCTACAAAAATGCTCTTCACAAAAATTTTTGTCAGCCTCACGGATGCGGAGATAATCTAAAAAAACTAGTTACACCCTTAATTTCAAGATGGCAACCGAATGGCAACACCCCCAGTCCCGGAAACTGAGATTTACACTCACGGCCGACCCCCCTACGAAACCGAATTGACTGGACTATAATCAATCCTCTGCTGGCGCAACCTCTGGCTGCTGATTTTATAGCTAGGCTGTCGAACACCTGGTGGTCTTTTGATAATAATAGGGTTGGGCTTGTAGTATGCCACGATTCGCTTACTATGTCCTGCTCCGTTAGCTCGATTGTCATCTGGTGTAAGTTATTCAGTTCTTAATTTCGTTGCTATTGGGTGCTTTGCTGCTCTAGTGCAGGGGTCTCTCGTCGGGTCCTGGTCTTACCGTGATATTTTGATTACGTAGTCATGAAATGCTTGTACAAATTTTGCAGAGATGCTTGCGAATCAGATTTGCTGTTGAGATTTCGTCAAAGTAGGCAGTAGAGTATACAGTTGAACTATTCTCCTAGAGATATTCGACATTGCCGATTGTGAGGTGTATCACATAATCGAAAAGCGTTACAGATTTCAGAGTCGGTAAATAGCGTGCCAACGTTTGGAAGGATGCGACCGCGTCAGAATGTTCAAGATTACATTGCACTAGATTCTTCATATTCATTGGATAGTAATCTGTTTTTAATTTACGTAAACAATTAGTCAATTCTGTAGTTTTATGTACAGTTTCGTATATAATACAGGCCAAAAAGTTGTTTAGCATTCGTGTTTTTTTATTCCAAATCTAAATAGCCGAAAAGCACTCGCATTACCCAGGAATATCGTTCGATTTGTGTTGCCCAAATTTTAGATGGATTTTTGGAAACTTGTACTATCAGGGAGTACAGGCTTATTACTTTTTCTTTCCTTTTGTCGACCCCGTTTATCATGCTACGAAACGTGTAGAATATGAATATGAATTCACTCTCCAAGTTAGAAAGCAGTTCGTCAAAGTATCTCTTTTTTTTTCACATATTTCAGTAAGTCTTACAGTATCGATGTCACAACGACAAATTTGCAAAAAAACACAAAAAATTAAAATAACAAAAAAATCAACAAAAAAGTGTTTATTATAAATTTAAATTCAAAACAGTTCAATGAAGTATTCCCCATGGAATATAGTCGTAGATTTTTTTTTGGCTTAATTCGGTTTTAGAATCTACGATATTCACCATAGTCATTATCATCGTCGGCCGAAATAGAATAAGAAAATACAAATAAGGTGCGGAATAGAACACTAGCCCTGACCTTGGGTTCAATAAATCGTTTATAACTTTATTCGTTGGTGTCTCTTCACACGCTGTGACCTAGGTGACTCGTATATCTGACTTCCCGAGCAGAAATCCTAGCACGGCGGCGGTTCTTATAGAACGGGCCAACGTGAAAACGATATCGGCATCCCGATGTGACGGCCTAATATCGAAAGTTTTTAGCGGCCCGACCCTGTCCCAATATCGAAAATTAATTTAATGGTTATACCCTGGCCCACTACCTCGGCCCAATATTGGTATCAGATTGGCACCGAATACAGCGGGTGTACCTCGGCATGAGATATCCATCCGACGTTCGTTCCGATTGAACCCCCGGGACAGCGGTTGAACATCGGCGTCCGATATCTGTCCAATATCGGATCCAGAATGACCCCCGATACGTCGGCCGTGGCTCGACACGAGACATCCACCCAACGTTGGTCATGGATCAATCGCCATGCCCCCGGTCGAACATAGGCGTCCGATATCTGTCCAATATCGGATACAGAATGACCCCTGATACGACGGCCGTGGCTCGGCACGAGAGACCCACCCAACGTTGGTTGCGGATCAATCGCCATTCCGTGCAGAAATTGATGAACCGCGGTTGTTCTTATTGAACGTACCAACGTCGAACCAATATTGGCATTCTAATGTTCCAATGTAACGGCTTTGCATTGTCAATTCCAGCTGGCCCGAGTTCGGCACAATATCATGAACCGCGACAACGGCTACATGTTGTTGCACTAGATTGGGCCAGTGCTGGCTCCATATTGGTTGCCAATAGATCGTTCAAATATATCCACGTAGTATGTTCACCCAATATTGGCCATCGCGGCGCAACCGTTGGAGTGGTCAGTCGTCAACGTCGGATGTACACCCAATATTGGCCATTGGCTGGCAATCATTGCGGCGGTTAGTCGCCAACGTCGGATAAGCACCCAACATTGGCCTCTGGCTGGCAACCGCTGCAGAAGTTATACCGTGGTTGACAATCTCGGTCCGAGGTCGAACTTGAGCTAGCAGCCGTTGCGGAAGTTATACCGTGGTTGACAATCTTGGTCCGAAGTCGAACTTGAACCAGCAGCCTATGCAACGGTCATACTGTAGTTCACAATCTCGGTCCGAGATCGAACCTGAGCTAGCAGCCGTTGCAGAAGTTATACCGTTGTTGACAATCTTGGTCTGAGGTCGAACTTGAACCAGCAGCCCATGCAACGGTCATACCACGGCCCGGAATCTCGGAACAAGACTGGCCTCAAAACACCTATTTATAAATTCTATAAAATAAATACGGGGCATGATATACTGGCCCAATAACGCAAGACTATATAGGGCCGTGGATGGATGCCAATATCTGCCCGAATCAGAAACGCACCATTTACCCAAGCACGTCAGGCAATATTGGGCCACCGTAACATCGAATCTTGGTCCGGTGCCGGCACCCAAGCTTGGTCCGACTTTCTTTCGGTGTTATCGGGCCAATACGGAACAGCGTTACATTTCAATCACGGACCAAAATTGAATAGCAATCGCGGGCCAAGATTTTTCGAGCGGCTGCAGCGTTGGACCAATATCGCGCCGTCGTGAAATTTCTGCTCGGGTTATGTCTAATGACGTACACTGTTAAAAATAGTTGGAAATTTCAGACAAAAAAACTGATGAAATTCACAAACCCTGGTAATTAAATCGAAATTAATATACAAAAACTTGAAATTTTATATTTGTCTATCAATATTGGAAAAAAGTATCGAATTTTGAATAAATATCTCTTTATATTAATATGGTTCTATTAATCTTACAAGACTGTTTTGAATATTCAGAAGCCTGTCTTGAATATTCAAAACACATGGTGATATTTGTTTGAAGTTTCAGTGTCTGTCTTAAGTTTCAGTGCCGTAATTGAAAATTGCAACAAGACATAACAAAATTTAAAAGAACGTTCTTTGAAAATCTATATAACTTGAAGCGACATTTTACAATATTCAGAAAATTCAAATGATAATCGAATCCGCCGGCGTCGCGTCACATCATGCGGACAAAGGCCTGTACAGGCTAGGGATAGGTCAAAGTTCAGACCAGTTTTAAAATTCAAACGGTGTATTGAGTTTCAAAGTATTCATTCTGAAAATTAAAATAACGATCTATGAGGATTCAATAATAGTTTGAAAAATCAAAGAATTAGTTATTGAGTTTCAAAATAACTTGAAAATTCAAATAATATCGTATGAATTAGTTGCGCAGTAAACCCTGTGCGCATCTTCGCCGTCTGCGTCCGTTTCCGCTAAACCTTCTTTTCAGTAATGGCGCTTGGTGATGCAGAAGTTTTATCGTGCATCGTGGTTCAGTACGGTGTTGAGTGTTTGAATATTTTGTGATCTAGATTAGCGGTATCAAACCAAATTGAGTAATCAGTGCATCGAAGGATAGGGTAAGTATACGTCATACAGTATAGATTACCTATGTAAGCAACTATTATCGGATAAGCGACGAGAATGCCAACAGGACGCACGCGAGTGGTCCACACGTGGCATCTTGATAAATGATTACCTGCAGTGTTGAATGTACATATTAAAAAGCTAGGAGTTAGCTTCAAAGGCTTAAACAATTAAAAAGTGCCCATAAACGAGTGTCATTGAGACTACATAACACTCGACATAACCTCACATCAAACCTCTTACGAATACTTCTGTTGGCCTTTTATTTTTCGAGAGTCGAATTAACGGTCAATTGCGTTACATGATAATAGTTCATCAATTGGTTATATGTATGTGACAACAGGATGTGATTTACTAGTCAAAATTGGCTATAAAAAATGATAAATCTAATTTTCTTACGATCTCATTCTTAAATCATCAAAATGTTTTTTTGTCGATTCTGTAATCATCAAACTGGTAAATTTCGAAACCACCTTAGCCATTACCGTTATCATAGTAATTTGACAAAAGACTTTCATTGTGGCTATAACGGATGTAAGTTGTTTTTAAAGACAGAATCGAGTTTGCGAATGCATATTATTAGGATACACAATGTGTCTGTTAAGGCCGAAATAATGCATAATGATGTTATAATTGCAGCTAAAAATATAAATGCTCAACTCGTTTGTTCAATACATCTATGCCAGCAGGTTTTTGTGAATTATAATCGCTTTCTAAAACACTTGAAAAATCATATGAAGAGTGGTCTCAAAGTCAAATGTCCTGTTAAGAATTGTGATAAAAGATACGATAACGTTCAGTCTTTCACCGGACATCTATCAAAATGCCATCGGAGTATTCCTCGCGAAGTCGTTGATGATAATATCGGGATTGATGAAAAATCAAATCATAATGAAAATGAAGCAGAAGTAGAAAATCTATCGTATGAGATCGGGAGTTGTGTGGCAGACGATAACGATGAGAGTGATTCGACAAAATGCGACGCTACGAACCATCACTTCCTAATAAATTTAGCAAATTTATATTTGAAGTTAGAAAGTCAATATCTCGTTCCGGCGAGTACTATCCAACATCTTGTATTGGAAATGAATAATATCTACAGTCAGAGTCAAGAAATCACGTCAAGAGCTCTTGAAAAGTGTTTGTTGGAAGAAAATGTCGCACCTGATATAGTAAACTCAATATTAATCAAAGTCTTGGACGCGGACCCCTACTATAAAAGCAACCAATTACTGAATACCCAATACAGACGTAAACAGTTTTACAAGAAAAATAATTCTTATGTTCCGCCGGAACAAGTATTTCTTAGAATTGTCAATGGCAAAGAACAATATTTCCATTATGTACCGATTCTTGAAACACTGAAAGCAATGTTGACAGATAAATCTCTAGAAAGTTATTTGGACGAAAAAATTTCACCGGTGCCTAATCTATTGCAAGACTTCACAGACGGATCCGCTTTTTCTGAAAATCTGTTTTTCAAAAATAATCCCGATGCTCTCAGATTGATACTCTACCAAGATAGTTTTGAAATTGTGAATCCATTAGGATCAGCAAAAAAAAAATATAAGATTCTCGCTGTTTACATGTCTTTAGGAAATTTACCTACTCATGTTCGTACTCACATTAACTCTATCCAGTTGGTTGCTTTGTGTAGGGAAGAACAATTTGATCATCTGAAGGTATATGGACGAATTGTGGACGATTTGAAAGTATTAGAAACTAAAGGAATTGAGATATCCCCTAATAATTTCAGAAAAGGTGGATTAGTTCACATTGCTGGAGATAATTTAGGCAGTCATTCCTTGGGCGGATTCGTTGAAAATTTCAGCACCGCGGCTTATTATTGTCGGTATTGTTTATTCAAGCGTAGAATGAAACAAAAAGTGTCTAAAAAAACTCCAATATTGAAAACAAAAAGTTCTTTTGGTGTGAAAAACAGAATCAGTAGTAACTTAAAAAAACATAAGTGTGTCAAAATAAGAAGTACTAAGAATCAGATATCTGTCAACTCAGAAAAAAAAAAAGTTGACCATGACGAATATACTCGTCAGGAGTATCCGTCTAGGACTATAGAATCCTATAAAGAATCTCTCAAGGAAATAACTGCTAAAGGCTTGCAAGATCATTGTGGCATCAAGTTTGATTCCATATTTAACCAGCTGGATAGCTTTCATGTTTGTCAGCCTGGATTACCTCCATGCTTGGGACATGATATTCAGGAAGGTATCGTTGCGTACGATGTTCATCTTTTCATTAAAGAATTAGTCAAAAAGCGTTGGTTCACTTATGATAAGTTAAATGAAAAGATGAACTCGTTTCCGTATTTCATATACGATGCAAAAGATAAACCGATCAAAGTTTCAGCTAAAAGCAATAGAATTGTTGGTGGAGCCTGGCAGATTTGGTGCTTTCTGAAACTTTTTCCCTTGTTCATTCGCGATCTAATTAAATGTCCCGATGATCCTGTATGGTCAGCTCTTCTATTATTGATAGAAATTACGGAGTTAATCTGCGCACCCAAGATAGACACGTCGTACCTACCTTATCTCCAAGATTTAATAGACGAATACTTGAGTTTGAGAGTCAAAATCTTTCCTTCGATCCCATTACGTCCGAAACATCATTTCCTTTCACACTATGCGGAATTATTTGCTAAATTTGGACCACTGATCGCCGTTTGGACTTTGAGATTTGAGAGCAAACATACTTTCTTTAAAAGAGTGATTAGATATTCTCATAATTTTTTGAACGTCACACACTCCTTGAGTGAAAAGAATGAACTCTTTCAAAGTTTACTGCGAATGGGATCTAATTTAAAGTACGCGATGTCTCTTAAAAATGAGACCACTTTCGACTCAAGTGTTTTTACAGAATCGATACAAACTGCAATTCATGATGCAAAATTGCCCTCAGACTTGCAGCAATGTACTTCTGTGCTTATAAAAGGCACTACTTATAAGAATGGGGACGCCGTTGTTATTAGACAAAAGGCCTATCAATACGATGTTGAGATTGGTAAAATTGTACTCATATTGGCTGATCACCATCTGAATATTTCTTTTGTTATAGAAAAATGTATAACCATTTTCCATCCGATTATTCGTTTCTACGAGTTGCGACCGACAAAATCACACGAATGTTTAAGTGTTCAAAAATTATTAAGTCACACTCCTCTGCCTGTCTATCGATTAGGCACTATGAACGGAGTTAAGTTCCAGTACGGAATGGCAATTTAATGAACTCTTAATACCTACGAAAAATGCCATTCTTGATCAGACGACCTTTTATTTATTTTCATTGCCATTTAATTCATGCTGATTTATAAGGGAATTGGATGCCGAAAATCAGACCTCCTGAACTATTGATGTTACAGACTTGCTGATTTATTTTCAGGATCATTTCATGTAAGAAATAACGTCAGATGGTTGGAAAAAAAAAAATTGAAAAAGTGTTTTCACCGGTTCCCGTAACTTTATTTTCGAAGTTTTTTTAGATATCCCGACTCCCATACGATTAATTATTAATTAATAATCGTATGCGAGTCGGGATATCTAAAAAACTTCGAAAATAAAGTTACGGGAACCGGTGAAAACACTTTTTCAATAAAAGAATATGTCGAAAAATCGGCAACCCTTACAAGTCAGCTATCTAGGAAGAAATACAATTTCAAGTCAGGTAGATCGTAGTAATGAATGAAAAATTAGTCAAATTGCCTTGTATTTCGACGTACTCACTGTAAGAGTGTACGTACCATCAATGGTTCATTAAATAGAATTGTTTCATTTTTTTTTTTTTTTTTTGTATTCGACCCTCTTAATTCATTTTTTTTTTTTATAGAACGATGCCAGTGTTTAAAGTTGTAGGAACCGACCGTAGCCGAAAAATAATGATAGTCGGAAAGAGCATAGAGGAACTCATAACATCTGCAAAAACAAAATTGAAATTACCCGAATCTAAGGAGGGGTATACGGTATACCACATGAGTTCTAAATATTGACTTGGTTCCTTTGAAGTAGCAACAACAGAAAGAGTCCATTCTATTATATATGGGGCATTCCATGCCAAATCGACCTGGTCTTGACCCTCGACCTCTCAGATCTGGTCCGCGATTTTTTGTATCATACTTCGGACTCTCAATAGCAATCAGAATTTTTTTCAGATTTTTCAAAACAAATTTGAGCGCATCATGAACATTCGGAGTTTTGTTTTCAACACCTCGATGGCCGTGATCGAAAAATCTGAAAAAATTCTCAAAAATGTTGTGTCAGAAATGAAAATTTTTGAGCCAAAATTCATAATGTCTGGGCTTTTGCCTCAACCCGTTTTTTCAGCTTTCTAATCTGATTTCACGTTGATATTCCGAAAAAAAAAAAAAATGTTCAAAAAAAATCTGAAAAAATGTCCAGAAATCCTTGGCTATCGTTAGAAATATTCAAGCACCAGTCCATGGTGTAATGATCTCCGCTTCTATTTTTTCAAAATTTTTCTTTGAAAAAAAATAAAAAAAACAGGTTCAAGCGAAAGCCCAGACATTATGAATTTTGGTTCAAAAATGTTCATTTCTGACACAACATTTTTGAGAATTTTTTCAGATTTTTCGATCACGGCCATCGAGGTGTTGAAAACAAAACTCCGAATGTTCATGATGCGCTCAAATTTGTTTTGAAAAATCTGAAAAAAATTCTGATTGCCATTTAGAGTCAGAAGTATGATACAAAAAATCGCGAACCAGATCTGAAAGGTCGAGGGTCAGGACCAGGTCGATTTGGCATAGAATGCCCCATATATACTATTATTTGGAAATTATTGAAGTATTTTCACAAATATACATGTTTGTTGTGTACATCAACGTGACGAATTCTTTACTCGAAGATCTCATGAAAATTTGGAAACAGGTTTTTCTGGAAGAAGATGGTACCGAAATTCCGGACACGGATACCCTGGAAGAATTTATAAAAGATTGTTCGACCCCAATAACTCTAATGATATTGGAAAAAAATGCTGAATGGACACCGAAACCAACAGAGTGTCTTAGTCAATCAATGATAGAAACTATACTGGCAGCAGAGGTTATTAATCAACCTGCAGGTATCAATAATTCGTATAATTAGTGGAATGGAAGACAGGTAATTGCAACTTTATGCATGTACAATAACTTTTTCGCTGCTCAACACGTCTCAAACACAAGAATTGGTATATTCACTTGTGTGCGAATGTTTTTTTTTCGCAAAAAGGAGTCCATGATTTTCTTCTTGTAAAGTTTCTCATCAGACTTTGGTAAGATAGATGGTGAATTATCAGCTAAACCAACCACTGAAAAATATTATAATGCAGAAATACACCGAAAGGAATTTAAATATTAGGGTGTTTGAAAAAAAACGCAAAAATTCGATTTTTAATGCTGCAACTACTCAAAACTCGAGTTTTGATGAAAAAAAAAAACATCCTCATGAAGAGGAAGCTCTGTAGCTATCGGAAGCCGCCGCTCATTGGACTTTTCTAATTATAACAGCCAATTAACGTCTATGACGAACTGTTTGTAAGGAAAAATTTGAGATCATGGAGACTGTATTTCGAATCAAGAAAAAGAAAAAAATTCCACCAAATAAATTAAAAAAAAAAAATTTAATTACAATTTTTTTGTGTATTTTAAATTTCCAAAAAAAATTTCAAAAAAAATTAAAAAAAAATTCACCCAGTGAAATTTGTTTCTTTTTCTCAATTCGATGTACAATCCCCATAGTCTCAAATTTTTCCTTCCAAAAAGCTCGTCATGGACGTTAGTGCATGCGGAGGAGACCTTTTGCAGTGGTTCGGAGGAAATCTTCTGCGAAAGCTTTCCTGCGCATACACTTTCATCGCAAAAGGTTGATATCTTTTTCCAATACACATACTACTAATATCTAAAAACTGCTGGGGGCGATTTTTGATTGAACCATTTTGAGTAGTGGAAAAAAAAAATGGTTTTTCACAAAGTTTTAGTACTGTCCCCCCTTAAGCTACAGAGCTCCCTCTTCATGAGGATGTTTTTTTCTATCAAAACTCGAGTTCGAAGGGGTAGCAGCCTGAAAAGTCAATTTTTTTTTTTCAACACCCTAATCAATATTATATAGAAATAATTTCGAAGAGCATACAGATAATTATGAAATGATACGATCGAAAGAAAAACCAAAGCCTAATTATTCACTGGTGCAATTACCCTAGTTTTGTTTTGCTTCGTTTATTCATACTTGTAAGCAAGGTATGATTTTATGTCTATTTACTTTTTCCAGGTGAATCAATACCTCTAAATGTGAATCAACAAACTTTACAAGATAAGAATATTGAAACCTCGGCTGGACCATCAACAGCGACCCCTCAAAATCAAGGACATTGCAATGCACAACAGAATCTCGGAGGACCGAGTACTATTATTGCACGACCAAAGATACCTTGGGATAAATTTCCAAAGAGACTGATAGAAGATTGCGAAAGAGGAAACCCTGTACAAGCTTTCGATCGCAACAGCATGGTTCGAGCAATAGCTGAGTACTTGGTAGATGAGTTAAAACAAGCGGATCGAACAAATTGTGCGATAGTTGCTAACAATATATTGAAAAAATATCCGAATTCGTTTCGTGTAAAAATTAATGGGTCCCTTGTGTCAGACGGCAAACTCAAATTAATCACGCAAATCTATAATCGAGTGAATTATTGTCGAAGTCTCAAAGATGACGGTGCGAAGAAAAAAGTGATAACTGACTCTGATGATGAAACTGAAATCGCAGTCACAAAAACAATAAAAAAAAAAACATCTAGAAGTAGTAAAAGTATCCAATTGGATGAATATGGCTGTGTGGAGTATGAACCTTCCTTGCCTCTGACTGAAAGCAAACAGTCTCAAAGCGAGGCAAAAAAACTTTTGTTTGAACAAGCAGATGTACCTTGCAGTAGTCGAGATGTTGCGACAGTTAAAAATTTGCTAGACCAAACCTATCCATCACAACGAACTGACATTAATTACAGGACTGGGGACATAAATGAAGTATTACTCGATTGGCCTCTTCTAATGGAGGCACAATCACTACTTCATCACGCGTCAATATTACTTGGAAAACCTATAAATGACATCTGGCGTGATAAGTTGACGCAAAATTTAATAATTCATAATTTTATGAAACAGCACTGCATTTCGATGCAAAAGTCGAAGAAGACACAAGATGATTTGCATGTGGAAAAAATTAGCAAGATATTGCTAGAGGCCAAACAAACATCAGCAAATATGGAAAACAATTCTTCGCTGGTGTTGGCGATTTTTCCACTTGTAGCATCCTACTTCAAGGAGAATATTGATTTCCTGTATAAAGTTGTCAACGTGAGTCCAATTCTTATATTTCAATACGACTCTTAGTATGTCTTCATCAATATTACCTATAAAATAAATATTTTTTCTAGCTGGACGATTTTGGGGATGAGCAAATACACAAAGTGGTGCCAAATCCATCACCAGTCCTGGTAATTAACGGACAGTCTTTGTTTGACCCGAGTGCTGCATGTGCAGTAGTAACGGAGAGGAAAATTAGCTGCCTAGCAGAAGATACCCTTGAGGGGATGCTGGCTAGTTTTGTGGGATATTACATATTTGGGTTATCTTATCCCACCGAATTATCGAAGACACTGGAATTTATACAAAGGTAACTTTCAAATTGTTTGGGCATTTTTATTATTCAATTTTTTTTCTATACAGGGTGGATTCCCACTAACCACTTGATCCGAACTCTACGTATTTTTCACTCCATTTCAGGGTATTACTGGATATCAATCCACAGAGTAAGAGCAGCAAAGTTAAAAAGGGAGATAAAAGAAAGACATCCACCTATACTCCAGCCGTGCTGACCTTCTACAATAAACTCAAACAGTACTACAGAGAAGATGAAGTAAATAAAACATAGGTTTATTGAACTTTTTACTACAAGGAAATTATTTATCACATCCATTAGGTATTCTGAACCAACTAACTTTTTCCCAGTGTAACAACACAACTTACAGTGTACCTTCCCCAAGTATACCATTTTTGTTTTACTTTCTATGATTAAGGCCAATTATGTGATAACATATCAAGTCAAGGGATGTAATTACATTGCCATCTACTCATTTATGTTTTTAAGTGTTTCGTTCATATAAGTATAATATAATTACTTTGCAGTATTCTTGTCTCACTAATGTTTATAAGTGTTTTAATATCAGTATCTATTACTGTGCAATATTATCATTTATTTTTCAAGTAAGCGTTTATATGAGTATAATATAATTACTTTGCAGTATTCTTGTCTCATTTATGTTTATAAGTGTTTTAATATCAGTATCGATTACTGTGCAATATTATCATTTATTTTTCAAGTAGGCGTTCATATAAGTATAATATAATTACTTTGCAGTATTCTTGTCTCATTTATTTTTATAAGCGTGTTAATATCAGTATTGATTACTGTGCAATATTCTCCTTTATTTTTGTAAGCGTACTTGTTTAAGTATATGATGATTTTCCTGGTCTTCAATCATCAACCGAAGTGCTATACTATAGCAAATTAGCAAAAATGCGTGTATGTTCTCTTCGTAAATTATCCTCGTGCATAAATGTATAACGATGTTATAAAAGTGTTATTGCAAATTGAACAGTAAATATTTGAATTTGAATAACGTCTCTGAATTTTAATCTATCCGTTACCTCCAATTTTGACAATAGATTCATATGAATTTTCATAATGATTCTACATTCTTATTTACAATGAATGTAATTTTCATATACAATGAGTATTAGTTTCCAATAAGTTTAATTAATTTTATACATTTTATACGTAAAATTCAATCTCATCTTCAATATAAAATTTCATAATAACTTGAAATTTCGATATACAATGACTATTAATTTTCCAATAGAATGGCTATTAATTTTCGATAAGCTCCACTTTCAACATATTTTGTGCATAAAATTTAATATAACCTTGAACATGAAATTTCATAAGATTTCTGAATTTTCAAAACTATTTGTTTTAATTTTCAATGGATTAAATATTTAAATTTTATATACAAAAAGTATATGTTAATTTGCTTCACATACATGTTTATTAAATTTCAAACAAAAATTTTTAACAGTGTATATCTCGCAGCGCTGCGACGCCTGCGCATCCTCGTTCTCTTACCGGCGGTCGGATTTGAATGTGTCTTTACGCCGTATATATAGCAGGCATATCTCTCTCTCTCTCTCTCTCTCTCGTTCGAATAGTGTATAACCCTACGTGTATTGCAGCCAGGGTTGCCACCACTCCGGGTTTGACCCGGAGACTCCGGGTGTTGGTTACTTTACTCCGGGTTCCGGGTTAAAAACTAAATCTCCGGGTGAAACGTATGACCCATTATTTGTCATCCAGACCAGACTCCTTTGTTGAAAAGTGTATCAGCAAATTCAAAATATATTTTCAAATTCAAAGCTAATAACCAAAATTGATCATAATTTTCGTTCGCTTCGTGGAGTTACTTGTAATTTACTTGTAGTGAAAATCTTGCGTATTTATAACTAGTCGATCATCCGTACAAACGTTTCTAAGTAGTTTTATTGTGATTTCTAATAAAAAGCGTTGAAATTTTCATTTTTACCCCCCCCCCCCCCCTTCCGCCTGCCAATCTCCGGCTCAGAAGTCGGCCTGAGGTGGCGACCGTGATTGCAGCCGTGCAGGTTCCCTGCGATTCCTCAGCGATCTGCGCAAGTTCAAGGGATCCGACCGCTTTCGGCTTTAATTTCATTTTTCAATTTTTTTTCTGTTGTGCAGGGGTCTTCGGGCGCTAGATTCCGGTCAGCTCTCTCTCCGTTCCCTGTACGAATAGTTTACTTCTATAGTTCTCTGTTGGTTCCAGTGGCCCGACTGTCGTGATTTCCTAGCGAGGATATGGTTTTGCTCGTGTTTATTCGTATCTTACGTCGTAGGGTTGTTCGAGGCTTCTTTTCGAAGGCGTGTTACTGGCCGATTGCGCGTATTTGCTTCATGTGCCGTTTCCATACCCGATCATCGTCCAGCTCCACCTCGTATATCAGATTTCCTAGTTTTTCTCTGTCACGTCCGTGATCAATGGTAATATCAGTAGATAATGTGATTCAAGATCGGTATCATACATATCGAAAACCCCCAATATTCTTTCGATAGAATTTTAATTTAAATTACCTTCCTCTGCCGGTCTACAAAACGTGATGAAAAATATACATATAAATATTTATATATATTTATATATATTTATATATATTTATATATATTTATATATTATATATGATTCAATATATTTTCATATTAATTTATCTAAAAATAGCTAGTTTAACTGTTTTTGGATTTTTATCATAACCATATAAAATGATTACTCCTACTTCTCCCAGAGTCAACTGCACTAAAAAAAAACTATCTACAACTAGTTTTACTTGATAGAAATGGTCAATATTAATCAAATAATTTTTTTAGCGCAGACTAAATGAATATAGTTTGACCGACTGTACATACATGGTCAGATCTCTATATTGCTACATTGACCATACGACTTTTGTCAAAATAAACGGTAAATTTATAGTTCGGAACAACATAATTTGATAAGTTCTAGTGACTATAAATTCGGACTGTCCTCTCAGCGAACAATAATTTATAGTGCAGTTAACCAGATTTTTCTCTGGGTGTAGACTTTTCATTTATATTTCATTCATATTTCCAAAAATCAAACATTTGATTTTGTGAAGCACAGTTTTTATCCAGTAGACACATCAACAGGATGTTTCTGTCATGACTCTTCAAAATCGCGACGTAATGTACTTACAGTTTTGAAATTCCACCGAGTTTTGAAAGTATTCATTTCTGCTCGATTCAACATTAACACAGATCACTTTACCACGCTGTTCGTTCGTCAGCGAGTTTTAAATTTGTATTAATTTATTGACTGCGTCACATCGTCAAGAGATCTCTGAGATCATTTAGTGATTTTGCTGTGTATGTTGCGGATACATCTTGCGATACGGTCTCATAGATTTCCTTTATTGTTTTTCTAAGAAATCTCTAAATTACGTTCGTAACGCTGCAAACACGCACGGAGAGAAATTTCGCACGGCATACGTACCACGTCGTTCAGGGGGCGTCCTTTTTGGTGGTAAAGTAACTGTCTGTCGTTAACGTACGCTGTGTGTCCCGCGCTAGTACCGGCGGCGAACTATTATAAGACGTCGACTATACTAAGTCATTAGGTCTCTACGAGCGCCAAAAGTTGGGCAGCCTAGCGTCCCAAAAGTTCCCTCAGATAACCTAACGTTCTTTCATTAAGACGATCTAACTTAGAACTCTGAGCGTTCCAGATTTTGGGGCGCCCACCACACCAAAAGCGCACGCCTCACGTACTTTACATGTCGTACAGTAGCGCCACCATTACTGAGACAGGGCGCGAGCTAAATTTCTCTCCGTGCGGCTGAGTGTGTGATTGATAGCTTGAATGTGTTTATCATGCCGGCAGGGTTTCATCCAAACAGAGCTCTGTTATACTTGACGGATGCTGCTCCCTTTTATTCCATTTTTCCCTTTTTCCCTTTCATGCGCACTCTCGTTCTCTTACCGGCGGTCGGATTTGAATGTGTCTTTACGCCGTATATATAGCAGGCATATCTCTCTCTCTCCCTCTCATTGTAAATAGTCTATAACCCTACGTGTGTTGTAGCCGTGCAGGTTCCCTGCGATTCCTCAGCGATCTGCGCAAGTTCAAGGGATCTGACTTTATTCCTTCGTTGTTCTTTACTAGCCCGCTTTCGGCTTTATTTTTTTATTTTTTTATTTTTTTCTGCTGTGCAGGGGGCTTCCGGCGCTAGATTCCGATCAGCGTTCTCTCCGTTCCCTGTACAAATAGTTTACTTCTCTAGTTCTCTGTTGGTTCCAGTGGCCCGACTGTCGTGATTTCCTAGCGAGGATATGGTTTTGCTCGTGTTTATTCGTATCTTACGTCGTAGGTTGTTCGAGGCTTCTTTTCGAAGGCGTGTTACTGGCCGATTGCGCGTATTTGGTTCATGTGCCGTTTCCATACCCGATCATCGTCCAACTCCACCTCGTATATCAGATTTCCTAGTTTTTCTCTGTCGCGTCCGTGATCAATGGTAATATCAGTAGATAATTTGATTCAAGATCGGTGTCACACATATCGAAGATCTATAATATTCTTATTAATATTTCCATCCTCTGTCCGAAAATTTTGAATTCACGATCCTTTCTGACCAGATGCAGCATCACCAATGGTAATGTTGGTAGATAATTTGATTACAGATCGGTATCGTACATATCGAAAATGTCCAATATTAAAATGCAATATCAAAATGCAGTGTTCCCTCATTCTGTTTTTTCGACAATAACATCTTTGACGAGACAAAACGCTGAAAGAAAGGCTTCATGCAATTTCCACCTGTTTTGAATTACTGCAGAATAATTGTTACTGGCTCGCATCATGGTCTCAATCTCCATCTGTTTGAGTATCACAATGACCAAGGTATTCTAAACTGCAGGTCGTGGACAATCGAGGATCGCTCCCAACTGAACATAACATTGTAAATCTTAATTTGCAGAATAAGAAGGAGGAAATAGATTGACAACAAATTTCAGTGGCGTATAAGTCCTCGCCAACGTCACCAGATATTCTCGTATATGGGTAATTCCACGCCAACTCACCGAGCCCGTGACTCTGACCAATTTTGATTTTTCTGATTTTTTTTTATATGATCGACCTTCCTCCAAAAACCGCGAAAAAGGTGTTTTTTTTTTTTCTTTTTTAGACCCTTTTTGTTCAATCGATATTGAAGCTATCTCAAAAACGCCATTTTCTATTTTTTTTCAAAAAATTCACAAAAATTCTTTGGAGTGAAACGATGATTTTAAGCCCAGAATGAGAATGTGATCCCGGTTTTTCTAGTTTCTGGAGCGATTCAAACATTTCAATTCAACAAAAACATCGTACAACTTGCGTTGAAATTGTTGAAATGAAATGTTTGAATCGCTCCAGAAACTAGTGAAACTCCAAGGAATTGTTGTGAATTTTTCGAAATATATAAAAAAAGGCGTTTTTGAGATAGCTTTGATAACGATTAAACAGAAAGGGTCTAAATAAAAAAAAAAAAACACCTTTTTCGTGGTTTTTGGAGAAAGGTCGATCATATAAAAAAAAATCAGAAAAATCAAAATTGGTCAGGGTCACGGGCTCGCTGAGTTGGCGTGGAATTCCCCATATATAGAATAACTCTGTGTTGGCAACCGAACTCGAATTATCGGGTTGTTAAACAATATATTTCAGTTATTATGTCAGCGATTCATGAAAGATCATATTCGTATGTTATTATAAATCATACTCAAAGATATATTCACTCAAAAAATGAACAGATTATGTCTGATATCTTAGTGATTCGAATCATTATTTAACCATAGATTCACGCTCTCAACTCCTTACTTCAATCTGATTATTTCGGTAAGGGCAACGGTTATGGCCTAGCAGGACGTACTCTGGTATATGTGGTACCTGATGCATGAGGTCCGTCGTTAACAGTTGGATGAACAATCTTCAGGAAGATATGAATTTTGAAACCAAAATTAAAAAAAAAACAAAAAAAAAAACGATAAGATGATCAGCTACTTTGATTATATTTAAATGCTTATTTGATTTGGCATGACATTAGCTTGTAAACAGCCATGTATTACACACACTCGAACCTCCGCTATTTCACGAACTCCGCTATTTGACCACACTTGCCCTCTGCTATTTGACGGGCTTAACCCCCACTATTCGGCAGCGTTCCCCTTAACATCGGGGCCGTCAGTGAAGCGGAGTGGCGCGAACTGGCTGCGCAGAAAACCGTCCACAAGGAGTAGGAGGCCCCTACTTTCGTCAGATAGCAGAAACGCTCGGTCCCGACTCGGTCAAATAGCGGTGGTTCTTAAAACCAGCTCACTGACTTCGCCACGAAGGCCATCTGGATAACAGAGCAATTCTTCCTCTTCGTAGAACTTCTCTGGGTCATTATTCCATAGTTCAATTTTAATGTCCGTGATTTTCATGAAAATAATAAAATGGTAGAGTACTTCTGGTGACAAGCTGTTTTGCAGGTGAAACCAGTGTTAATCCAAAATATTATATTCAGAATCCTCCGAGATACGTGCCCTCGTTAGACTATCAATGAAACGGACTATTGCCAGGACTAAATTTTTAGAGTCATTGTTCAACTCCTCTCTCGGGAGCGGCAGCTTTCCGGCACTTTGGAAGTTTTTGCTTGTGTGCCCTGTACCTAAGACTCGTGTGCCGCTGGCATGTTCCGACTTCCGGCCGATCTCCTTGCTCTGCGACCTCTCAAAGGTTCTCGAGCGGCTACTGTTTGACCAGGTTACATCCTTCCTTCGGTCGCGCAACCTGCTGGCTCTAGTGGATTGGAGCACAGCCATAATTCTATTCTTTATTGTATTGCACGCTATCTTTACTTATGGGACTGCATCCCGCCGATCCTTGCTCTTCACTGCTCACATTACTCACCGCTATATGGTCATTCCCTGAGTTTGTGCTCCACTCCTCTGACTGCCGCTAACTAGGCTATTCGCTTTTAAGCTACTCTGTTCTATGCTGTACCATTGCTTCTTCTTATTACTGCGCTGTATTTACTGTCTTGCTCCCATATATCTCTATCAGTCTGTCACCCTAATTGTGTTATATCTCTTGTTGTATCTACATTTTGCCCCTAAGCGTGCTAGGGCATGTCAACAAACGATCAATCAATCAATCAATCAATCAATCAATCAATCTCTCTCTCTCTCTCTCTCTCTCTCTATATATATATATACCGGTAAGAAATCTTGATAGTATACAGTCGATTGCGCATGCGCCAAATAATTTATTTTCATTGGTCGGTAAGATCGTCCCGCGGCCGACTACGTCATAATACTGCCGCGGGACGACCTTACCGACCAATGAAAATAAATTATTTGGCGCATGCGCAATCGACTGTATACTATCAAGATTTCTTCCCGGTATATATATATATATCTATCTATCTATCTATCTATATATCAAATATCAATAGTGGTCAATAGTGATGTAGATGCTATTGCGAGTTGGGCCGTAACAAATGGTCTCAAGCTGAATGTCTCGAAAACGAAAGCAATGGTCCTTGGTAGTTCGCCATACCTTGAACAGCTGCGCAAAAGTGCCCTCCCTCCAGTATTTATAAATGGCCAGGTGGTCGCTTTTGTCGATAAGGTCAAAAACCTCGGTGTCCATATATCCGCGGATTTATCATGGAACAAGCATGTCGCGCAAGTCTCCAGGAGGGTCTATGCATCCCTTCATAGGCTGAAGCACCATGGTGCGGTTCTCTCTCCTCAAGTTAAGACTATGCTTGTTAGCGCGCCAATCACACCGCATCTAGATTATTGCTGCCTGGTGTTCAATGACGTGACGGACTACCTCAATCAGAAGCTCCAGCGCCTTATAAATTCTGGTCTGAGATTTATCTTCGGTGTGCGGAGGGATGCCCACATCACGCCCTACCGTCTCAAGCTGAAATGGCTCTCGGTCTCGGATCGGCGGTTGTTCTTCCTTGGCACTTTCCGTCACCAGGTTCTAGCTACCTCCTCGCCTCCCTATCTACGTGAACTGTTCTTGTCTCCGGACCCCCATGTGCGTCGCTCCTCCAGGCTCGCCGACTCTGGCCACACTTTAATATTTACTGTTCCAAGCCATAGGACTGCTTGTTATCGACATTCCTTTGCGCTCTCAGCCATTTATTTTTGGAATAGCTTGCCTCATCCGATTCGGGAGGCATCGTCACTCGATATTTTTAAGGCAAGACTCTTTTTGCATTTGTCTTCGGCCGAGGCGAGTGGCGCTGTTGTCCAGGCAAGATCGAAGCTCTGACTCTCGGGCGCACTCACAATGGACTGCTCACAATCGGTTGCTCAATGTATCATTACTTAGTCTCCATTCTCATGCGAGTGCTATCGACACTGTCATTTATGGCTTCATTAACTAGTTGTGTTAATCGGTTATTGTATTCATCCGTTATATTTGCTGATTTATTGATCATGTCCAACTATTTTGTACACTCATTCCATTTATTTAGTCTAATTGTCGCCGTTATTTTTAGTCATACTCTCACCTATCTCATTGCGGCTAATGAGGCGTTGGTGCCAGCACTCTCCGTTAATCATTATCCACTATTAGTCCGTTATATCATCTCATCTCTGCATCTTATCTATATCTTTGCCACTTCTACAGTATTCTAACTATATTACTATTAGCTACCTTTACTTTGCAAAGTACATATCACTGCCTTGAAGCTACAATCGTGAAGTTGTAGTTGTACTAGACGGATACACTATTGTAAATTGTAAATTAATGTACTAGATGGTTACTCTATTGTAAATTGTAAATTCGTTGTACCAGACGGGTACTCTATTGTAATGTGTAAATTAGTGTAAATCTTTTTGTCATTTTACTTTCTACTGCTGCTTGCCGCTTGGCCTAATTGTAGGCTACGGCATAATAAATTATATCTATCTATCTATCTATCTATCTCTCTCGTTGTAATAGTGTATAACCCTACGTGTATTGTAGCCGTGCAGGTTCCCTGCTACTCCTCTGCGATCTGCGCAAGTTCAAGGGATCTGACTTGATTCCTTCGTTGTTCTTTACTAGCACGCTTTCGGCTTCAATTTTTTTTTCAAATTTTCTTTCTGCTGTGCAGGGGGCTTCCGGCGCTAGATTCCGATCAGCGTTCTCTCCGTTCCCTGTACAAATAGTTTACTTATCTAGTTCTCCAGTGGCCCGACTGTCGTGATTTTTCCAGCGAGAAAATGGTTTTGCTCGTATTTATTCGTATCTTACGTCGTAGGGTTGTTCGAGGCTTCTTTTCGAAGGCGTGTTACTGGCCGATCGCGCGTATTTGGTTCATGTGCCGTTTCCATATCCGATCATCGCCCAACTCCACCTCGTATATCAGGTTTCCTAGTTTTGCTCAGTCACGTCCGTGATCAATGGTAAATTTTTTTTTCGATGGGTCACTTTAGATTAGTCAAGTTTATGCACAAATCACATAAATTTATACAATACATTAATCAATCATCCGCTTTACTAGAACAGGTGGTTAAGGAAGAAATTATATATAATTATTCACAGACAACAGAATATAATTGAGAGAGAAATACTATATGTACGTTGTAAGCCGATTTTCGGTTACTGATGAAAAGACGTTTATATTAATATATATTTTAGAAATTGAAATTCGCACATTGAGTCATGAAAAATAGTATACGACACACGTGCGCGTACGTGATCCTCGCACTCGTGTTAAACTACACTCGTTCGAGAATCACTTACTTCGCGCAATTGTATCGTAATCTACTATAAACCTTTTTACGACTTTTACTTCCTCTGAATGATCAAGTCTGGTCATCTCATCGCACATACTCACACAGTCGGCAAACACTTGCAAGAATACTCACAGCTTCTTTATCCTTCTTCTTCATTTGCTCACTCTATATCTGGCATTGCTCGATTACTAAGTCAAAAATCTATTTCGCAATCAACGTTTCAGTGCACGTGTTATTAAAAATACCTTACCCGCCATATGCCATCTTTGAAATTATGCACACATTATTACATTTATGCAATGGGCCCTGCAGCATTATCCGAATTTTCAATAACAATGGCTACATATCATCTGACAAGGATGATATAGACCACATTGAGTGGACCTATAACCAGTCAATTTTAATAAAATATGTGCCATCCCAATGATACTCATGTTCACCTATAAGTTATTTATAAATTTGCTATATTTTATTATATATAAAAGGTTATACACATTCGGGTTGGTGGAGAAAAACCGAATGACCAACATTAATAATTAGCGAAATTCCGAAATGTTAAAGTTGAGAAAACTTTCAATACAAATGAGCCTCATACAAAAGCTTCATAATTTGGTCTCTTGGAATATTTAAATTAGGATTGATGACTGTTCGGCAGTAACGGTATTCCGGTATAAGATTTTCGGGATTTCTGTCATTATGAATTCCGGTCTTTCGGTTTTTCGACCCACACCCCTATAATCTGTTTGAGCAGTTGTCGGGTACAGATTGTACGTATAGAATTATGTAGCAGTTATTAGCGTTCCTATAAATTCATATGCGAGATTTTTGAGTAAATATTGTTAATATTGATGATTTCAACGATTTTGCACGAGCCTGACGCACGCGGTGCGCGCCTGTGTTGGTTTTGTCGTAGGAAGGTGACTGGCTACCCTACTGAAAATCGCGGGATGCGATCTGATATCAGATCTCAGATAAGATGTGATGTGAGCTTATATGAGAACTGATATCAGCTCACTTCAGATCTCACCTGCAGCTCACATGAGATTCTGGTAACGAAATTGAACTGGGTTTTCATTCCAGATCCCATATGAGTCTCATGTCAGATCTCTTGTCAGATTTCCTGTAAAACTGAAAACGTTTGTAGAAAAAAAAAAAATTCCCGTGTAGCAAGACTTGAACTCAGGACCTTCGGTTTCGTAGGCTCTTACCTTTCCACTGCACCACGACACTGCTTACAAGGTAAGGATTTTTTCGCATATATATTAAGTTACTATGACTATTACCTGAAAATAACTGAAGTTAATGTTACTAGTAACTCAAACTATACATGAAAAATTCATTATTTAGTAAGCAGTGTCGTGGTGCAGTGGTAAGGTAAAAGCCTACGAAACCGAAGGACCTGAGTTCAAGTCTTGCTACACGGGAATTTTTTTTTTCTGCAAACGTTTTCAGTTTTACAGAAAATCTGACAAGATATCTGACATGAGACTTATATGGGATCTGGAATGAAAACCCAGTTCAATTTCGTTACCAGAATCTCATGTGAGCTGCAGGTGAGATCTGAAGTGAGTTGATATCAGTTCTCATATGAGCTCACATCACATCTTATCTGAGATCTGATATCAGATCTCATCCCGCGATTTTCAGTAGGATACGTTCACCGAATATTCTCGGTATGTGAATAAATATATTAAAAAAAGAAAAAATGGTTTCAAATGAATTCAAATGAATTCATGTTTATATTTATTTCACCGAACTGACCTATTCCGGATTGGTACTATAATGTCGGATTTATTTGTATGATTAACTCATTTCGTGACAATATTCGTTATTATGCTCAAATTCTGGCCGTTGTGGACTTCTACGAGCAATGCACCGTGGCCTTAGATAATCCGACTTATTGAGCCACTCTCGACGCTGTTTTTTTCCCGTTTTCTTCGAGTACTCGTAGAACTTTGACGCCGATCACTCACTCCAGTTTCCTTCTACGACAATATGATATTCCGCACGGCTTCCATCGGACGTTCCGGAGTCTCAGCTGAGAAATCATCTGCGATGGTCCGAAAGCTAGGACCCGCCATTGAGTTGCAGTGCAACCTCTCAATAAAGCCTCTCACGGGCTGTGAGGGGAATACATTTCTTATTTCTTGTCTTATTCTCTGTCTTGATTTTCGTCTTATTTTTTGTCTTGATTTTTGTCTTGATTTTTGTCTCATTTTCTGTCTTGATTTTTATCTTATTTTTTGTCTTATTTCTTGTCTTATTTTATGTCTTGATTTTTATCTTATTTTTTGTCTTATTTCTTGTCTTATTTAATGTCTTGATTTGTATCTTGATTTTTATCTTATTTCTTGTCTTATTCCTTGTCTTATTTTCTGTCTTGATTTTTGTCTTATTTATTGTCTTTTTGTCTGTCTTGATTTGGCGGTGTTGGCGCGCAGCCACGCGAGAACGAACGGCAACGTCGCAACGTCCGTCTTCCTTGCAGACGCGCACCGCCATGGTCGTAGTCCGTCCTAACCCATAATGTTAACCCCGAGCAACCATTGTCAGATTGTTTGCTTGTATGATAATTTTCAATAGCATATTAATTTACAACCGTTGTCAGAAAATGTATAACGAAACTATTTCTCTGACTGTAATACATGATAGATGATAACTTTACGCTAACCCTAACCTATCAATCTTCGCATGGTACTACTTAGGCGATGGGTATATCGCTGATACGTTCGAATCTTAAACAGGATTGTTTGAGTTTCGCAATGGGGCAATTTCAATGGGAAACGAAAATAAGTGTGTGTGTGTGTGTGTGGTGTACTTAATTAAATAAGCAAGTGCATCAAATCATACAGTATCGCCGTCCTGCACCGTCAGGCAGTTGTTCGCTACAATGCTATAAGTTTACGTAAAATGAATAAAAAGGAACGAAGATAAAGATCGAAGTAAACAAAATATACAAATCAGAAAATCAGAAAAAGTCCGGAATCAGTCAGGAGTTATATGGCTGTTAAATATAGGAGATGCCTGAAGATTCAATTGATAAATTAATCGGGCCAACAATCAGCCAACACGTGCTGATAATGGACATGGCTGAATCCGCATGGGAAGGAGTCTGCCTGTAATTCTTGGCACGAGGCGAGAAGAGAATCCCGGCTTTTTTTTAACATTTTATCAAAGGGAAAATAAAAATCATAAGGCTGAAATCAGGAACATATATAACTAATAATGATATTTTAAATAACACTGTGCCTATTCGCACGACAGATTGACTCCAAGAGAGACACTTCAGACAGGTGAAGTGACTCTAACAGAGTCACGCAAGAGTCACGCAAAAATGTTGTACTGCTTTTTTTGGACTGCTGAACCAACGGGTGAGTGGCTTCGCGTCGTGACCCAGGCTCACAATTAAGGGAGATCATCCCTCTCGCACTCATACCACCTAGTGGGCGTATTCTCGGACGGAATTAATAATTTTTTTTGTAAGTGCACCAGTCTCGTTTCATATTATGAAAAAAAATTAATAATTCAATCACTCCAATTCTCCTAAAATTTTTGTGTGACTCTTGCGTGACTCTATTAGAGTGTCTCTGGAATGTCTGGAGTGTCTGTCTTGGAGTCAATCTGTCGTGCGAATAGGCACATCGTTTAAATAAATACAGATATTACGCAGGATCTTACTTTGACCGAACGATGCGCACTAGCTAATCACTGACAGCACTGTCGGCACATGTATATGAAGGTATTGAATTGCTCGTCCTACTTTACATAAAATCTGTGAAAATCATGAACTATGTATGAAAATGGCACTAATCAACTGTGAAAGAACTAGGTCACTAGAATGTTTTCACAGAGCGTAGCAGTGATTTGGTAAATCCTTTTCAAGGTGTGTATACCCCCATAAGACAACAACTCCAAAATGTGTTTTTCCACGGTTGGAAATCATATTGAAGTTTTTGGTCACACACTACACCAGAGATGAGCATTCAAATTTATATAGCGAATCAATATTCTTCCAAATGTTTGTATTCATTTTACAGAACCAGATTTACAAGTTATCAACCGCATGATTCGCTGCCCGCAGGACAAATTGCTTAGACTCGACAAGACCATATTCATATCAACAGAACTGATAAAATATATATGTTGAATTTTCTTCAAGTTGTGATAATTTATATCTTGAATTTATTTAATTTTGTGAATCATTTGGAAAAAAAAAACTTCAAAGCGATTTATTTCAGAACTAGGTTTTTGGCAATTGAACAAGTCCCATGCGTCTCAGTTTTTGTCGAAGACTCTTCAAATTTTCAGGGTACGTTCCTACACACACTAGCTACAAACCCACGTCAGAATTTGGAAATCGAGACAAAAAAAAAATTTGATAAAAAATAATTGAAAATATATTTTTTTGTTCATGAAAAAAATGTCAAAATCAAAGTATCGTAGCTATCTATAAAAACCGACGTGGGTTTGTGGCTTACGCATCCTGAAATATGTGTGTGCAAGCCCAGCAAGATTCAAGAATAACTCAGACGCATGGGAGGTTTTTGAATAAAGGCTATTCCAGAAGCATTATGAGGAGTAACTCTGTACTTATTGTTTCAATTGACTCGAAATTTGCACAATGTCTATGTTTTGAGATGGCCACCATGTGTGTTGAATTTCGTTTGAAAATATCTATTGGTTTATGTGATTTGAAAATAGCAATGAATTGGCAGTTTTCAGTATCTCCTACCCTTAAGAGGAAGACAAGCTCAACAACCTTTCACAGACGAGACCAAGAACCCAGCAACTATCTTGATTCTCCGTCCAATCAGATAAGATCATTCAGACTTTCTATAATTATTTGATTCGTCATTTTTCATTATTTTGATCAAATATCTTAAAAAAACATTCTATCGAGTTAACATCTGATACTTTGATTTACGACTTTATTATTATTTCAAGAAGCTAACATTTGTCCTCCAATCTAGGTCGTTTTATCAAGTTTTCGAAGAGGTTTGGAGCTCGGCCTACTAGTCCTTGGTCCCTTCATCCCTCCAACGGCTTCCTGTTGCAGTACGCAGGATTTAAACAACACCATCCTGATTCTTCATTCCTGATTCCTGATTCCTACACTTGTTACTGGTTCCTGCCCTCGGAGGATTTTTGTAAAAACCTATGTTGTGATATTTGATTGAGCTCGACTATCTTCTTGTGGCTTTCTGTGGTTTACCCAGGAGACGAAAGGTTAGACCAGATAATGTTAGGGAAATCAAACTATTTAATTTTCGAGCCACAGCTCAAACTTTCCCTATGATGGCAAATACACCTGTTAAACTTTCGTCAATTCTATATTTACTTACGCATCTTAAAATATGTGTGTGCAAGCCCAGCAAAATTCAAGAATAACTCAGACGCATGGGAGGTTTTTGAATAAAGGCTATTTCAGAAGCATTATGAGGAGTAACTCTGTACTTATTGTTTCAATTGACTTTAAATTTACACAATGTCTATGTTTTGAGATGGCCACCATGTGTGTTAAATTTCATTTGAAAATATCTATTGGTTTATGTGATTTGAAAATAGCAATAAATTGGCAGTTTTCAGTATCTCCTACCCTTAAGAGGAAGACGAGCTCAACAACCTTTCACAGACGAGACCAAGAACCCAGCAACTATCCTCAAACTATCCTGATTCTCCGTTCCATCAGCTAAGATCATTCAGATTTTCTATAATTATTTGATTCGTCATTTTTCATTATTTTGATCAAATATCTTAAAAAAACATTCTATCGAGTTAACATCTGATACTTTGATTTACGACTTTATTATTATTTCAAGAAGCTAACATTTGTCCTCCAATCTAGGTCGTTTTATCAAGTTTTCGAAGAGGTTTGGAGCTCGGCCTACTAGTCCTTGGTCCCTTCATCCCTCCAACGGCTTCCTGTTGCAGTACGCAGGATTTAACCAACACCATCCTGATTCTTCATTCCTGATTCCTGATTCCTACACTTGTTACTGGTTCCTGCCCTCGGAGGATTTTTGTAAAAACCTATGTTGTGACATTTGATTGAGCTCGACTATCTTCTTGTGGCTTTCTGTGGTTTACCCATGAGACGAAAGGTTAGACCGGATAATGTTAGGAAAATCGAACTATTTAATTTTCCAGCCACAGCTCAAACTTTCCCTATGAGAGCAAATACACCTGTTAAACTTTCGTCAATTCTATATTTACTTGAGAGGCGGGACGACTCTTCTACTAATAACTACTCTTGTTAAAAACAAATCAGTCTTGCTCCAGATATTAACTCGAGCACTTGTATTTCCAAATATAACTAATTCGTTGAGACTAATTTATTAGTGTCATAAAAGTCTCCTTATTTTGCTCGAGGAATCACGATTTCCTTTTTTCGTTAATAATCCGTAACATAGGCCCCTACAGCATTATCCGAATTTTCAGTAACAATGCCTACGTATTATTTGACAAAGATGATCTAAACCACATCAAGGGAACCTATAACCAGTTAATTTTAAGAAAATATATGCCATCCCAATGAGACTCATGTTTACCTATAAGTTATTCATGCATGTGCTATATTTTATTATACACATTCAGACGTGCTTAGATTTTAGCTAAATTAGTGCTGTTCTACAATGATACCTGTTCAGGGTGTCCAGCGACAGGGTCAACCTGGAAAACCTGGAATTCTCAGGGAATTTCGTTGTACAGGGAATTCTCAGGGAATTCTCAGGGAATTCTCAGGGAATTCTCATGGAATTTTGCTAAAGTTCTGGGAATTCAAAGTTTTGTGTTTAAATTCGAAAATCAAAAATCAATTTCTCGCACGCGCTGATCTAACACTGAGAATGGTTATACAGCGCGATTATGTGGACAATCACGCGCCTGAAAGGTAAGCAAACGGAAAACGCCTGAATCGAGCAGATTATTACGTAATAAATAAAATCCAATCGTCGATGTTTGATCTGCTCAATGCAGGCGTTTCCCGTTTGCCTACTTTTTAGGCACGTCACTTTCCACAGAATGGCTCTGTATATATTAGGCTTTTTACTCTGGAAAAACGACGAATATTGCCCTGGAAAACCTGGAATTCTCAGGGAATTTCGAAATGCTCAGTTGCTGGACACCCTGCTGTTGTTTTTATTGTTAAAAAAATGCAATGACTATTTCGAGCAATGCTAAAGCTACAGCTGATGTACGCCAGTGACTCAAGCGAACAAAAATTGCTCAGACAGATAAAGAAAGGATCCTGTCTATATGAATTCAAAAGCAGCAGGGCCTCAGAACTCGACGATACTTTGGCCGGCTACGGAGTTGAAGATACAAAGGAAGATCAGTTAGCGTCCTGAAAACCTACCCACCTCGTCAACGAGCGAAAGTGTTGGTGAAATGCCTATAGTCGAGGATAACCAGCTTCTACCAGGGCACAAGACAGCAATCTTCACTGACCACGCATAACAATATTGCAGATTCGGCCCTGCTTGGGCACTTTCATAGACCTGAAGAAAGTGTTCGAGACCCTAAGTATACCACTGCTGACAGAGAAGCTGAAGAAGAAATGATTCAGAGGAACAGCGCATGACTTGCGGTCCAGCTACTTGGTCGACAAGCGACATCGAGTGAGAATAGGAGCCACTGTCTTCAAGAGTGAGGTCATCGATTATGGGGTCCCATCATCTTACTGTCATACTGGATATTATTTCCGAAATCTAGACAAATTGCGAGATTCTGGCGTATGTAGATGATACTTGCGCCCTCTTCCTCCAGGTGGAAGAATGGGAACTATGGAATACTTGCGTGGGGAGCTGTATGAAACACAGCAATGAGACAGCTCGAAAGCAACCAACCTAGAGAGGGACGATAGAGCAAGGATGCAAATTAACATGTTGTCCTGCAAACTGAGCAAACTGACAGAAGAAGTTATCACGACGTGGCAGCAAAGGTCTTTTAGGAGTTGCCAATAGACATGAAGCTGGACATCTGCGCCGAAGCAGACTCTAAAGACAAAAACAAATAGATGGGCAGATCACAGAATAGTTAAAACGAAAAACTGAGCATGTATTAACCGAGCTGACCCTTTCTACTTAAAGACATGTATAGATTTAAGAAAAACCACAGGTATAATCGTAGAACAGCACTAATTCATCTGATAGTGTTGATTTTTTTCTTATTATATTACAGTTGACATAAATTTATACTCATGTATGACTGCCTACGGACTCACTAGGAGCCCATTGTAAAAGCACAGTGAAAGCATACCTCACTGAATAAGAAAGATTATAACATTAGCTTGTTTGTTTGTTATTTTCGAGTAAATATTGTTAATATTGATGATTTCACTGATTATACATATGTGAATAAATATTTGAAAAAAAATATATATTGTTAGAAATGAATCCGTGTTTATTAAAGCTGGACCGAGATTAATGAAATAAAAATTCGTTTCATTACTATAGATTAGTTATTTTTAATTAGAAAAAATACAGTGAGGTTATCAAATCGTCAATGACAGTATAGAAATAGCAATCTTTATAATTGTATTCCTATTGTATATCTATTGATTTTATTATTTACTCGCATTTTTTGCCTAGACTTTCGTCTTGATTCTTATCTTATTTTTTGTCTTGATTTTTATCTCATTTTTTGTCTTGATTTCTGTATTGATTTTTATCTTATTCTTTGTCTTGATTTCTGTATTGATTTTTATCTTATTCTCTGTCCTGACTCCTGTATTGATTTTTATCTTATTTTTTGTATTGACTTTTGTCTTGATTTTTGTCTTATTTTTCGTCTTGATTTTTATCTTATTCTTTGTCTAATTTTCTGTCTTGATTTCTTGTCTTTATTGTATATTATTCTTTGTCTTCATTTCTGTATTGATTTTTATCTTATTTTTTGGATTGATTTCTGTATTGATTTTCATCTTATCTCCTGTATTGATTTTTATCTCAATTTTTGTCTTGATTTCTGTGTTATTTTTTGTTAAATTCGACTTTAACGCTAATTAGACGCTTTTTTTCAATTTTATTTAGTTTTTCATGGGCTTGCCAATCGTAGTTGCTTCCAAACTAGGCGGAAGCGCGTCTGAAAGTGTCATATCATCAGGTAATTTCAAGAGAGCAAGTATTTTCTTTCATCATTGCACGAGTAACGGAGGACTGCCCATTTTATAAGCTACACGTGAAATCGCAAATTAGGCCAAAGCCATGACACGGATACAGCCTTTATCTGTGAGAATCGTTATCGAGAACTCCGTTATCTTGAAAAATGAGGAAATGAGAAGGTAAATGCCGACCGTCTATTTACGCGCGCTTGGCGAGGCCTGATCAACGCCCTTAAGGGCATTTGAGCGAGCTCCGACAACTCTCCTTGTTCAGAAGAGCGCATCTAGCGCACAGCTGAAGAACCGTATCGAAATGACTACATCTATAGGGTAGTCTCATGCTACCCCGTCGGTAAAACAGCAGAGCGCTCAAAAGCCCTTCATCCACGTGTTTTGCTGCTTACTTCACTCGATTTCGACATTCGACGTATAGTGAATCGTCTTTTTTTCTAGTGATTATTACATGTATTACGCTTTCTTGTCACGTCTGATTGTTGGCCCCAACTTCCAGGCCCTGATCATGATTAATAATACTATATCTTTCTCAAAACACTAGGGTCAATAACTAGGCCACTTGAGGGTCAGAAACTACGACACGAGAATTTTCAAGGGTCAGAAACTAGGTCCTCTGAGATCTATTTTTCGAAAATTGATCAAAATTATCAATTCAATTCTAATAATTGAAAAGCTTATACTATCTTGTTCAGAAAATACCAAACTAATCGATGGAGTGATTAATTTTCTCTTCAAGTTTGGTTTTATAATTTATATTTCAAAATAACATCGACTGCGACTCTTAAAAGGTCAGTAACTTGGCCCTTTACCTTATATGGGTTTCACGTTTCGGGTCGGACTATAGCACGACAGCTACCTTAACGTTAGACGGTGCCAGAAAATACGCAGATAAAACTATGTTTAGATAACATTGCACAGGAACGAATGCCATTACATTGTAAATGTACTATATTATCATGGAAAATCAACATTATGCGCGGTTTTATATGTATAATGTATCTGTACAGAAAAGTTATCATCTCGATGAAGATTTATTACAGTGATTTCCAGAAATAATAACCGAATTCACTCACCTGCCATGAGCAGCACCTGACATTTCGCCTGTGACCCATCGGTCAATTGTACCGAATAAACTTTTTCATCGCTGAAATCTTCATTCTTAGCGTCGAAATTTAATATACTATCAACGTTGATCTTGGCATATTTTTTAGTCTTTGAAAAGTAAGTGTATGCCCACATCTTGTCTTGGCTATACCACGCTGTATATAATTCCTAATTTTCTGTGTCCCAAAGAAGATGACGTATAAAACCCAATTATAACACAACACAATCCCGGAACAACGACCTCCCGTATGCACGATTTGTGTACGTATGTCGAATGCATCCACGCGGGCCTCTGCCCGTTCTGACTATGCCATGTGCTTCTGCTAGCCCGGCACGATCACACACACTCATATAGCGCCGCACTGCTGTGCTCTCCGCCAATGGAATGCGCCGCCCCGCTCTGCGCATGCGCGTACGTGTCGCGAACCAGCACAATGCAGCTTTGAATCACATGCGGGAACACATTACACAAACCACCCACACTGAGAAAATAATTCTGCTGTGACAACGTTAGAGCGCTCCGTCATTACTACTCGATAGCCAACACAGTAGAATCTACTCTGCTGGTCGCGTTATCCCCACCATGTTCTCCAGTATAAGGCACTGTGTTCATTTTACGGGAGAGGCAACGCAGTGCCTTATACTGGATAACATGGTGGGGATAACGCGACCAGCAGAGTAGATTCTACTGTGTTGGCTATCGAGTAGTAATGACGGAGCGCTCTAACGTTGTCACAGCGGAATTATTTTCTCAGTGCATACTACATTTCAGATAAACGCAAGAGCGTGGCGGTTGTCATTGCAACGTATGCTTCGGTCTTTCGCTTATACACCCTGTACTAATTGTGACTCACAATGCCGGAAGTAATCCGTAAAGGGTATTTAGATCCTGATTCGGCTGAACCCATCCCCTGGACTTCATTATACCGTATGAAGAAAGATGAGGCTAATAAGCCTAGTTCGCCTCCTGTTTCGATGAGTAATAAATTCGAATACACGTAACCCATTGGTAGGCTTGATAGGATTAGCGATGACCCTCAAGATTTCTGCATCTGCAGAAATGAACTTCAGCAAGCCGTAACTTGTAAAGGTTCACTCCGAGCGAAAAATTCTGTTAGACTTTTTTTGTCCTCTTTCGATTATCTTATAGCGATATTTTTTGTTTTTTTTTTTTGGCCGATGCTAACGCCGTTTTCCGTTAATTGGTACTTCAGCACGACGTAACTTCGAAACGGTCATTCTCACATAAAAATTCTATGAGACTTTTTTCTTCCTCGTTCGATTACCCGATGCCGATATTTTTTTATTTTTTTTTTCTTCAATTTTTTTTTTCAAACTGCGCAAACTCCATTTTCACGTGAATTACTCCAATGGCAAGATCTAACTTTGAAATGATTCAATGATCATTCTTGAGTACTTCACATCATCTGACTTGAGTAATTCACGTGAAAACAGGGTTCGCGCGGTTTGAAAAAGAAAAAAGAAAATGACTGAAAAAAAAACCGAAAAATATTGCCATCAGATAATATAAAGAGGAAGAAAAAAGTCTCATAGAATCTTTCTCCGAGAATGACCGTTTCGAAGTTACGTCCTGCTGAAATACCAATTAACGGAAAACGGCGTTAGCATCGGTCCGAAAAAAAATTAGAAAATATCGCCATCAGATAATCGAAGGAGGAAGAAAAAAGTCTAATAGAATTTTTCGCTCGGAGTAAACCTTTACAAGTTACGGCTGGCTAAAGTTCATTTTTGAGGGTGCAAAAATCTTGAGGGTCGTGGATTAGCGCAGTATTCGACTGCTAATCCATAACGGAAATAGTACATTACGTAAAAATTAGAACATCGGCCTTCGAGCGTAGATTAGAAAAAAAAAAAAAAATGAAGTTAGTAGCCGACAGTTAGCTATACTTTCTCTCTAGTTTGAACGAAAAATATCATAGATTGACAAACAAATAAGTAATATGGAAAGAGTGTGATGTAATTTAAATTTTCTTACAAGGCAAAAGACGTATTGGTTTTAGTAGAGGAGCATGACGGTGCTAAATGGCTTGATGATGATACGCTTGAGTGTGATCCACAGTCACCAAGTTTCCGTAGAGTCGACACTGATGTTGCATCTGCGGTAATAAATGAAATATAGCCCTGTACCTGAGCCGCATCAATTATGGTTCATCATGTTTTGTAGTAACCTCATTAGCTATTCACGTCTATAACATTATACCTGTGAATTTTCTTCCAAGGAGAACGAAATATTGGTCACACGAGATAAGCATAGTGATACTAGATCGTGCGAACCTGATGAGTTTGAGAGTCAATTGCAGTCACGTAGCCCGCGCGGCGTAGACACCGACTGCATCGAGTCGCAGGTATGAACGAAGAAAAACTTCTCTGAAATTCTTTAAGGGGACCAGTACAGCTTGAATTTTCGAAAAAATTGGTTTTTCGTTTTTTGCAGTTTATGTTACCTAAAGATCTTCTACGTCTGTGAAAAAATCGAGTTTGACGAAATCGTCACGGTTTAGAAGTTACGGTCAAAAGTTCGTTATTTGGCTATCGCGATTTGGCGCAAGTGGCGCTGGCGCTTGATTTCGATATTGATCACATGGTGTATGATCGCCATTACTTGTGCAATACTTTTCGAGGTTGCGTGAGCGTCTGCTCGATTTCCAGTGTTTCAGAATTGAAATAAATAAATAAAAACAGTACTTTTCAGTACTAAATAATTATAAATTTACCTAATATCTATAGCGCGTAATCGTTGTACGGGTGTTGTGACTTGGTGCTTCGAAAACTATAACCTGAAAGTAAGTATTCAATCAAAATAGTAATATCTACACTAAGCTTCTGCCGAACTGTGTGTGCGGTCGAAGTTTTTTTGCTTTTTGTTCACAGATTTTTTGATAAAACAGAAAGGAAATATATAAAATATATCCAATATATTCAATATGAAAAGAAGAGAGAGGAGTTCTGGTGTTGGCACAAAAGGATGCATTGGCCGGTCAAAGAAGAGGGCGAAAACATTTCCGCAGAAGCAAACAGCGGCTGATGGACAGAGCACTCATGTTTCAACAGCTTCGGATAGAAAAATCAGTGGCGACTACGAGGCTAGCGATTCTGCTGGCTATAGGCTGTTTCACGTGAAACACTATTCCGTGCTCTGCGGGAGCATTTATCTTGCAAGACATGTGGTGGGTCGATAGTTATGACTGAAGTTAGCTTGAGAGGACTGGGTGGAACATACGGTATCTCTTGTGAAAATTGTGTCCAGCTAAAAATCTTCAAAAGTAGCCCTATGATTGATGATACACGAAGCGCGTATGAAATCAATAGGCGATCCATACTAGCGATGCGTTGTATTGGGCAAGGCAATGAGTCTGCGGAGGATGCAGCAGGGCCCTCATATGCTGCTGGAGCTTTTTAAAGAAGTGAGTAAGAGAAAGAAGCATGTATGGAACAAAAAAATACATGGGAAAAAAAAGTTCTGAGAAAATAGTTTGCAGAAAAGAAAAAGGAAAAATTAAATTTCCAATAAAAAAAAAAATTCTTTTTGAAAATTGAAAGTTAAAAAAAAAAAAATTTCATTCAACTTTGGTACAACAAACTTTTTAATGTATGAGCCTCCGGAGGAGTATATACCAATTTTTCTGCAAAAACTTCAAACTCGTTTATCTCAGAACTATGTTTTTGGAGCTGTGTCGTAAGGTTTTAGGAGCACCGTTGCTCCGATTGGCGTCTTTGACGGCTCATTTTGTTCGGGCGACAAATCCTCATGATATGAACGAGGGAATTTTTGAATGTGTCTATTTTGGCCAAGTTATTTGCAAATTAGTGGCTCAAATTTTGGAAATTTTAGATAAATGACTGTAAGTTTTCACATGTGTTTTTCTTTTCAGATCCCCGCGTTCATAAGATGTGGAACTCCTGTCTGAAGAAGTTGAGACGTCGAAACACTGGATTGGATCAACGGTGTGCCTGAAACCTTACGACACAGTTTTTTGCAGAAATATTCTTTTTGATGTAAAATAAACTTTGGTTGACAAATAAAGTGATTCTGGAGTACTTGATATATCTTAAACCAAGCTGTACTGGTCCCCTTAAGGGGGTATAGGACTGCTGGAGCCTTGAAAGCAATTATATTTTTCTGGGTGTGATTACAATGAGCGTACTTCAGATGGGCGAATTGTATTTCAGTACATGTATATTGGACTCAAAGTGAACCCTCAAGAAAATATCGATGAACAAAATCTTGATAAATATAGAAATCCGAAGCTATTGAATTAGCACAGGTTTTTTCCGGATTCGTAGCTGGCCCGCATGATAACTCAAAAGCCAAGCCACTTAGAGAGCTGAAATTTTCACGGAATTTTTATGATACCTTTGTGCATGGTGTGAACCAGTCTCATTGATTTACAAAAAAAAAAAATGTCAAAAATATTCGAAAAAAGCGAAAATTTTTCGAATTTATTAAAAAACAATCCTGTTTTTCGTTCATAAAATCCCTCACAGAATTTTGCCGTTGATGCGACTGGTTCACACTGTGCACAAAGGTATTATGAAGATCTCGTGAAAGTTTCAGCTTTCTCAGTGCCTTGGTTTTTGAGTGATCATGCGGGCCAGCTACGAATCTACAAAAAAACCTGTGCTGATTCAATTTCTATATTTATCAATATTTTGTTCAATCATATTTTTTTTGAGGTTCATTTTGAGTCCGATAAACATGTACTCAAATATAATTTGCCTACCTCGAATACGCTCATTGTAATCCCACCCAGAAGAACATGATTGTTCTAAAGGCTCGAGCAGTCCTATACCCCCTTAAGGGGTAACATCACTCTAGAGTCAGCAAAAAAGGTCTAGATTTGATAATTTTTTTTTAGAATATTGGAAAAGGGATCGGGTTTCTTTTTTCAGAGTTTATTGAACACATATTGAAGTATGTGAAACAGAATTTTTATTGCATTTTCAATACAAAATGGTGGCGACAGAGCCAGTCTTCAAGAATGCCTTTTTTTTTTATACCTCCACGGGCGGACGCATAGCTCCGAAAGTACACCGAGAAAAAAAATCGTTTAGATCAAATGAATTTCAATTCGGTGAAACGAAAACGGCGATCGCGGGCGGCGAAGTGAAATATTGATTGAATGAACAAAATTATGCAGTCAAATCAAAACTGAAAAAACGGTTGTGACGACTACACGCAGTATTTGACTCAAATATCAAAATGTTGCTGGACATGAATTTTCAATTGTCGGAACGGCCACATTTGGTTGATTCGAATGTATCACTATGTTGATTTTATGGCATGAATCATTACCTCAATCCAATCATTAATTGACTCCGAATTTTTTTTTTTGCGCCTATGCCCAAATGATATGCTATATGGCATGAAAAAGATTTTGCCACCAAAAAAACGATTTTTTTTGGCGCTTACGACCTTATACCCTCAGTGACGCGATATTATGAGCGTGAAATTCAATGTCACTTATTTGTATGTAACTTAGCCAAAACATTCTTTTATTTTATTTCCTACTATTACGTGATAATGGCGTGCTTTCTGAACACAATGAATCTGTGAGAAGTCAAATTATACCAACGATACTTCTCAAATCTCACGACAAGCTACAAGAACATAGTTTCCAGATAACTGCACATTTGAAGTTTTACCATATGGAGAAGCCTTCTAGTAAACTGCTAAAGCAATTCCAATCCCCGGAATAACCGTTATAATCTAATATCCTCATCATAAAGACTCCAATATAATATTTTCGATTTGAGAAATTTCATCCAGCGATTGCATAAAAGCACTGCCACGTGTTTAGTTGTTGAATCAATAATAATAGCATTAGATAATTTTTAAACTAGTACTGCTGAATTTATTGAAATAGGCCACGATCATCAATGACATTGAAGAAATGTTTGAGTGCAATTCAAATGTCGGTGATACTGACACAATCATCCATGACGAAACAGAAATGTCATCGGGCGAAATCAATTATGCGACGCTATTTGAGGTGAGATTTAAATAGATTACATAAACTAGAGTCATTAATATTTATAATCAGATAAATGTTGAGCTCTGTATTGTATCGAAAATCGGCGACAATACGTATGAGAAGAATATTGCATTTGATGATATAGAAGTACCTACCAACAGTTCTTACACAAAATTAGAAAACCTATTACCAATTGCAAAACTAATCCAGATGTATGTTGTTGAATGGGATACCTTATGCCACAAGTACTCCGAATGAGGAAATAAGGATTGACCATCGTAATGGATACGATTCCACGGAATATAGTACGGATGACGAAGATGTAAGATAATTATGGCGTGTATATTGCATAGGTATATCGGGGGGGATCAAGGTTGCGAATTCAATAAAATGTATAAAGTCGATGTACAGCAGTATTAAAATTGAATAGAGCGCGGTTCAGCTGGCAACCTGCAGTTAATTTCAAAACAACTCAAGACTCATTAGGTGCAGTCACTCATTTTCAAGCCAATTGAATTTTTTTATAGAGACCTGAGCTAGTACACAACGACCCACATGATGCATACTTGGATGAAGCAATTTACCAGTGTTCAACAACAACGCGCGGGGAAGCCATGTTGATGTGTTTGACGTTGGAAATGCGCCATACTCTTAGTTGGGTTGCGATATGTGATATTTCGAAAATGATCAATACATTCACAATGCGTGATTCAGTGCCAACAACACAATATAAGTTGATGCAATATTTTAGTATCCAGAAAAGTGCGTTCAAATATCATCTCCATTGTCTAGATTGCGGAAAGTACATGGGGGACCGATCGAAAGTAGGGAATCAGCACGTGATATCTTGTCCCACATGCCGCTCACAATTCAAAATGAACGAAATGACATCCTTTTTTTTAACTTTGAATTCTCGTTCGCAAGTGTCTGCTCTACTTGATAATCCTGAAATTGTAAAGAGTCTTTAACAGCGATTCAATCAGAGAAAATCAAACAGTGATGCAATCGAAGATATATACGACGGCAATGTTTACAAAAAATTTTCTGCCCCTGAAGAAATATTGAATAATGAATGGAACTTGTCATATACGTTTAATACCGACGGATGCCAAGCTGCGAACTCGAGTAAATTCACTATTTGGCCGATTTATGTCATGATCAATGAGTTTCCTCCAGATCTCAGAGCCAAACATATGCTTCTTGTGGGAATCTGGGTAGCCAAAAGCGAGCCAAATATGAATGTTTTTGTTCAGCCGTTCGTAGATGAGGCAAATGAGCTATCAGACAAGGGTGTTACGTGGCAACTCCGTGAAGGAGAAATGGTAACGAGTAAAGTCATTCCGCTCTGCTGCTGTGTCGATTCTATTGCTCGGCCTGCAATGTTGAATATGGAACAGTTCAACGGATTTTATGGTTGCACTTTTTGTGAACACCCAACCGAAAATGTTGATGGGCAACGAAAATATACCGTTTCCACAGATGTTTCACCTGAGCAAACGCATGAATCGATTAAGAGAAGTATGATACTTGCTCATTCGCGCGGCGTAAGAAAAGATATTAAAGGTGTTTGGGGTCCATCCTGTCTGATGAATTTGAAGAATTTTGACATGGTTGATGGGATGGTGCCCGATGACTTGCATGCTGCTTTGTCCGGAGCTACAAAACAACATACCGAGCTTCTACTTTCTTCACCGCGTAAAGAGTATTACATCGGTGATCCTAACAGCCTCGCAATCGTTAATGACCGGTTGCTTTCTATCCGACCACCAAACTATATCACCAGGACACCTCGAAGTCTGACCGAAAGACGTCTGTGGAAAGCGTCCGAATGGCGATCGTGGCTTATTGGTATTCGTTGTTATGTTTCAAAGATGTGCTTCCAAGAAAATACGTTGAACACCTGGCTTTGTTGGTAACAGCAATCAACATATTGCTGCAGGACTCAATTTCACCGTCGATGCTAAATTATGCCAATCACGCACTCATCCGGTACGTTGTGAAATTCCAAGAATTGTTCGGAAAGCTTGCAATGACGTACAATATACATCTTCTTCTTCATTTTACTAAAGGCGTAGGAAACTGGGGTCCCTTATGGAGACATACCGCGTTCGCGTTTGAAAATGCGAATAGGCTCCTACTCGCAATGAAAACAAGTCCTACTCACGTGGCTTTGCAAATTGCACGGAGATTTCCATTATACAAATCCTTATCGACAGCTAGTGAACGATTTCCTGTTACTGGTAGAGTAAAAAAATTTTGTAAAGACTTAAGGGGACCAGTACAGCTTGGTTTAAGATATTTCAAGTACTCCAGAATGACTTTATTTGTTAACCAAAGTTTATTTTACATAAAAAAAAATGTTTCTTAAAAAAACTGTTTCGTAAGGTTTTAGTCACACCGTTGATCTAATTCATCGTCTCGACGTCTCACTTTCTTCAGACAGTGGTCCTACATCTTATGAATGCGGGGATCTGAAAAGAAAAAAACATGTGAAAACTTACAGTCAATTATCCAAAATTTCAAAAATTTGAGCCACTAATTTGCAAATAACTTAGCCAAAAAAAAAACATTCAAAAATTCCCTCATTCATATCATGAGGATTCATGTTCTGAAGAAAATGAGCCATTAAAGACCCAGATCGGACCATCGGTGCTCCAAAAACCTCACGACACAGCGCCAAAAACATAGTTATGAGATAAACGAGTTTGAAGTTTTTGCAGAAAAATTGGTATATACTCCTCCGGAGGCTCATACATCAAAAAGTTTGTTGTATCAAAGTTGAATGAAATTTTTTTTTTTCAATTTTCAATTTTCAAAAAGAATTTTTTTTTTTTATTGGAAATTTAATTTTTCCTTTTTCTTTTCTGCAAACTATTTTCTCAGAACTTTTTTTTCCCATGTATTTTTTTGTTCCATACATGCTTCTTTCTCTTACTTACTTCTTTAAAAAGCTCCAGCAGCATATGAGGGCCCTGCTGCATCCTCCGCAGACTCATTGTCCGCAAGCCGCAGCCTTCTCATGGCGATCCGTGTCTCGCGGGAACTTCTAGCTGCTTGATGCTCAGCTTGCTCGAGGCGTGTTTTATCTGCCTGAATTGAGTGAGCCCTTGCGTTGGTTCCTGGAGTGACTTTGAGCGCAGTCATGATCTTCAAAATTCCTGTGGCTCCTTCGGAAAAAGTTACAGCTCCCATGTTAGCTGCGATGCGCACCAGATTGTGTCCAGTGTAAGTCCTCTTTGGGCAGAATTTCCAGATGACGTTGTTGAGGGACTCGTTTGCATTTTGAGTCTTACCTCCGATGAAGCGCGTAAGTAGTTCTGGAGACGTCAAGTTATGAATAACAGGCTTGATCGTCTTCATTACAGCCTCTGGCAGCGAACTCTTATGTTTGTATTCCGCCACTGTTCCTTTTGCAACCGCCTTATTATATTGGCACCAAGAATTTTCCCCGCTTGGGCACAAATGATGCTGAGGCTTGTCATCTGTGGAACACTTATGGTGCCAGATTGCCCATATTGCCTTGCTCATATCTTCAACGGAGCCTGCATTGTTACGGATAGCGTTGCCGTAATATGACTGCATTTGATCTATGATCACATCGGTCAACCTACCCTTTCCAGCCAAGAGTCTGCCGTCAGAAAGTTTTTGCCCCCGCAGTTTCACTTTCAGCTTGCGCATTTGGGTTCCGAATCTGTTCTGGACGTGTCCGCAGCATTCAACTTTGTTGATCTTCACGTCGGGTCCGTAAGGCTCTGCTTCCACTACGGCAGCGTAACTTTTGGTATCGCCATCCCCAATGTAGCTGACGTACTTCGCATTATGTTTCCCTTCGGAGCGCTGGAATATCCTGACCATACCACGTACCTCCATTGCCCCGGCACAGCCAGTGTGATTAGCCTGGCAGTGTGGCTTATGTTGCTCGTACCAAGTCTGCCATTCTTCACCAGTCTGCTTTCCTTTCCATCGTATGCATGCATTACAGTGCGATGAAAGCACCTCGACGTCTACCACCTTTCCTGTTTCGCTGCCAATGACGGTACAAACACCGTTGAGTGATTTGAAACCTCGTTTCTGCTATGTCCCATCGCACTGCACAGTGATCGCTCGAGCTTCAGGTGTCACTGAAGTCTCTATTTCTTCTTCGACAGCTTGTTGAACAACTGTATCAGCAACTTGCGACGAAGCTTCCACTAGACGTCCTACAATTGCATTGTATGTTGGCCGTTTTACAGGTGGTGGCAGGTCCATGACTCCGCAAAATGTGGCTAAACTGTCCAAGCCTTGCCCAATACAACGCATCGCTAGTATGGATCGCCTATTGATTTCATACGCGCTTTTCACAATTTTCACAAGAGATACCGTATGTTCCACCCAGTCCTCTCAAGCTAACTTTAGTCATAACTATCGACCCACCACATGTCTTGCAAGATAAATGCTCCCGCAGAGCACGGAATAGTGTTTCAACGTGAAACAGCCTATAGCCAGCAGAATCGCTAGCCTCGTAGTCGCCACTGATTTTTCTATTCGAAGCTGTTGGAACATGAGTGCTCTGTCCATCAGCCGCTGTTTGCTTCTGCGGAAATGTTTTCGCCCTCTTCTTTGACCGGCCAATGCATCCTTTTGTGCCAACACCAGAACTCCTCTCTCTTCTTTTCATATTGAATATATTGGATATATTTTATATATTTCCTTTCTGTTTTATCAAAAAATCTGTGAACAAAAAACAAAAAAACTTCGACCGCACACACAGTTCGGCAGAAGCTTAGTGTAGATATTACTATTTTGATTGAATACTTACTTTTAGGTTATAGTTTTCGAAGCACCAAGTCACAACACCCGTACAACGATTACGCGCTATAGATATTAGGTAAATTTATAATTATTTAGTACTGAAAAGTACTGTTTTTATTTATTCATTTCAATTCTGAAACACTGGAAATCGAGCAGACGCTCACGCAACCTCGAAAAGTATTGCACAAGTAATGGCGATCATACACCATGTGATCAATATCGAAATCAAGCGCCAGCGCCACTTGCGCCAAATCGCGATAGCCAAATAATGAACTTTTGACCGTAACTTCTAAGCCGTGACGATTTCGTCACACTCGATTTTTTCACAGACGTAGAAGATCTTTAGGTAACATAAACTGCAAAAAACGAAAAACCAATTTTTTCGAAAATTCAAGCTGTACTGGTCCCCTTAAGTGAAAACCGTGTCAAATTCTGTAAGCGAGTATGAGGTGCGGTTCTCGTCGGAAAAGGAAAGTCGTATGTTCCAAGTGCCCAAGAACAAGCCTTAATGATATGCCATAGTATTATAGATTGCCGATCCTATGAAAAATTGATATATGATAACAAACGATACACCACCGAATCTTATCAACGTTGTAAGAAGACTAATAATTCCGTGGTGATGACAGAATGTGGATTAATCGGAATTATTGATAATATTTGTGAACTGACCATGGATTGTGAAACTCGTACAGTAGTACTGTTTATCCGGGAGATTCAAGTAGGAAACCCATACCTGCTCAACGAAATTGTTGACGTTTCCCATATACGAAGATGCCGAGTCAGTGCTGAACTTTCTCATGCGATAAGTCACACTTCTTTAAAAGGACCCGGTATTTTATTCAATATTGATAACGAATATTTTATAAGCAGCATACCCAAAGGCTGCTTGCACGATTAATTGTCATTGTAAAAGTGTGCTGCATCGTGAAATAATAAATAATTATATTTACATTATGCAATGCGAAGCTTCGCAATATTCTTTAATTAATTGCTCTGTGTGGATTCCGCTAAGATTTTTTTTAATGACGAGAAATATTCAGTACGTTAGAATAAATGAAGCGAAATATTTTCAGATTTTCAGAAACCTATAAATTCGAGCAAAATTAAGAAATTTGCGGACTATTTAAAATGTCCAGTCAAGGAAAATGAACCTGAAGCGCCGTGTATGAGTGATGGAGCAGCCGTGTACTCTCTTAAAATGAATCAGTGGAATTTCACTGATTTACCAGTGGATCTCACTGATTGCCCAGTGAAATCTGACTGATTCAACCACTAAACATAGAAGTGGGGATAATTCACTGATTCAACCAGTGAATTCCTCTCATTGAACCAGTACATGTGTACATGCGTAGGTACATGTGTACTCACTGGTTGAACCAGTGGAAAACTTGGAAGTTCACCGATTTACCAGTAAACTTTCTACTCACTGGTTGAATCAGTGAAATTCCACTGATTTATTTGAAGAGAGTATACACGTTGTTTTTAATTGTCTCCAAGCTGGTTTGAAATTTAGACGACATAATATGCTCGGGCGATAAATGAGCGATTTGCTCTGACTAATTATAAAAAATATGTGAATTGACGTTCTCTGAAAAAAAAAAAAAAAAAAACTAACGAAGCTGATTTACCGCCTGAGCATAAGTCGTCTCAATTTCATACCAACTTAAAGACATTCAAAAACAACGTGTATGTACGTTTGCTCGATCGCCTCATACACGGCGCTTCAGGTTCCTTTTCCTGGACCGTACAGAACAGATCGGTATCATTTCGCAAAAAAATACTCGCAGAGAATTTCATAGATTTTATATTAAAGTCAGTCAATATTCAATTGCCTCCGAAAAGTGCAGAAGTTTCCAAAACTTGCGAGTTGATGTAATAAAATTGTAGACAAACCAAGAGAAACTTGGCGAAGAAATGCAAAGAATTTCAGTCGGAGTTAGCCCGTCAATATCTGATCAGCGTCGTGGATTTCGGGAGCCTCTCGTACAATTGTGTGAAACACTGGAGGGATTCAGAGAAATCCCGAGAAATTTGGGGGAGAAATTAAGAAAAATTCAGTCAGAGTTAGCCGGTACGTATCCGAATAACGTCAGAAATTTGCGGAGATTATTAGATAATTGTGTAAAACATTCGAGGGATTCAGAGAAATCCCGAGAAATTTGGCGGAGAAATTAAGGAAAATTCAGTCAGAGTTAACCGGTAAGTATCCCAATGACGTCAGAAATTTGTGGAGATTATTAGATAATTGTGTCAAATATTGGAGGGATTCAGAGAAATCCCGAGAAATTTGACGGAGAAATTAAGGAAAATTCAGTAAGAGTTAACCGGTAAGTATCCCAATGACGTCAGAAATTTGCGGAGATTATGAGATAATTGTGTAGAATACTGAAAAGAATCAGAGATATCCCGAGAAATTCGGCGGAGAAATGAGGAAAAATTCAGTCAGAGTTAGCCGGTCAGTATCCAAATAACGTCAGAAATTTGCGGAGATTATGAGATGATTGTGTAGAACATTAAAAAGAATCAGAAAAATCCCGAGAAATTCGGCGGAGAAATGAGGAAAAATTCAGTGAAAGTTAGCCGGTAAGTATCCAAATGACGTCAGTAATTTGCGGAGATTATGAGATAATTGTGTAGAACACTGAAAAGAATCAGAGAAATCCCGAGAAATTCGGCGGAGAAATGAGGAAAAATTCAGTCAAAGTTAGCCGATAAGTATCCAAATAACGTCAGAATTTTGCGGAGATTATAAGATAATTGTGTAGAAAATGTAAAAAAAATCAGAGAAATCCCGAGAAATCTGACGGAGAAAGGCAGAAAAATTCAAGGAATGTATTGCGGACTTTTTCATTGTAACAATTTTCTGAAATACTATGCATTTTCACTAAATTCTCCCGATTTCTCTTGATTTTGATGAATATTTTTGAGAATCTCTGAACGTGTGTGCAGAGTTTTGTAGAAAAATTTTGCGAAATTTTTCAGAGAAATATTTTCGCCAGGGTGTGTATACAGAGCGCTATATTCGGCTTGTAGAGTTTTCGAGATACGTTTGTTTTAGTCTGCACGACGAGTTACGTCTGTTTTCTTAGGACCCGTCGATATATATGAGTCAATCCACGTCAAGCAGGACGGATTTGGCCAAAAATATTCGTCGATGTTTCTGATTCTTTTGTGATTTTTTTCATATATTCTCTAGGTAAAATAAATGGATGGAACATTTTTTTGTTATTTTTTATCTACTCGAAGGGCTTAGAAGCTACAAGGGGTTGAATTTTTGAAAAAAAACACCAAAAATCGAAATCACGCTCTCCTTTAAACGTTAATATCTCCGGTTCCCTTTGTCGTAGAGACATCGTAAAAAACTCATTTTGAAGCTCTTGAATCGCACTTTCATTTTGTGAATTTTCAATTCATGTCATAAACAATTTTCTATTTGTTATAAGCAATTGTATTATATAAACGCGATTTTCGAGATGAATGCCCGCTTCGAATATTCTGAAAAAAAATACGAGCGTGTTCTTTGATTCATTCTCTACAAATACTGTAAATTTAAACATGGAACTCCGATGAAAACTATATTCAAAAAGCGATTGATCCGTGCGGGACGGCGCGTGCGTCTTTCTATACTTTTCTATACGTTTCGTTTTCTAAACGTATTTCTATACGTTTGCTTTATATGTGAGGGATATAGGGGGGCATATTATACGTTGAAATGCATCAAATCCCTTAATTTGCGGAATTATTCATTCCAGTTCAGGGGAATACTCGACTTAAAGTTACAACCCCTTTAAATTCAACCCCTTGTAGCTTCTAAGCCCTTCGAGTTGAGAAAAAAAAAAATGTTTCATGCATTCATTTCACCCAGAGAATATGTGAAACAAATTACGACCATTTTCAAGAACATGCGGTCAAAAAGGTGTCCCGCTTGACGTGGATTGACTCATATATGGGCAATTCCACCTCAAATCGGCCGAGATATGACCTCGTATTTTCTGAATTGACACAAACTTTTTCTTGGCAAAATCTACCTCAAAAAAGTAGACCCGTATTTTTTCGTTGGTCAAAAAAATTTTTTTACGCTAGTTATGAATTATCGCATTTTACTGTAAAAGTAGCGCGCGGGCGGCTTGAACAAATAATATCTCGGGTCCCCTTTACCGTAGAGAGATGTTCAAAAACGCGTTTTGAAGGCGATGAAAGACACTTTTCGATAAAAATTGTCAACTTTTCGAAAATATAATTTTGTTATTTTTATGAGCAATCAAAATGTTTATCGATTTTTTTTCGCAAACTTGGGCCGTTTTTAAAATTCTAAAAAAAATATCATGGCATTCCTTATTCAATGCTGAAGATGGAGAACTTTTTAAATTGATAGAGCGATTTTTCTAAAGATTTTTCTTACAATTATTTGTCCGGCGCTGCGTCAGGTTGCCGCGTGCGCGCCTCGCTACTACCGCGTCATCCCATGTATGGAAAGCCGCGCGTCACACCATTGGCCGAGCCCCGTACGACGCGGTAGTAGCAAGGCGTGCGCGCGGCAACCTGACGCAGCGCCGGGCAAATAATTGTAAAAAAAAATATTTAGAAAAATCGCTCCATCAATCTGAAAAATTCTCCATCTTCAGAATTGAATAAGGAATGCCATGATATTTTTTTTTAGAATTTTAAAAATGGCACAAGTTTGCGAAAAAAAATCGATAAACATTTTGATTGCCCATAAAAATAACAAAATTATATTTTTCGAAAATATTGTTGAATTAGAAAAAAGTTTCTATATCTATTTCCCACAGAATAACACGTGAATTTATTAAAGTACGAAAACCACAAAAAAAAACGGTCATGTTTAACATTATCTAGTGAGTGCGGCAATTTTTTTGGGAAATTGAACGGCGAAGCAAAATAAAGCCGGTTCTTTCGACTTTCGAATGGCACACGGGCCATTTGACGACAATTTTTTTTTATGAAGATGTTCAACTTTTTGTTTCGATCGAGATTTCGAAAAATGATCCCGAACTTATGTACGGTACTCTACGTATACCGAGGGGAAAACCTTTCGCAGCGGCCGGAGTCGGTATGACATACCGACATGGTTCATTTGCAATTTTCTCGAAAACTATTAGAGCTGTGCCAATTTTTCGAAGAGATATGAAAAGCTGAAAGTTCAAGCTTGTTTATATGTATTGTAACATTGCATGTTACGACAGGCTCCTCACCCCTTAAACGACCTTAGCGGAGTGTGTGAAAATGAGAAAATGAGTAGATGGACCCCGAGGTCTGACAGTAATTCCGAGAGGCGACCGTGACCGACCAAAGACTATCGAGCATGTCATTTATTCTTTTGTTTTGTTTTACGACTTTTCTCTATTATGTGGGAGAAGAGGCCCAGCCGACGGCTAAAACTACAATTGAGACCCGCCCAAACTAAAACGCACGACGTACGAATTGACTGTTGGGATCCGTGTTGACGAACGCCACGTAAAGCTCTGGAGGATAGTAGTGGCCAGGCTACATCCAGCTATCGAACGAGAGGACACGCGAGAGTGCCAAGGGCATTCTACAACGTGGGATATCGGTGGTGGAAGAAATTCCCGCCACCCAGAAGAGCCTGCAACCCGTGAGCCTTTGATATACCGAGCTCCAAACACCGTGGCGAACTTCGAATTGCGCGCGTAGCGGCAACAGGTCGCCATATTTAGGGATCCTACGATCGATTCGAAAATCGATATTTAGCCAAAAACACGAGGGCGCTGATGACCAGCGCCATGCGGTCTGGTCACTCTATGCTAGACTAGCGTGATTAACACTTGGGTGCCCGTTGTATACTGGCGTTTTGCTTAGTTCTTTTTCTTATCCGATTCCGTTTGACTTCGAGGACTGTATTTTTTTTGTGTCTCTGGATTGCTTTTGAACCCCGTGTGTGATCTTAGCGAGTGTGTGTGTGAGGGTGTGAGGCCACGATTTTTCTCCGAGATAGTCAGAAGAACATGGTTCTAGACTGGGAGGAAACCTCCTTCCTAAGATGGCTGTAAAGCGGTAAGCGTTAGCCATTCTTACCCATGCTAATTTGAATTCGGCAACGGCCGTCAGCCATATTGTCATTGAGCAGCCACGAGGCTAATTAACATTTTTGGAATCGAATTAAACCGATCTCCGAAGGGTAGACCGTCACCAGTGTTCCCATGTATTAAAGTTCATCGTTCCAGTCATTATTTTCTAGAGAAAAATCGAGTATTTTATAGTCTGTTAAGTTCGGGTTTGATATCTGTCGTACACGAGTGCGACAGAGATAGTCGTAGTCAGTCACTGTCGCTCTCTCTCCCGCCTGCGGGAAGAGACGCCGCTAGGTATTATTTAGATTTCAAGTCGTTGTTTTTTTCGGGTTCGAGATAATAAATCCAATTAAATAGTAGTCGCGTTATTCGCAGAGTTAGGTTAAGCTAGTTTTAGTAAACTCTTGTGAATATTAATTCTTTTGATTAATTTCATTTTTCTGTTCTTTATTAAGAGCCAAAGGCTCACCTATTGTAAATATTAGCCTGTTACCTAGTTGTAAGTCCTCCTCGTGGAGTCTAATTAGCGTTGTAGTTAAGATTTCGTCCCACGAGGACCTAGTTTGTCGAGTTATTAAATTTTTGCATGATTTTTTTGTTGTTATTGCTATCCCACGTGGAAGCTAGTAGTTTATTAGATATTGTAAAGCTCGTCAAACGCGGCCAGGTCGCTTATACACGACCCGCGGCCGTCATATATCCTAGGGGATTTATCCCTGATTGTTGAAAGTATTATTTCTATATTTTTTCTAATGTTTGTATTGAATAAATTCTATTCTTTTGTTATAAAATTTACACGCTCGAGTCGTTATTCAACGTCCCGCTAGTCCTTCATTTGATCCTGACCCATCTCCGCGGTACTGCAACTAGCCGACGCTTTACGTACCCGTAGATTATATTTTGTTTATATTTATGAACGTGGCGGTTATCCGCCTGGCGCCCAGCATTATTTTCAGGTAATTACGTTTGGCCAATTGTCGAGTGGATTGATCTCGGAGGCTGGCTATCCGGTCCAGATCCGAGGTCCAAGTACAATCCACGTCACAGTATTTAAAAGAAAAAAATCCATGTCATTGAATGATTTACTATCTAATAAACATTTCGGTTGTGATTTTTTTTTCGGGCGCCTTATACCTTCTCGTTTATCGAAAAATTTCGGCTGAAAATTCTGAAATGATTCAGAGAAGTAGTTTCAATTATTACCTTTCGAATGACACCAAGTTTTTCCAAATCGGATTATTAGTGTCATTGTTATAGACAAAATAAGTGCGATTGACTATCACGGTAACCGTTAGAGTAGTTCGCTTGGAATTTGTTCTGATTATTGCAGAAAGGAAAAAAAGGTTGAATGAATATTTGCAAACATTCTTTCAAACACTCGAAAATCACGTTTCCCAGAGTTAGAATGTAGAGCCCCGAACGCCGCAGAGGCCCCGCCCGCTAGGACAAACCGAGCGGTATTGGCCCCGTACATGGAGGGTTAATTTTTAAAGTTCGAGCAAGACGATCAAAACATCTGGAAAAACTCGCAGCTAAGCTTCGACCCATTGCGAAGCCTGTGAAGAAAAATCAGCAAAGGGTATTTTTTCGTTTTTGAAAAAAAAGTTGTTAAAGCTCGCGGCGTTTAGTATTCAGGCCTTGCGCGGCCTCAAACCGCCTCCTCGGTCCACCCAAGCGGTCTAGTCGGTCAACGTACCGCTCCCCCAAGGATATATCCACCGCAAAGCCGGGTTCGGCGAGCGCTATAGATAATATCGGCACAGAAATCATTTTTTCCACCATCGCTTCGGGCTGAAAACTTGGAGTTTCCAATTAAAAATTTTCTTGAATTTCTGTAACAGTATCGAAGTGGTCATACTAATAGTGAAAATTAATATTTTTCGTTCTAAACCAGATAAAAATGCTCGATGTGATGTTTAGAAATTTGTATAATATTCTTATATCAAACTGTGCGAAATCACTCAAAAAAATTGGTCCGATATATTGATGTTAATACCTCACATAATACAACGGAATAACAGAATAAGACAGATGACGGACATCTTTTAATTTTTACATTTTGGTAATTCTCGAGGAGTTGGAATTTTACGAGGGGAAAATAACTCGTCCAACTTAATTGACGTGCCGATGTTCGGTGAATTTATACAAATCAATCGAAATTAATGCGATCTTAAACACGAATTGAATGCATTATTTGAAATCGACATGAATTAATTCGCACTACATGAATTAATTCGAATTAAAAAGAACTCAGAAAAAATTAAATAGAATTAACGATATTAGATTGAATCAATTCAAATTAGGCGAAATCAACAAGAATTATTTAGATTTAATCTGAATCAATCGGAATTAACCTGGATTCGTGTCCGACTCACTTTCTTTTTTTTTTTTGCTTTTAGAATTACCCAAAGATTCAAGCCCAATTTAATTCGTACAAACATAAAATTCTGTGAATCATCGAGGAACTGATTTCAGTTATAGTGAGGTGATTTGAATTATAATGAATTAATTCGAATTACAAAATTTAAATTAGAATCAGAAATTGATGTGTCAATCCAGGTTTGAGTCATTTCCCCTTCAGAATTTTATGCCTCAGCACAGACCGATTGGTAAAAAACTCGTACAGATGTTGACGATTGAAAATTCATGTAAGATTTTCTTGAATCGATAAATCGAAAAAAGAAAGAAGAAGGAGAAGAAGGTTTTCTTTAAAAATGAGAATCTCTATCGCTGATAACGTTACAGAAAAACTGTTATCCTTGATTCACGCGGCGAGAATGATTACAAAAATTACATGCATTCTGAGAAAAAAAAACTTTCAATCAATTGTTCATGTCACTATTCATTCTTTGAAGTCTTTGGAAATTCTGAGATGGACACTCGAACAAACTGTAAAAACTGACGTGTCTTTTAACCCTAGACGGGGCAACTTGTTTTTTTCACCGTCTATCGGGCAACTGGGGTAGCGGAGTACCCCAAGCGTTTCCGAATGATTCACGCCTTTCTCGTTGCATTAAGATACGATTCTTGTACGTCATTTGCTTCGTTATTGAATCAGGAAGACGATCGTATGTATTCAAAGTCCTTTCCTTCAAGAGAAAGTCGAGAAAAACTTGTTGAAAGTAACGAAAAGTGCGGTCAAATGCTAAAAATGACTTTTCACCCGACTACGATAAAATGACCATATTCCATCCCTGTAACGCGGCGAGAAAGTAACCAATTTTTGATCAGGGGAAAGAAAAAGTCATTTTGCGGGTAAAAAAGTAAATTTGCGGGCAAAAAAGTATAATTTGCGGGTAAAAAAGTAAATTTGCGGATAAAAAAGTAGATTTGCTGGTGAAGAAGTAAAATTTTGCGGAAAGAAAGAAACTCCAAGTTTGACCGATTCTGAGTTCGATTGATTAAATTGCTGTATTTGACTAGTGGATGCAATATGGTAATTTTATCTAGTCGGGTGAAAAGTAATATATGCCACACGGGAGGTGCGTGATTTTCACCTCGTGCTCGTGCGAGCCTCGCTCATAAAAATAACAAAATTATATTTTTCGAAAAGTTAAAAATTCTTATTGAAAAGTGTATTTCTTAGCCTTTGAAACGCGTTTTTCAACAACTCTCTACGGTGAAGGGGACCCGAGATATTAATTGTCTAAGCCGCCCGCACGCTACTTTTACAGCGAAATGCGATAATTCATAATTACCGTCAAAAAGATTTTTTTGACCAACAAAAAAATACGGGTCCACTTTTTTGACGTAGATTTCACGTAAAAAAAGTTTGAGTCGATTCAAAAAATACGAGGTCTTTTGTCGGCCGATTTGAGGTGGAATTGCCCATAATCCAAATAATCTATTTGCTTATGAGGTTCGTAACGTTAATGCAACAAAATATTCATCAAAAAATTCTCAAATTCAAGGCTCGAACGTTTCAAATGTATCAAGAACGATGCATAATTCCTCAAATGGTGTGAAACATTTTAATTTCGCATATTTTACAATTCGAACAACATTTGAATCACAAAATATTGCATTTCTTCAACGAAAATTCTGTTACGTTAACGTTACGAACTTCAACCTCCTATTTGCTTTGGTTTTTGAACAATTTCTATAGATATATACAAAATTTTCAGTTAGGGTAAAAATGAAACGACTGTCGAAATATATATTTCACAGAACGGTGGTTTTGTTGAAAATTCTGAGGAAATTTCAAGTGTGGAGCAACGAAATCACAAATAACCTTTTTGGGCCAGAATGTCGGAAGGATAGCTGCATCCTCACTAATTTCTGCTTGACTTCGGTTATGAAATATGTTCGAGAAACTGCAAAAGGCTTCTGTAATTCCCACATTCCGAATTTCTTGGATTTCAATGGATAGTCATACACTGACTTCTTGTTTTTCCAGACTTTTCCTCGGATCACCATTGACCGAATCGATGTGCCTTCATTCCAAATTTTATCCAGTTGCATAACATTATCATCCTTCAACAAGACCATATTATTGGGCATTGCACACGATAAAAAAACGGAATGAAATTTCAACGAACGCACAATTGTAATACCATTTTCCGTGAAACTGTTACAAACTTTCGAAATCGGGGGAAAAGACGGTTGCTGATTTGGAATTGAATCTCACTCGTGATATCGCCGGCAGATTTGAGCTAAGGGTTTGTTTCGGGTTCGGAGTTTTTTTTTCAACGCTCCAAGAGCACTTTCAAATGGAAAGCAGTTGATTCTGCTCATGTTGCATCCCATATTTCGAGCGTCGTCAGCCACATGAACTAGATTGTGCATGTTCATGGGTACTGATGCTGGGCCGTACAGCAAAGGTAAAGCAAGTACGAATTTTGTCAATCATTTTTCAGCTATTGCGTTAGAAGGTATTGCAAGTTCGTCGCTACATAAAATCCTGAAGGCGACGTGCAATAACAGAAAGTGATTGTACAGATTTAATGGAAGAATCGACTTTAACACAATTGGACCGCAATATAGCAGAAAAAAGCGAAATTCTGTTGCTTTCCACTTTGAAACTTTCGAAATAGGTCGAGGCTTCCGTTGAACCTCACGACGGATTTGCCTCTGCAAGGATACTAATCTACGGTGAATTTCCGTTTTTTGGCTTGGACTAAGTCGTACTTTTTTTGATCTTACATTGAAAAAACCCTTATTCGTCCAATATACAATCAATTTTTTCAACAAACCGGAGATTCGGTGCATAACATCTAAAAGACATATTGAAACCATGTCTAGAGAAGGTTTTATAGCTAACAATGGTGAGGTGCCGGTGTGATGTTCTACATCGGTTTTTTTCCTAAATGACGCATCTGTACGCGGTTCATGATCGACTCCTGGGTACACTACACACGATCCTTTCCCCGTCCTTTCTGATTTACCACGAACAACATACCTCTCCCAGGCAGAATATCCCCCATGACATTTGCAGCATTTCAAATATGCTCGTGCTGGCGTATCCCGTACGGAAAAAACTACTGGATTTTCAGTAGTTACTACTGAAGCGGTGTACTTACTTAGTAGTAACTACCGAAGGTTTGTAGTTAATCAAGTAGTCACTCCTAGAGGTGAGAGGTGAGTTCAGTAAATAGCATACCCCTTAGTAGTAACTACTGCCAATAGTAACTACTGTGAGCAGCAGTACGAGTATTCACTACTGAATCTACTACAGCTTCAGTAGTTTACTCATATCCTACTTCTCGAGTCGAGTGGTGACTACTGCTAGTAGTAACTAATGTGAGCAGTAGTACGAGTATTAACTACTGAATCTACTATAGCTTCAGAAGTTGAATCATATCCTACTTCTCAAGTCGAGTGGCGACGACTGCTAGTAGTAACTACTGTGAGCAGTAGTACGAGTATTCACCGCTGAATCTACAACAGCTTCGGTAGTTGCCCTGCTGTAAGTGAATGGATAGAATCTTTATCCACTTGAATCACTTTGAATCTTTTGGATAGAAAGGGATAAAGAGAATGAATCCCACCCTATCAACAGTCTATCTTCACGAATCTCTTGCTATCTTCTGTTAGATCCAAATTCGAGACAATCCTTTTTAATCTTCAATTTTCTATCCAATCCTATCCACATTCTATCGACGTCAATCTTTTTCTATCCGATTTGAATTTAAAATGAAGCCTATCTTTTTCAATCCCCGATTTCCTATCTAATCCTATCCATTGTCTTTCTGCGTGAATCTTCTTCTATCTAATTCAAATTTGAAATGAAGCCTATCCTTCCGAATCTCTTATTTCCTATCTAATCCTATCCACCGTCTATCTACATGCATCTGTTTCTATCCAATTTGAATTTGAAATGGCGCCTATCCTTTTCGATCCCCGATTTCCTAGCTATTCCTATCCACCGTTCATCTACGTGAATCTTCTTCTATCCAATTTGAATCTGAAATAAAGCCTATCTGTCTGAATCTCTTATGTCCTATGTAATTCTATCCACATATTATCGACGTGAATCTTTTTCTATCCGATTTCGATCCAAAATCAAGCCTATTCTTGTTGATCCCCGATTTCCTATCTAATCCTATCCACCGTATATCTTCGTTAATCTTCGTCTATCCCATTTGAATTGAAAATGAAGACAATCCTTCTAAATCTCTTATTTCCTATCCACTCCTATCCATATCCTATCTACCTCAATACCTTAGGATGCCTGTACAAACTCAAAGTCTCGCCTATCTTTGTGTATCCCTGATTTCCTATCCATTCCTATCCACAGCCCATCCACCTGAATACTTTTCGATGCCTGTTCAAAATCAAAGTCCCGCCTAACTTTGTGTATCCCTGATTTCCCATCTACTCCCATCCACAGCCTATCTATCGGAACATCTTTCGATGCGCGTCGAAATTCAAAATCGTAGCTATCCGTTTGCATCCCCAATTTCATATCGAACCCTATCTACGGCGAGATCTACGATGAGTCCATATAAATCCCTTCTAGTATCAGATGGATTTCAAAGTACAGCGTATCCCTTTCAATCTCCCCCTGCCTATATCCAACACTATACTTTTCCACTACTATATCTACCGTCATTCACCTGCATTTATTCTCTATTTTGTTGAATTGGACTGGAATAAATAATTAAGGTTCATCAGGCTCTAATATCGTCCACAATTCTCTGTTCAATATAAATGTTGATTCGTTTTTGTTTGTAGTTTTATCCATAAATGATCATCGATGTTGAATGACTGCGTACGTTAATTTTTCGATATAACGATCCTTTGATTGCTCGATATGTACGTAATAATCGGAATATCTCTAATATGCCTACAGTAGTATGTTAACACGTGTATAAAATTGTATCTGCACTACACATATATAATAAAGGTGCTCAGTCGGAGACGGTCAATGTTCATTTTTTAAAATGTTTTATTCGTGATGTTTCGGCTAGCAGGCGGCCAGCCATCCTCAGACAGACAGAAGCACCTTTATTACACATCACGGTCACGAAATAGCATCAATATACATATATACACTAGGGTGTGTCAGAAAAAAAAAATTTTTTTTGCTACTTTCTGAACGGATAGTTCTCGTCAAGACAGAGAGATTCCCCGCTAGAAAATGTCCCATGTCAAGGCTAAGTGGTTCCGAAACTTTTTTTTAGTTTTCCATTTTCCATAAGAATTGGAATCTTCCATAGGAAAATGGAAAACTGAAAAAAATTTCGGAACCACTTAGCCTTGACATAGGACATTTTCCAGCGGGGAATCTCTTTGTCTTGACGAGAACTATCCGTTCAGAAGGTAGCAAAAAAAATATTTTTTTTCTGACACACCCTAATATACACTGCATGTATTCAACCTCGTTCATCAATAAATTATTATCTTCACAGTTATATGACTGACCTTGAATCAAATCTGAGAGAAATAATAGGGTTATTACATACAGTGAGTTTTCGTGGACACCGAACGCTTCGGGCGTGCCAACCTGAAACTCGCTCGGGCTAATCATATGCAAGCGATCAGGTTGGCTTACCCGAAGCGTTCGGTGTCCACGAAAACTCACTGTATATCTCCAAATAAACAGCAATACATTGAAGGTATCATGAATGTCAGAAAATCAATTAATTAAAGTACTTGTGACGTGGTGTAACAAATTTTTATCCTACTTGTTGGAAATTTTTAGTCTTATATATTTGTTTAATATTAACTTCATCCGTATTGGTGTATACTCGCATTCATACCACACAATACAATTGTCCACAAAAACGCAAATAGCGAGATTCAAAATAATTGTACGACGTCTTCCTTTTGACCCATCAAAAATTATATGCTGATGGGAAAGCTTTCTTTGATTCATAGTAATAATGTATACATGTGAGCTCGTTTCAAATCACGAACTCATCGCCGCGCGGCTCTTGTCGGTGTAACATAATATTACGTTATAGTCTGTGCAGTATACTTATATTTGATTTATTGGATTTCAAAAGTGTTAGGCAATCTGGCCACATACGTACAATTGTTAGCATTTATATAAACCACATTTCGGTGAATCGATTGAATGGGTACCGTTTTGACTATATTTTTGGGAATTTCCGTCTTGATGTGATTAACACCAAGCGGCTAGTCGGGAAGCACCATTAATAAGCCTATCTCCACATACGTTTCATTATTTTTTCATCTGAAGATCTCAATATGACCGATCTCCTTGGATACTAATTGCACTCCAGTGTCGTTAGTTTTCACAGCACGCAAATATTTTGTGCTATGAAATACTGATGACTTGTATATGCATCGGTTGAACAACTGCGCGCCGTCATCAGTTACTCCAAGAGGTCCAAGAAGCACAATTTCGCGACTTGTTTTGACAACGTTTTTACAGTTCGGATGAGCAAACAGATCTTTGCAAAAATGTAAGCAGGTATCGGATGACGCGAGTTTTCTGCAAGTGAAATTAAACGTTAGCCTTTGTAATGTTCGCTTTGCAATTTGGTCATACAACCCTTTTGGGCCAGTCAACGCACGTTTTAAATAAAAAATTGCACTCACTTCGACCGCGTGAAAACTATATTTATTTTTACCAACTTTTCACTATACATATAGTAATTTCATTCGCAATGTAGGATCTGGTAAGCTATGGGATTGAATGCGATCCAGATATAAGTATATACGGTGTTAGACTCAGATATGGATAGTAGTATATATACAAAAATTTAGAGCTGACTAAATATCAATTGGCATTAAAAGTGATTCGCATGGATAGACCGAGGATAAGACTGGATAAGTAAACGGGGATAGGAACGGATAGACCCGACTTTGAATGTTGAGCAACATTAAAAGTGATTCGCAAGAATTGACCGAGGATAAGACTGGATAAGAAAACGGGGATAGGAACGGACAAACCCGACTTTGGATGTAAAGTAACACTGAAAGAGATTCCCATGGATAGACCGTGGATAAGACTGGATGAGAAAACGGGGATAGGAACGGATAGACCCGACTTTCAATGTTGAGCAACATCAAAAGTGATTCGCAAGGATAGACCGAGGATAAGACTGGATAAGGAAACGGGGATAGGAACGGATAGACCCGACTTTGCATGTAAAGTAACTCTGAAAGAGATTCCCATGGATAGACCGTGGATAAGAGCCCGGGTAACAATTTTAAGTGGCAGCCATACGGCCACTTTATAGCCAACTGACCTGCCAATAAGGCCGCCATGTGGGCTTTATCATGGCTAGTACCTGGCTAGTACCTGGCAACGACGACCAAACTATGTCGCTCCTACATGGCAGCTAGCTGGTTAGACAGCATAGCTTACTTATGGTTACGACCTGGCAGCGACATGGCGGGGCTTCCTTGCTGCCATGTGGATGCTAACTAGTTGCCAGGTAACAATCCGATATGGCAACCATATGGCCGCTATGTGGCCAGCCTACCTAACCATTGATAAATGTAGCGGCTTATGTGGGCCGTAGTCGGTTTCATATTGGCTTGTACCTGGCAACGACGACCAAACTATGTCGCTCCTACATGGCAGCTAGCTGGTTAGACAGCATAGCTTACTTATGGTTACGACCTGGCAGCGACATGGCGTTTTTCTAAACGAATTTGCAATGCTTGTTCATCTACATGTAGAAATTTATAAAATGCGAACGTGCAATTTCATTTTTGTTTTTTAGCCGAGAGAACTAGATAGACGTGTTTGGTAAGTTCTCGACTGTAATTTTCACACACCCCTCAGGTTGAAAAGTAGACTCCTCGCGAGTGGTAACTACTCATCAGTAGTTACTACCCACTAGTAGTCGCCAGTATTCGCGAATTTACAGTCTGAGAACTACTCAAAAACAGCAGTGGTAATCAGTAGTATCCCTGTAGTTATTTCAGTAGTTCCCCAATAGTTTTTCCAGTGGTTTTTGAGTAGTCTTCTAGTAGTTTTTTCCATACGGGATCTGCTGCAAAGCATTTAAGTTTTACTTCGTACGCTTTGCCAGAAATAATCACTCCATTTTGTTGTAAATCATTAGTTTCTTGTATGAACTGCCGCAAATAAGCGTCAATATTTTTTGGTTTGCTCATACCAAAATATATTGCAACCGGAAAGGAACTATAAATATCTGGGATGAAATGGGGTTTGCACAATAAAGGCCAGAAACATTTTCCAGATGACTCGGATATTCGCAGTCCATCAACATTGAAAATCAATTCAATTAAACCCTCGTGAATTTGAGGATTTATGCATCGCTGAAGTCCTTTTTCGATCCTAAAATAAGCGAACTGTCCGCAAGTGTACCCTATTTCAGCATCTTCCATTTCCGATATGCAATATGAAGCTACAGAGTCTGAATATGAGAACGTCTTTGATGACTTTGGCAAGCCGGGGATCAATTTTTTCCGCAAAATCTTGAGTAATTTATCCAAATGTATTTGGGGAATGTTCGATTCTATTGCCCAATGCCGTAGTTCTTCTGTAACATCTTCTGTTGTACATTCTGATTCAATGGAGCCATCTGAAAGTGTAGCTGGATTCGGAAGATCTAGCTGTACTTCCTGTGTCACGATCTCTGCCTCCTGATTTATATCATCGATATCAGATCCATTCTTAAGGGGACCAGTACAGCTTGGTTTAAGATATTTCAAGTACTCCAGAATCACTTTATTTGTCAACCAAAGTTTATTTTACATCAAAAAGAATATTTCTGCAAAAAACTGTGTCGTAAGGTTTCAGGCACACCGTTGATCCAATCCAGTGTTTCGACGTCTCAACTTCTTCAGACAGGAATTCCACATCTTATGAACGCGGGGATCTGAAAAGAAAAACACATGTGAAAACTTACAGTCATTTATCTAAAATTTCCAAAATTTGAGCCACTAATTTGCAAATAACTTGGCCAAAATAGACACATTCAAAAATTCCCTCGTTCATATCATGAGGATTTGTCGCCCGAACAAAATGAGCCGTCAAAGACCCCAATCGGAGCAACGGTGCTCCTAAAACCTTACGACACAGCTCCAAAAACATAGTTCTGAGATAAACGAGTTTGAAGCTTTTGCAGAAAAATTGGTATATACTCCTCCGGAGGCTCATACATTAAAAAGTTTGTTGTACCATAGTTGAATGAAATTTTTTTTTTTTCAATTTTCAATTTTCAAAAAGAATTTTTTTTTTTATTGGAAATTTAATTTTTCCTTTTTCTTTTCTGCAAACTACTTTCTCAGAACGTTTTTTTCCCATGTATTTTTTTGTTCCATACTGTAACTTATTGCATATGTTTCACCAGCTGAAGGCTGGTGAAATTATGCTAGTTCGCGTGAGTTCTTTGTCACGGGTTATGATATTTGGAGCTCCCCTGGGAAAAGTTGAAAAAACCCTTAATTTACCCTAATGCAGACTCGGATAGATTTTTCACTACCAGAGCTGCTTCCCTCGGATCTGGGATATGTCAAATTCCCCAGACAGCGATAGGTGCTATAGAGCTACCGTGCTGTTGAATTTGACTCACCGATACCGTTTTAATCAGATCTGGGATATGTCTCACTCACCAGACGAAGGTAGGTGCTATAGAGCTACCGTTGCTGGTGAGATCAACGCACCGATACTGATATCTAACTAATGATTTTAAGTTGACTGAAAATTAAAGAAATTATTAAAAGAAAACAATTTATAAGAAAATAGAAACAAAGATCAGGTTCCTGATTAAACTTGATGATCCTTGGATCATCTGGATTTTATTTAACAAAAAATAATGTTCTAATAGAACCTTGTTTTAACAAAAATCATAATACAAAAAAAAATAATAGAAATGAAAATGTTAACATAAAATAAAAATGTGAATTTTCGAATCTTTGAAACCTAACCTAACTTATTTCTATCGCGCGCTGGCACTATGTGCCGGACTTTGTGATTTGTTTGCTTTATTGTGAATTATTGAATTTTGATAGTGCCGCTTTGGCTAAACTATTTGATTTATTGAGTCTACTGGAAGGTATAATTCCCGCTTTGGGAATTTTCCAAAAAAGAAATTATTAAATTTTTACTTGTGGCCGCTTTGGCTCTTGCTATGATAAATGAGTGTATGAGAAGCTAAATGGATAGGCGAGACGGTAGGCCGCTATGGCACGAATCCGCTGCCGAGCAGTGTGACGGTCGCCTTTTATATTTGTGATGACGTCACATACTCTGCGTGAGTTAGCTTACTTGCTATTGCGCCGCTCTATACAGTGACATGTCGGCGTATGAGTGTATTGCCTATGGCTTATACTAAGGATACGTTACATTGCCCTCTTTTTATCAACGGGTGTTCGGTTGTGAGCTTCTTCTGTGATGCACCGGCAAGTAAGTTGATAAAACCTTTAGATCTTGTGCAGGTTGCGCCTTATCTTCTTTTTATAGTTGTCACATCCGAGTATTAAATTTGTCATGTCCGAGAATTTTTCTGTTACGTCCGAGGTTTTTTGGTTATGTCATGTCCGAGTTTTCTTTTTCTTCTAGTCCCTATCCATGGCCAAAGGATCATCGATATCGAATTCCCCCATGAAATCCGGTAGCTCGTCCTCCAAAGATAACAAAATAGGCACAGGAATGTCGAGGAAAAGATCCGAAATCAAATCATCTGGACCCAGGATCGGCAAGTCGAAGTCACTGGCATAGGACTGCGGTGATGGTATATGCAGTCGGGCTCCGAGATCTTCATCTGCTGCTTCGGTCTCGACCCTTGGTACCCCGAAATTGACATTGGCTGGAGGTAGATGTTTTACCTCGGCGTCCAGATCGATAGCAGCCAATGCTATTGGTCCAAACGTCCTGAACATCTCGACTTTATGTTTGTGTGCAGCCTTTTCCTCCTCCGTCCTCTCCTTCATATCGATCCTTGCCAATTTCCATGTAATGTTGTTTGGGTTTTCCTCGTGTAACTTTTCCTTCTTCTTCTTTACCTCTTCCTGCCTTCCTTCTTCTCGTGTTGTTTTAATAGCTGGGGTACTCCCCTTAGCTACCTTCTTCGATTTTTCTTTTTTTGTTTGCGTTCCCCTTCCGGTTCTATGTATCCCATTTCCATTAATAAAATGTCCGGATGGACTTAGCGTTTTATATAAATTATTATTAGCGTCGTAACAATCTATGTCTCCCTCCACTACTTGTATACTCTTCTCTGGCATCGTTGAATAGCCGTATTTGGAGAAATCCATTTCGAGTACTGTACTCGAATTCTAATTTCGTCATGATTTATACATTCCTGGTAATCCTCTTTAGCGGATTATCTCAATACTTTTATTCTTATTTCTAGTCTAAATTCCGGCTAATCACAAGGTATTTTCAATAGTTGATTCAAATTGATTCTAAATATAGTTTCATCATATTTACATGGAAGCGTCCCCTCTCTAATCCTGTCTTTATATTCTCTAGGATGTATGTAGCCTTTCCTATTTGTTGGCTTATAATATAGGGTCCTTCATATAATGGAAAGAATTTAGCCATCTTTTTATTACCACTGTCCGACACATTAAGTGCTCTTATTAAAACCTTATCACCTACCTTAAATCTAGATAATTTGTGGCTAGAATTAAACCTATCGGCTCTTCTTTTACCGTTTTTCTCTATATTCTTTTCCACTAAGTGGAGTTTGACATCATATGGAATATCTTTAATTTTTGGATTAATCCAATCTGCCCAAAATCTGGTTGGTCTACTTTTTAATTGGATCTCGCAAGGAGCGAATCCAGTACCATCATGGCACACTTCATTTATACAAGTTTCAATAACTCTAATCCAGTTAATCCACTGTGTATGATTGTCTGTCAGGAAGGTACGAAAAAATCTACCAATTTCCCTATTTACTCGTTCGACAATATTTCCTTGAGGATGTCTGTTTGACGAGAAAATTAATATAATGTTTTCATCTTTTAGTTTATTTATCCATTGGGATGAAGTGAATTGTGTGCCATGATCGCACTGGATTCGCTTCGGCTTCCCTAATTCTGGAATATAATCCCTGAAAATGCAAGTAATCGTGGACTGCGCGTTCGCCGACCTCAAAGGATACAGCTTGACGTATTTGCTAAATGCATCGATCGTTACCAGGAGCCATTTATAGTTACCTTTACTGGATGGTAGTGGTCCTAAAAAATCTATGGACACCAGATCCCCTACTCCTTTCGGAACTATGTTTTGCATTGCTGCATATGAATAACGGTTTGGCACTTTACATCGTTGACACTTGTCGCATTTCGCAATTATTTGTCGCACTCTTTTTGCTAATTTTGGATAATAAAAACCCTCTCTAAGTAGTTTATGACATTTTGATGCACCTACGTGGCCGTATGCCTCGTGACACTCGTCTATAAGATCTTTGAGCAAACCCTCGGGTATGTAAGCTTTATAATCGCCCTCTGGATTTTTATGATATAAAATGTTATTCTCTACGATGAGGTTTTTATTTCTATTTAAACTTTCTGGTTGCATTAACTCGCAAACCCTTTTATCCTGCTTTTGAAATTTCCAAAAGACTTTTAAATTTTCTTTTAAATCATTTTTTATTTCTTTTGCTAATGCTGCTACGCTAAATTCTACAATTTCAGATGCTACTTCATTTATTTCAGGTGGGTTTCTGCTAAGGATGTCGGCAACTATATTTTCCGTTCCTTTGATATGCTCAATTTCAAAATTGTATGCTTGGATAAACAGAGCCCATCGAGCTAGCCTGGAGCTTATAAGTTTACATGAAAACAAAAAGGTTAAAGCATGATGATCTGTGCGTACTGTTAGTTTTGCACCAATGATAAATGATCTGAATTTTCCTAAAGCAAAAACTATAGCCATTAACTCTTTCTCGCTTGTAAAATAATTAAGCTCTGCGCCTTTCATGGTTCTGCTTGCCAATCCCACAATTTGTTTCTCGTTCTCGTCAGACACCTGATATAAAACTGCGCCTACTGCAAAATTGCTAGCATCGCATTCTAAATAGTAACGTTTGCTTGGATCGGGGTGATGCAATATCATTTTTTCACAAAAAATGTCCTTAATTAGGTTAAACTGTCTGTTCATTTCCTCGGTCCAATCCCACTTGGCACCTTTTCTTATCAAAGCTAATAGTGGAAACGTTGCGTCTGAGTAGTCTTTTGTAAATTTATTATAATAATTTGTGAGGCCTAAAAATCCTTTTAACTGTTTTACGTTTTTCGGCGTTGGAAAATGTTTAATCGCCTCGATTTTCTCTGGTTGAGGTCTAATACCTGTCTTTGTTATTTTATGACCTAAAAAGTCTACTTCTTCTCGAAAGAATTTCGATTTTTTAAAGTTTATTGTCATGTTATATTTCCTAAAAGTCTCGAATAAAACTTTCAGGTGGGCCAAGTGAGATTGGACAGAGTCAGAACAGCACAGGATGTCGTCTACGAAATTTATCGTAAACTGCTCTGTATTTTTTAAAACTAAATCTAATGCTCTGACTAGGCTCGCCAAACTCGTATTTAACCCATATGGTGTGACAGTAAAATGGTACGTTTTGCCCTCATGCATAAATGCAGTGTATTTTCGTGAATCGCGATGGAGTGGAATTTGCCAGAAACTAGCAGTCAGGTCGAGACTTGACATGTAGGTATTGTTATTACACCTCTGAAATAAGACCTCTGTTGATTGAGCACAATCATGGTCAGGTATTATTAGCTTATTTATGAAACGTGCATCGAGCATCAATCGGATTTCTCCAGATTTTTTTTCCACGACTACTAAAGGATTAACGTATTCGCTATAAGATCTTTCAATTACGCCAATTTTTAGCATTTTTTCTATTTCGAGACTTACCTTCTCCCTATGGATCATTGGGATCGGGTAAGATCGTCTGACAAAAGGCCTATCTTCATAGATTTTTATCTTATGCTCATAAATTGATACTCGACCGGGTATTTTACTAAAAATGTCGTTATATTCGTTTAATAGGTCGGAAAAAATCTCTATTTCAGCTTTATTTAATACCTGACATTCAGTGAGTTTCTCTTCAACTTCATCACTGGTCAAATTATATTGTGTCATGTCGTCTTCCTGGTTTGCTATTTCGTCTTCTACAAAATGAATATTAGCTATCTGATTAGTTTGCAATATATCGGTTTTATATAACTCCACCGAGCAGTACCCTGGTGATAATTCTAATCTTAGCCTCTCTGTTCTTAAATCAAGATCGGCTTTCCATTTATGGAGTGTGTCTATCCCGATAATAACTTCCCTCCTTAGACCGCTAATAATGAGGAAATTAATTCTATCAAACAATTCATTTACTTTAACTTTGGCAAATATTTGTTCCTTTATTTTCGTTGGCTTGCCCCCTATTACTCCAAAAATCTGAGTATTTACGACAGGTAGCCGCTCACATTTTGAAAGAGAAATTTTATTTCGATCATAAAAATCTTGTGAAATACAACTTATTTGGCTGTCTGTATCTATAAGAGCTTGCACTGTAATATTTTCAATAATTAAACGAATCTCTGGACATTGTTTGTTAACCTTTTCTACCTCCTCATCCTCAGCTAATAAATAATTTGCTGGGTCTTCGAATAAATTATCATCTTGAATTGACTTTTTTGAATTTACCGCGGAGATAACTAGATCACGCTGTGTCGGAACTGTAATATCCAGTTTCGGCACAGCGCCATCTAGTTTTCCGGACTTGATTCTAATATCGTATCGATTTCTGTTTCATCGATCTGACTTTCCGTGATACCTTGGACTTTAGCACTTGTCCAATTTTCTGACCTGTTGTGGACATAATCGCTTTGTCCAGGTCGACGTTGCGTATCAGGTTTGTCTAACGAGTCGCGATTCTGGAATGGCTTTGATCCCTGGTTATTATTTGTTCGCCATGAAAGAGGTTTGTTTTTCTCTTCGTAAACTCGGCTAGTCGATGGACCCTGTTTATTAAACATTAATTGATTTGCTGATCTACGTGAGGCGTTAGATCGGCCCCCTGTCTGCATTTCATCTAAAAATGTAAGAAGTGCATCTATTTCCGAGATATTTCGGCATCTAGCAGCCTCAACCACGTGCTCATCAAAATGTCTAATAAGTGATCGTACTATTTCTTCCTCAGGCACTCGAGGATTTAATCCTGCGGCAGCAGCGAATTTACGGTTGGCATATTCCGACCAAGTGATTTTAGAGTCTACGATGTAAAAGCCAAACTCTAAATCTTTTCTAATTTCTCTTTGGATTTCGACACCCCAGAACCTAGCAGTGAATTTTGACTTAAATGCATCCCAGTCATTTATGACGTCGCGACGCGCAGTCCACCAGTCCTTGGCATCTCCGGTGAGACTTTGACCTAACAATTGAAGTCTTAAATCCTCATCGGCTCCTAAAAATGTGAAATATTCTTCGATTTCTCTAATGTACACCATGGGTTTTTCCCAGGCTTTTCCCGAATATGTGGGTAATTTTAATTGCTTTGTAATAAATCTAAGTGGATCTTGACTACTACTACCAATGGGACCTGTCACCCTAGTTTTTAATCTTTTTAAGTCTGCGTCTAATCCTATTTTCAGACTTTCGTGTTTATGATTTATATCTTTTATCTTTTCATTTATGATTCGATCTCTCTCTCTAATTTTACTATTTAAGACTTCGAGATCACTATCATGTTCTGTTCTTATAGTTGATTCTACTCTACTTATTTTATCGTTGCAATTACTAAAATCAGTGTCCCATTTATCTAATACTATATTGACTTTGGTTTCCATGTCGTCAATTCTCCTTTTGCTTTTAGCAGTAGTCTCGTCTAATTTCTTACTGATTTTATTTTCAAATACTACCTGCGCTTCAATGTTAGTCATATGAAAATTGTTAATTGTTCTCTCCATTTGAGCAAATCTATTTTCCATTTTCTTTTCCATCCGCTCATTGGTCTTTTCTAAAGAAAGCAAAGTAGCTGCTATTGCTGCTAAAGACTCATTGTGATCACGGCTTGGACTCTCAACGTGACTCAATATGCTGTTATTTGCCGTAGAAGTCTCTGACTCATGGAAACCAGTGTCTCTATTCGTTGGTCCGGGCTGACCTACAATTTTATCGCCCTGTTTATCAGGAACCTGATCCTTTCTTTCCATTTTCCTATATTCTTGATGCTTTGTATGAAATGAATGAAGCTAAGAAATGATTTTAAGGGAATTTGACTTTGTAGTCCTGAAATTGCCCCAAAACAAGTGAATTTAAGTTTAACAATGAATCTACTATGAATTTATGAAATTAAATGAATTTAATTTTATTTGAGGAGCCCCACGTTGGGCGCCAAATGTAACTTATTGCATATGTTTCACCAGCTGAAGGCTGGTGAAATTATGCTAGTTCGCGTGAGTTCTTTGTCACGGGTTATGATATTTGGAGCTCCCCTGGGAAAAGTTGAAAAAACCCTTAATTTACCCTAATGCAGACTCGGATAGATTTTTCAATACCAGAGCTGCTTCCCTCGGATCTGGGATATGTCAAATTCCCCAGACAGCGATAGGTGCTATAGAGCTACCGTGCTGTTGAATTTGACTCACCGATACCGTTTTAATCAGATCTGGGATATGTCTCACTCACCAGACGAAGGTAGGTGCTATAGAGCTACCGTTGCTGGTGAGATCAACGCACCGATACTGATATCTAACTAATGATTTTAAGTTGACTGAAAATTAAAGAAATTATTAAAAGAAAACAATTTATAAGAAAATAGAAACAAAGATCAGGTTCCTGATTAAACTTGATGATCCTTGGATCATCTGGATTTTATTTAACAAAAAATAATGTTCTAATAAAACCTTGTTTTAACAAAAATCATAATACAAAAAAAAATAATAGAAATGAAAATGTTAACATAAAATAAAAATGTGAATTTTCGAATCTTTGAAACCTAACCTAACTTATTTCTATCGCGCGCTGGCACTATGTGCCGGACTTTGTGATTTGTTTGCTTTATTGTGAATTATTGAATTTTGATAGTGCCGCTTTGGCTAAACTATTTGATTTATTGAGTCTACTGGAAGGTATAATTCCCGCTTTGGGAATTATCCAAAAAAGAAATTATTAAATTTTTACTTGTGGCCGCTTTGGCTCTTGCTATGATAAATGAGTGTATGAGAAGCTAAATGGATAGGCGAGACGGTAGGCCGCTATGGCACGAATCCGCTGCCGAGCAGTGTGACGGTCGCCTTTTATATTTGTGATGACGTCACATACTCTGCGTGAGTTAGCTTACTTGCTATTGCGCCGCTCTATACAGTGACATGTCGGCGTATGCGTGTATTGCCTATGGCTTATACTAAGGATACGTTACAATACATGCTTCTTTCTCTTACTCACTTCTTTAAAAAGCTCCAGCAGCATATGAGGGCCCTGCTGCATCCTCCGCAGACTCATTGCCTTGCCCAATACAACGCATCGCTAGTATGGATCGCCTATTGATTTCATACGCGCTTCGTGTATCATCAATCATAGGGCTACTTTTGAAGATTTTTAGCTGGACACAATTTTCACAAGAGATACCGTATGTTCCACCCAGTCCTCTCAAGCTAACTTCAGTCATAACTATCGACCCACCACATGTCTTGCAAGATAAATGCTCCCGCAGAGCACGGAATAGTGTTTCACGTGAAACAGCCTATAGCCAGCAGAATCGCTAGCCTCGTAGTCGCCACTGATTTTTCTATCCGAAGCTGTTGAAACATGAGTGCTCTGTCCATCAGCCGCTGTTTGCTTCTGCGGAAATGTTTTCGCCCTCTTCTTTGACCGGCCAATGCATCCTTTTGTGCCAACACCAGAACTCCTCTCTCTTCTTTTCATATTGAATATATTGGATATATTTTATATATTTCCTTTCTGTTTTATCAAAAAATCTGTGAACAAAAAGCAAAAAAACTTCGACCGCACACACAGTTCGGCAGAAGCTTAGTGTAGATATTACTATTTTGATTGAATACTTACTTTTAGGTTATAGTTTTCGAAGCACCAAGTCACAACACCCGTACAACGATTACGCGCTATAGATATTAGGTAAATTTATAATTATTTAGTACTGAAAAGTACTGTTTTCATTTATTTATTTCAATTCTGAAACACTGGAAATCGAGCAGACGCTCACGCAACCTTAAAAAGTATTGCACAAGTAATGGCGATCATACACCATGTGATCAATATCGAAATCGAGCGCCAGCGCCACTTGCGCCAAATCGCGATAGCCAAATAACGAACTTTTGACCGTAACTTCTCAACCGTGACGATTTCGTAAAACTCGATTTTTTCACAGACGTAGAAGATCTTTAGGTAACATAAACTGCAAAAAACGAAAAACCAATTTTTTCGAAAATTCAAGCTGTACTGGTCCCCTTAATGTGTTCGGCATCCTGATGTAGGTGCATCGTCATTTCCTGCTGACCATCATTGTCGTCAATGATATCAATATCTTCTATAGCATCTGCATTTTTTGAAATAACTGAAATGATAAGTCATTATTACATAATTTGGTAACTTATATGGGCGTTTCTAGCGAAAATGTCATTTTTTTCCTCAAAAAAGTGCTGTTCAAAATTTTGAGGCACATCATTCAATTTTTTTTGGTAGTCTACTTGAATGTTGATAAGTGTATTTCATAGGTTGGCTCATTCTATTTCGCTTCCGCACGCGGTACAGATTAAAAAAAAAACATCATTCAGAACGGATAAAAAAAAAACAAAAAGCGCAACACGTAGATCACGAAAACTACGAAGCGGAATACCCGGTGAGATATTTTTTTCGTGAAATCATCACTTTCAGAGAGATAATAAAAAAAAAATCGAATTTCCAATAGTAAAAACGCGTGTGAATATCTCAAATTTTGAGGCACACTGTTGAAATTTTTTTTATACGACATTTTTATGGTAACTCATTCAAATAAAAACTGCAGTATTTTCCTTGCTCTTGCGCACGATGAGTAGAAATACGAGCATGTCGGTCGTGACATTATCGGTCGTGACATTTTTGCGCTAATACAGCAATAAAAAGTGTGCGCAGTTCAAAAATGACTCGTAATGATTTCGTACTTCTTGTGAACTCGGTTTCAATTGAGTCACTCATAAATTTTCCGGTGTGCCTGTTGGAGGAATAGAAATCAATGCTCTTTTGGTCGTGATATTTTCCGAGAAATATTTATTTTCACGAACTTTATGACTGTATCACTCGTCAAATATTTTTGGCACATCGATACCCTTCATGCACAGTATTTTTAACGCCAAACTGAAATAATGTAGACTATGATAAAGAACTTATTGCATTGCGCACAACTGTGGCATACGATTATGTCGGTCGTGACAAGTATATCCCAAAAGCTCGAGACACACGTTCCATCGTTTATTTTGAGGGTGAAAGACTTGGCACATCATTAGATCGAATGATTCCACATTCTGTATGGTTAGCTGAGGCCACCTGAATTTCATGCGGTTTTTCTGAAGCTTCGCACAAGTTCCGCAAACAGCAGAGGCAATAAAACTGTGCGTCGGGACATATGTTGCTCAGAAACACTTCGCGTCTTTCCAAGAGACGCTGTAATGTGAGGTAGCTAGAAATCATTATGAAAAGTTGTCTTCACCCACGTGGCTAAATTTGATCGCCGCGTGTGAATTTTGTACGTATCGGTGTATGGAAATAGTTAAGGTAGTTGTTTCGAGATAGTCACGTTCAAAAGTATAGCTCATCGAATTAAAAGTAAAATATAGCTAAAGCGTTAGTCGAAGACCGCCCATTATAAAACTTTTCCAAAAGTGTTGTAACGTGGCAGATTTTACATCTGTCACTGACCGCGCCTCCACTCGCAAACGTGAGTGACCATGCCGCTGCCGTACCGCAAATTCATCACCGAAGCGCAAGTCCAACCTTTGATTTTAAGAATACGTGTCTGCCTCAAGTTTTTTTTATGTGAAAGCAGGTACCACTTCGTCGCCCGGACTTCGTGAGATCCGCAGATCGCCGCTGGATCGTCTGGGGGATGTCCTGGAAGCCTCGGCATTAGTACCCGCACCTACGTCATCAGCTATCCTCAACGCAGCCTCGTCACCTGCCGGCCGGGAGAGGGCTGCAGCTCCCAGCCTGATGAAGCCACCATCCATTACCTCCCGGCCAGGATTTCGAACATGATCGCCGTTATAGGTGCGGCGAACATGCCGTGTGTGAAAAGGCTTCCCCCACCACTTTTTCGATCGCCGATCACGAATTTTGCGAGCCACTCCGTTGCCGACCAGCGTACAATACACGTCGAGTCACTACCTTCTATAATACCGTTATCTTATCTTTAATTTTGGGCTTTCTCTTATCTATCTTTTTGGGGTTTATCTTTAATTTTCTTTTGGGGGTTTTCTTAGCTTCTCTTATAAGTTTCTTTAGTTTTTTTGGTGTGTGTTTTTTTCTTTCTGACGCCGCCTGGGCTGCGACCCTTCATAAAGGTAGGCTTGTCTGCTTCACACCTCGACCGTCCGTCCGCAAGCATTTGCTTCGGTGTTGCCTAACGGCCACTTCAAAATTCGCGATTGACGGGCTGTCGTGGTCTCTATCTTCTTCTAGACTAGTTTAGTGCAATTAAGCCTAGCTATTATCTATCTTTTCTGGACTTGCGCTGCTCGGAGAAGAATCTCCGTGCCGTATCGCCCCGTTATCTCTAATTTCTTTGAATTTTGTCTACGTGCGTTAATTTGGTTGAATTAGTGTCTAGCACTACCTCATATCTTTTTTTTTTGTATTTATTTCCTTTTGGCCTAGCTTATCTAGTACCTATTTTATTACTTTCTTTCTCTTCGTTATCTTTAATTCAATTTATCTCACTATATTCGGCCTAACTGGCCTTGCCGTCCTGTATTATTTATTTATTATTTTTTTTGTATCGTTGCCTTCTGAGTTCAAATTATATTTATCGTTATCGTTTATCTGTACCGCGTAAGTGTGTTATTTCTACGCCCCCACGTTCCCCTTACCGTCTACTAGCCGAGTATATTTTGAATTTACCCATTTCTCAGTCTTTCTTTTTCTGGTTAGTATTTTGGTTTTTGAATTTAACTGTTTTCTTAGTATTTTCTTTTGTAGTTACTTTTTGAATTTTGAGTTTAGTCGTTTCGTAGAGTTTCTTTTCCTGATTAGCTTTTCAATTTTGAATTTAACGGTTACTTTGTGCATTTCTTTTTCTTTTTCTTCTGTTCACTTTATCTGGCACATTCGTGTGCCTGGCGCCCAACCTTAACTTTTGTTTATTTCTATTTTTCTTTTCCTTTTTGTATCGTACCGTTCCGTAACTTTTCGTGAGAATACGTTGGGACCTTTTTGAGCGGGGTTTATTTTTCTACTCATTTTTTCTCCGGGTAGGAAAATTGCTCGTTGCAGTACACATTTACTGTACTTACACACATCAAATAGTATCTATACGTGTATTTATTCATTAAATTTTAATATTTTTACAAGTTATGTTTCAGTAACGGCGTGATCAAATTTTTTTTTATTTTGTAATTTATAACTTCGGTTATTATAACATGTCAAATTTTTATCAAATTCCTTTGTTGCGTTTTGATTTTACTCGAAAATTTCGCGTGTAACTCTCTATTCTCCATAAGAGCCCATGCTAAAATAAGAAAACTTTGATATCGTTTATCTCGTAATTGGGGTGGTCAATTTTGATCGGAATAGGCTCATATTATTTGTACACTATTAAATAAAGATCAAGAAAAGTTTCGTTGAAATCCTTCGAAAAATCTTTCCACGTAACAACTACTTTAACGACGCTTTTTACTACATCTGAAATAAATACCCAGACTTTTTAGAATATCTTCTCGCAATTAATTGTGGATAACTTTACCAAATTACACGGAAAGAAATGAATGGCGTTTATCACTATGCCAGTATGGGCGTGAAGGCCATACTGTATGGTATCGACGATTTTCATTGATTTTAATAGTTTGGTCAACAGACTTTTATTCATAACTTTTTTGAATATTTACCAAAAATTATGAGCAAGGTGTCATTTGGTTCGAAAAGGCATTTAGAAATTTTTCGGAAGGGTCCCAGAAAGGGAAGACGAAAATTGCGAAAGTTATATACAATTTAGTAAAAAAAAAAGAGGGGGAGTTCGGTTTTTTGCCAATATCTCAAAAACTATTTGAGATATTTGAAATCGCAAGAAAGATCCTAAAAGAGCAGAAAATTTCCTATAAAAACGCCTTATCTCCCCAAACTCTACAACCAATATTTATAATTTTAATTGTGCGGTGAAAAAAGGACTAAAAACGCGCGCGCGGCCGCCGCATCACCCATTTTTGGTCCTTTTTTTATCGCACAATTAAAATTATAAATATTGGTTGCAGAGTTTGGGGAGGTAGTAAATTTTCTGCACTCTTAGGATCTTTTTTGCGATTTTAAATATCTCAAATAGTTTTCGAGATATTCGCAAAAAACCGAACTCGCCCTCTTTTTATTTACTAAATTGTTTATTACTTTTGCAATTTTTGTCTTCCCTTTCTGGGACTCTTGCGAACAGTTTTTAAATGCCTTTCTGAACCAAATGACACTTTGCTCATAATTTTTGGTGAATATACAAAAAAGTTATGAATAAAAGTCTGTTGACCAAACTATTAAAATCAATGGAAATCGTCGATACCATACAGTATGGCCTTCACGCCCATACTGGCATAGTAATAAACGCCATTCATTTCTTTCCGTGTACGTGACCTAATCATAATCTGTTCGCCGCATGTAATCGTACAGTTATACATAATTTGTTAAAATAACTATTAGGTCACCGCTAAGGCTAGGGCACCTGATAAAGCAGATGAAGCGAAACAAACAGTCCGATATCAAGTTGTGGAATTCTCCGAGGAAACGAAGGGGACAAAAAAAATGGTCGACTTTGTTCCAGCAAAATCGATTCATTTCGATAATAAAATTGGTAAATGTGTAGCCAAATTCCTTGATGGAAGGATTGGTCCCGACGAAAGTACTTTGCTCAATGATTTGAGAAGAACTGAGGCAGATGCGCCAGAAAGCTGGGGATGGTTTCCTGTCGTCCTCAGGGGTGAAGCAAGTAAGTCCGATTCTGAACGACCAGAAGAGAATTCACGTTTTACCGACATGAAATTCTCACATCGACGGGTCCTAATGGAACTGACGTATCTCGTCATACAGGCTAGAATAGACACCTCGTCGTCCGGGCTAGAATAGACATCTCACGAAACGCTACACCAAGTGTATACAGTGCGCTATACACGGCTTATGGAATTTTGTGATCTCGGCCTGTTCTAGCCTGCACGGTGAGATATGTCCGGTCCATTAGGACCCGTCGATATGGACAATCAAACTTTCCGGGTTATTCAGCATTCTGATGCTATCGAAAGAAATAAAACCTGAGAACGGGCTGGCGTTCATTATCTACATCTCATATCACTTGATTATAAAAATAAAATCCACCGAGGCTTAAAGTTCTCATCATTGAATCCTCGGTCCTCAACAAGACATCCTATGAAGCTGAAGCCATAGTGGCCAAAGTTGCTGAACGTGCTAAACTTCTTCCAAATAGGATGACACGGTACACATTCGTATCTTATATTCTATGAAAGTATTGGCTTTCTATAATATTATTACTTTTTCATTTCAATTTTTGTTCTTCGTTGCCTTATTTTCATCGACGACAGCTCGTCCGGCCGGTCACTTTGGCCGCTGGTTGCAGCCGCATGAATAGTTCAGTCACTTATATTGTTTGTTTGTTTGTTTATTAAGTTCAAGGGGGTGCATACAAAGAAATGAAATGAAAAAAATAAAAAATTCAGATCACTGCTACGCTCTGAGAGGACATTCTAGTGACTTAGTTTTTGTACAGTTGATTAGTGCTATTTTGATACATAGTGTTGCAACCCGAGTATCAAGGTGTTGCAATCCAGATGTTTTGAGCCACACTTTGGCAATACTCTGGAATGTGCAACTACGAAGCCTTAACGCAACCAACAACAACTGCAGACGCAGCGCGACCTCCTTGAACGTAATAAATAAGCGATGATTACAATACTCATCGTCAGAACATCAAGACCGATATTAGGGCAGGCTATGCCAGATCTCTGTTAGACGTAGTAAATCACTTTTGTAAAACTTTATATATTAATAAACTTGAATCACTTTTGTACGACTGAGTTCCAACTCTTAATTCGACAACGAACCTTAAATAAATTGTAGTTGTATGAAAGATCTCAGGATCCCAATTACAACAACTGGTGGCAGCGGCAAGGATCGACGAATCGTACAAGTGAATCAAGTATCGAGCGAGTGAATCAGAAGAATAAGTGATCGTGACATCGTTGAAGAAATTACCGTGACGTCACATGTCGAAGAAAGGAAGAGAACGATCAGCATCCGTAGACTCTCCGACTAAACCTGAGTTACAAGGAGAAGTAAGCTTTGGGGATAATTCACCGTTGTTTGGCGTACTACCTCCCAGCCAGAGGCACGCCTTGCATTTATCATTGGCTGCAGCAGCACAAGAATCTTCGGGAAAAGAGCAAATGCCATTGAACTGGGACTTGGTAGAAAGACGCATTACAGAAGGTAAAACCTCGTGGATTCAAGATTTACGAAGAGATCATCTTTTCCAAGCCTGTGAGCATTTTAGTATAAACGTAACCGAAGAAAATACGGTCGACGAACTTCGTGCGGCATTGCGCAAATTTATTAAAAGCAAGACTCGAGAGCAAGTAGCATCACCACAGATTCAGAACATAGAAGCGAAGCAACCACTAACTAACATGGCAGAAAATACCGTTACCGTGAGACAAGTGTTGAAGGACATCGAGATCTTCGATAGCAGTGACCGAGGAAAAGTTTGTGATTTTATACGCTCTTGTAAATATGCACGTGAAATAATACGACCTGCAGATACGCAAAACCTACTGAAGGCTGTTTTGAGCACGCGGATCAAAGGTGCTCCGGCACGAGCTTTAGAATACAAAACAATTGACACCTGGAAGGCACTGGAGGAAGAGCTGAAGTCGATGAGCATCGATACACGGACATTAGCTTCGTTACAAGTGGAATTCAGCAGCTGTAGACAACGTCACAACGAGGACGCGAAGTCATATGGAGCACGAGTCGAGAAACTAACTGCACAGGTAATCGAAGTGACGATGAAGGAAGCCGCATAAGAGGATTCGAAACCGACGCTGGAACGCCAGGTCAGAAAACAAGCTGTCAATATCTTCATCAGAGGGTTGAACGACAAGCTGAAGATATTGGTCAAGAGCCGACAGTGTGAAAATCTTAGGGAAGCCATATCACTCGCGATAGAAGAGGAACGAGATTTAGGCCCTATTCGTGGATCGGATCGGGAACACAATCAACCGCGCAACAGCAGAGAAGGTAACAGAGGAAATAGTTGCTATAACTGTGGGAAGCCAGGACACCTTGCATGAGAGTGTCGCTCAGCGAAGACAGGATCCAGTTATCCGCAGAGATTGCCGACACCAAGCAGATACGTGAGAAGAGTTGAGGTAATTTGTCATTTTTGTAGAAAACCAGGACATTTTATTCGAGATTGTAGAGCCAGATTAGCCGAAGAAAATAGGCGAGGCTACGGGAGAAATCAGGGACCTCCTAGAAGAGAGGAACGGGTTCAACCAAGTCATTCTAGGGACGCCAGCAGGCGAGACGAAGAGACTTCGGGAAACGAGGAGCAGGCGCGGCGGACAGGCAACCGTATCGCGTCGTACCAGTGAATTGCCTAATAAATGGATCCAAACAGAAAAACCACGCGACGATCAAGGCACACTCAGAGAAAAGTATCGTGGGATCAACAATAATTTTGCTTAATCAACAAAAAAATTTGGTAGATATACAGTCTACAAAATGCTTTGTTGCTTCAACAAACATTGTTTGCTGGCTGATTTAGTTTGATCAACAAATACACCAGAATAATTTAACAAAAGCATTTGGTGAAATCAACGAATGTTTCGTCAAATCAGTTAAATTACTTTGTTGATTCAACTAAATTTATTTTGTTCATAAAACCAAAAAAATACTGGTAGGTACATGAATTGAAGCTTATTAGTTTTACAAAGTACAATACAGTATCTGAAAATTACATCAATTAACATAGGATCAGCTTTAGGGGGACTAACATATACTGACAACATACATATTTACAACACATAACCAATACAGGAATTAAGCGACGCTTAGAGAGGAGATCTACTGCCACTATATATACTAACCAGCTCCTATGAGTGGTACTCGTGAGAATATCGAAAGCGATGGTCGCCGCCTTACGAGAAAATATTAGAGTAATGTACATGACCATGTAAAATCAAGAAAACATTTCGGCCTTCCAACAAAATCAGAATACACAAAATAGTGTTGTTGAATATATTCCACCGCTTTTGTTATTTTAACAAATTATTTGTTCATTCAAATAAAAACTACGTGACAGAATAATTTTGTTGTAGCGAACGAGCAAATCTCAGCCATTTGGTGATATCAACAAAACAGTTTGTCAATCCAACAGAAAAAATTTGTTGAATTGACTAAAATTGCCCACCAAAAGAATTTTGTTGGATATACCGAATTTTTTCTCTCGGTGCAGATGAATTCAAAACGAGACACGGAACTATGCTATTAGATTCAGGAGCTGAGGTAAGCTTAGTAAAGGTTGGAAAAATTGACGGCGAAGTAATGGCTGAAGACGGTGTAATCACGCTCAGAGGAATAGGCGGAACACCGGTTGCGACCTTATGTAAGGTCAGGTTGAATATAAGGGTTGGTGATAGGCACATATCGCACCCTTTTTACGCTGTTTAAGACGATTTTCCACTAGAAGCAGACGGTCTCTTAGGAGGCGACTTCCTCGAGAAGCACGACGTCGAGCTCAGATCTGGAAAATACGCAAGATTGTACGGAACGACATGGAATTTAGGAGCCACAGGAGCTCACATATCGCTTGAACGAAGAAGCGAGAAGATAGTCCGTGCAAAGACACATGACGACACGGAAGGTATCGTCGAAGGAATCGAGTTACAGCCAGGAGTATACATGGGGAGTTGCATCACCAACGCAGTCGACGGTGAGTGCAAAGTCAGCATTTTGAATACAAACGATTATGATGTAGAACTGGAACAGCCGTGTGTACAAATAGCAGCACTAGGCCAAGAGCACACACATATGACGCAAGTTTATGCATGTCGAACAATGACACCGAGTAACGCGAGCCGAATGCAACAGCTGAGAGACAACCTACGTACGAGTCATCTGAATCGAGAAGAAAAAGAGAGCTTACTGGATATTTGTGAAGAATTTCATGATGTATTTCACTTAGAAGGAGACTATCTGGGTTACACGAACGCAGCTAGTCACAGAATTACTACAAATCCGGATATTGCGCCAATAAATGTAAGACCTTATAGACTTCCAGAAAAACACAAGCAGGAGATAAACGAGCAGGTAGATAAAATGCTTGCCGACGGGATAGTCAGATAGAGCAAAAGCCAATGGAATGCACCACTGCTAGTAGTACCGAAGAAGACAGACGCATCAGGAAAGACGAAGATGAGAGTCGTAGTTGACTTCCGTAAGGTGAACGAGGTTACTGTAGGAGACTCCTTTCCACTGCCTAATATTACCGAGATATTGGACCAGTGGTGTAAGGCAAAATATTTCTCTACACTAGATCTAACATCAGGATTTCACCAAATTCCAATGGAAGAGGAGGATAAGTGCAAGACGGCATTTTCCACTTCACATGGTCACTACGAATATAATCGCATGCCTTTTGGACTGAAGAATGCACCTGCTACGTTTCAACGGTTAATGAATACTGTACTTTCAGGAATACAAGGCCTTAGGTGTTATGTCTATCTCGATGATATTGTCATACATGCTCCTAGTTTGCAGGAACATAACAAACGACTGGAAGAAGTACTGGAACGCTTACGACAAAATTCATTGAAACTACAAGCCGACAAATGCGAATTTCTGAGGAAATAAGTCAACTTTTTGGGACACGTCATCACTAGAGACGGAATAAAGGCAGATCCAGAGAAGATCCGAGCAGTAGAAGAATTTCCAATTCCAAAGACTGTAAAAGATGTTCAAGGATTTCTGGGTTTGGCCGGATATTACAGACGATTTATACAGAATTTCTCGAGTTTAGCAAAACCGCTTACACATTTGCTAAAGAAAGAGGTGAAATTTGAATGGACTTCGAGGGAACAAGAAGCTTTTGAAAATTTGAAGAAGACGTTGACGACCGCACCAGTTCTACAATATCCAGATTTCGAACAACCGTTCATCGTGACGACAGACGCATCCGACAAGGCTGTCGGAGCAGTCCTGTCGCAAGGAATAATAGGAAGCGACTTGCCAATAGCATACGCAAGTAGAACTCTAAATTCAGCAGAAGTCAATTACAGCACTACAGAAAAGGAATTATTGGCCATAGTCTGGGCAGTTAATCATTTCAGACCGTATGTATATGGTACCAGATTTAAGATTGTTACAGATCACAAACCACTCACATGGTTATTTGGAGTCAAAGATCCAGGATCACGACTCATGAGATGGCGACTGAAGCTGGAAGAATACGATTACGAGATCGAGTACAAGGCAGGGAAAGCAAATACCAACGCAGATGCCTTGAGTCGCATGTACGCAGTAACCAGAAGTCAGCGAAAAGAAGAGGAAGAATTGAACAACCGAGAACAAGAATATTCAGAGGAAGATCGGAACAGGATCATCTATGAGTACCACGATACGCCATTAGGAGCACATCAAGGAGTTAATCGAACGATCGAACGAATCCGATTGAAGCACGATTGGCCTGGATTACGGAAGGATGTCGAGGAACACATTTCGAGATGCGAGAATTGCCAGAAGAATAAACTTAGCAAAAAGACGAAGGCACCAATGATCATAACCGACACTCCAAATCAACCCTTTGAAAAATGTGCATTGGATATCGTAGGACCACTGACGGAAACAGAACAAGGAAATAAATACATCCTTACGTTTCAAGATTGTCTAACCAAATTCAGCAAGGCAATACCTATTTCGAACCAAGAAGCTAACACCGTAGCTAAGGAATTCGCGACCAGGATCGTATGCGAACACGGAACACCACAGAGAATACTCACCGATCAAGGTACGAACTTCTTGAGTAACGTTTTTAAAGATACTTGTAAATTGTTGAAGATCGACAAGATTCAGACGACGGCCTATCATCCTGAATCCAATGGAGCCTTAGAACGTTCACATAGGACGTTAGCTGAATATCTGAGACATTACATAAACGAAGAACAGAGCAACTGGGACGAATGGTTACCATATGCTATGTTTGCATATAACACGACGCCCCACACTGCGACGAGATTTACACCGTTCGAGCTGGTGTATGGACACCGAGCTGAACTACCAACATCGCTGAAAAGGGATCCAGAACCAACGTACACCTATGACGACTACGCACGAGAATTACGAGAGAGATTGCGAGCCAGCAATCTGATAGCCAAAGAAAATCTGCAAGAAGCCAAGGAGAAATCAAAAATCGAGTACGACCGACGAACCAAAGAAAAAGGGTTCAACGTTGGAGATAAGGTATTACTGTACGACGAGACTGTACACAGAGGACGATCAAAGAAGCTATTATCTCAATGGATTGGTCCTTATACTATTCTAGAGGTAAACTCAGACGTTAACTACACCATAAAAGTTAATGGGAAGAATCTCAGAGTACATGTAAATCGATTGAAACCTTTTATTGAATAATATAACTTGAATATCGATGCTCTCGGTAGAAAAGTGTCTAACTCCACTTTTTTTCAACAGGCATTTTTTTGTATTTTATGTTGAGAAATATCATTTTTCGTACGTTTTTTAGCTCTCCTGAAAAATTTTCAAAAATGGAGTTAGACAATTTGCTAATTAGAACGTCGATATGAAATTTGAAACAATTTAGACTGATAGAAAAATGATATAGAAAATAGATCATACTAACCTAGACTAAGAAACGATTGTATAAAAACATTGTAACGGGATACATTATGTAAACCACTAACCTAGATATAGCATAATAGGCAAGCGTACGCACAACGACGCAAGCCAGCAGATTGTCTGATTTCAGAAGAAAATCCTAAGGGCTTTTCTCTCTAAGGGGGGAGGAATGTTGCAACCCGAGTATCAAGGTGTTGCAATCCAGATGTTTTGAGCCACACTTTGGCAATACTCTGGAATGTGCAACTACGAAGCCTTAACGCAACCAACAACAACTGCAGACGCAGCGCGACCTCCTTCAACGTAATAAATAAGCGATGATTACAATACTCATCGTCAGAACATCAAGACCGATATTAGGGCAGGCTATACCAGATCTCTGTTAGACGTAGTAAATCACTTTTGTAAAACTTTATATATTAATAAACTTGAATCACTTTTGTACGACTGAGTTCCAACTCTTAATTCGACAACGAACCTTAAATAAATTGTAGTTGTATGAAAGATCTCAGGATCCCAATTACAACAATAGTTCATGATTTTTCCAGATTTTATGTTCTCCGCTGAACATAAATTCAGTCCATCGCAAAAAAAGCAATGTTCGTAGGGTACAGGTTGCTGCGTTGGATGAAATTTCTTCAACTTCGGAAGATATATTCTGTATGAATGTAATTTAGGGCCAAACTAATAATATTTGATGAATTTAATTTTTAAAAATAGAAATTTTTGGTTTTGGAACATTTTTTTGAAACCGATGGGAAAAAAAGTCTTATGATCCAAAATTTCTATGTCTAAAACTTGAATTCATGAAATAATATTGGTTGGGCCCCAAATTACATTCAAACAGAATATTTCCGTAAAAGTTGAAGAAATTTCATCCAACGCAGCAACCTGTACCCTACAACAACTGCTGTTTCTTCGATGGACTGAATTTATGTTCAGCGGAGGACATCAAATCTAGTAAAATCGTCAACTATGTATCAAAATAGCACTGATCAACTGTAGAAAAACTAAGTCACTAGAATGTTTTCTCAGAGCGTAGCAGTGATTTGAAAAAAATTGGTTTAAAGGTGTGTGTTCCCCCTTACCATAAGAAAGTTTTATATCAATTTGAACAATTAACTCTGTCTTTTTAGTGTTTGGTAATAGACTGAAAGTCGTGATCGAACATTAATCACATAATTTTCCTAGGGTAATGTGTCTTGCCTCCTGGGGGCTGTTCACATACTACGTCACATATTATTTTGCCATTTCCAACCCCTGCCTCCCTCTTCGTCGCACTTTGTCACAAAATGACCCCCGCTCCTTGTGACGTCACAGATTCATAGAGTTTCCTCATTTTTTCTTCGACTTTTTGCGTATTTTGAAATCACATCAACTGTGACATCACACAAATGACTTGCCTCCCCTCAGCCGTCGCCGCAGTTCGCCACATTGCTCTGACTCCTCCCTGCCTTCTGCCCTATGACGTAGTATGTGAACGGCCCCCTATGAGTAACAGAGGCATGCGAATTGGTAAATTTCTCTCAATCCCGATGTTTTTTTTTTTATTCAGAAACATTCAAAGATGCTACACCTAAAACAATAACGGTCGAAACAGTGCTGTATGCATATTCAACTGATAATGACGAACATGCCAAACGAAAGTCAATTGCTGCGATGAAAAAATATGAAGAGGGAAGCCGTTACGATAAAGAAAACGATTTGCAATCGATAATGGAGTTCGGAAATCAGAATGATACTTCTGAAACAGAAGAAAATAGGTCATCTTCTGAAGAATGTAAGTCCTACTTTGTTTCTGAAAAATCAGAAACTGATTGAAAAGAGGCCGAACTCTAAGTATCTTGCTGTGATACAAGAGGTCGATCTACTCAATAAATATCGTTCACACTTAAATACATGCATTGTCTCAATTATTTCCAGCCGATAGTGAGAAATCAGCAGACTCTGAACGTACAATCCAATTGAATTCAAGTGAAAAATGAAAGTCACCCTTGCGATCAAAATGGCCATCGAACAAAACTGCGTTTCAATCAAAACAAAAAGTATCTGGCACAAAAAACAACGAATTATTGCCACCCAAATCGAAACAACAGCTGAGGGAAACCAACTCAAAAACTCCGAACAAGAAATCTGCACCTTCATCTTCCTCACAAAATGAAGAATCACCGAAACACAAAGGTATGAACTTGACCTTTGTACTGATCAAATCTACCCAATTTCCACAAAAAATCACATTGAATGTTCCATGTCATTAAATTTTTTTTTTAACCCGCTGAAGTCCAACTGGGTGTGCAGCCACCCAGTACCACTTTGTGCATAAGGGTCATTTTCGCCAAAATTTCTGACTTTCTATTTGCATTATCTGTCACCGTGTATTATGAAATGAACGCATTGACACCAAACCTGCATATTCGTATTCCTGAGACTTTGACGATTTCATTTCACTACCGTAAGGTAAAAAAATCAGAATTAAAACGTGTGTTTTATGAGTAAACGAATTGTGTACCGGATCGAGCATGAACTTGTAAAACATACTTTTGTTGTATAAAATATCGTGTGCACCAAGGAGGCGAAGGTCTTTCACGCCGAGCATATTTGCAATACGAGTCGTAGACGAGTCGAAGACAAGTATTGCGAATCTGCTCGGCATTAAAAGACCTTCTGTGCTTCCTTGGTACACAAAATACTATTGATAACCCGCTTGATTCATCAAAAACTGATTGTATTATTGTCAGACTCAGAACAGCTGCCTACTGATTTGACGGAGAAACTCTGTCAAATAGATGAAAGACCAGCAAATCGTCCGCATCGATCGAGCATTGATATTTCAAATCGAAAGCTAGATGAACGGGCCAAAAACTTCTCTGACGGTGGGTGTACATTACAATTCAATACACATATTGAGGGTCAAACTGTGACTACTGAATAACAAGAATACATGTCCGATCAATTTTCTTCATGTATTCGAACCCTAATTATGACCATTTTTACATCCTTATCAAGGCCTGATACTCAGTCAATTATTTGGATGGTTCTTTTTTATAATAAGAAAGATTGGCCTTCAATCGTTGGAATTGTACTCGTGTTGATATAATGATGATAGGTATTTTTCAAGGTACCTTAAAGAAATTGCTTCCGAAGTTAATCAGATTCATAATTTAATTCTTTTCGAATTCTTACGCCTCTAGATTTGCTAACCATGTATTTTTGTTTCATTCTTCAACTTGGTGATGCTACAAATTCGACTATTAACGGTTATATGGGCTGATAATTCGAAATGTAAAGTATGAATGATGGGCTCCAATCATTGAATTACTTCTTCCAACAGACACTCAACTGCTCTACCTCGCCATAACAGAATTGACCGTTCAGATAGAACAAAAGTCCGAACATATTAAAGACCTACGAAGAGCCATTGAGGGCTTTGTGAAAAATAAAAACAATCCTGTAACAGTTGAGGCCATTGTGGAAAAATTTGGGGTTACACTACCATTGCATACACATGCTCAGATTGAAGATTTGAATGAAAAATTGTCTACTGATGTAGAATTTTGTACCGAGTTCGTGAGTCATAAAATGTTATACATTTCAGTTCGCGAATGAATTATGAGTTATGGATAACACAATTTTGTTAAGAAATTTGTATTGCACAACTGCTCTTCAGCACTCAGTCGAAAATGAACTCTCGAAAACCATGGTATCTATTGCCGGAAAAATATTTGATCGATTGTTGGCAATTGAATGCACTGCAGTCAAAAAAGTGAAGGGAAAGTACCTTCTACGGGATACAAAAATATATAACGTTCTTTTTTGTATGTACAACAGATATAATCTCCATCATGTAGAAAATTTGTTTCGTGCACGGTGACGACAAAACCTGGAAATGTTATGGAATAATAACTATAGTCTTAAAAAGAAATGAACACTGTATTAATTTTGGATTAAAAACTTGAAATGTTCCGTTGGGATGACAAATTAATTCAGTCTTCGGATAAAAACATAGGCTGTAGGACTTACTGAGTAGAAATGGGCAGTTAGTCAGCAAAAACTGCCACGTGGGTTCTGAGAAACATTCAAAAGTTAGGGAATATTTTTCCAAAGATGAGTGGTCACCCTGTCATGATAGTAGCTGGTATTTCAATTCATTGATGAAAATATAATGATATGATTTTGAAATAACGCAAATCTTTTGTATTTTTAAATTCAGACCTGACATGTGCCTATCATAAAGGGACGGAAGGTGAGCTCGTTACAGAGCAGGAATTCAAAAAAGCGTTGGCAAGTGCTATTTATAATGCCAAGGACTGGAACGGGTATCGAATCCTACGAAACAGGAAAATATCACCTCCTCCTGTGGTACCCTATTGAAAATGTCGACGTCGTCACGATGTCGTTCCGACGTCGCATCTATGTCGTGAATGACGTCAGAAACGACGTAGGAAATGACGTATGAAACGATATAGAAAACGACCAATGAATTTGGGACCGGAAAATGACGTCCCTTACTACGTCCTTTACGACGTCTTTTATGACCTATTGTCGACGTCATCGTAGATAAGTTTAGATAGAAGAAAAAAAAATTCCCGTGCTGCAGGACTTGAACTCGGGACCTCCAGTCTTGTAAGCTGTTACCTTGCCATCGCGCTACGATATTGCTTATGAAATGCAGATTTTCTTACGTATATGATTTCATTTCGAGTCATTGTTCGTAGTCACTCAATATACTTACGTGAAAGAATCGTTGCTCAATAAGTAATGTCGTGGCGCAGTGGTAAGGTAAGAGCCTGCGGAGTTGGAGGTTCCGAGTTCAAATCCTGCAGCACAGGATATTTTTTTTTCTCTCATATATATAAACCTATCTACGATGACGTCGACAATACGTCATAAAATACATCGTAAAGGACGTCGTAAGAGACGTCATTTTCCGGTCCCAAATTCATACGTCGTTTTCTACATCGTTTCATACGTCATTTCCTACGTCGTTTCTGACATCATTTACGACTAGGACGCGACATCAAAACGACATAGTGACGACGTCGACATTTGAAGGGTGGCACGGCAAAACGGTGTAAGTACCACCGTGATGACTTTTCAGTAGAGCAAAAAAACTGTCCCAAAATTCTAAAAACTGATTTAAAAAAAAAATGAGAATGTACTTTGTAGAGTTTTTCGAGCTCTTTGAAATGGCGCAAGCCCCGATTCAATACAGCTCTCTACCTTCGGAAAAATCGTTCGCGAAAGTCGATTTTTTTCGTGCCAACTTTTTTTTTTACTTTGGATGCTGATTACGAACGCAATTACGATGCTAAAATTATGAAAAAAATATGAATCGAAAGCTTGAACCGTAATGAATGAGATTCGCTTACAGATTTCCAATTTCGAACAAATTTTCAACTATTACGGGGCAAAATGGCGGACGAGCGAGGGATTGGAAACGGTGTAAGTGCCAAAATGAACATAATTTCCATACAAAATCATGAAATTTTACACCGTTTCGCCGTGCCAACTGTAATAAATGAGATTCGCTTATAGATTTCCAAATTCGAACAAAGTTTCAACTATTACGGGGCAAAATGGCGGACGAGGGAGGGATCGGAAACGGTGTGAGTGCCAAAATGACCATAATTTCCATACAAAATCATGAAATTTTACACCGTTTCGCCGTGCCAACTTTTTATATCTTCGCAAATAAACTTTTGTCAACCATATCATTTGGCGAGGACATCCGTATGGATTTTCAAGAATTTTATCAAAAATAAAACGTATTTTCGATTTTTTGGCACTTACACCGTTTTGCCGTGCCACCCTTCATTTTCAATAGGATACCTCCGCCTGTGGTACTTCCACCTGTGGTACCTCAGCCTGTGCTATTGCCTCAAGTGGAAATGCAGGATGACGAAGGGGTAGGAGAATGAAAATTTAAACATGAGATTGAAAAAAAATGAAGATCTGTCTTTCTTGCCCAATATCAGTACACAAACTATTGCGTGTAGTTTTCATATATACAAGGATATTATCAGATGAGAAGCTGAAAAGTGTTTTTTTTTTTTATTTACAAGCTATTTCGCATTTGGTTTGTGTACCAATATTCTATAACGAAAAGCAGTCATTATTTTATGTCAAAAAATGGTTCCGTATATTTATCACCTATTTCGTATTTGAGTATAATTATAAGTTTAACCCTCCGCCGTCACACTGGGTGGATTCAACCCATCAACTCTTGAGCGAAATTGTTCTATCTTCAAAAATTGATAAAATCACGATTTTTTTCTAACCTGTTGTCTTTCAATTTCCAACTAAACGACTTCTATTGCATATTCTACAATGTTTAGAGAATGTTCCGTAATTTTTTGATACAAATCAGACAGATAGTTTTCTCACGATCGTCCTTTGAAAATGGACTGGGTGGAATCCACCCAGTGTGACGGTCCGGTTATTTTTTGGTAGTGTGACAACGGAGGGTTAAAATCTATTAAAATGTTTAGAGGTCACCCGGGAAATTTTTTTTTTATATGATCATATACAACCATATATAAACATATATAATTATGTATAAGTTTATATAATTATATATAATTATCTAATTTTATATAGTTATATATAATTGTTTATATAAAATTGTATACAATTGTATATAAACATATATAAATATATATAAGTTTATATGATTATATGAAACTATATAAAATTTTATATAATAGCGTATCGAATGGCTTTATATTACTATATAAAATCATATAAAACTATATAACACTGTATAAAATTTTATATAATAGCTTATTGAATGGCTTCATATTACTATATAAAATTATATATTGTATTGTATTGTATTTCTGTCTCATCCTGGGTTGAGCTGTTACCCGGGCGCTCAGTCCTTCAGGACCATTGTGCCCGAGCCCTTTGGGGCACCTAGTTTGAGGGATCTGGGGTCAGGTGAGCCATCTTAGCGAATAGCAGTAGCCCACCCACCCCCATCTCCTCGATTCTCATACCTGCGTCGTGCGTGACACCGAGGGCCTCCTTCCGAGGCCCCTTCAGGCTCTCACAACGTGTTATTAGGTGGAGTGGGGTTTCCTCCTCCGCCCCACATCTGGTACAAAGTGGCCCGTTCCTGAGCCCCATTCGGACCAAGTGCTTTCCTGTGAACCAGTGGCCGGTGATGAGTCCCACCAGCAGCCTGAGCCTGGTTCTTTCCAGCTTGTTGAGTGAGACACCTAGTTCACGGGAGGGCCCTTGAAAGAGGGCCCTCGTGTGGGCCATACCTGGTGCCCTTGACCATAGGTCTGCGAAGCGTTGCTCCGTCCATTCCTTCGCAAGGCCTTTGGCGTGTGTCGGGGGTAGGCCTATGAGGCACCCGTCGTCGACCTCATTGCGTAGGGCCCCTGCCTTTGCCAAGCAGTGCGCCGCCTCGTTACCCTGTATGCCGCCGTGACCCGGAACCCATAGTAGTTTCACGCGGTTATCGCGGGAGATTTTTGATAGTATCTCCGCACATTCTTTGACGAGCCCTGATCTGACTACGCAGGCGCTGAGAGATCGGAGCGCCATCAGGCTGTCACTACAAATGTAGATGTGTTTGCCCCTGAATACCTTCGCCCGGATCTTCTTGGCGCAGGTCAGTATGGCAAACATTTCGGCCTGGAGAACTGTCGCCGTGGGCTCGAGCGCACGCGACACGCTTGTTTTCGGTCCCTCGCTCCAGATACCGGCCCCAGCCCCTGTGGCGGTCTTGGACCCGTCCGTGTACCAAACGAGTCCCCGTGGTGAGAGTAGATTGTCCCGGTCGTCAGACCAGGTCTGTTTGTTCGGAACTTCTACCTTGTAGTTTGGCTCGAACTGGTAGTGGTTGAGGCAGCGGTCCCCGCCTTGAGTTAGGTTCACCTGCGGTGCCCCTGCCTTTTGCAGTACCACCGTGTGCCCCACACCAGTTCTCTTCCAGTGTCCTTGGTGCATCAGGCGCAGGGCTGCCCTCCAGGCCTCCGCCTCCACCACAAGGTGCGGGGGCGGGAGGTTCAGGAGAGCCCCTAGGGCGAGCGTGGGCGAGGTTCCGAGCGCCCCCGTTATCCCCAGGCACGCCAGCCTGTATGGTCGTTCCAGTGTTTTCTGCAGTGTGGATTTGCCCATTGCGGGCCACCACACAGCGGATGCGTACGTTATCTGGGGCAGGAGGATAGCTGTGTAGATCCATTTGACCACCCTTGGTTTCAGTCCCCAGGTTCGACCAATCGTCCTCCTGCATGCCCAGTATGTGGCTGTGGCCTTGCGAGCCTGCTTGGTCACGTGTTCTTTCCACGATAGCTTGCTGTCCAGGTGGATGCCTAGGTAGCGCACCGTGTGTGAGAGACTCAGCTCCGAGCCGAAGACCTCTATGGGTCCCACTTCGAAGCGTCGTTTTTTCGTGAATACAACCATCTCGGTCTTGCTGGGATTTATCCTAAGTGCCTGAGATGTGCACCATTCTTGTACGATATTCAGGGCCTTCTGCATCCTGCTCGACATGGCTCGGGGGTGGTCCCCGCGACGACCAGTGCCACGTCGTCTGCGTAGCCCACGGTCATCACCCCCAGTTCCTCGAGCCTGACGAGGAGCCCATCTATGACGAGAGTCCACAACAGGGGGGAGAGAACTCCTCCCTGCGGGCAGCCCCTGTCTACTTGAGCCCTGGCTACTGTCTCTCCGATACTTGCTGTGACAGTCCTGGATTGCAGCATTTGCCTGATCCAGTCTACCACCGTTCTGTTGTTGCAGAAGCTTGTCGCGGCATCACATATCGCGTTGAAGAATGTGTTATCGAACGCTCCTTCCACGTCCATGAACACGCACAGCGTTGCTCTCTGCCGGAGTATTGGCCCTTCTATCTCGCGGACGAGGTATTGGAGTGCCGTTTCCGTAGATTTGCCGGCTTGGTATGCGTGCTGGGCCCGTGAGACTGGCCTTTCAGCCAGTACCCGGTCCCTGATGTATCTGTCGACCAGCCTCTCCATGGTTTTCAGCATGAAGGACATGAGGCTGATGGGTCTCCACGATTTCGCTTGGTCGTAGCAGCCTTTGCCCGGTTTCGGTATAAAGACTACCCTGACCTCTCTCCAGTTCCTCGGAATGTAGCTTAATGCTATACAGGCCCTGAAGATTGCGTTTAGCGGGCTGATGAGGGCATCACCGCCCTTCTGTAGAAGGGCTGGGAATATCCCGTCTGTGCCTGGGCTCTTGTATCCGTCGAAGGTATCAATTGCCCATTTTATTCTGGCTGGCCTGATGATTTCTGCCGCAATCCCCCAGTCCCCTGGGCCCCTCCTGCAGGGTGCCTCCTCTGAGAGAGGCCCCCTTGTTGCAGGCGTGGAGCCCGGAAAGTGGGTGCTGAGCATGTGCGACAGTATGTCTGCCTGACTCTCCGCCATACTGCCATCAGGGAGTATGAGGCTGTCGAGCTTTATCGGAGGACCTAAAGTGAAGACCTTGCGGAGCTTGGCCACTACAGTGAGGGCCTCAGCCTCCTCGCAGAATCCCCTCCAGGCCTCGTTTTTTGATCTCTTGATGAGATTCTTGTATTTCTTCTGAGCTGTTCTGTAGGCAGCCCAGTCAGCTTCCTTCCTCGTTTTGAGAGCCCTGTTGAGCAGCTTGCGAGAGCTGGTCCTGTGTTCGCCCAGCTCTTTGCTCCACCAAGGCACCTTCTTACTCGTTTTCCTTTGTTTGGCAGGACATGCCTTCTCATACGCTTGTATGATGGCCGTCCGCAGTTTGGTTACCTCTTTTTCCACTAGCCCTGTCGTTTTGAGCCGATGACAGGTCCCCCCGAGCCTCTTTCCCAGCTCCTCCTTGTAGGAGGTCCAGTCGGTGGCCCTGGGGTTCCTGTATGTCTCTGTCTGTTCCCAGGTCGCGCTTGCGGTCAGGTCGAAGCAGATTCTTTTGTGGTCAGAGAGGGTTTCTTCCCTTCGCACCCGCCAGTGTCTGACGATGCTGGTGAGTCTGGGTGTGCCAAGTGTGATGTCAATCACTTCTTGCCTGGTGGGGATGACGAACGTCGGTTGTGACCCTTTATTGAGGATCTCCAGCCCCGTGGATGAGAGGTATTCCAGCAATGCTGAGCCCTGTTCATTCGTGTTCGAGCTACCCCATACCTCATGGTGTGCGTTTGCGTCGCACCCAATCAGCAGATTGAGTCGTTTATTAGTGCAGTGCTCTACCAGTGCTCTGAGTTCCGCCGTGGGTGGCGGATCCACTGAGTCGTATGGCAGGTAGGCTGAGCAGACAACCACGTCGATCGTACCGCCTCTGGCCAGCTTCACCTTGATAGAGGCTGCTACTAGGTCCCTGCAGCAGAATTGGCTCAGCCTCAGAGCGCAGTGTCTCTTGTTCATGAAGACGCAGGCTCTTGGGCCGACGCCCCCCTCTGCACTTATCAGAGCCCCGCTGCTGGTGTCTTTACCCTTTACAAGTCCCCCTACAACCCAGGGTTCTTGGATTAGTGATATATCAGTGTTTTCCACCGCCAGGTCTCGGCTGTGTACTGCCGAGGCCGCCTTGCAGTGGCGTAGATTGATTTGTGATATTGCGATTCCGTCCCTTGCCTTGGACCCTATTTTCGCCTCACATTTCTCCGGCTGGTGGGTGGGAGTCCCGGTTACCGGGCCTCCCCTCCGCCCTTGTTTTCTTCAGAGAGGGCCCCTTTCCCTGGGGGCTCCACCTCATGCGCCTCCGGCTTGGCTGGTGTGCAGTCCAGGGTCTTTTGGGTCCCGGCCCGCACATCAGCCTCCCCAGCCCTGCTTACCTCGTGGGCCCTCGAGGGCCGGTCCCTTGCTCTGCCGGAGCCGCCCCCCTTTTTGGGTGGGTCCATCTTACCTTGGGCCCCAGAGGATTTCCCCTGGTTCCCATGGTCGGATGAGCCCTGCCCTTCGCCCCCTGTGGCCTTAACCGTCGCTGTTTCGGGGAGGGGTCCCTTCTCCTTGGTTGAAGCCGGGGCCCCTCTTACCCCTCCTGTCGCTGTGTCCTCGGCCTCCTGCGACGAGGATCCGGAAGCACCCCCAGACCCACCCGTCCTCTGGTGAGCCTCCCTGAAGGAGACCCTCCCGAGTCCATAGTGAGCTAGGTGGCCCCCGGCCCTTATCGCGCCTCTGGACTGGGCGTCGACCCCCACGGCCAGAAATACCGATTTCGGTCCCTCTTTCCTGTCCCAGACCCTCCATGATTGGGTCTGGAGGCCGGTATTTTGCCGTCTGAGTCTTTTTAGGATGACTTCGTTCTCCTCCGGGATACCGGGGAGGAGAACAGTCATCCTAGTGAGCTTCGGCAGCTGCTTACCCTCCATTATGTGGAGGGATTTCTCCGCCCATGGCTTCAGTGTGGGGACCGTGGTTCGAAGCCACTTGAGTGTTACCTCGTCGAAGCAGGTCACCCTTAGAAGTCCCTGGTCGCACCGGTACTGCTCGAAACGCGGTACCCCTTCCCCTTCCGGGATGGAGTCCAGCGCCGCGCACAGCGCCTGCACCACCAGGTCCTCTTCCCCATTTTTGAAGGTGCGTTCGGGGTAGCCGGAGGGTGCGATGGCCACCCTCTTGCCCGCCTCGACCGCTTCCTTATAGCTGGCCGGCTTGTTGATGGCACCTCTGCTCCTCTTAGCGGCAGAGTAAGCCTCTGGCGGGGTGCTGTCGGTGGCCCTGGGCCTTTTCGCGCCCGGGCCCTGTGTCCCCGCCGGTGTCCGGCAGTGTGTTGTGCCACCGCTGGGTTGCCCACTTTGTGAGCCCCCCGTTGCGGCACGCTCTGTTGCGAGAGAGGCTCCTCTCGGGATTGGTGCTGAGGGGGCCTCGGAGGCCAGCCTGGCCTTCTTCGCCCTCCTCTTTGCCGCCCCCGAGCGGTTGCCCGTTCTCACTTTCAAGTCTGGGGTGCCAGAGGTCCCGGCATTAGCTGAGCCCTCCTTTCCCCCGTCCTTGCCGGTGAACTCGGTCCCTGAGTCCTTGGGCCCGATGTGCGCCATGGAGATTAGTGTCTCCATTTCGTCCATTAGTCCCTCGAACCCGGAGCCCTGACCCGCCGATGAGCCCACATCCATGGGAGTGGTCCCACCGGTTTCCGTTTCACCTTCTTCTTCTTTTTTGTCTGTTTTTGTTTTTTCCATGTTGTTCCCACGAATGGTCAGGAAATAAAGGTCCGCCCCCACAGAGCTTGTTGTGGGGGTAAGGCAGAATACAATGGGGTGTTGCCCGGTTCCCCAAGGGCATCGTTCAAAGCACTTTGACCCAAGTGCCATTCAGTCCTCGGCACGATGGCTCCCACCTTGGCTTGGGAAGTTGGTCCACGGCCGGGGCCTTAGCTCCCCTGGGCCGGTTTTTACTTCGGCCGGGTCGCCTATAGCCCCAGCTAACCTGGGCATCCACGGTCTCCGTCCCAAGTTCCGGTACCCTGCGGTCCCCGGTCCTCGAGACTTCCACTGTTTTCTCCCTGGCCGTTCTCCTATCCGCCACCCGGAAACGCCCTCGGTTGGCTCTCAACCCTGTTCCCCGCACTCCTTTACGGAGATAGGCGAACCCGAGAAATTATATACAGTTGTATATGAATATATATAAATATATATAAGTTTATATAATTATATGAAACTATATAAAACTCTATATAATAGCGTATCGAATGGCTTTATATTACTATATAAAATTATATACAGTTGTATATGGATATATATAAATATATATATATATACTAGAGGGGCTCCACCCCCCTGCGCGCTTCGCGCGCCAACCCCCCATGGTATCCTCGGGTATTACGCATTCGGCCCCAAAGTAACGGAAATTCCTAACGGCCCTATTAATATCGATCATTGTACATCCTTTATAAGATGCACATATATCACTAACAAATTATAATGAGAAAAAAAAGAAAAATACGAATGCAAGTTTTATTCGAAATATTTCTAAAATTAGATATGATGTTAATCAGTTAATTATGCTAATAAGTTAATGTACGTATGTAGAGTATAGAAGTGGTCTTCAAAATTTTTGGCAAGTATTCTAAGAATAGCTTTAGGCACGTCGAAGCTGACGGTTCTGTCAACAGATCACGTAAGCCAAAAAGGTAGGGTAACGGTAGCGTTCTTCGAAATATTCGGCAACTTAAATATTATTATATCACATAATTGACTAATTAATATTAATATCCCATATATAACTTATATAACTCATCGATATCAACATTGAATATTTCATAGTCGGTATATTTTAAATATAACAACCTTAAATTTTTTTATTTTTTATAATTTTTTGATATTGTATATTTACAAATGATTTATAAATGATTAACATTATAATTGTATTATCATGACAGTATTTATTTATTACAAAGAGTAAAACTGATTTTTAATAATTTTCAAGTCATTTTGGTTTGTAATGAATTATTGCCGCTACCTTGTCCAGGTCATCGGCTATGTGGTTCACGTATTTCATACTCTCCGCTTTGTAGTTCTCATAGCACCGGTCTTCTGCTCTATAGATTATGGCGCAAAGCTTTCATCTATCAAGGCGCAAAGCAGCCATATATGCATGTGCAAAGCAGCTGGACATGGTCGTCGGCCTCGTATTCTATGCTCCTTGTCTCGAAGCTTTCGTAGTACAGGTCCTCTGTTTTATATAATATGGCGCAAAGCAGCCAGATATTCATGCGCAAAGCAGCATGGTCATGTTATATTTTTCTATGAATAAAAAGTAATCAATCGAACTTTAGCGGGAAATTGTTTTTGATAGGGTCGAATCCTAAAGATGATAATTCTTCCATATCTAGCAAATATCTAGTATTTTCGAATATATATCATTAATTCAACCTTCCACTTCTATTCCTTTTTAGAACACCGCCATCAAATTTTGAAATCTGAAGTTCTCCTGAATTCTTGAAGTTTTCTTAAGTACTTCTCTCTATTCAGTTTCGCTGTTTTTGGATTTTTGCACGCGTAGGTAATAATCTAAAAAAAAATCGATTATATTAACACTGATAATAATTCAAAAATTAACCGAATTTGCAGGGTAATTTTTGGTGAATATTATGTGACACGTATCTATATATATATTTAACTTCCATGCTATATTATTAGGAATTTCGATTATCTTCCGACTCTATCATTTCTTTTTCGTCGACGCGTCTTCGTGTCTCTCCATCTTGCCATTCGTCGTCTGCAAAATCGCGTAATATTTCTGCCCGTTCCGCGTCACGTTGGGCTTCGAACTCGGCTAACAACTCCTGCTCTCTCGCAATTTGTTGTATCTGTTCCACGCGTTCCATGTCTGCATCGTGCAATATTTCATCGATTTCCGAATTTGTTAAGTGGTCTATTACAATAATTTAACTAATCTTTAGATCTGATATCACGCTTCAATTAATTTATTAATCACGCTATTACGTAATTAAATACATATAAATATTACATACTTTGCTCCACTGGTGGCAATGCGAATAACCCGCGTCGTTCCAGCTCTGGTTCCAGTAGTGCTAACGCTTCTTCCAATCCTATATATATTGAGCGTGTGACTGGTGCCGAAGCGATTAATTCCTCATCCAGCTCTGTTTCTATCTCTACTATATTTTCTACCAATTCCTCATATAGACTGCTTATTTCTTCGTCTGTTAGCCTGTCTATTATGATGATTTAACCAATTTTTAGTTACTTCATGCTTTTCCGTCGTTCGGTTTGGTAATCAAATACATATTGATATTACATACTCTGTTCGACTGGTTCCATTATTCAAATCACCATCAATTTATCACCACAATTTATCCACGTAAATTTATTTATTATAGGATACGAAAATAAATGAGGAACCTTGAAATACAAACCGTAATTATATCTATTAAAAAAATGACGAAGGTTCGTCAAATATCGAATATTTGCGCTCACGTTTTGTTCCTTTAGCATCGATATCAGCTACTTCTCTGTCAAATTCTGTAGGACTTTTCGTGCTAAAAAAAAAAATGACGAAAATTCACCGAATATCGATTACATGTGTTACGGCCCGATTGTCCGTAACCAATTATTATTTAAGTTACCATATATAAATTAGGGATTATGCGCATTTCCTTTCTTTCTCTTTTTCTTCTTCTTCTTAGCTAACTCTTCTGTTCTTTCTGTAAATTATGAACCAGGACGGAGATCATGTTGCTCATGGGAACTCTGGGGACGGAGTTTTTCTCACGCTAGTTTCAAGTACCACCTAAGAGTCCAGAGCTAAGTCACGTACGTATCGCTGTGCGAAGTGACACCGTTCAGGTGACGCAAAATTGTAAGCTCTGTTTGATTGAGGTTCTATAGAGCCGACCCCAGAGTTGCCTGAAGTAAGGGCCTATGCCGTCGACGTCAGGTTGCGTATACTACAGCCAAGCCGTAGAACAGTCGCGGAGTGCAACAAGTACGCGCACAATTAGCCGTTGTGAGGAACTGGACCCTGATACTAGAGACGTGGGATTGTGGGGCCCCCATATTCGGTTTATGGTGGATTGTGCTATTTTATATAGTATTATATCTCATACATTTCTTTGGTATAATATAATTTTGGGTAATATATATATATATATGTTAAATATATCGTAACAGAATATACGTTACCTTCTACCAGAATTCTGAATCACATTCAATACCATCATACGCCTTTCCTAGACTCCAGATTACTTGCAGGTAAAACCTGACGGTTTGTAGCCCCAGTCGGGGTAGACAAGATACTTAGAACTCATAATAATAGCAATAATTAATTTGATCATTAGTAATTTAAATATCATGTATGTGGCGTGAAAATTAAGGAAAAGTATCACCGCTCGGTTACTCGTACGTCACACATGTCTTGAAATTAAATGAACATCAAATGTAAACTGTAACTATATTCATCTAAAAAATCAATTGTTCTTGTTACGTTTGGATAAATTTTTGTGACTGACATATTTATTTATTATATTCTGTTTGTTGAATCCAAATTTTATCTCTTCGAATTCAATCCTTTAAAATGCCTCGACGCGCAAACTCATCTAGAAGTCACTCACATGAACGACCAAAATCAAAAAAACCCAAGACTGACGATAATATTCCTTCGCTTTCTACGACGGAATATATCGAAAACATTGAGATCGGAGATAAATTTGCGTAAGCAATAACTTTACTGATATTATTATTATCTTAACGCAAAGTCTGAATTATATTTCCCTTTTTTGTCATGTAGAGCTATTATTGGATATGTTGACTCTATTCAATGCAGTAAAATCAAACGGAAAACTTCGCTAAATAAGGCAGAAAACACCAAATCAGATTTGGACTTATTCAAATTTGTCCTGAATAATAATGACGGTAAAAGAGTATCTTGTTACAAATGGGGCGATCAGGCCCTTCAATTATCAAACGAAATAAAACAAAATCAGGTAATAGTATATTTCGTATCAAGGGCACAAAATTTTATACCCGCGTGTCATCGCCGGTTCCGGCTTCGCCGACCCTCTTGGTCACGGCATCACACGAGGGTGTAAAGTATCACGCCCGTGTTGCGAACGATATTGTTCGATGCAATTTGGCGTAAAATTCGATTTTATCCAAATAGAAATGTAAAATCGGATTTCACGCTCACTGCAACAAAAATCATATTTACATTTGTCTGTATCATATCACTTTTGGTGAACATTTTTTTTTTTAATTATGTACCCCTTGTTTCTAGATTTACCTTCTTCAAAATGTTACCGCTAGTGCCGCCTCATTGTACAACCTAGGCAACGTTAATTTCGAATTACAATTAAAGTCTTTCTCGAAAATAAGTTGTTTCGGAGTATTCCACGTACTCCAAAACTCTGATCAAATTAACTCCTGTGACTTTCCTGATATCCCTCACAAAACTGGAATCATAAGTAAGATTATCTTCGATCAACCATTGTCCGAAAGCTTGTCTAATAACTTGTTTAACAACCTTAACTGTAGAAATCAGAGGCTATGTCAAAGACGAATTTATTCAGCCTTCCAAAATTCGAACCGACGAATACATTGGCACAGTAACTGACGGCGAATTCAAAATCGAAATTGTTTTATCTAATGTTGTCAAACTAAGTCCAATTTCTGCTGGCCAACGAAGAGAAATTGTCGGCGATGTTCAACGAAACGGTAAATAATCTGTGATCTGGTCTTTAATGTAATGACGAAATACAAAATATTCTCAAGATTGAAAAAACGAAAAAACGAAAGAAGACTGCATCATTATTATTGATTAAATGTTCTCCTTGTACTTTTAATACGTTTCTTTAGATCACCACTTCTTTCTGCACGTGCAGACTTTGGAAAACATCAAAATCCTGGATGATCCCCCCATGCCCCTCGCAAAATTATTACGCGTTTCCAGAATGTTAGCAATATAACAACATAGCATCCCTTTGTTATTGTTAATTTCTTATGTTTTAGTAATCTTAATCTTAAGTTTTAGTACTTATGTGTAAACATGTGTTAAAAATATATAGTGGATTAGGCTTTCTGAGGAAACCACTTTAAAAAAAACGCGCCGAGTTATCTACTGCAAAGTGGTGTGGAAACGATAACTGTCGCAATAATTGTTACTATCTTTATTTACATACATCTATTATTATTTTCAGACTGTTCCCTACTTACTGCTACCCTACCCTTAGTGATTACTTCATCCAAAGACAGGCCATTAACTTTGGTGGATGGAAGTACCACTCCCCCTAAGGTGGTGTGGAAAAGATACAAATACAGAGATAGATTCGATACGAATACAGTCATACGTTTTTAAATCTTAAAATCATTAAATGATGTATAGTGTTTAAAATTAATAAAATATTAAGCCGTACGACATACATTCTCCAAGTGGAGTGGTATTTTTATGTTAATATCAGAAATTGAATAATTCAGAAGATTTGTATGAGTGGAATATATATTTTCCTAACAGCGTGCGCAAAATTCGATTTTGCGCACGGGTTTGCGTGCGCAAAGTGCCTCAGTCCCGCATTGTTTGAGTTGCTTAGCGACCTTGTATTTGATTGTTTTTCATTGCTCTTGTGATGAAACATCGCACAAATTTTTAATTTATTTTCAATCGTTTAATATTACATACGAGTTACCGATGTTGCCGAATTTCGCGCAGCTTGTTAGGAAAAATAGTATACGCAACTAGTGCGCATAGGTGTCTCCCGCACTCATCTTTTTGTCGCCCTCGCTGCGCTCAGGCGACAAACCCGACTCGTGCGGGATTCACCTATTTTGCGCACTAGTTGCGTAATATACTATTTTATCGATGAAATTCAGATATGGTCATGAATCTTTCTTAGGTCATCTATTAAATGTTAGATTTCATTTATGTTACTGTATTACACAATTTGTTAGCCTTCAGCGCATATAATCGTTTTTTCATAAATAAACGTGAGTTTGAGATAATCAAGAGTTTAATATTGCGAGAGTAGTTACTAATTTCACATGGTGATATGGAGAGCCGTTCCGTTGAACGTACATTCCTATGGATTGCCTATTGTGTATATGGAGAGCCGTCTTCAATCGCAATCCGACATTCCATCATATGTAAAAGAACTCGTAAGCGTCTCAAGGTAACAACCGTGAAAACCATTCAATGAATGCAATGTATCATAATAATCATGTATAGGTGTTACGTAATACTGAGGACTTGCGATTATATGCATGCCGCCATCTGTCGGTAATCCGATGGATTCACGCGACAGTTATGTACCGGCTCATCACTAACATCATTGCCGCCGATCAAGTAAAGGGTCACTTTTTCAAGCGCTATTATCGCGCTCACTTTTTGTTTCGCGTAACCACCAAGTTTTCAATTAACGATCTCCTTAATTATTATCCGCAGTTGAATACCTACACTTCATAAAGTAAATACGCAACGAAAAAATAAATCAACCGCAGTAAATAATATGTTTATTCTACTCTCACCTTGACTATTTCACGTGATATCCGATCCACGGAATCTCTTCAGGATTCAGGATTCAGGATCAGATAATCAGATCTATTTTTCGATATCCCTTCAAATCTGTCAAAACTCAAAATCTCAAGTTTCATCGAACAGTTGGCTTGCGTTGTTCGTCTATCTATTGTTTTCCGCAAACTGTCAATTTGAAAATAGGTTCGTCTCCCGTCGCTCCCATTGGAACAGGTTCGTTCCCTTAACATCAAGGCCCGATTCCGAATTCTCAATTCATATTCTTTTCATGTCCTACGTGTATCTAAAAATGTTCTCGGGATCCCCAAGATTACCCAATATATTTTTTCAGATATATCAAATCTCCAAATGTCGAAAAAAACATACAGTGAGTTTGCGTGGATGAGCGACATGCCTGGAACCGAGGATGCCCGAACAGGGGTGCGATTCTGGGTTGTCTGGCGCTACTTAGCGCCTGGAGCTACTTATCGCCAATGTGACCTCCCCTTAAACAAACGATATTTTTCCGCCGACCGCTAGATCGCGACCTAACAATATATAACAATATTTAGCGCGAGGCCTGTTTTGAGGCTTCTCGCTGCTTCGGCCAATGAGAACGCTTCATTTAGGACTCATTTGTACGTGTGAGTTGTGACTCTAGCAGTATCTACCTTTCTACGGTAAGTTTTGTTTGATTTCAAATAACTTGCCGCCATTTCTTATCTGTTTGAAATAGACGCGCAAACAAGAATTGAAAAATATTACGCAAAATGAGGTGAGTGAAAATATATTAATTGTGTATTAAATAACTATTGTAAATATTCAAAATACCGCTTTCACACTTTAGAGATGCACTTTCTAATTAAATATATAAAATATTGATGAAAATTTTATAAATATATATGCATGCAATTTCGGGGACGCGGTTTGAAATTTCCATAATTAACCGCTTCGATAATGTGATTTGGACTAATGATGAATGATAACTAATTATAAAATCACAATAAAAATTCCACTCCTTCATCCACTGTTATTTATTGCTATCGATTTTATTATAATATTTATTTTATTTTATTTATTTATTTTTTTTATTTTATTATTTTTATTTTTTAGGTATATTATAATAAATGCAACGAAATTCAATGAAATCAAAAATAAAGGTTTCACATAACTCACATAAATTATTAATATACATTAAATGCACATTCTCATTATACAAATATCAATATTATTTCCGATATATAATAAATATAGCAAAGATGAAGATAAAAATTCGCGAGGGCCGAGGGTTACTGCGGAGCAAAAAGATTTCGTCACAGACTACATGGCATCGCACGCAGACTTTGCTGCAGGAAAATTCATAGTGGGGATGGGGGCTGAACATTATAAAAATCAATGGAACCAATTGGCCGCAGAAGCCAACAAAAGGGGGCCGGAAAAGACGGTCCAACAGTGGAAAAAGGTGAGAATAATTTGAATATTATACCTATTAGATTGAAGGGGTATATCTATACACATTGAAGATAATTTTTTTCAAATCACTGCTACGCTCTGAGAAAACATTCTAGTGACTCAGTTTTTGTTACAGTTGATTAGTGCTATTTTGATACATAGTTCATGATTTTTCGAGATTGTATGTCCTCCGCTGAATAAAAATTTAATCCATCGAAGGAAAAATAGTTGGCGTAAGTTACAGGTTGTTGCGTTGCATGCAATTTCTTCGAATTTGGAGGGAATATTCTGTATGGATGTATTTTAAGGGCAAACCAATAATATTTCATGTATTCAAGTTTTAGACATAAAAATTTTTGATTGTAATATATTATTTCCAAAACGATGTAAAAAAAATGTCTTACAATCAAAGATTTAGATGTCTAGAACTTGAATTCATGACATATTATTGGTTTGCCCCTAAATAACATTCACACAGAATATTTCATCTACATTTAAAGAAACTTCCTGCAACGCAGCAAGCTGCACCCTACGCCAACTACTCTTTCTTCGATGGACTAAATTTTTATTCAGCGGAGGACATAAAATCTTGAAAAATCATGAAGTATGTATCAAAATAGCACTAATCAACTGTAAAAAAAAACTGTGTTACTAGAATGTTTTCTCAGAGCGTAGCAGTGATTTAGAAAAAAATAATGTCTAATGTGTGTACTGTGTATACCCCCTTAATTCAAGCCTTAATTGCAACTACTGGATTTCCGTAAATAAAAAAATTAAAACAAATACGATTGAATTCTTGGTCATCTGGAGATTTCAATCAAAAATTTGAAAACTTCAATGAATACATATTTACTAATAATTGGTAATTTCACTGAGTGTATCGGCTGATACCTTCTCTCAATAATAATAATTGGTGATATTTTGCTTGCAGGCATGGCAAGACATAAAGAAGCGGTCGAAAGGCAAGGTGACGGCGATTAAGCAACAACATAAACAGACAGGCAATTTCCCAGACACATCGGAGCCACTGACGGACATGGACAAGAAGGTTCTCTCCGTCATTGGCTCCGATGCTGTCGAAGGATTGCGACAAGTGGCAGACAGCTTACCAGAAAATGTAGTAAGTGTTTTTCAATAACATAATGTTGAACAAAATTATAAAATCATTCAAAATATTCATGCTGTTAAGATACATAATACATGCAAGAACAATATTAAAAAGGTACATCAAATATTAACTATGCAAATACTGAACGGCAAAATATTAATTAGAAGAGTATATTATGCATCTAGGGAGGGAAAGTAGGCTATTCCAAACTGCGTGTTAGATCGGAACCCGAGCCGAATAAGAGGTTGGCACAAACGCAGTTTGGGATCGCCTTTTTCACTCCCGTGTGACGTATATTATTTTTCACCACCCTCTGGCATCGGAAAGTATGATTTTCTGTGATAAAATTAATATAAATTACATGGCAACGTTATTGTTAATTTAAATTCAATTTAGTATTTTACCAATATTACTTGATTAAAAAATAATATAAGCTAATTTTAATTTATTTCTAAATCGTGTTTTCGCCCAATAGTCAGAATTACGAAAACTCATGGCCGGAGACCACACGCCTCTTCATCGAAAGCCAGCGGACGAAATTAGTGTGTTTGAGGCTTATGGCATCGAAAAAACACCCATTGTGACTGGTAAGCAATCAATAAACATTCAGTGTCATTAGATTATCACATGAGTGGCATTTCAATTTGACACTAAGGCCATAGAGATGTGTCTATACTTAAGGTGGTTCTTCACCAACAGTCCCACCAGACGTGGGTTTCAGAGAAGATTTTGAATACTTCTCGATGGGGAAAAAATCTGAAAAAAATGAGGCATGTAGGAGATCCTCGGGAGATTGATTTTGCATAATAATAATTCAAAAAAGTTATTAACAAATTGATGTGAAAAAAAACTGTACAAGAAATTAGCCAATGGCCCAACTTTTTTTTCAGGTGAAAACGATTTGTCAATTTTACTGAATACGTATGAATTTTTTGATAATTTTGGTAAATCTTTGAAAATTGCGTTTTTTCAGATATGCAAAATCCATCTCCCGAGGATCTCCTACATGCCTCATTTTTTTCAGATTTTTTCCCCATCGAGAAGTATTTAAAATCTTCTCTGAAACCCACGTTTGGTGGGACTGTAGGTGAAGAACCACCTCAACACTCAGATTTTGAATACTATATGAAGCCTGTCTTAAAAATTAAGTATATTATTTACAGACGAAATTGAAAATCAAATAACGAACACAGAAACACTCACAGACATATACTTAAATTCACCATCCAATATCACATACACAGCATACACGCCAAACACTCACACCTCGCCCATACCGACAACCTCCATCGACGAACACCATACACGTTCACCCCCTACTTATATACGTTCACCCCCTACTCATACACGTTTACCCCCTACTCATACACGTTCACCCCCTACTCATACTCCATCCACCAACCACACATCGCAGAGACAGCCAATAAGGAAAAGAAAAAATGTTATAACTAAAAGAAGGGTCAGCGACAACAAGACTGAACAATTCGTGGAAATCCAACGAAAACAAAATCAAATATTGGAGGTAAAATTTTAGAAGTTGGAATAATATTAAGAATGAATATTGTTATCACATATTACATTCAAAAAGTAACAATAGTTTTCATTATTTATGTTTACATATATCTTACAAAAAAACTTTTGTCAACAGACAATGGCTAAGGCAATGATGAAGTCGGCTGAGAACGAGGAAAAGAAAATAGACATCGCAAGGGAAGCAGTGGAAATAAAGAGACAGAAGCTGGAAGAACAAAGAAAGACGAGGAAGAACGAGCAAAAAAAAATAGATATCGCAAGGGAAGCAGTGGAAATAAAGAGACAGACGCTCGAAGAACAAAGAAAGACTAATTCAATTCTGGGAGAGGTGGTCAATTTAATTAGAACGAATAGAGAGACGCAGGGAGACAATCGAGAAGAGCGAAGAGAAGCAGGAGAAGAACCATAGAGACAGAGAAGAACCATAGAGAAAGAGAAACGAGAAAAAGTAACATCAGAGAGAACAGAGGGAGATACACATGCAAACAATATTGACGGAAGAGCAGCCGAAAGATTTAATGGAGCTGAGGCGCGAATTAGAAGGAGATAGAAAGAGATGACATGCATAAAAGAAATAGCTATTCTACATATGAGAGAAACGACTGGCTGTATAGAGAACGAAAAGAGAAGACACAAGAGACTATAATGAAAACAAAGCAGAAACAAAAAGAGGAAATCGATAGTAATAAAGTCTAACGAATTTTGGGTGAAGGTCAGTTTGAGATAACATCAGTTGACGTTTCGGTCCTGGTGAGGACCCTCCTCAGAACGAAATTTATTCTAAGATAGTGATAAAACTAAAATATAAGCTTCTAACAAAACACAAAAGTTAGAAGAGCACACAAAAAGGAGAGCGAAACATGAACGGGGAATAATGTAATGATAAAGGGGGGAGAAGATAGAGCCTGACGGCACGAAGATACAGAAATTTGGAGAGATACTAGAACAAGCGGCAAAGACAAGAGCGGTAATGAAATATGTTGTAATATGAAGAATTTCAAGTAGACTTTCGCTCAAACCAATGTCTTAACAATTTTTTAACAATAATAAGTAGATAATAATAGCAATAATATTGATTATTCAGTTTTTAAAATCACCCCCGTAGATGAACCTGTAAATTGTGAAAATCTATTAATAATTGATAATTATTCGTTTAAAAATAATTTTAAAAAAAATGATACATTAACTAATTTTATTCATTGAGTTTGAAAATATTTATCCTCCTGCGTCTTGCGAAGACTTAGCGTGCGAAATTGTTTCGCACAATTTCGTCGCGCACACGCCTGCCTTCAACGAGACGGTCCCTTCCTTCCAGCGGTTCTGCAGCTTCGGGCACAAGAGCTTCGTTGGGAGCAGCCAGTTCCTCTGGTACGTCGTCCACATCTGCTGCTACGCGATAGTGTCGACGCATGTTATGCAACGTTGCGCATGCGTTGACTATCTTCGCTGCAGTTTCAGGCCCGTACATCAGAATCCGTTGCTATATCAATCGTTGAAAAATTTTGTCAGGGAATATTCCAACACACGTTCCGCAGTTGTATGATCTTGAAAAATAAATAAAAAAACCAACCAGCAACAAGCATCTCCAGACTGTCTTGAGTACTCCGAAACACTGTTCGATTACGGAGCGTGCTTTGCAGTGAGCTGTGGTGTACGCAAACTCGGGGGTTCCAGCCTGAGCGTTGGTGATGGGAGTCATGAGCCACGGCTCTAGTGGATAACCGGAGTCACCTGTACAATTTTCAAATTTAACGATAGTTTATGTGCATGGACACTTGCAGAGGTGGACAAGCTGTTGAGTATAATACTGCAGTATTCTGAGGCACCGTTGTCATATATTATCAGACAGTTGGTTCGCCAGTTATTTCTGCGGTACCAAGTTCAGTAACTTATAGGGTTATTACTTCTTATTTCTTTTCAAGCCTTGTGTGGATACATATCGATTTGATATTTGACCATCATACATATTTACCCAGCAACCAGGTTCCACGTTCACCATCACCATGACACAGCTCCATCAAAGTTCTCACTGGTGACTGAGCCCATATGGCGGCGTCGTGCCGTGATCCAGGGAACCTGGCATTCACGTTCAAAATCTTTAGATCAGGAGCACATACCTAAAGATGCAGTAGTTTTTAAAAAATTGAGGGCAGTTAGTATTTCTGCTATCGCAAAGGAAAAATAAATTATAACTTACCATCTGGACATTCAACGAGTGATAGCCATGATGATTCACGTATGCTTCCTCGTGCTCTAAAGGAGCAACGATGGCCACGTGCGTGCAGTCTATGGCACCAATTGCTCCAGCAAAAGGCTGAGGCGCACCTCCAAATTTCCTGCGAGCTGCCTCTCGCTCGGCCTCCGTTGAAGGAAATTGGATCCATCGTCGAAACAACTGGTCGTTGATTGCCTGGGTCACAGACCTCACGCAGCGACTCACCGCAGTTTGGCTGATCGCCACCATGAAGTCCTGGCCAACAGCCCTCTGGTATGAACCAACCGCATAAAACCGAACGGCACATAAGACCTACCGAACCGAATTTTGTAAGACATGCAAATAAGACAACGCATATTCATAAAAATTCTCTTATAATAGATATCGAATACATATTCTTTGTCTATTTGAATTTTTACAATTCTTGCTTACTTGGCACTCGACGGAGAGCCCGTGAATATAATCTCGTTCGAGAATCGGACGCAGCTCGTTTGCGAGATCCCTAGCTAGCTCCCTTGATATGCGAAACAAATCACGAAACTGCACCTCCGGCAGAGCAAAGGGGTCCTGCTCATCGCGAAGACGTCTTCGGTTCATCCGGAGTTCAGCAACCGCGTCTGCTTCCTCCTCAGCATTCAGCACGTCGTCAGCGATCCACCCCATCGCCATCCTAGTTGATCGAAACTTGCTGAATAATGCAAGTAATGTGTATCGATCATATGTATATTTAACACATAGAATTTATAGAAGTGAGAGTACTTTCCTTCTATTGGATTCCAATGAAGGAACATTGACTTTTTTTAAATTTAAATGTTTTAAACAATTTTTGATATGGATAAAATTCTCGTCAACGGTATGTCTGTTGGAACACGCTGCTTAATCGTATAAACCAATTAAAAAATAGGATGTACAATTAATGAATGCATTCAAGTATCACACATGTAAGGAATAAGAGGTAAGGGAAGACTTCAGTGAAATTTTGATAAAAACGACTTGCATTTTTTTAAATTACCAAAAAAAAATACTTTAGTAATGTGTAATTAAACTCGAATCAATTACACATTACATTACATTCAACTCCATTTCATTACACGTTATCAAAGTAATGTGTAATTAAAAAAAAATTCAATTACACATTACGAAAGTAATGAGTGATTAAAAAAAATTTCATTACAATTTTCACAACACTGCAAACAACCATAATATAAATTTTGATGCAAGGAACTTTTGAGTATATTTTTGAGGTCATTAAAGAAATGAAAAAATCGTTTTTATCAAAATTTCACCGAAGTCTCCCCTTAATAGAGAAAATATCAATTGAAATACGATTTCACAGGTTATACCATTCGACAATTAGTATAAAATCGTAATAAAATTTTAAATCAACTTATATGTGCACGAAGCCTTACCTTAATCTCCTGAAATGTGAGTACTTATTAAAAATATAACTTCAAGAAGTAGACCCACACACGTGCAGCAGAGAGATGATATCTGAAATTCGACTTATAGACTAAGCTTACAATACAAAGAAAATAAAAAAAATATTAATTTTACAGAATTATACAACAAGTACGACTTTATAGACTAAGTTAACCAATACTAATATTACAACACGTCTTAACGTATGAATAGTTTATTGTGTGAATCAAGATAAAGAATACCAATATCAATAATAATTTATGAACTGCAAATTGACCACAAGTTAATAAAATAATTAGGAAAGCTTTTATTACGTGACCGTTCTTATTGAGAGCTACGCTAATAAAGCATGGAGAACGGCATATTTGGCGGGAACCTCACACGCCGAGCGTTATGAAATGTCAAGAGATGCGCCTACTACACTGTGTTAAGGCGGTAGTTAGACTATAGCTCGAGCGACAACTGTTTCATGCGTTAACTGTTGACTTTGAAAACGTCCGGCATAGCACGCGCCTGCCGATCGGGCTAAAACGGTGGCGCCAGTCAGCGCATATCATTTGATATCAATAGAGGATAGGTTCATTTGGTCAGACACGTGTTGACAGTTCTTTCAACAGTTTGTGTACGTATTCACGACGAAATAACGTTTTAATTCGTTATAATATAAAACTTCATTCGCTATTTTCACATCAAATATGTCTAAGATTTGTCATTATCGTAAGATTAGTGTATAAGTAATTATTAAATATACATCGTCTCCTTGTACGTGCATGGGTCGGCTGTCAGCAGTGGTGCTGTAAATTATATAAATAAAGATTGAGGTGAGTCTATGCACACATATTTATACGTAAGGACTTGATAGCATAAGCGTTTGATGATAGAGCTATTAAAATTGCTTTCTACCTATGTAAACGTACGTGAATATTCACTTAAGTAAATCATAATAAAAGTATTATCCTTTCTCCCATAATTATTGTTACACGTTGAATAATTTCACGTGCATACTATGTAACTGGGTTAATTCAGATATGCCCACTTGTCGCATTTTCAAATGAAAGAGCCACATATTCTTTACATACAAACTGTCAATAAGGGCCCTTATTATTATTTAGCCCACAAACAGGGATAGTATCAGACCTCCGGGCAACGCATTTGGACCAAACTGAAGATGTGACCCATCATGTTCTATAACCCAATAGGCCTTCGTTCTCTTGGCAAGCCACAAGTTACAGTATTTTTATTTGGTAGTTAATATTCAACGTAGACTACAATATATTGTTACATACTTCTTCTTAGAAATTGGTCATCCTTGATGGAATAAACCATTGTTAAATCAAAATGTGAATCAGCTCACTGAAAATAAAATATTTCACAGACATTTATATGAAGATAGAGTCAACAACATTGGTGCTGAGGGCCATATTTTACTGTGGCGAAGAACTTGCGAGGACCACTTCCAGGCTTATCCAATGCTTAAAAGCTAGTAAGACCAATTTGAACTAGTACACTGAGAGGTGATATGTGTAGGTACTAGAACTCGCTAGGCTAGCAGCGCCTCCGCGCGTATGTATAGAGAGTGAGCGAAAAATGAGTAGTGGCGTCACATTGGGCCAGCAGGTCTAGTGTTAGAGTCTAGATCCGCATGGTACACTGCTACTATACATTCATGTCCAGTGGCTGGACAAAAGTGTGCAGCCACTGCTCATTTTGTGAGATAGCTACTCGTACCCAGTTTTGAGCTCTTGCTACACATCAAGGCTAGTGGCTATACGTATCACCTCTCAGTGTATAATAATCATGATTGAATAGCCACATTCTATACTTATTCTTCACATAATTTAATTAATCTTGCTGCGCGTAGCCTCCAGTATTGTAGTTTCATCTTCATATGTCTGTAAATATTTGATTTTCAGCAAGCTAACTCACATTTTGATTAGACGATTGTATATGCGAGCAAGGATGACCAATTTTTGAGAAGAAGCGAAATATATTGTAGTCTCCGTTGAAGATTCGGCTACCACTGAATAATACTATAACTTGTGGCTCGCCGAGAGAATGAAAACCTATTACATAGAATGGAACATGATGGGTCACATCGTATGGCCCAAGTAAACAACTCGAGCAGTTTTGATCCAAATGCGTTTCCCGGAGGTCTGATACTATCCTTTTAAGAATGTGAGTAGTGCAGATAAATGTTTAAGATTTTTAATTCATGCATACATACTTTTTAATTGTTGTTTTTTTCAATAATTTCAACGATGTCGACATATACACATAGGCTAGAACTAGACTCTTGCTTCTAAAATTGTATGTGTTAATTATACATGTGCTATGTAAGCATTACTTGACAAGTGTAAATTAACTATAGGATGGCTATGGGGTGGTTTACCACCAACATGCTGGCTGCGGAAGAGGAAACTGGTGTAGTGGCTGAACTGGAGGTAAACCGAAGGCATCGTCGTAAATTTATACTGAAGTCCAGACTGAAAACGTGTCTCACATTTCGAAGGACATTGCCGGGGATACAGTCAACGACCCGTTACTCATTTTACGACCCGATAAGTACAACAGACTCTCCATCAAATCCCAATTCAGCAAAACGTTTCAAAATTTGTTTACAATAGAAATTCAATTAGTTCAATGAATATTTGTTAAAGTTAGATTGAAAGTCAATCATTTAAAACGATGATGTGTAGTTTTCACGTCATGCACAATTATTTTTCAAAGGTGTTATGTGCAGTTCAATATTCAGTTGTTCATTCAACAGGTTTGTCAACCAAGATTACACGACAGTGAATGTACAAGATCTATTCAGGGGCATACAACGACCACTTTTTCCACAATAGTAAAATGACCTACGTGGCAAGAGAAAATATGAAAAGAGGCTGTTTATTCGATAGTGTGCCACAACATTTGCCTCGCACAATTGGAGTTACTGCTTGTCCTGAGTGATCATCTTCTCTGGTTGACAGCTCCACACCGCTATTCATATGCATTCTCCTACTCAAAAATTATTGTCGCTGGTACCAGTTATTGTTACTATTCTTTTTATTGAAGTATTTTTAGTGAACATTTGTACGATTCTATGATTTTTGTTTGATAAATCATCAATTTATGGAATATTTGTATCAGCGTAAATAATGTGTTTGACAAAAAAGTACTACTTAAAAGCGTTCCTTAGAATTCACATTTATAGAATTTAATTAAAAGCATTTCATCATGTGTGAAATCTTAAAAAGTACTCTTGACGTTGTTATAGTTGAATAAGTAAGAAAAACTAGATTGAGGCAACAGTGAGAGTTGAGCTACGCCTTTGATAAGATTAATTTATTACAACAAAAGCTAACGTTTATCGATATTTGAAACACTGTAATGCATAATGATATATTTCATAAATTGTCAACTTTTGAGCCTTACGTGTATTGACGCTATGGCCAGTGAATGAATAACTGTAGCGGTTAATATATAATAAATAGAAGTGTCATTATATTATTCAACTATGAATAAGTATTGATCAGTAGCAAAAATTGTCAGTCTAACGTGAAAATAACATACACCTATGATGTAATGTATGTTCCTATTTGTATAATTTAAAAAGCAGAAATAATTATTTTAATGTAAGTTTGTCAATATTTGACTGGAAATAAGTGTTTGTATAAAAGAAATATGTTTGTGATGTGTTGTATATATATATGCGTATTACAGACTGAGCAAAAGTAACTTTTTTAAAGTACCTAATTTATTTACCACCACCACTAGTTTTACATCATATAATTGACTTCTGCCGCTATCGAGTTTCTATTTTATTATGGTGCTGAAAAATGTTGTTATACTTTGATAGATTTAAATTAATATTTTCAAATTTAAGAAACATGGGTGATTGTTTTTATAATCAAAAATGAGGGGTGCCCTTTCATAGAGAGTTATTATTTGATGTGAAATTACGGTTTGAGGTCGTGGGTAAATGAAGAGTTCACTTCGGGTTGGTTTATGTGTATGTATGTTCATAACAGTTCGTTTAATCAAACCTATATTAAATGTGACACTTTATCTAATTAATGAACAATATAATTCACTAATAAAGATGTGAATATAATTTGGTAGTATGCAACGATAGAAAGAACATTCATTTATAATAATAAATCTATACTCACCCAATCTTTATGATCATCAATCATTTGAGGTTTTTGAAATTGTTGACGTGTTCCAAAAAGGGACGCGCCAAATTATTTGAAAACCTACGAAACCGTACACGGAATATGACAATTTCGATAGAGTCACAACTCACACGTACAAATGAGTCCTAAATAAAGCGTTCTCATTGGCCGAAGCAGCGAGAAGCCTCGAAACAGGCCTCGCGCTGAATATTGTTATATATTGTTAGGTCGCGATCTAGCGGTCGGCGGAAAAATATCGTTTGTTTAAGGGGAGGTCACATTGGCGATAAGTAGCTCCAGGCGCTAAGTAGCGCCAGACAACCCAGAATCGCACCCCAGGTACGCATATGATAAGAGGTACCTGTCCGGGTATCTTTGGTTCCGTGGCTTTATTCTGATTTTGTATCATGCGCGATAACAGAGATTTCCCATGTAAAGCGGCTTCATGATTGGCCTAAACGACGTTTATCACCATTGTCACCGCTAAAAAGAAAATCAGAATCCTGGGCATGTCGCTCATCCACGAATATTCACGGTATATATATGTATCCAAGGTTTATATATATATATATATGTATTCTTCATATTTTATGTTTGTATGAGATTACAAATTTATAAATATACATTTATGATGGTGATTATCGGCGTGAAAAAAAGGTGTATCGCGTGAACATCGTATTAACCGTACTCTTCTGTGGCACTGGCACGGACGATTTTGGGTAAACCGCGAAAATTATAAGGAATTCATGAGAATTCTATGGGATGCGTAAATCCTGGGAAATCACCTGAAAACCCATTGGAAATCCGCGGATCCGTTAGCTCGGGAGAATCCCCGGAAAATCTGTGGGAAACCATGGCAAGAGAGAAACGGCAGGAAAACCGGCGGGAGAAACGGCGGGAAACGGCAAAGAAGGGAATGGGTAAGGGGGAGGGGAGGGAAATGAGCCGAGCGGGGTCGAGAAGGCCGCGGGCGAGGGAGGGGGGATTCGAGGGCGGTCGAGGAAGCCCAGGGAAAGAGGGGGGGGGGGGGGGGGGGGGGGGGCGAAAAGAGCCGAGCGGGGTCGAGGAGGCCGTGGATCAAAAAGTCTGACACGGCGGCGGCGGCGGCGGCGATATATCTTTATAATATAGAGAGATATATGTTTAGTGCATGGTTTGAGACCCGATTTTTTTTATAGCTAAAATCGATTGCAAAATGGGTTAAGAATCAGTATAATGATATAATTTCGAAATAAACAAAGTTTGATCCAAGTTATTGCGATTTCGCAACTGAATGTTCAGTTTGGGGACATATAGCAGATAAAACAGTTTATACAGACTAATGTACATATAGTGGACAGATCAGGGACCGTCACACAGTCGGTATAATAGTTTAACAACAATTCATATAGAATGCACAGACCAGGGACCGGTCCGCAAATCATCCGGTCAACATAGTCTACAGTTTGTGTTTCACCTGTGTCCTCAAACTATACGTTGAATATTAATGTCCGTCACGTGGACTACGGATACTTTGAGAATCCACAAGTATATATGCTACGCGTACTTCGAGGACCAATAGAAATGATATGCTAGGCTCATACTGAAAACAGCAACCTAATCATGATCTATACTACTTTATACACTTGAACGCATACACATATACCGGGAAGAAATCTTGATAGTATACAGTCGATTGCGCATGCGCCAAATAATTTATTTTCATTGGTCGGTAAGATCGACTACGTCATAATACTGCCGCGGGACGACCTTACCGACCAATGAAAATAAATTATTTGGCGCATGCGCAATCGACTGTATACTATCAAGATTTCTTCCCGGTACATGCGACATATACGTGAAACACGTTTTTAAAACATCTGCTCTGAAACTTCAGCTTTCAATACCTATTGAGCCAATCGAAACAAGCTAATTTAAGGCAAATGACGTAAAAAGCTGTGACGTATGCTTCAATCGCGACTCCAATGTATTAGCGGTCTATATTAGCGGTACTATATCGGTACAATCACAATTTCGTAGTCCTTCAGTTGAAAAATTACTGACGCATAAATTAGATTTATGACATGATATAGTATATGTATGTATAGTACGAAATGTGATAACCGTTTCACTCGCGCTTGTCTTCGAATTGGTTTATACTCATGTTGAAAATCGTAGACTAATTGAACGTATACGTTAGGGTGGTTCATTTTAAACTTGTATTTTTTTTGTCTCCCACCTGATAATTCGGTGCCAAGTTCGGAAAAAAAATTCTCCCTGAAACGCAGAGCATAAAAAAAAATATTTAGAGGTTGCTACCGGCAGCGAGTTTTTTCAAATTAGCATGGTATTTTTTCATTTTTGTTAAAATTTTTTCTTGTTTTAAAAAAAAAAAAAAATTTCCGCTCATGAGTCAATCATGAATGTTGGATCGAAAATGATTGTTGTTTTTTTCATTCCTCGGTAGCGACCTCTAAATATTTTTTTTTCATTCTCAGCGATTTAATGAGAATTTTTTTCCGAATTTGGTACCGAGTTTTCAGGTGGAAGATAAAAAAACAAAATACAACTTCAAAATTGACCACCCTAGTAAACGTATACTATGAGAACCGTCAAAATATATCGTCGTGAAATTGTATAAATATATCTATCGTTTAGGCTGAGGACATTTACATGTACAATATATATTTTGGGGACATTTGCATACTTTGGGGACGGTCCTCAAAGAATTTATATGTTCAACGTATTTTTTGAGGACTTTTCCACAGAATACGGCACTGGCACCCCAAATTATATCATATACTGATCGCTCACTATAGGGACCATACGACACACCAACAAGTACTAGAACACACCCGGTGGTTGTCACAGGACCGTGATTAGGCGCCCAAAAAGTCGCTGTCCCCATATAATACAGTATACATGTCTATATACACGGCTGAAAATGCGAGGTCCTGAGATAATACATTATTTCACATTACATATCAACGTTCGTCATGGTCCTCGTCATATATACGTAGTACACATGGCGGTAGATGTTCATATCCGTTATGTGTATTACGCATACTTTGAGACCCCACAAATACTATATGCTACGCATACTACGAGGTCTAGACGTATACGTATACTAGGGTGAATCGAAAATTTTGAACACTGTTGGCTACCCTCAAGAATCAAAGATATCGCTGAAATAAAGGTCTCCATGCAACGATTCGATTTTTTGAAAGAATATAGGAGACAATTGAGCAATTTTCGCATCGTCATTAACACTGATACCGAGTTTTATAAGAAAAAAATATGGAAGAAGTACAAAAATATTTTAGAAGAAAAAAAAACAATATTTAATGATAATTAATTGAGAAATAGTGAAAATATTGATTTTCAGAATTTTTTTCGAAGATATGAACCATTTGTTGATGTTCCGTGAATATGGGTTTGAAAGAGTACATATCTGGGCACCTTATATAAAAAAAATTAGAATTTTTTGAATGATCTGTTTCCGTTTATAAGTAATAAACTGAATTTAATGCTAAAAATGGCATTTTCAAGCGTCCCACGCGCCCTCTTTATATTGTCAAAAACTCGAATCGTTGCACGGAGACCTTCATTTCAGCGATATCTGTGATGTTTGAGGGTGGCTAACAGTTTTCAAAACTAGCGATTCACTCCAACGTATACTATGAGGACCGTCAAATAACGCCGTGAAATGGTATACACGGCTGAAAGTGCGAGGTCCTGAAATGATACATTATTTCACGTTAGATATCAACGTTCGTCATGGTCCTCATCGTATATACGTAGTACACATGGCGGTAGATGTTCACATCCGTTATGTGTACTACGGATACTTTGAGAACCGACAAATATATACTACGCATACTACGAGGTCCTGAAAGAATGTACTTCTGCCGGTCCTGAAACTATCAGCTTGGATGTACCATTTCACGGTCCTCGTATTATGCATGGCAGATATACTTGTCGGTTCTTAAAGTATCCATCGTATACATGACGGACGTTGATATTTAACGTGAAATAATGTATCTTTCAGTTCCTGAAACTATCAGCTTTTTCAGGTCTCCGTGCAACGATTTGATTTTTTGACAATATAAAGAGGGAGCGTGGGACGCTTAAAAATGCCATTTTTAGCATTAAATTCGCTTCATCACTTATAAACGGAAACAGATCATCCAAAAAATTCTAATTTTTTTTATATAAGGTGCCCAGATATGTACTCTTTCAAACCCATATTCACGGAACATCAACAAATGGTTCATATCTTTGAAAAGAATTCTGAAAATCAATATTTTCACTATTTTTCAATTAATTATCATTAAATATTGATTTTTTTTGTTCTAAAACGTTTTTGTACTTCTTCCATATTTTTTTCTTATGAAACTCGGTATCAGTGTTACTGACGATGCGAAAATTGCTAAATTGCCTATTTTTTTTAAAAAAATCGAATCGTTGCAAGGAGACCTTTATTTCAGCGATATCTTTGATTTCTGAGGGTAGGCAACAGTTTTCAAAACTTTCGATTCACCCTAGTATACGTATACGTCCGGACCTCGAAGTATAATACGTAGCATTATTAATCTCAATATCTTGATGTCAGCAAATGCAGTAAAAAATTCATTTGAATAATGATTCAACTATCTAGTACTTTTTAAATGTATAGCAAGACCGCCGTTACTTGAGTAATGTGTGTCTAAACCTCATTCAATTACACATAACAGAAACAGTATGGAACTGAACGAGTAATTTCGATAAACATGTGATGATTGACTAGCTGCAGCATTATTGTCACCGAAGGGCGCACTAGCGTATACATTCAAGACTGGCATTAAAACTCAATTCAGGTCAATCATTCCATTTCTACGACTTTTTGTCGTAGTTGTAAGTGTGAAAAATGATTAAAACCGTAAGCCCCGACTATGCGGAATTCATCTGAGTACGTACAGCCGAGAGTTACGAAATATCTAGCAAGTCCCCAAAGTGACAGCTATATGTACCAGTTTCCGAGAATAATAGAAATTCTTCTCATAATCTTCGTCTCGAGTCACTATCGAAGCTCAAATCGGGCAATGAAATGAAATTTTCCATACATTTTTTTTTTTTCACTTCGATTAACATCTAAGACTGCAAGATTACTCGTCACACATAACTGAGACTATCACGCTAGTGATATTAAATAAAATCAATCTTGCCATAACAACGCGCATTACTTTTTTCTCAATTTTCAGGTGACTTGATTGGCTGATCATACATAAGTGTGCTAGAATATAATCAGCGGGCATGAAAAGAATGCACGCAATGTATAGCTTTACCAAGAGTAGGATAGAGACAATGTGGGAGTTGCATAATGCTTACATAAATTGATGAAGATACTCAGTACATTGTCGTCAGCTGATGGCGGCCCAACGGATACTTTAGGTACCGATATCGAAACTAAAATCACGTCAGCCAGTTCATAACTACAACTTCTTGTAAGAGTTTTATGAGAAAACAACGACTGATTGCATTCAAACACGGCAAGATATTTTGACGATTTTGATCGTCGTTACTACGTAAAACCACGCCAAAAACTTGTAGAAATGAAATGATTGACCTGATCTTAGTTTTAATGCCGGTCACGGAAGTATACGTTGAAAATTGAGAAAAAAGTGATGCGCGTCGTTCTGCTAGGGAGAATTTCTTTGACGTCAACGACGTGGTAGTCTCAATTATGTATGACGAGTATTTTTACAGTTTCCGGATTCAACCGATATGGACAAAAAAAAATAGTAATCTGAGATGCAAATCACTAGATTTTTTTTCAATATTGTCGGAGACTGATACATAGGTATATATAGCTGCAGTCAGTTTCGGGACCGGCTAGATGTTTCCGAAATTCCCGGCTATACGTAGATGAGTTCCGATATGGTCGAATGCTTGAACGCTTTTCGTCGTTGTTACTAGAGAACTACGCCACGAAGTTATAGAGATGGAATGATTGACCTGATCTCAGTTTCAATGCCGGTCCCGAAAGCATACGCTGGAAATTGAGAAAAAAGTGATGCGCGTCGTTCTCCTAGGGAGAATTTCTTTGACGTCAACGACGTGGTAATCTCAATTATGTATGACGAGTATTTTTACAGTTTCCGGATTCAACCGATATGGACAAAAAAAATAGTGATCTGAGATGCAAATCACTAGATTTCTTTTTAATATTGTCGGAGACTGATACATAGGTATATGGGGGTTTCCAGCTCATCTCGACCACCCCCCAGACCCGACCCCCTCGGATTTGAGTGAAACTTTTTTTTCGCTTCACTCAAGGTCCAAATTGGAACCTCCATTTTTCTCAGAATTTTTCGAGCCCCCGTCCCGGAGGCATCGATAGTGGAAATTTGCCATTTTATGGAATCCCAGAATTTTTGAACGATGATATCTCAGGATTGGAGAGTCATATCAATAAAAACAGGGTGATCAATAGATTTGTCTTGAATTCAACTTTTTGAAAAAAAATATTTCGCAATTTCGCGATACCGTCCCGGCTGCTAGAAACTCATTTGAAAGCGAAAAATGGATGTTTTGATGGTTTGGGCATTTTTTATCTTTTTTATTTTTTTTTCTAAAATTCTATGAAGAAAGACAAAATTTTGAGGCCCATAACGAAGATGGAGACTCCAATGGTTTGGAAGTTATGATTTTTTCAGTTTCTAAAAGTGTGCGAAACTGACAATTCCAAACGACAAATATCTCATCGATTGTTTTATTTCTTTTCAATTCATGGATTTAGAAACTGAAAAAATCATAACTTCCAAACCATTGGAGTCTCCATCTTCGTTATGGGCCTCAAAATTTTGTCTTTCCTCATAGAATTTCAGAAAAAAAATGAAAAAGATAAAAAATGCCCAAACCATCAAAACATCCATTTTTCGCTTTCAAATGAGTTTCTAGCAGCCGGGACGGTATCGCGAAATTGCGAAATATTTTTTTTCAAAAAGTTGAATTCAAGACAAATCTATTGACCACCCTGTTTTTATTGATATGACTCTCCAATCCTGAGATATGATCGTTCAAAAATTCTGGGATTCCATAAAATGGCAAATTTCCACTATCGATGCCTCCGGGACGGGGGCTCGAAAAATTCTGAAAAAAATGGAGGTTCCAATTTGGACCTTGAGTGAAGCAAAAAAAAAGTTTCACTCAAATCCGAGGGGGTCAGGTCTGGAAGGTGGTCGAGATGAGCTGGAAACCCCCATATATAGCTGTCAGTTTCGGGACTGGCTGGATGTATTGGAAATTTTTGGCCGCACGTATAGAGGAATTCCGATATGGTCGAGGGCTTGAACGTCTTCTGCTGTTGTTACTACTCAGAACTACGCCAAGAAGTTGTAAAACTAAAATGATTAACGTGATTCGAGTTTCGACGCCGGTCCCGAAAGTATTCGTCAGGCCACCATCAGCTGACGACGATGTAATAAACATCTTCATGAATTTATATCAGCGTCATGCAGTTGAGAAGTGGTTTCTGTCTCGCTCGTGAGAAGCCCATCCTTGCGTGGATTCTCATGATGCATATCATGAACGATGTATTTACCTATATATCTATTTCGGGTGACATCTGATTTTCCTTCAATGATTCTCTTACAGTTACAACTATTTCGGCGACGGCATTCAGACGAATCACTTGTCGAGTAAAAACACGCATTGCTCTAATGTATTTTCGCATTTTCCGTTGTTTTCGACATATCGGGTATACTTTAATGGGGCGTGACCTGATGAGGATCACGCAACTGAAGGGGGATGACTGATGAGAGATAACCTTGAAAAATTCAGGTTTTCCATAAATAGTAAATACCAACGCCAGCCTTGCATTTATACTTCTGGAACCAGCGTCATAGCTCATTAGCGGCACTAGCATGATCTGTTTATAGTTTATACGGAAGTATTTGCTAGGTGTGTATTAGATGATTACCACATATTGAAGATCTGAAATTTTCAAGCTATCTGAATTACCTCCACGTCCGCTATCATAACAATTGTATATGTTATCTAACGGAGAATTGATTTGTTTCATTTCAATACGCGTTACGTATACATACATATCATTTTTTCACAACGCCAACACTCTAATGTAGTTCGAAATACATCGATACGTAGAATCATCTCATCAGAGTATTGGCACTGATAGTGGGTTGAGCAGATGATTTTTAGGCTGATTCGAACTGCTTGAATAGCGGTTGGTTTGAGAACCGCTAATATCGTCTGAACGACCTCATAGTAGGGCCATCTTACGGCCGAACGGTGGAAACCTATCGAACAACTTAGTCCAACATGGTCCTCGAAATATTCGTACCATAAGTACGCGTTCAGGACCTCGAACCATACGCTAAACTGCTACAACTTTGAGGTCGGACCCCAGAATATACAAATGTCCTCAAAGTATACGTTCCATCGAATAAATGTCCTCGAAATAGGCACTATATATATATATAAGTTTATATGATTATATAAAGCTATATAAAACTCTATATTACAGCGTATCGAATGGCTTTATATTACTACATAAAATTATATACAGTTGTATATCAATATATATAAATATATATGTCGGCGCGTGATATTCTGTACACGCTTTCTCACGGCTGTGGTGTTTATTAAATATCGAAACTATCGGTTTATATTCAGTCTAGGCATATTTGTTAATATTAAGATTATTCATAGACCCTTAGCCTAATGAGTGGCGTACAGGGGGATGCGAGATGAAGACTCTGAGAACCAGAGCCTTTGTCGAACGTAGCCACAGCTCTAGAAGATGCTGATTTGAATAGTCAGTTGCATTTGAACCGAGCCAGTGGTTGGTACAGAAATTATAAGAATTGTATTGAGAAATTCTAGAGGCAGGGTGGATTCGTTATCGCGTCGCCCTGTACGGGATAGCTTATTGTTTTTGGATTAGATGTAGAGACCATATTAGTGGATTAAGATTATCCCGGGAAAAAAAATTTTTATATGATCATGTATAATCATATATAATTATGTATAAGTTTATATAATTAAATATAGTTTTATATAGTTATGTATAATTTTTATATAAAATTATATATATTTATATATAAATATGTATATATATATGTAAGTTTATATGATTATATGAAACTATATAAAATTTTATATAACAGCGTATCGCATGGCTTTATGTTACTATTTAAAATTATATGTATTTATATATAAATATGTATAAATATATATAAGTTTATATAATTATATAAAACTATATAAAATTTTATATAATAGCGTATCGCATGGCTTTATGTTACTATATGAAATCATATATATTTATATATAAATATGTATAAATATATATAAGTTTATATGATTATATAAAACTATATAAAATTTTATATGTAGGCGTATCGCATGGCTTTATATTACTGTATAAAACGATACATTGTTATACATTCAAATATATAATGATTATTGTCATATAATCATATAGTTCTTTGTCATCACATATAAATACTTACAGTATATAAACGTGAATGGTGACAGATAATCGATGATTGTCAAGTCATCTTCTACTTAAGTGTATATTCTTACTCTTATTTTGACGCAAGAATGTGCACTTTGTAAATAAATGCATTCAATAAATATTACAATTCGGAAATATTAGGTAAACTTGATCGATTTTGAAACTTGACTTTTATATATTTATACAAAATTCTTAAAAAAATGAAAAGTCACGCGTTGATCATTGAAGGTATACTTTATACTTATTATCATAGAAAAAGTAAATATATAATTTAAAAATTCAATCATAGAAGAACGTTTCTCCATGATTGTTTTTATTACTTGATTAATTTTCAGGTTCTAATGAAGGAAATCGAAGTTACCAAATATTGAATAATTTTGACATCGTTTCAATTGATAATTGTTACAGAAAATTTTTCTTCGAAAAAATGCACTTCCAGGAGATCAAAAAATTACCTGTGCATTTTTGTCATGTTTTTTTTTTTATTAACATAATTGATGATCAGCATTAATGTAAATTAACTCTGAATTCATCAAATTACTTAAATGCTTATTTAATACCCGGGAAAAAATTTTTTCATATAATTATATAAAATTATATATGAATGACTATATAAAATTATATATGAGTTTTGGCCATATATAATTTTATATAGTTTTATATAATTATATATAGTTTTATATAATTATATTGTAACGTATCCAGCCGGCTATACCTAGGGCCTGCTGTGATTGGTTCAATAACATCATCTTGGAGTGGACAAACGCGCGTTGTCCAGTGTTACCGCTTATGACGTCAGAAGCGGCAGCAAAATAGTATATAAACGGCTGACGAGCCAGCTCGTCAGCGCAGTTGAGGTAAAGCACCCGTGCGACTCATTTGTCATATTAGATCGGTCGTCTTGACCGACTAATAACTTAGAATCATTATTTTCCCGTTAGAATCATAAAATTTATCGAAAACGAATACTTATAAAATTTATCAAGAACTAATATTACTAAAGCAGTAGTTAGATTCAGATATAGGCAACACAGGAACTTTAGCTATAGCAGCATTGTTGCCAAACTCGAATTAATTTAACAATTGAAAACTCTCATTAGAGAAATGTGTAGGGAGTAAGATGATTAGAATTTAGTATCTTTTCTTATAAATACCTTTATATTTCAATCTGACCATATTATAATTTTCATATGCTTACTAAACGGATTTGCCTGACATTTCTGTAGTTAGAACCTTTCCTAGCTAACACACAAGCCAACATAGGCGGACCAGATAAACAATCAACAGAAGCGTACGGTACGAGTGCAACCACTCGGATCCGAGGGCCAGTTATTGTGATTCTGGATCTGATACGCAGGCTCGGATCAAGATCCTGGTTCTGCTAGATTATCTTAACTTCGCAATAGCAAGGACCACTGGCTTGGAACACCACCCGGTTCAGTGGAGGTCGGCGAAACCTTCGGTTGAGCATATAATATACACTTTGGCGGTCGAAAGACCTGATCTGTGTTTTGAATAGCGTAGTATTGTCAAATATAATAAAAAAAATCTGCAGTAGGTGGCTTTTTGTGTGGCATAACCTCCCTTTTCCCCACCTCGCAGTGTCGAGGAGTCCATATTTACATATTTTTCAGATAATCAAATAAATTTCATTCTTTAAGAACCCGACGATCGACTTGTCTCAACGATCTCAAGATCCTAGAAAAGCCGATACGTTACAATATATACTGGTATCAGCTCAGGGAAAAAAAAAAAAAAAAAAACTGGTCCCGGCCGAGGATTGATCCGTGAACCGTGCACTCGCCAACTCTACCCGCTACCGACTGACCCAAGATCTGTTATTGAAATGATGAGCTAAAGCGAATATTAAATATACAAATGTCATATATTCCAATTCTTATTGAACAAAATTTTACATCTGACGTATTAATTATCAATTTTATGATGATTAAATGCAACAAACACGCAGTTATCATTAAATGATATTCTGTGTGGAATATAAATTGAGTTAGCGGAATTAAATCTAATAAATAAGCATTTGAGTAATTTGATGAATTCAGAGTTAATTTACATGAATGCTGATAATCAATTATGTTAATAAAAAAAAAAAAAACACGACAAAAATGAACCAGTAATTTTTTTGATCTCCTGGCAGTGCATTTTTTCGAAGAAAAATTTTCTGTTACAATTATCAATTGAAACGATGTCAAAATTATTCAATATTTGGTAACTTCGATTTCCTTCATTAGAACCTGAAAATTAATCAAGTAATAAAGACAATCATGGAGAAGCGTTCTTCTATGATTGAATTTTTAAATTATATATTTACTTTTTCTATGATAATAAAATTAAAGTATACCTTCAATGATCAACGCGTGACTTTTCATTTTTTTCACGAATTTTGTATAAATATATGAAAGTTAAATTTTAAAATCGATCAAGGTTACTTAATATTTCCGAATTGTAATATTTATTGAATGCATTTATTTACAAAGTGCACATTTTTGCGTCAAAATTAGAGAAAGAATATACACTCAAGTGAAAGATGACTTGACAATCATCGATTATCTGTCACCATTCACGTTCATATACTGTAAGTATTTATATGTAATGACAAAAAACTATATGGTTATATGACAATAATCATTATATATTTTAATGTATAACAATGTATCGTTTTATACAGTAATATAAAGTCATGCGATACGCCTACAGATAAAATTTTATATAGTTTGATATAATCATATAAACTTATATATATTCATATATATTTATATATAAATATATATAATTTCATATAGTAACATAAAGCCATGCGATACGCTATTATATAAAATTTGATATAGTTTCATATAATTATATGAACTTATATATATTTATACATATTCATATATCAATACATATAAATTTATATAGTAACATAAAGCCATGCGATACGCTGTTATATAAAATTTTATATAGTTTCATATAATCATATAAACTTATATATATGGGGTATTCCAGGAATTTTCGAACGGTCCTGAACCCTCACCCCCTCCGATTACGAAATGATTTCTTCTGATCGTAGCCCTAGATCTTCGGAAAGTTTGTGAATTTTTTCAGATTTTTGCGAACATCCGTTTAGTAGTTGCGAATTTGACGAAATTGTTCATTTCGACAATCTTGTGTTTTTCAGTCAATTTCAGTTCGATAACGAACAAACGTACGAAAAATCTGATGGCATATAATGTGACGGGATTCAGTCGTACTTTGAAGCGGTAATAATCATTGATTTTTCGGAAGCCTGGAACTATCGATTTTTTCAATAATAAAGCTTATATTTTGATTTTCGAGAAAAGTCCATCTTTTTTTTTCCTGAAATTTTTACACGAAATTCTGCATAGAAAACGTCAACTTTTGATACCTGGTTCATGATGGGCCGAGCATGGGTTTTCAAGTTACAGCGATTTCAATATCTTGAAACGTCCAATATAATAAGGTCTGAATTCGAAAACTTTGGAAAGTGCTTGCATTTTCGGTTACAAGGGTTTTCGGCTCTCAGAAACTCAAATCTGAAGTCATTTTTGAGCTGCGAGGCCGGGGTTTCGAGAAGACAGCAAAATTTTCCCTTTTTTGCGACTCTCGAAAACGGCTATCGATAAGTGGAAAGTGACTTAACCATCGTGTAGAGCGGAAAATTTGTCATTGAATTATGCGGCTGTCTGCTACGACGCACTGCTCGCCTTCACCGAAAGTGTCTAGGGAATTTTGGTGAAACGATGAAATTTTCTCTTGATTTGTCAATCCAAATTCGTTTTCCATATGAGAACATCATTCGATGACAAATCTTCCGCTCTACACAATGGTTAAGTCACTTTCCACTTATCGATAGCCATTTTCGAGAGTCGCAAAAAAGGGAAAATTTTGCTGTTTTCTCGAAACCCCGGCCTCGCAGCTCAAAAATGACTTCAGATTTGAATTCCTGAGAGCCGAAAACCCTTATAACCGAAAATGCAAGCACTTTCCAAAGTTTTCGAACTCAGACCTTATTATATTGGACGTTTCAAGATATTGAAATCGCTGTAACTTCAAAACCCATGCTCGGCCCATCGTGAACCAGGTATCAAAAATTGACGTTTTCTATGCAGAATTTTGTGTAAAAATTTCAGGAAAAAAAAAGATGGACTTTTCTCGAAAATCAAAATATAAGCTTTATTATTGAAAAAATCGATAGTTCCAGGCTTCCGAAAAATCAATGATTATTACCACTTTGAAGTACGATCGAATCCCGTGACATTATATGCCATTAGATTTTTCGTACGATTGTTCGTTATCGAACTAAAATTGACTGAAAAACACAATATTGTGAAAATGAACAATTTCGTCAAATTCGCAACTACGAAACGGATGTTGGTAAAAATCTGAAAAAATTCACAAACTTTCCGAAGATCTAGGGCTACGATCAGAAGAAATCATTTCGAAATTAGAGGGGGTGAGGGTTCGGGACCGTTCGAAAATTCCTGGAATACCCCATATTCATACATAATTATATATGATTATATATGATCATATGAAAATTTTTTTTCCCGGGAGATGATATAAGGAAAACGGCAGGATGGTCGGAGAGTTCATCTACCTTTGCCACTTTCTACGACCGACATGTCACTCGAGATAAAAGGGCATTCGCTAACGCGATTTTAGATTAAGAAAGCTGCCTGATTGGCCGACATTGTATATGCTATGTATTACAGTTAACCCGTATTACTATATATAAAAAAAAAAAAAAAAAAAAAAAAACAACAACAACAACAACAGCATATATAAAAAATAAATATATCGATATTGGAAAGATTTATGGACTAGTTCCTTATTGAACCAGCGCCGTAACGTACTTTAAGCATCTACCATTTGATCTTGAGGAAGAGGCGCGAAGTACAATTATATGATTAAACGAACTTACCTCAGTGAAGTTCTATCATGATTGTATGTAGCGCCTCTTCCTCAAGATCAGTCCCACCCAGAGAAACCCATTTCTACAAAGATATAGAAGAACCCTCATAGTTACGGCAACGCTTCGAAGAAATGAAGTCAGGGTCACGCGACATGGAGATTTTCGCGCGACTTTGAATATGTGGCGACACCGGTGTAAAGTAGGGGTACTACCATTTGATCTTGAGGAAGAGGCGCTACATGCAATCATGATAGAACTTCACTTAGGTAAGTTCGTTTAATCATATAATTATATTTGAAAATAACATCATAACAGAGAGCATACACAAAGGTGACTGAGTAATAACTAGAGCTCGACAGGTGTCGAAGTCTATTCGTGTGTCTTCGCCTATGTTCGGGACACTTCGTGTGTATATATACCTACTGGATGTATCACAATCTTCCCCTCAATTAAACTCAAAGATACGGTGCATAAGTTCACCTTAAGCATAACAAAACGTAATACTAATAATATTGTTTGATCGGATTTTGCTTCAGTCTGAGCGATCTCCTCGGAAATACCTCGGGCTGAGACATTGTGTCTGACGCATTGGTCATCTTGCGATTCTTTTGTCTTTCACCCGTCTTCTTCCTTAAATTATCGCCCAACCTAGTTTTAATTATTTGATCGGTATGTTTCTTGGAAGTCGAGCCATCATTGAATTTGACATTGTAAGTAGAGGGTGAATTCCTCTTTACAATAATAGCTTTAGATCCAACTTTTGATCCTGTTCTATAATCTTTAACGTAAACTGTTTCTCCTAAAGCTACATTACATTTCCGTTTACCATCTACATTTGCTTCTTGTTCATATTGTTCCTTTTCAACTTCGGAAGTTACATTTGGTTTTAACATGTCGAAGCGAGTGTGCAATTCTCGTTTAAACATTAACCAAGCTGGGTATCTACCTGTAGTGCAGTGCACCGTCCCTCTATAGTCAAATAGAAATAAATTTATAGCGTCTTCCAAAGATCTACCATCTCTAATGATTTTATCAACTTTGTCCTTGAATGTCCTGACAAAGTTTTCCGCAGCTCCGTTTGTTACTGGGCAATATGGAGGCGTGAAGGATTGCTTCACGCCGTTGTGTTTTAGAAAATTTTGAAAGTCTTCGCTAACATACTGTCTACCATTATCGCTTACTACATGATCTGGCAAACCGAATCTACTGAAAACTCTTTGAAAGGCTTCAATTCAGTTCGCGGATTGAGTGTTACTTTTCATATTGATAATCTCTGGCCACTTTAAGTGCGCGTCTATTATTGGTAAAAACATACACCCATGGAAAGGCCCTAAAAAATCTGTGTGTATTCTACTCCACGGTTTACTCGGCCATTGCCAAGGTGTGAGAGCGATTTTCGGAGTTTCCGTACGTGATTCCAAATAGATTTCACATGTGCCCGTTAAGTTTGCAATGTCATCGCCTAAGTTCGGTTACCAGCAATAATTTCTTGACATTTGTTTCATTTGAATTTCTCCCATGTGTGGTGCATGCAATTCTGTCAAATTTTCCCCTTGTAATGATTCTAGAATAACGATTCTATAACCCCATATTAAACAATTCTTTTCAACAGTTGGTTCTGATCTTTTGAAATACAAATTTGTTTCAATATTGTTCGAACTTTTGATGTCTTTTGGCCAACCGCATTGTAAATATTTTATGACATTACGTAGATTTGAATCTTTAGCCGTTTCGATAGCAATACTTTTGAAATCCAGGGTTTTGACATCTTCCTGTATGAAATTAATGCTTGTAAATTCGCTTTCGAATACTGGCGTAGAATCGGCTATGGGAAGCCTAGAAAGCGCATCACAGTTCCCATTCGCCTGTGATTTAACTACTTCAATATCATACGTGAAACCCAAAAGAAGATATGACCATCTAATAAGTCTGCTCTGTATCATCACTGATAACTTTTTGTTAGGACCAAAACTGAATTTACATCCTCTTATTATTTATATTGGTTGGTTATGTGGTTGGTTGGTTATTGGTTGGTAGGCTGGATTGATTCGTCCGCAAAATTTCTTACGAGTTGAGAATATCGGATTCGAGGAACTAATGACTTTCGCCAGCTGTCTGTCATTTGACACTTTTATGCTTTTCTGTAATTTCTCGTGCTGGTCTTTTTTTTTTGTTTTTCTTCTTTAACGGATGCTGACACAACTTTGTTGGACGGATGAGCTCTTTCTCCATCGTCAGTGACCACCATACGGTTTAACTCTTCTATATCATCTTCAGAATTAGAAATATATAGCGGAATGCAAAATGTTACGGAAATTTCAGCAACTTGAATAATACTTACCGCTAATTGCAAGTATTTACGCTTCAACCTGGGTGGTCTTGCCTGTTTCAAAATCCTTCCAGTGAAGAGCAGCAACGGCATTGACCTTCCTGCTCGCTTTCGCAAGAATACTCAAACTGACAACGTCCTTATATGCCCTGTCCACCCACCATCCCGAGAAAAAATATTTTAGATCTAACTGGATCAAATTATATCTCATTCGATCTAATTTGGTCCACTTAGATCTGAGTTTTGTGAAAAATTAGATCCGCTTAGATCTCGAAAGATCTTTATAGATCTACGTAAACCTGCTTGAATCTAAAAAAAATTTCACACGTCTGTGCGTATTAGATCCAAGCAAATTCAGTCAGATCTGAAGCGATCCGAGAAGATATCATTACATCTGCTTAGATCTACTCAGTACTAATGTTATATCTAATTAGATCGCGTTAGATCATTTCAGATCTCATGAGATCACAACATTGAATCTGCGTATGTCTCGCGTTAGATGTAAACAGATCCAAATAAATCTGACTGGATCTAATTACATTTAATCAGGTATGGTTAGATCCAGGCAGATCATTAGATTAGAATTAGGTATTGGTATCAAACATGTTGCCATCGCATTGAAATATATATATAAATGTATATAAGTTTATATAATTATATGAAACAATATAAAATTTTATATAATAACGTATCGCATGGCTTTATATTACTATATAAAACTATATATTGTTATATACATAAAAATATATAATGATTAATGTCTTATATAATAATTTAGTTTTTCGTAATCACATATAAATATTTAAAGTATATAGATGTGAATGGTGATAGATAATCGATGATTGTGAAGTCTCTTTTACTTGAGTGTATATTCTTCCTCTTTCGACGCAAAAAATGTGCACTTTGTAAATGAATGCATTCAATAAATATTACAACTCGGAAATATGAAGTAAACTTGATCGATTTCAAAACTGAACTCTTATATATTCGTACAAAATTTGTGAAAAAATGAAAACTTACGCGTTTTATCATCATAGAAAAAGTACATATATATAATTTAAAAATTAAATCATAGAAGAACGTCTCTACATAATTGTTTTTATTATTCAATTAATTTTTAGGTTCTAATGAAGGAAATCGAAGTTACCAAATATTAAATAATTTTTAACATTGTTTCAATTGATAATTGTTACAGAAAATTTTTCTTTGCAAAAATGCACTACCAGGAGATTAAAAAAGTTATTGGTGCATTTTTTGTCATATTTTTTTTTTTATAAACATAATTGATAATCAGCATTCATGTGAATAACCTTTGAATTCATCAAATTACTTGAATGCTCATTTAATAAATTTAATTTCGCTTACTCAATTTATATTTCACACAGAATATCATTCAATGATAACTGCGTGTTTGTTGCATTCAATTACTATAAAATTATTGATTAGTACGTCAGATGTGAAATTTTGTTCAATAGGAATTTGAATGTATGAAATTTGTGTATTTTATATTCATTTGAGGTTATCATTTCAATAACTGATCGTAGGTCAGTCGGTAGCGAGCAGAGTTGGCGAACACAAGGATCACCGATCGATCCCCGGTCGGGACCGGGTTTTTTTATTTCTCTCTGGGCCGATATCAGTATATATAATTATATAAAACTATATGAAATTACATACGGTCGAAATTCATATATAATTTTATATAATTATATGAAAAGAAAAATTCCCGGGTATCTGAATCTAAATCGATCTAGTTGGATCTAAATAGATCTAGTTGAATCTAAATAGATCTAGTTAGATCTATCCCAAAAATTAGATCTACGTTGTCTTATGCTTTAGATCTACTTAGATCCAACATATTTTTTCTCGGGATATCAATGCGTGTAATTATTTCCCTCGAACCATTGTTCAAGTTCGGAATCGATGCCCAAAAGTATAGAAATATTATTGGCACTGTTCTCCGAAAATAATTAACATCGAGGTGGTTCTTCCACAGAGGGCCGAATTTCATAGGTGCTTTAGTTGGGCCCCGTTAGGAATTAATAAATTTACATATTTTCAATTCTAAACAAAGCCATCATGCCCCAATGCATAAGGATGTTTTATTCGGACGGAGCTCTCTGATGTAAGCTATGAACTGACGTATCGCGGTGTCGCCAAACGTCTCAATTCCGTCAAATCTTTACGTAAAATTGAAATTCTATACTTTAACTCTGAATATTTTGTCGCAGACTCCGATGACCTACTATTTTCTTGCCATTCATAAAATCCTCATAATGCATACTATATTCAACTCGTTTTTGGAAAAGATCTCTAATATTTCCGCCTAACAAATATCTCATTCAATCGTTCGTAATGGGATTCTGCCATAAGGTCATGTGTTAAATATTGGAAATCCAAGGTCAGTTTTTTCCATTATTTGCTCGATGACCCCCTGTCAAACTTTTTATGAGTATTAATATTTACTTTAACTATAACACAGTGAAAAATTAGAATCTTCTGTAATATTTCGGTTCGTGGAAGAACCACCTTAAAAGCACCCGTCTGTTCACATTTATGATTCATTTGTTTGTTTGCTGCTTCAAACAAAACAGTATAGGTATGAACTTGGTCGCACCGTCTTCTGTCTTTTCCCTTATCTATAATACACATTAGCCGTGTTCCGATAGAATCTAGTGCAACTTCTTATCGGTCGAACAGGAGCAAAGACTATTAGGAGAAAAAATCTTTATTTGTAAGTTAATTTAACACTTGGTAATTACGGCGCACATTGTTTCGAAACGACTCAAGAAGCGCACAGGTGATAGACTCTTTTCAAGGTTTTTGGGGTCGCTGATTCCAAATTTCATGTCAAATTTGGAAAATTTTCAATGACTGACCGGAAATGGAGATCGAAAACACCAAAGATTGATTCAAGTGGTTTGAAATTTGGTGCCACGGGGTTTTTGGGGTCGCTGATTCCAAATTTTATGTCCAGATCACTGAAGTTAAAATGGCTGACCGGAAACGCAGATCTAAAACACCAAACATTGATCCAAGCGGTTTGAAATTCGGTGCCCCAGGGTTTTTGGGGTCGATGATTCCGAATTTCATGTCAACATTAGGGTAGACCTTATTTGGGGGTGGGACGAATTTCAATCGAATCGCCTCCGAAGACGGTTCCAAATATTAGAAAGAAAATGTGTTAAAAATTCAATTATTCATTACAATGAAAACACATGCCCAAACGAGCTTTCGGTTTTTTCTTGTTTCATTAAATTCATTGCTGAAGCATAAAAATGCATGGAAAAAAATGATAGTCAGCGTTACGAAATGCAAATCGATTATGTAAAAATATGAAAAATTGGTAGGTGAAACATTTTCATCGCATTTCACAACTGAAATGATCGAAAACCTCTAAATTTTTAGTAGCCGAATATTCATATTTTTCAATGAACAATTCGAATCTAATAACAAATAATATTTTCCGGGACAAAACGGCATTTTTATCAATAAAATAACCAAATTAGAAAATTAGTGAAATTACAGCATATTACACGCGTGTTCACAGATTTTTGACAAAAGTTTGTTAATACAGAAATCTCGATAGTTTCTTCTATGTTCCGGAACAATTTGCACAATGAACTGTTTCTGTTGTTCATTTTAGTTGGATGATCATTATATAGTTTGATCAATTCAACGGCTCTTTCAGCAGTGGCGTTGACAACTTTCAATTTTTCAACTATGTTGAGGCCTTTTTCATAATCCGCATTCCGTTATTGAGGATCGTTTTCTCGGAAACCTTAATTGATTTTGAATCTTGTGTCACGTGAGGGTGAAGCCCGAGCGGATGGAAAATTAGTTCACGCAACCAAGAGATAATTTTCATTTTCTACTAACCTTTCAATAAGTCGGTATATGGGATCTTGCTTACCTAGCTCTGTACAGAGCCGTACGTCTATTTAAATATTCTATTTATGAGGCCAATGACTAGGATGAGGATTAGGTATATTGATGGTAAACTCAAATGAAGATGATTATTTAACTGGTAAAAGCAAACTATATTCTGCAAGCGATTCGGGAAAAATATGCAAATGAATGGTTAACAAAAAAAAATATGATTGAAGATCAAGCTATGCTTAACTACGCTGTTTACTATGGTTATTAATACGTTTAAGAATACTATACTATAGTCGTATTTCTATTATGGGAACTCTCTTTCTCTCTATTGTAGTCATATGAAGATAATGTAATCTAATATCTGAAGAAAATAATAGCGGTGTGATTCTCTAGGCAAGACTGATTTGTACACGAATGACTTATGTGCAAATCAGCCTAATAATCCCTCTTGGGTGATTTTCCTAGTAAGAGAGATTTTTGGTATGAAAGACTGACAACAAAAATCTGTCTTTTGATTACTATGATTTATGGTAAACAATCGGTAATCGAAATTAAAAACTTAGCGTTGCTGTCTGACTGTACTGAGGTTGGGGCCCGTCGGATAGAATCAGAGCTCTTGGGCGATAAGGTACTCCAGTGGGTCTCATCTCGTTGTTAGCACGTATGCAGCACTAAACCAGATTACTCGTTCTGAAATAAAGTCTAGGAACTGAAGCTATTAATTAATAAAATACTCGAATGGTTTAAAATGGTTAAATCCGATTGAAAATGTCAATGTTCAGAAATGAATTATTATTTCAACTTAAAACTATTTGAGGTTTACTGAATATTGAATTTGATTTTGGTTGATGAGAATTGTAAATGTGTCCATGCACTTCAATTAGCTTTCGCTTTTAGAGATTTTTTTTCAACGAGATTAACTAAGTCCTTTAGTATCGTCACTTAGAAGATTTTCAATAACTTACTCTTGCTTAACTGTTGAACCTCGGGACACGTCCGTGCACTATGCAATTTTTTAGACAAAAGACAACTAATTCAGTTTAGATGCAGCCACGAGGCCGCTGGTGCACTGCATAGGTGTTACTCCGCCGTGGTAATTAGCCAATCAGAGACCTGCATCTTTACGCGGATGAGTAAACTCATCGCTCCTGGCCGCTTCACCCAAGACAGCGTTCCGCGGTCCCAACCTGAAGACAGTCTGTTTGCAATAACATTTAAAATTTCATGCATTCCAATTCTTAACAATTTTCCTCACACATTCTTCCATACGTTCTGATGATTAATTTGGTAACATAGAGAATTTCCTTAGTGGATTTAGTGGAGTGAATTTCCTTAGGCCTATTTGTTCTTGTGAAAATCAATTTATTGAGAAAGTAGTCATGACGAACCGACTATGCAGTGCTGGGTCAGTAAAAAGCCCGCCACTGCATCTAACCTTAACTTACCTCATGATATTAAATTCTTATCTCTAGTACTCGACCGGAGTTCGTGCCTTTTGAGCAGAGAGGGTTTCGGATTTATGAAATATCATATTTTGGATTATAGTATATCTGGATTCTTCCCACGCTTATTTATCTATGGTTTTTCTCTTATAATATGAAAAATGAAATTATGTCAGAAATGACCAATTCATCAATATTTTCAGGTCATGTGTTAGAAGTAAAGTTAGTCACGCTTTGGAAAAAAGAGGACGGTAGAAAAACCAATAAAAACACTGCTAAAAGGAACAAAGTAAAAACTCTTATTGTACATGTAAAAATAATTAAAAACAAAGGAATATTGTCTCCTTCACGATTTGTAATCAATTGTTTGTGTGGAATATGGAAATGAATTACGAAAGAAATAAATTCAATTTCCACTTGTTTATATTGTTGTAATCGGGATCCTGAGATCTTTCATACAACTACAATTTATTTGAGGTTAGTTGCCAGCTCAAGCGTGGCGGCGAGGCGCGGCGCGGCACGGGTGCGGCGAGATAAGACGTTTTGTGAACATTGAAAATTCGCCTACCCAAGGGTGGCTAAAAGTGGCTCATGAGATATTTTTTTTCAGACATTAGAAGACTTATATTTTCAGATGCAAAAGGATTCAAAGTACTACCTGCTACATTTTGTATGTTCTAGAATTTACAAAGTAACACATCAATATTTCGGAACACCATCATGTAAATTGTCAACCATTCATGTTTTTCTACGAAAACTACCTTGATCAATTGGAAATTATGCAAAATTAAGGCGTCTCACTTATTTCAAGGGAAATATATAGCTAGTTTCTCGAACTTCGATTAGTAGAAAATGAACAAATGATGATTGCTGTGAAGAAGAAGCTCGACAATCCGACTTTCATTAAGTGGAGTCAGATGCTTCAAGGTGTCAGTTATCCATAAAAATGAACCAAATATAGGTTTTTTAAAATTAATTTCCAGCTATTTTGCGCGCCTTCCAAGCCGTTTCAAAACCATGTGCGGCGGTTTGTGAAATTTCCAATAAGTATGTCTGAAAATGGCATCGAAGACATTGGTGAAATACGGAGATGCGATGGACTCATAGGCATTCTACCAAACGTAGTACCGAATCTGAAACCGTTACTGAGAGAACCGGATTTGTGAGTATTTTTCATTAAGAATTTTTGAATTAAGCAACACGAATGATTAGAACACGTATTCTCTTGAAAACAAACATCTCTCAGCATACGACTTATATTATCATATCGTATGTGTTATTTCTGATAGATTGATTCATTGATTGATATGCTTTATTATGCCCTGGAATACTGGGGGTAAATGTGAATACATAAGGGAACCACGTAATATAATAGAAGATACTTATATACATGTAGTAAAGGTGAATACAAAAAAGAAAACAAATTAGATGATAAAGACAAGTAATAGTAGGGTAGGCTTAGCATGGTAATAATACATAAAATAGAACCAGTAGGACATAAATAGCCAAGAAAAGTAATAGCCAAGTAGAGAACATGAGAAAGTATGAGCAGCTGCAACCGCAAGTGAAGGTAGCATAGATAAACTAAGCAGCTAAATAATAGGTGATGAATAGGGCCAGGAATTTGGTTTCGTTAAAAGAGAGAGATGAAAGATGGGAGGAGCTAAAACTTATTGTTTGTTTTAATTGGTTGAATTTTTATATATTTGCATTTGATTATTTGAATCGAGTGAAGCGAGCAATGAAGTAAAAATAAGTTTCATCAATCCAAAACGAATATACTATTCACATAACTATATATACCGTGAATATTCGTATCTGCGGGGTTTTTTGAGATTCTAAAATATCCACTTAATAATATTTTGAATGATTTTGAACTGAGGATATTATTTGAGAATATTTTAGGTGATATTTACTTTCAGTCTTACTTTATGTCTTGAAATGAAGTCTTACTTTATGTCTTGAAATGAAGTCTTACTTTATGTCTTGAAATGAAGTCTTACTTTAAAATATAGTATAAATCGAGAAAAATCAAGCCGAAATCAAATTATGAGAGTTGATAAAGTTGAAGTATGGTTTTCTGAACATAATATGATCAGTTTTCAGTTTCTCAAGTGAATTAGTGATGTTCTAGCTGAGTTTGAAATGAAGATCTCCATCGGCCCAGTTTATCAACTTTATCAACTCTCATAATTTGATTTCGGCTTGATTTTTCTCTATTTTTGCTATATTTTAAGACAAAAAATAAGACTTTATTTCAAGACAAAAAGTAAGACTTCATTTCAAGACATAAAGTAAGACTGAAAGTAAATATCACCTAAAATATTCTCAAATAATATCCTCAGTTCAAAATCATTCAAAATATTATTAACGGGATGTGATAGCCAGGGGTCGATGAAGTAGGGGGGTGTTTTTACCAATTTTTTTTGTTTTACTCGGCATTTCGCGACGAAGGCACAGAATGGATTTTCGCAGAGGCATTCGACGTATTATATGGTGAAGTATTGCCGTAGACGAATAAACGTATTGAAATCGAAAAATAGTTTGTTTTCGTAAATTACAATCTGTAAAACAGGGTAAAAAAATGGCCGGTCGGGGCTCGACTCTCATATGCTGACCTTATTATTCAAGTTCGCGCGGTATCCAGCACTGAAATGTATAGCGACGTCAATTCTACGACCTCGCACGAACCGAATGATCCGTTTATTTATGAATATTACTTGAAAATGGGAGCGTGATTTGCAATGCTGCATTTCGTCGACTTCGACCGAGTCAAAGCGGTTTTTGACAGTTACATACACTGAACGTGTTCAATGTTGACCGGTATGAAGTTCACCCCACAGTCTTCTGTCCCTTTCTTCCCTCGCGCTAACTGTCAAGACCCGCTTTGACTCGGTCGAAGTCGACGAAATGCAGCATTGCAAATCACGCTCCCATTTTCAAGTAATATTCATAAATAAACGGATCATTCGGTTCGTGCGAGGTCGTAGAATTGACGTCGCTATACATTTCAGTGCTGGATACCGCGCGAACTTGAATAATAAGGTCAGCATATGAGAGTCGAGCCCCGACCGGCCATTTTTTTACCCTGTTTTACAGATTGTAATTTACGAAAACAAACTATTTTTCGATTTCAATACCTTTATTCGTCTACGGCAATACTTCACCATATAATACGTCGAATGCCTCTGCGAAAATCCATTCTGTGCCTTCGTCGCGAAATGCCGAGTAAAACAAAAAAAATTGGTAAAAACACCCCCCTACCTTATCGACCCCTGGCTATCACATCCCGTTAAGTGGATATTTTAGAATCTCAAAAAACCCCGCAGATACGAATATTCACGGTATATATAGTTATGTGAATAGTATATTCGTTTTGGATTGATGAAACTTATTTTTACTTCATTGCTTCGCTTCACTCGATTCAAATAAACAAATGCAAATTTATAAAAATTCAACCAATTAAAACAAACAAAAAGTTTTAGCTCCTCCCATCTTTCATCTCTCTCTTTTAACGAAACCAAATTCCTGGCCCTAGTGATGAATAAGCGATAGTGATATTGAAAACAGTAAAGAGACTAGTGGGGGATACTAGTATTAGCAATAGTAGGCCGGTGCCAAGAATATAAAATAAAATGTAATAAATGAAATACATAAGAATCAAATAAATGTAAAGAAATAAAATTCTCATAAGAATATGAATACTATGCCATAAATAAAATAGAAATAATAAAATTGAATTAAATAATAAAAATAATAAAATGACGCCCGCAAGCAGCAGAAAAGGCCAACAGATTATAGAATAAACAGCACTAATGAAAGAAGGCTACACGAGGCGCACAAGGAGACAAATAGGCTAGAAGGATTCTGTGTCCATCGCAAAGAGGTGGGAAAATAACCTAGCTTTTAGTACCGCTACGGTAGGCGAGGAGACGATATCAGGAGGCAGTGAGTTCAAGAAATAAACCGCAGATAGATAGATAGATAGATAGATAGATAGATAGATGGATGGATGGATGGATGGATGGATGGACGGATGGACGGATGGACGGATGGACGGATGGACGGATGGACGGATGGACGGATGGACGGACGGACGGACGGACGGACGGACGGACGGACGGATGGATGGATGGACGGATGGACGGACGGACGGACGGACGGACGGACGGACGGACGGACGGACGGACGGATGGATGGATGGATGGACGGATGGACGGATGGACGGATGGACGGACGGACGGACGGACGGACGGACGGATGGATGGATGGATAGATAGATAGATAGATAAGTTTATTCACCCATAACAATATTGGGCAAGCGTACCTTGCGTTTACAAAAATTATTACACAAGGTAGGCAGCGAAAAAGAAAAGAGAGAGGTATATACAGAGTTAATACAAACTATATACAATATTTCTTGAAACTAGATCCTTATTCTAAGATAACTACACTAACCGTAACGGAAACGGAGAAAGCGAAAAGCATGACCACTACACCCTAGTCAGTTCGGTTTCGAAGAGAAACTGTCTCAGACGCGAGCGGAAAACGAACGGCGAGGGCGACCGCCGCACCTCGAGAGGAAGCGACTCCCAGAAATACATGCCGGTCACCGCGAGAGACCTTCTGTACGCCTCGGTAGCAAAAGGAGGAACAAAGAAGTCACCCTCTACACGCCGACTTGTAGATCCCGGTAGAGCAGGGGGACGATGGACGAAAAAGACGCGCAAGTCACCCGGAGAGTTAGATCGAAAGATGGAGTAGAGCGTGGTGCCAAGGAAATAGAGCCAGCGGTCCCGAGCGGAGAGCCAGCCCAGCGCACGCCTATAGGGAGTAGCATGCTCAAATCTACAGAACCCGCACACGAAACGGACGCAGCAGTTGACCAGGCACTGCAAGCGGTCATTAAGCACCACCGAGCCACCATTATAAACTACAGCGCAGTAGTCCAGTAACGGAAAAACCAATGTCGTTGCGAGATAGCTACGCAGCGCGGGCGGGAGTAGCCGACGAGACGCAGAGAGTTGACGCAAGGCACGGTGCACCTTACAGGAGACCGCATCTACTTGTGGGGTCCATGATAGGCTACCGTCGAAAATGAGCCCTCGTGTACGAACGGATGCGGAAAACGGAACAACCACGCCGTTGGCGAGCACAGGTGGAAGAGGAGAGCGGGAGAGCCGCGAGACAAATGGGGAACTCCCGAGTATAATGGCCTGTGTCTGAGACGCGTTCAGGCTGAGTAAGTTGGCGCGAGACCAGTTGCAGACTCCAGCAATTTTCGAGGTTGAGGCTTCAGATGGTCTCCGGAGCCTCAGCCGCAGGGCACTGTAGATGAATCTGGAGGCAATCGGCGTAAAGCAGATGCTCCGGGTGGCGGAGCGCACCAGAGATGTCGTTGATGAACGCGATAAACAATAGGGTACCCAAAACGGGGCCCTGAGGAAGCCCCTGGTCAAGAGGCAGCCAGGAGGACAGCTCACCGCAGGGGCTGACCACAGTCTGAGAACGGCCTTGCAGGTAGCTAGCAGTTCAAGCCAAGGCGTGTCGCGAGAACCCAAGCGCTGGGAGTTTGGCAAGAAGAGTAGAATGCGGTATAGAGTTAAACGCTCTGCTGAAGTCGAATAAGACTAAGATGGTAACGAGACCGTTGTCAATACCGCGGCGGACATCATCGGTAAGCTTGAGCGAAGCCGTTTGTGTACTGCGGCCCCAGTGGAAACCAGACTGACGGGGGTCAAGCAACGAGAGACCTTCAAAGTGCGCCATGATCTGTTAGCGATGGGGCGCATTTGCTGAGGAGGAGAGGGAGACTTAACCTTGGCCAGAGGGATGACCCGAGCCTGCTTCCAGGTGTTAGGGACGACCGTAGATTGGAGCTACTGGTTAAAAATAATGAGCAGAAAGGAGAAGATGGCCGGAAGGGCATCTTTCACGTAACGGAGCGATAGGTCGTCGACGCCGCGGGACTGCGGGGCAAAGTGAGATATAGCATCAGAGAGAGCTGCAGGTGTAATATCGCGGAAATAAAACTCAGAATCGCTGTAGACAGGAGGCGGGAGCGCTGAGAAAGAGTCCACAACCTGAGCAGCAGCACCGGGACGGCTGGAAACGGCGGCGAATGACTGTTTAGCTCGTCCATGGAAAAGCCGGCACAGTAACTCCTCCGAGAGGACGTGATTCCGTGTGATCTTGACCACTGATCTCTATAATACACTGGATAGGGTATTCAAATGGGCAGACTTGTGCTTATTTGGACGACATGTTGCTTGTAGTAAATTTGTCAATTTCAATATGGCGGCGCCTATAATCGACTTGTTCGCGCGTGATTGTTAGGTTATGTAGACTGTAGTATGTTGACATGCTGGATTGAGAAGAAACAAAAGTGTCAGTCGTGTTATTGCAGACATGTAAAATAAAAACTACCGGTGCGGGTGTGCAAATATTGTGGCAAAAAAGGTGGGGTGTGAGGAAGAACATTACACAAATCAGCACATATATTTACAATCGCGAGGTTATGTTCACTTGTTTGGATCTAATTTTGAATAAATCAATACTTGCATGCCGTATTCATTATTTTATAGATTTTCTCTGAAAGATCCAGATACCCTCCAAGTGTGGTTGGAGGAGATTAGTTTAGGACCTACTTTTTTCTAGCCTGTGCACACTTTACTATATCATTCCTAGTGACTATAACACGAATTTACCTATCACATATGATATTTGCAATATTTCTGCATTGGTCAGAAATATATTTCATACATTTGGAAAAACTTTTGTTCTTCAGTGACGCTATTTTCGTTGCTTCAACGAATTCTCAATGTGAATAATTTTGGTCGTAAATTACTAGTACATAATAGTACGACTCTATTGCAATCTCCAGATAAAAATATTTTTATAATAATATCTAATTTTCAATAAATTTGCATCGTTTTCTGCACATCTGTTTGCGGCATCATTCGAATTTCCCGGTAAATTTGACAAATGTACTACAAGCAACATGGCCGCCGCACCGCTTCAACTCGGCACAAAAGTTTCACACGAGATACCCATCCAGTGTATTATAGAGATCAGTGGATCTTAACTCATTCCAAAGTTCACGGGCACTAGATAGGCCTGCGAGCCTGTTCACACAGAAGGCCGACCGGGCCTCAGAGATGCGCTTATGAAGCATGTCCCTAGCAGTGCGAAAAGACAAAAGAGCAGCGTGAGAGCGAGATCGCTTGTAACGGCGGTACAGAGCATCACGGGCACGTACTTGCTCTTGGAGGCACGGAGTGATCCAGGGCGGAGCAGTCCGCTTAGGCGTGAAGGAGCGGACAGGAGCATGCGCATCTAGTGCTGCCGTTAGGTTGGCTTGTAGGCACTGCAGCAAGGCATCTACCGAGGTGAGTGAGAGAAAAGGGTCCCAGTCTGCGGAATCGAGAGTTAGGGCGAATTCCGCGGGCGAGAAGCCACGATAAGAGCGCGCAGAGAAGCGGTGAAATTTCCGAGGGGGAGGCCACGCCAAACGCAGAAAGATGAGCTCATGACCGGCGACGGAGGGCACTTCGGATTGCCCATAGCTGCGGATGAGGCTGCAGTCACTGACCATGCAGAGGTCAAGCGGGGTATCGGCTGCAAACGAGTGGTGAGTAGGCGCAAAGGGGACCATGTAGGGCCCGCGAGTAAGACAGAAGTTACGCACGTTCTCCGTCTCGTAGGTGTTAGTGAGTTGGTTCGCGTTAAAATCGCCCAGAACCACGGAGGAAGAGTAATCGCACGCGAGGAGGTCGAAATCAGCGCCGAAGGGAGCCAAGTTGGTGGTCTTCGGAGGGCGGTAAACCACTGCGACAAGGAACGGAACGACAGTGGCAGCCTTGATCTCTACAATGAGGTATTCCGGGGCCCCGACGTAAAGAGACGGGGAAGACGCGAGTGGCTTACAGCGGAGGGAATTACTCACGTACAGTGCGACGCCGCCGCCAGCCTTACCAAGGCGATCATTCCGGAAGATGGAGTACCCAGGGAGAGAGACAGATAAGTCGGTGATTTGAGAATGTAACCAGGACTCGCTGACCGCTATTAGATGGTAGGAGGAAGCAACGAAGTGAAACCGCAGGTAATCCAAGTGACCACGAATAGAGGTGGCGTTAAGGCTGTCCGAGGGGGACCACCATTTTTTCGATCGTTCGCAGCGCCGCCGCGCGTTGAGTTTGAGAATTGAACGCGACAGGAGCCCGCTAAGATATGGGCGCAAATCAGAGGGCCCTAAATTTCACACCATTCGTTAAATATCAAGAATATATCTTAAATCTGAATTCTTTCGTGTCTATAAACAATTTCACAGCCAATACATCACAAAACTGAAATTATTTATTCATGTCTTAACATCGAGTTCATTTATAAACTGGGTACATAAAAATTGATAGTAGACGTGACACATCAAACATTAATCCAGTAATTCTACTTGAAATTATCGTTCAAACAATTCTAAATTTCCAAATAAACTTTCGATTGTTCCAATAATGTCAACGTGTATAAACTGAGTTGCACATTTTTTATATAATTTAATGTTATTTGGCATGTTTGATATCTTCATTCCGATGAATGAAACTTTGATAAAATTTTTCATTTTTGCAAGTGATTATGAAAGGTCCAATGAGAAAACACTTACTACAATCCTTACTTTATGGTGTATTTGTATAGAAAAAATAATTCAACCGTCTGCGATAAAATTTCAGCGCAGGGAACCTTCGCAGAAATACGTAGAAGGTCTTTTGCGAAAGGTTCCCTGCGCATACAATTGCATTGCAGAAAATTGAAATTCATGTTCCAATACATATATACTTCCATAATCTGAAAATTGTAGAAAGCATTTCTCTAGTTTTTATTGATTTGCAAAAAATTAAAAAGTTTTTGTAAAAATCTCAGTCGCAGACCCCCTTACAAAGATCAGTCGACTGAGTTCCTAGTTTGCCTATAATCATAGTCACCTCAATTGATTCTAATATTGAATACGCCTAACCATGCGAATTAATGATTAAATGGTAGAATTTCTTCAGGGTTGATCTCATAATCCTTCGTCAGCACAAAACAGGTCGTCTGGTATCGACAGGTATCTGTGTAAGAAAAATTTTTGAATTAGTTTTGGCAAAGTCAATTCGTATAGCGTTCCATGCGTTCAATTCATATATTGGTGAATAGGTTTATTTTCAATTTCACAAAATCGACTTAGTTCCTCTCAATAAGACTGGTGCGATCATTGTAAAACAGCTTTCGCAATTGTTTTTCAAATGCATGACTACTTAAAAGTTCGCTACACTTACTTAGCGGCACAAGCAATTTCGAATAATATGGAGATCTCGTTGCTCTGTGTGGTTCTGCTCTGCTGTAGACTAACTTATTTGCAATCCCTCTCGTAGTCCGGTTGAGTCGTGGTATGATCAACCTTTTCTGTTTCTGTAACAAAAGCATAACTCATTAATTATTGGATATAGTTTGCTGCAGTTTGATCATATACTCTCATGAATAGTCCCATCGCCACATGCGTATACATACGTAATCGATGATCATAACTATGATGCTCTATTGGACAGCAGCTAGCACGCAATACTCGAAACAGATTTACTTTGGTCAGACATCTCAAATGTATCACCTGACAAAAAGTAAACGTGTATCGATTGTACGGACTGTCGCCGTACAGGCGTATGACTTGCAAACGTATAACTGAAAAACTATACAAAATTATCATGCACAATGCTGTTAGTTCAAAACGTGCGAGGAGGTTGTAAGATGCCAGATACCCACTAGAGAACCAGAATATCATGATCTATCATAAAAAATTTTGATGCAATGATATACGATAACAGAAATGGTGTAGGATGAATGTGCGTCAGTTGATAATTGTAATGCTCCAACCCTACCTGAGAATACAGGCCGAACTATTCCTAGCAGAACAGTCATATCACAGGGTGACAGTGTCACATTTGAATCGTGTCAAATGGATCACTATCTTGAAAAATATACATCAATGACTTTTCTTATTAGTTTTGTAATTATTTTTGAGCGTGTTCGTGTATGTAGGTTTACGTCTTATATTTTTATACTTTTGAATTATATGATCATGAAAAATTTTAACTCAACTGACTTTTTTCATATTGTGAAGTCGTCCGAGAACTTCAGTCAAACTTATAGTTTCAAGTTGTTTTATGACACGAGTGCTATTCCCTGCAATACGACTGTTGCTAGGTTAGTCCACCCTGTACTCTCCAGAGGATAAGAGCGGCTATGAGTTCGACGCTCCCTTTTCGCAATATAATACAAAAAATAGACGACTCGACAATACTTTTTTTTATAGATTGACACATTCATCTCACTATTTGCCCAGTTATACATGCTTGACTCTATTTAGCCTTGTTTTGTGCATCGAGTATGTACTGTGGTTCTCTAAGTTTCATATTTCTCAAACTTCTATCATCGATAATTTCTAGGAGCATGCGAAAGAGATAGAATCTAGATAGGTAAGGCAATATTTGCGTTTGCCAAAAGATATCATCTCTAAAGACTTTGATTGTTTTCATACCTTCTGGCGTCCACAGGATGAAGTGCTACAGTATTCTTTTTGTGCGATATGCAGTTGACCTTGAACCTGGTAGAAGTAAGCATGATTTTCATTCATCTTGTCAAGGTCGTTTTGTCGTAGATCCTATGCATCTCTGCAAGCTTCTGTTCTATCGCTTGCTCCGGAGTGACGAATCTAGCTTTGTAAGGGCATTAGATTTCGATGATGCCGTCGTCGCCTGTTAATCCATCAGGAGACGTTGCCAAGTAGCCGTGTTCTGAATCGATGAAGAGGCCACACTCTGAAACCTGCAACCCCTCGGTTTCTTCGAATTGCTCACGCGCTTTTGGCCCGCTCTCCTTGCCGTACTGCAGAGCAGGCAGAGACAGTTCTTGCGGATACACGATAGCTTTGACGTTGTTCGTTGTTTCTCAATTTTTGTGAGGAGGTTTCGCAACAGGTGGTTCGTACACTCAACCTTCTTCACGTAGGTATCGTCGTACGGGTTGCAATCGAGAATCTTCTTGTACACGCTGCTATCACCATCTGCTATCAGTGACGAGAAGACTAAGTCGTGCATTTCGATACTTTTGAGGAATCCTTCAGCAATGACACTACTCTCCATGCTTGAAGAACTCTGACTGCTTCCCCAGTTTGTACAGCGAGTGTGAACTCTTGGGGGTTCGTTTGTCTTTTCTGCGATCCAACAAATTGTGCAGTATTTATTGCGTACTGCAGCGAACAAAACCTTGTTCGTATGGAAGCCCACGATGATGCCTACGCCAGACACTGAGTCATATTTGCTGGATCTATATGACCTTTTGATCCAACTTCCGTCTGCTATTACTGGAATGTGTGGTATTCCATTCTTAACATCACCACGTTCTATCGCAAGCCTTTTTTCTTCTACGCCAGCCAATCTCATTTCTTCCTCAGCCGCCTTCTCGAATGCGGAGGCAATTTTATCATGGTACTGTTGGTACGTGCCATTTGACATAAACGGAATATTCGTCGCATTGATCATTTCTTCCGATTGTGAATATCCAAGGCCTACAGAGACTGCTCCGGCTCCTGCACTTTCATTGATCGAAAGGATATCAGATTTCTGAGGTTCAGACATGATGAATTCTTTCTTATTACACGCCTTGCACTGAAACGAGAATTTCGATAGCAGTCCGATACGTTTAGTGGAGATCAAGGGCACTTGATCTAATGTGCAGCGAAGAAGTGGATTATGATCTGCGAATCGCTGTTGTAACTCGGCAAACATATATCCAACATCAACGACATGCCGAGTTCCAAGAGGCTCGGACTCCTGCGTCTGCTCCTTGCGTTCCCTCTCAACGATCAAAGGTGGAAGACCTTCGTCAGAACTGGCAGGCTCCGCTAATCCTTCATCATCGTCGGCAAGATCTGATGTATCAGGTGCTTCGTCCATGTCAGATCCATTCTCCGACGATTCGATTTCGATGTCATCCATGAAATCCACAGCTATTTGTTGTTCAGCGATGTTGGTGGGTGTTGGCTGCTGTTCCACTGCTACTGAAGCTTCTGGTGCTCAACGACCTAAAACGTTTTCTGCAGTGGGTACATCAACATCATTGAAATCGGATGTTGCTGCGCCCACGTGGTCCGTCACGCACATGCCCGTTGATGTCAGCTGGACTTCACATTCGCCCACGGCCTCTGGTGCATCTTGTATCATCGACCTGCGCTGGCGAAACTTTTTTTTCCGACTTGGTGGTTTTGCGGACAGCCAATATCGACCATGTCCTTTTACGACACGTTTTACCATTGTCGAATAATTTTTGCACCAAGTATTTATAACGTTTGCACTCTATACTTCCGAAAATTCGACAAAACTAAATTACACGCTGGTGCTTGTACTGTGAATTACGATGTGACAACTACTAAAAATGCGTTTTCCGTAAAAATTGCCGCGACTTACGATGCTGGGATTACCACAGTTCGTGCCGAGTTCAAACACGTGCAACGATAGAAGAATGCGACGATTCTGTCAAGTGATTCGAAATAACTCGCAGTGCCGCCAACTGGTTTTCTTACGGAGAGCCGAGTGATCTTACCCTAGGCTCCTATTGGTCGAACGCACGCCGAATAAACTGAGTTGGCAGCCCTGCGAACTAGAACATCACGTGTCGTCGCCGCAGAATGGAAAGTAAGTATTCCTTTGCCTA